>OX422213.1:516235615-517435615 GCA_949130495.1 Sambucus nigra | reverse complement strand
ATGATTTATTTAAATCAACTTTGATGGTTAACTCTTCCTTTTTGCATTTTCCCCAATTTTAGGTAATGAAAGATTTTATGCGTTATTATTATGCTATACTGGATAAGTCTATTGGGGACAAAGTCTGTTAGTTGGTAGAGATGAGCTTTTCAAGCATAGGCTTGAGGCGATTTTCAAAAGTCTTAGAGATGATTTTATAAATGAAGTTGCAAAGGATAATGGGGAGAAATTGATTTAGGTTTTTCAAGGTAGGTACTTTTGGAATTAAAATAATGTTAGTTATATTAAGCTCTCTATGAATGAAGGTCCCATAAAAACAACTTTGACGGATTTACAAACATGTTCTCCAATGCAACTCCAGTATCTCTAGAAGAAAATGACCAAAAAACCATTTAGTGAGGTTATTTTAGATCTCCAAGTTGATTCACATCTTTGATAATCTTATCATTGGTGATAAGCTTACAAAGGTCACTGTTCAAAGTTGGGCTCTATCCTTGGGATTTGAAAATCTTCTCAAAATAGTCAAGAACTTCCTATTTTAGATCTGCACTGCTTGTACTCAAACTTCTATCACTCTTTTTTAATTTAAAGGATATAATTTCCACTTGTTCTTTGTAAAGTGCTAGCATGGAAGAATTTAGTATTTTTTGCCTCCAAACTTGAGCCAATTAACTCTAAAGCGATGGTGCCAATATTGCACTTTTCTTCTAAGAACGTTGTCAATATCCTCAATACTAGATTCTTCCAATCTATATTGTCTCTGGATGGAGTTAGTTTTTACACTCTAGCAAGCTTATGATCGAGCTCTAGTAGCTTAGTATGAGTATTACCAAATGTGGACTTATTCCATTTCACCAACTCTTTGGCCACTCCTTTGAGTTTAATTACCACACTAAACATGTAAGAGCCCTGTACCTCTCTCTTCCACTCTTCAATGATAGTGTCCTCGCATTGAAGAGCCCCAACCTATATGGATTCGAATATTAATGTTGGTTTAGTATTGCTAAAATATAGGGCAACCTACATTAGGGATGGTTTCATGAGTAAGGACAACATCGAGGAAGGTGTTTCCCCAATCCAGGTGGATGAGGGCTCTAGCAAGTATTCCTCTATTAAGAAGCTTATGATATTCTTCAATCATTTTTCTGTAGTCATCCTACCCCCCCTCTTTTTCCCAAGTAGCCCCAATAATGCCGAAGTCTCCCACAATGAGCCAAAGACTACAGTGATGATTGAAATTGGAGAAAATTGCATCCCACACTAACTTCATCCTACTATCATCGAGGTCAGTATATGTAAAGGAAGGGACCCATCTAATTGCATCCTCTTCTTTAGAGTAAACAACACTGATAATATTTTTTGATGTCGATATCAATTCCACCTGAACCAAATCATTTCACTAGAAGACAAGGCCACTTGACTTTCCTATAGGAATTGCGTAGCAGCTATGGTTCATTATTGTCTCTCTTCTTATTTATTCCTGCTTGTTTCTTTTATTTTTTATCTCCATTAAAAACACAATGGAGGGGCAATAGGAGATAAGCTGGTCCATCAACATGCAAATTGTTCGGGGTCGCCCTACTCCCTGATAATTTTATGATAAGATTAACAATGGTCATGTGGCTATTTAGGGCTTGCCACCACCACCTGTTCATTGATATTTTCCATGCTGCTTGATAAGTTGTATCATGAATCCTCCATTGACGGTTCTGTTGTTAGTATTTCAACTAAATTTTTCTCCATATTTGAACTATAGAGGTTATTGCCATGCTTTTTATCAACTTCCCCTTGTTTATTTTTATAGCTGCCTCTAGTGGTAGTAATCATCTTTTGACATTGATGTCTAATGTGTGTTTAATACGGGGCATTGTTGCATTTTTTTTGTAGCTCTATATAGTTCAATGGTCATTTCATCTATTCTCTTCCTTTCGAAGGAAAGTTACTCAAGAGCGTGGCCTAACTCCTATTCGGCAGTTAGAATAGAGAATTATTTACTAGTGTTTGGGGGAAAGCCTGATAGCTTCCACAGTTCTAGAGTTGATTTAGGTTGTTCCTCAACACCTAGAAGATCAGGGCTAATCAAGCTTAGGTGTGGAGGTTGGGAATTAGGTTATTTGGTTAGAGTTGTAAGTGGAGGTTTGCTACTATTATTACAAACCAGAGAACGGGGCTCTTGATTTGGTTCAGTAACGTATTATATAGTAGTGAATTTATTTTGGCTTACTGATGATTAAGATGTAATACCCCATATTTTTAATGATTTTCATATTTGAATTAATTTTGAATTAAATTGAGATTAATTAAACTAAATTAGAATAATTGATCTAGAATAATAAATTTTAATTAGCAAGATAAGGGACAATATTTATTTATATGGAATATTACTTAGTTAATGAGTAATAATAATGACATAAAAAGATTATAATTATGGTGAGTGAGAGATACAATAGTTATGATATATATAGTCGGGACGCGCGTGTCAGTCGTGTCTGGACTTAATTTAAAAAATAAAAGATAAATTTACTTTTCATATTTCAAATGGTCATTTTAAGTGCGCCAATAGGTCCATAAGGTTCGAGATAGTCAGAAAAGTGTATCCGGGTGTTTAGTTTGGATCCTGGGGAAATTTTAGGCCAAACCGACAATCCGGGAGGGTATTGTAGTCATTTGTATTTTTTAGGAAGGGAGACCCACGAATTTAATAAGTGTAAATCAGATTGGTAGTTGTAGAATTGAGGGTTACGTGAACCAAATTTAGAGAGGTTATCAAAGGATGAAAAAAGAGAATCCCGAGAGAGCCCCAAGAATGTCCAACACCATTCTTAAACCAAAACCACCACCGTTGCATAGATCAGAGGGAGAGGAACACAATTATATCAACACTTTCGTGGAATTCAGACCTACACAAAAAGGCATATATTTATCTTGCTTAATTCATGAAGGATATATCATCCATGTTAGAATATGATGTTTAATATCTTAATTTCATGTGTTTGGATGACTTAATTGGGAAATTAAATCATGTTTTGGGTTTAATCAATATTGAAATTTAAGCCCTTACGTAATATGACATATTGGATGGAGTTCTGAAAATTAAACATAAAGAAATTTGGGTTTTGTAAGGTTCTTGATGATAAATGATAAACTAGGGGTTTTGGAAATAATTCCTGATTTAATTCCAATTATAGGATTTTTTTTAATGATTCGGTGATTATAAAACATTAAGAATCATGTATATAGGTTGAAATAATGTTTGGTATGTTTGGTTGAGAGTATGGGATCTTGTAATGTAGGTTTGTATGTCTAAAAATGGTGAAACCAGTAACAGATTAAGGAAAGAGACGAGGCATGCTACTGCGAATCGATTCGGTCTAAGGACGAATCGATTCAGGTGCCCAGATTTTGATAATTTTCTCCCTTTTATTTTAGAATCGTGGGAAATGATCAAATTAATCTTTGAGATAATTTTTAATTATTAAGAGAGTTATTTTAAGATAATTAGTAGGTTAATATTGGGTTTGAGATTTTGTCACATGGGAGAAACTTAAGGGTTAAGATTAATTAAGCATAATTGAGGAATAAAAAGCCAGTTTGAAGAATGATATTGTGTCACAGGAATTCGGTGGGAACGATAACCTAGACCAGTAGGTAATGAGTGATATAGCCACTGAATAGACTTAAGGGACATTGGTAGCCTTTCAAGTGATGTGAAACAATCGGGCTTTTCTGAATAAGAAGTTTAACGGTATGCTGATAATACATAGGCTATGCGAGAGTATGTAGACTATGTACGGACTATATTATGGGTTACGGGATAACCTTAATTAATTTTATATACATATGTTGTGTGAATACCTAATGTGTGTCTATTTTGTGTGCGACATACTTACGATGCTTGCTATTGTGGGAGGTTTGGAAAGGGGGTAGTCTTATCTTGATGAGCCATCTTGGAGGATTTTGACTTGTACCTCAGAACATAGAACTTAGGGATGAGCACCAATTGTGTGAATGAGGGTGTGCCAGGTCATTTAGGTGTGTAGGTGTGTGCGTAGCCCAAAGGCCTATGACTATGTTCGCCTCCAATATATGTGATTGGTATTTCTGGTTCGAGAGTGATCCTGGACCATTAGTCCTCTATTTGTACATGATGTACCGAGACTTGATAATAGAGTATGCATGCACCGGAGCTCAGCCTAGGGGTGATATATATATATATATATATATATATATATATATATATATATACCGTTTGTGCTTAGTAGATGAGAAAGATAGTGATATCTAAATTAATCTAAATATGTGGGAACTTAATCCTAAATGAGAAAATTCATAAATATCTAATAGACATAGAACTATCAGTAGTTATTGTATGGGTAATACAGGTAATCACAAAGAGTTAGAAGGTGTGGTAAAATATTTAACTCAAACTAGCTAGACGTGGTAGCATAATTAGGGCGAGCTATAGGAATATACCTTGGGCGTGCACACTAGTTGAGGATGAGGACCTCAAGTGAGAACCATGAAACTAACAAGTATATAATATCTACTAATTATGCAATTTAAATACTTGCAAATATTTTTAAACTATTTTACTCGGGATCTGACCCACGTTCCAAATCTATTTTGTAAAAACCATTTTAGGTGACCAACCATAAGGAATCCCAGCTTAGGAGTTCATTCTCATTTGACGTTGTTGCAGTTGATGTGGACGATTGGAGGACTTATTTGGTAGACACCTCCATTTCTTTCAGATCAATTGCATCCTTTCATTTATCTCAGTCGGGCATGTCGCCCATCTTCTATTAGTAGAAATTTCCAGAGACTTTGTACTTCGTTTATTTTTAGTTGTGGATTTTGTTTTGTTTATGGATTATTGTATTAGAGTTTCAGACTGGGGTGTTTATCCCAGTCATATATTATTTGATTCATTTATTTCTTTATTTATGATGTTGGTTAATTAGAATCGTAAGATTCTTTCTCTCTCTCCTCACCTAAACCCTAATTAGGGTTTACATGGCTACGAAACACCTCCTTCACGTGGAAACCAAGCCTCTTGATATTTAAAATGTTTGGTCTACATCATTTTCATCAATAGTTGCAGAAGGATCTTCCCAAAACCACGATCTTGGACTTAAAACACCAACATCTATTAAAGGAGAACCAATAATTTTTTTTCCAAAGGTGACATTGAGATCCTTTCTAAACCTTTCAATCACTCATTGGTTGGCAAGTTCTCAAATTACAGATCATCTATGGAGGTAATAAGGAAGATTTTTTCAAACGTTTTATCTTAAGACGACATTTAATATAGACCTTATAGATCATAAACACTTACTGATCAGATTGAATTCTAAGCAAGATTATTCTAGGCTATGGATGGGAGATACTTGATATATTGGTAAATCTCCTATGAGGATATTCAAATGATCTCCTGATTTTAGCCCTGTGAAAGAGAGTAGTATTTCTCCCATTTGGATCTCTTTTCCTCAATTACCTATATACTTCTTCTCAAAATCCTCTATATATTCCATTGGTCAATTGATTAGAAAGCCTTTGAATCTTGATTCTTTTACTCCGGATCTGAACAAACCTAGAAAAATAATTTCTAAGAGGATTTTGATAGGGTGTGGTGAAACAGGTTTTTGGCAAGAGGTTAATACTTAAAATAAACCAAAGTATTACAAGAATTATTCTAAGAAAGGTCATAATGAAGAGACATGTATGTTTTTGAAGCCAAGTCAGGTTGTTCAGCCAATAAAGAAACAAGATAATGTTCCAAAGAGTATCCTCAATAGATCTGCTCCAGCCGGAGAAGAAGAAGGAAACATAGGCCAATTGCATATTTGAAAAGAGACTGTTGAGAATGTTGAAGATCAAAGTGAAGAGGAAGATATCACTATAAAAGGCTATCAAGAATGTCCTGCCCATTTAAGTAGATTTAAAAGTGTTCAGCCAACACCAGCCCAATTAACCTTGACCAAAGTCCCATTCAACCTATCCAAGATTTTCAAGTAAACACCCAAAGCCTGCCCATATCATTCTTAGTAATTCTCCTCATCGGTATTCTGATGTCCAAAAAATATCCCCTCCTATACAAGATTTCATTTCCAAGATCCAACATTGTGAAATCACCCCTGACGAAGCAGGTGTGGTAGACAATATCATGTTATCTCCAAGAGGAACTGAGCTTCTAGATTATGAAATTTACTTAGCCAAGCAAAAAATTTACATATCTGATTCTGAGAAGATAAAGAGTAGGCATAAGCTTGTGCAAGAGGATCTCAAGAAATTTGCAAAGTTTTTTAATAGAAAATGGACTGTCATTCAAGAAGGTAATTAGAGGATGAAAAATAAATATATAGATATTCAATCTAAAGAACAGTCTTGTAGTATGGAAGAGGAGGTCCAAGTTATGAAGTCAAAAAAGTAGCCTTTTGATCCTCTATTCAGAAGAATAACCAGGGCTAGGGCTCAGGTAACTTCCAACTCTAAACCTCCATCATCCCAATGAACAATTTTCTTTGTTGGAATGCAAGACGTATCTCCAATAAGCTTACTGGTAAAAGAATAAAAAGGATGTGCAAAGTCTATAATTTTCCAGTAATTGCCATTTTAGGGCCTAAAGCTAAACTTAAGAGTATGGAGAAATTTGTATCTAAATGGAAATTTTATGAAGTTATTTGCAATAATTCCAACAAGATTTTGTTCTTTTGGAAACTAGGAATATCTATCTCAATTATTAAAGATGAAGGGCAACGTATTTCTCTTAAAATTGATCATCCAACATTTCCTAAAGGTATCATTTTGACTTTGATTTATGCAAAGTGTACTAAGGAGGAAATAAGAGATCTTTGGAGGGATCCGGAGGAAGTGTCTGTAGATTTTGATTTGCCCTAAGTTTTTATTGGAGACTTCAACGTGGTTGCTTGTCAATCTGAAAAAATTGGAGGTAATGAAGCTGATCAATAAGTTGTAGAAGATTTTAAGGATTGCTTTAATCAATGTGGTTTATTTGATATGGGATATAGTGGATCTAGGTTCACTTAGAAAAATCTCAGAATTAAAGAAGAAACTATTTGTGCTAGATTAAACAGAGGTTTATGTAATTTAAATTGGAAATCTAGCTTCCCTAATATAAGAATTTCTCACCTAGGTAATTCTTGTAGTGACCATTCTCCCCTTCTTCTTTCTATTTCAAACAACCATGACTCTTACCCTATACCTTTTAAATTCTAAAAAATGTGGCTGTCCTATTCTAATTTTTTTTCAAGTAGTTAAAGATGCCTAGGGAATTCAAGTTCAAGGATCTCCCATGTTGATTTTTTTTCTAAGAAGTTGAAAAATCTCAAAGCAGCTCTGATTATTTGGAATAAATCAACATTCAAAAATATTTTCCAAAATGTCATTGATCTTGAAGATATTGTGATGATGAAGGAGTACGCCTTTGAAGGCGACCCTACTTCTGAGAATAGATTGGAGATGAAGAATGCTAGAGAAGATCCAAATAATGCCATGTCTTAGGAGAAAACTTTTTGGCTTAAAAAAGCTAATATCAAGTGTATGAAAGAAGGAGATCTTAATACTAAGTTATTTCACTCAAGTGTAAAGGCCAGAAAGGCTACTATTTCTATTTATAAGATCAAGGATAACGAAGGTAACTAGAAGGTTAATCAAGAGGATATTGAAGAAGTTAAGGTTGATCATTTCCAGTAGAGGTGGAAGGAAGATGATATTTCTGAAGAGGAGGACTTAATTAATCTCATTCCTTCTTCAATATCTGAAGACATGAACTCTTAGTTGTCTAATTTTCGTAGCGAAGAGGAAATTTTTAAAGCCATTATTGAATTAAATGGGGATAGTATCCCTGGGCCTGATGATTTTAGGGGAGTTTTCTATAGTAAATGCTGGGATATTATCAAAGAGTATCTTTGTGAGGCAATCAAATCTTTCTTTGTGGGAGCATAAATGCCTAGATGTTGGTCAAGTACTTCTATTGTTCTTATTCTTAAAATCTCCAATCCTAATCAATGTTCTCACTTTAGGCCAATAAGCCTAAATAATTTTAATTTCAAAATCATCTCCAAAATTCAGAACTCAAGGCTTTCATCTCATTTAGATTATATTCTATTGTAGATCCTAACCAAAGTGTATTTGTTAAAGGAATAAATATCCATGACAATATTCTCCTTGATCATGAAATGACATCTTATTTACACAAGAAATGCCATGGATCTAATGTGATAATCAAGATGGATATGGAAAAGGCTTATGATAGGGTCTCGTGGATTTTCCTCATTAAAGTCCTTAGAAAATTTGGCTTTGGTGAGGTGTTCATTGATTTCATATGGAAGATTTCGTCTAATAATTGGTTTTTTCTTATTGTTAATGCTTGTTGTGCAGGTTTTTTCAATCTTTCTAGAGGGCTCAAGCAAGGAGATTCTCTATCTCCATATCTATTTGTCCTTATGGCTGTAGTTTTAAGCTGAGGAATTGATCAATTATTCAAGTAAGTAAAAGTTACCCCCTTTTCTCATCCATCTGGAAGTCCTCTCGTTTCTCTTCTTTCGTTTATTGATGATATCATTATTTTCAACAATGGCAGCAAAAGAAGCCTTACTAATCTTTCTAAATTTTTTGGTTTGTATGAACAAGGCTCCGATCAATTGATCAATATGGCTAAAAGTTCTTTCTCTATTGATCCTAAGTTTCCTCTTAAAAGAAGATCAATAATTTCAGGTTTCTTGAAAATTAAGTTCAAGCATATGCCTTTTAAATACCTTGGGAGTCTTTTATTCAAAGGTAGAAGAAAGATTAGCTTTTTCTCTGATCATGTTGAAGCTATTAGAAGCAAACTCAAAGGGTGGAAGACTAGATCCCTATCTATAACTAGAAAGTTGATTCTAATTAAACACGTGTTAACTTATATTCCTATCTTCACTTTAGCTTCTATCGAACCTCCTAAATCAATCATTCAAAGAATCCAGAATATGTTCAGCCATTTCTTTTGGGATCTTACTAAAAAAGGAGGTTATAAACATTCCTGGATCAAGTGGGATGAAATCAGTAGGACTATAGAGGAAGGTGGGCTTGGTATTAAAGATCTGTAAGGCATTTGTGTAGCTTTTGGAATCAAAATATCTTAAAGAAGTTAGGTGTCAAATGGCTCGTGGGCTCAATTCATGAGGAATAAGTATAAGAATATGGATGGTGGATTAGGGGGCTCAAATACAATCAAAAGAATTCGAGATACTTACCAGTAATTTGAAGATAATACCGTCAAACTCCAACAAGATGTCATTTGGAAACCTTCAAATATTGGGGAATTCACTTTCAAAACTGTTTCTCAGATAATCAGGCCTCAAAATACTTCCAGCACTTTATGTTCCAACATCTAGCATGATAGTATCCCTACCAAAATTTCTATTGCTACCTGGAAGATCCTTAAGGAAGATATCCCTCTGGACCCATATATTAAGGAATTGGGTTTTAAATTGGCATCTAGATGTCAACGTTTCCTGCAAAGGGAAGAATAAGCTGATCATCTATTTCTATCAGGTTCTATGGCCAAGAGTATTTAGTCTTATTTCTCAAATATTTTGAATGTTAATCCTTATTTTTTTGCTATTCCTTCTATGCTCATGTCTAGGTGGCTCCACAAGTCCAATAAAGACTAATTAAAATTTCTTTAGAGGCTATTTCCTTTAGTCATTCTATGGGAAATATGGAAAGCTAGATGTGTTAGATAATGTGAAGGAATTTCTATGGAAGGATCGTCCATTATTAATAAAGTTACTAAAGTGGTTGTAGATCTGGCAAGATCCTTGAAGTTCAAGAATTCTCCCTCAGTTAATCATCAAGACACCATTTTTTATTTCATGCTTAAAAGTATCCCATGTAGTCTTGACATAATTATTACTAGATGGATTAGTCCTCCTATATCATCTATTCAGCTTAATATGGATGGGTCTAGCAGGGGAAATCCTGGAGAAAGTGGAATTGATGTATCATTAGAGGTCATAAAGGAGTTTTCATACTTGCTTTCTAGGAATACACAAATATAAATTCAAGTTCCAAGATGAATTATAAGCTATTTCTAGAGGTATTCAGGAGAGTTTGAAGATTGGTTTTGTGGATCTCTTCATTGAATCAGGTTCTCTTGCAGCGATCAAGATGATTAGAAGACAATGGGTTGTGCCTTGGTTTCTAAAGTCATATGTCCATGAAATTTCAACAATTCTGGCCTCTCATCCCATTCATATTCAACATATATGGAGAGAGAATAATGTAGTTACAGATGCCCTAGCTACTCAAGCTTCCAGTTCAAGACTATCAAGACCTTTCTATAATTTTTATGATCTTCCATTTATTGTTAAAGGCATGCTCAATATGGATAGATTATCTATTCCTAACTTTAAAGTCTATTAAGGTGTTTGTTTTTGTCAATTGTTCAAGGATTCTTTAGGTTGTTAAGCCACTTGGTGAGGCTATTTCTCCTCATTTTAATAAATAGGTCTTAGGACGTTTCCTTAAAAAAAAAGTTAATTAGAATAGTGAATGTGATGTTCATTTATTTAGTTATTTTAGATCATTACTTGTTTATTAAAAAGATAAAATTTAACACCATTTATTCAAATACTAGGTGGTTAGTAAATACTAAAGAGTTTTAGATAGTGATGCTAAAAATGATCCAAGTGGATATTCTGTTTTAATTTAACAAGGCGGGGTGTCACAGATGGTATCAGATCACCAGGTTCTAGTGTCTTTACGATCTGTTCAGCTTATTGCGTTTTAGCGTATCCTTCTTTAATATAGAGCCCTATTAATAGGACTATTGTATTCTTTATTACGCATTTACACATTCAGATATTTTTAAGACGTATAAAATAGTGGACTGATGGAAAATTCTTTCTCCTTCAGATGCCTCCTCGACGTGCCACACGAGCCAATCTAGAGGCACCGCCAGAGCCTCATCCAACACCATCTCAGGGTACCATGAATGTTGTAGAGATGGACGCCATAGTTGCTCAGGCGCTTAATGCAGCATTGGTCATAGTACAACAGGCACCACCCCAGGCCCAAGTTATGGCCCCAACTCAGATGCAGGCGTTCTCTCCTTCTTGGGAGCGAGTTGGAGATGCCTTCCAGAAGGCACACCCTCCCAAGTTCGAGGGGAGTTCAAACGTTGTAGTTGCGATCCAATAGAAGAAAAGGACGTATGAGTGCACAGACATTCAAAGGCAGATTTTAGCTACATTTAAGTTAGTCGGCGCGACACTACATTGGTGGGAGTCTGTTAGCATCGCGGAGGAGAGAGATAGTATGCCGATATAGGAGTTCTGGGAGCTATTTGACTGTAAATATTTTCCATCCACCCTCCAGACAGAGATAAGGGAGAAACTACTAGATCTTACCCAAGACGGGAAGATCGTTGCTATGTATGATGAAGAATTCACGAGGTTAACTAACTTCGTTCTAGGAGAGGTCCCTACTGAGGAGAAAAATATATAACTGTTTATAAATGGCCTTACTTGGAGGATCCGACAACACTTATTGGGTAATCCAACTCTGAAGACCTACACTGAGGTATTGAATGTTGATTTGTTACATTGTCAGGACCACCGCTTCCATGTTAAGGGGAGCGATCGAGTAGGATATTCCAACCACCAGGGAAGGATTGGGGGTAGTAGCACCGGTAAGGCACAAAGTCAGTATAGGTAGGGTGAGAAGGGTCCCCACCAAAGGGATGTTACTAAGAGGTTTTGTTCTGGGGAGTATCGGCGGCGACAGGGTGGATATAGGCAGGGCCAATCGGGCCAGTAGTTATTTCATCAGGGCCAGGGTAGGGGCGGTAATGGACAGTAGGGTCGAGGCTAGCAGGGCCTGAGGGGAGGTAATTTTGCAGGCATATATTATATTTTTGGCATGATTGGTCTCTGACAGGATGCCCTAATAAGGATCGGGTTCAGCAGCAGCAGGGAGGCTGCTAGGAGCCTAAGAGACCTATTTTCCCCATCGCACTCCCAGCACCAGCACCCATACCAATATTACCTCCAGCACCAGCCGTTCCAACAGCCCCACCTCAGCAGGTCCAGTTACAGTATAGGCACATGTATCACGTCCATCAGGCTACAAGATTATAATCCATGGCATTTCTGGGGGCATTTTATTTGACACTAGGGCTTCACACTCATTCATAGCCAATAGGTTTTCATGGGTCAAAGGGTTATTAGATACATTGATATAGTATAGTTACAGGTGTAGACTCATCATTAGGCACTGGGACGTTGATTTTCTTTATCTGTCGGGGAGTGAGTATAGATTTTAGGAAATTAGTTTTTCCTGTTAGTATGCTAGTATTAGATATATCAGAGTACGATGCCATCATAGGCATGGATTAGCTAGTTGAATATATGGTTATGATTGACTGGTATAGTAGGAGTATAATTTTTGTGATCCCCGACCAGAATATGTTTTACCGGCGATGCCTTATCCCGACGGAGGATCGTCCACTCATTTATACTACATAGAGGAGGAGACATCTCAGGGGTAGTTATTTCACTTGATTCGATCCCAATCGTATGTGAGTTTTCCGACGTGTTTCAGGAGCTACCAGGACTGCCTCCTAGTAGAGAGATTTAGTTCTTTATTGATTTGGCATCGGGCATTCGGCTGATAGCTCGTGCACCGTATCGTATGGCTCCTATGGAAATGAGGGAGCTACGATATCAGATTAAGCAGCTGTTGGGCAGGGTTTTATATGATGTAGTACGTCGTCGTGGGGTGCCCCTGTATTACATGTAAATAAGAGAGATGCGAATTTACACTTATGTGTGGATTACCGAGAGATGAATAACGTCATGATATGGAATAGGTATCCGTTGCCCCAAATCGATGACTTATTCAATCAGTTGAGAGGAGACGCCTACTTCTTGAAGATAACTTTGAGATTCGACTATCATCAGCTACGTATTTGGGAGCATGATGTGTCAAAGACTGCCTTCTTGACAAGATAGGGGACCTACGAGTTTCGGTTTATGTCATTTGGACTTGATGAATAGGGTGTTCAGAGAGTTCTTGGATCAGTTTGTTATCATCTTCATTGATGACATTCTGATTTATTCTAGGAGTGAGGAGGAGCATACCGAGCATTTGCGTCGGGTCTTATATACACTACTTGAGCATTAGCTGTATGCAAAGTTTGAAAAATGTGGGTTTTGATTACACAAGGTTCAGTTTTTTGGGAATATCGTTTTAGAGTAGGGGATATCGGTGGACCCAGGTAAGGTGTTGGCGGTGAGGGAGTGGGGACAGTCCATCACACTAAAGGAGGTACGTAGTTTCTTGGGTTTGGCAGGATATTGCAGGCAGTTTATTCAAGGGTTTTCGAAGATTACGGGTCCTCTTACTAACTTGACTCGCAAAGGTGTACCGTTTGTTTAGAATGACGCTTATCAGTTGGATTTTGGTGAGCTGAAGGACAAGTTGACTTCAACACCAGTTCTCGCTCTACCCAGGCCAGGAGTGGAATACCTAGTTTACACTGATGCGTCCCTACAGGGAGTTGGGGGAGTACTTCAACATGGGGATCAGGCTATAACTTTCCCGCAAGCTTAAGCGTCACGAGAGGAATTACCCCACCCATGACTTGGACCTAGCGACAGTTGTGTTTGCCCTTCGGATTTAGAGACATTACCTGTTAGGGGAGAAATTTTGCTTGTTCACAGATCACAAGTCACTAGAGTATTTTTTCACTCAGAGAGAGATGAATATGCATCAGAACAGGTGGCTTGAATTTTTGAAAGACTATCAGTTCGAGATCCAGTATCACTCGGGAAGGACAACGTGATGGCCAATGCGTTGAGTCGTAGACCAGTGGGGGAGGTGGCTATGGTGTGGAAGGAAAAAAGGAAGGAGATGGGTCATCAAGATGCAATTGCCAAATTGTTCATGTTAGTTATAATTATTAGCTGGGGGAGCCGAGTCGTACTCCATTAGTTTAGAGGGAGGTTTGCAATTCAATAGGAGGTTGATAGTTCCCGAGGGGAGGACTTACGACACATTGTGATGGAAGAGGCACACGGGTCCCGATTTGTGGTACATCCTAGAGGGGATAAGATGTACCAAGACACGAGATGACAATATTGGTGGAGTGGGATGAAAAGAGACATCATTGAGTTTGTCTCGAGGTGTACCACCTATCATCTAGTAAAGATTGACCATCAGAGATCAGCTGGAGTCCTATAGCCGTTGGAGATTCCTATGTAGAAATAGGAGAGCATTTTCATGGACTTTATTACTAGGTTGTCTACTTCGCAAAGGGGTCATGATTCTATATGGGTGATAGTGGATCGGCTGACCAAGGTAACCCACTTCCTATCAGTTTGGAAAAATTATAGTATAGATCAGTATGCATGGATTTTCATTACCGAGATAGTACGATTGCACGAGGTGGCCCTCGATATTTTATTCGACAGGGAAAAGATTTTTATGTCTCACTTTTGGAAGAGCTTCTAGGATGCCATGGGCATGGAGTTGCGGTTGAGTACGGCCTATCACCCACAAATGGATGGGCAGAGTGAGAAAACTAATCAGATGTTGAAATACATGCTACGGATGTGCATCCTGGACTTTGGGGGAGGTTGGGAGTCATACCTTCCACTAGTGGAGTTTGCCTATAATAACTCCTATCAGTTCACTATTGGCATGGCTCTAATTTAGGCACTGTACGATGGACCGGGTCGTTCACCCTCTTGTTGGTTGGAGGTGAGAGACAATAAGCTACTTGGGCCAGAGTTGATCACTGTACGGTAGGCCTTGTCGTTCACCCTCTTATTGGTTGGAGGTGGGAGACAATAAGCTACTTGGGCCAGAGTTGATACAGGATACTTCAGACATTATGGACATGATTCGGAGTCATATATGGATAGGTCACGGCAGACAAAAGAGTTATGCTGATGCTAAGCTGTTATATCTGGAGTTTAATGTGGGGGATCAGGTGCAATTGTATGTATCCCCTATGAAGGGGATAATGAGATTTGGGAATAAGGGGAAATTAGCGCCAAACTACGTTGGGCAATTTCCTGTCATCGAGCGGATTGGAGCAGTGGTGTATAGACTCGGATTGCCCAAGCACTTGCATTGTATTCATGATGTGTTGCATATTTCTTCGTTACGGATATACCTACGGGATGAGTTTCCATACACTCACATTGAACTGAAGGAGATAGACTTACATCCCGATATTTCGTATGAGGAGAGGCCAATCGCTATCTTAGACCATAATGAAAAGAAATTGAGGTTGAAGGTTGTACCACTTGTACGTGTTCAGTGGGGGAATCATAATGCCAATGATTCTACTTGGGAACGCGAGGATGAGATGAGCGAGAGATATCCAAAGTTGTTTATACCAGGTATTCTCCTTTTCTGTTTTTCAGGATAAAATTCCTTTATAAGGAGGGAAGTATGTAACACTCCAAATTTTTAATGATTTTTATATTTGGATTAATTGTGAATTAAATCCGAATTAATTAAATCAAATTGGAATAATTAATCTGAGATAATAAATATTCATTAGTGAGATAAGGGTTAATATTTATTTATATGGAATATTACTTAGTGAATGAGTAATAATAATGATATGAAAATATTATAATTTCATGAGTGAGAAATACGACAGTTACGATAAATGAAGTCGTGACACGAGTGTCAGTCTTGTTGGGACTTAATTAGAAAATTAAAATATAACGTTACTTTACATATTTCAAATGAGTGCGCCAATGTGTCCGGAAGGGTCGAGATAGTCAGAAAAGTGTACTTGGGAATTTAGTTTGGGTCCCAAGCAATTTTTAGCCAAACCAACACCCCGTAAGGGTATTTTAGTTATTTTGTATTTTTCAGGAAGGGAGACCCACGAATTTATTAAGTGTAAATCAGATTGGGAGTTGTATAATTTAGGGTTATGTGAAGCAAGTTTAAAGAGGTTATCAGGGGAGGAAGAAAGAGAATCCTGAGAGACCCTAAGACTGTCGAGCACCATTCTTGAACCAAAAACACCACCTTTGCGTAGATTGGATGGAGATGAGCAAAACCATATTAGTAATTTCTTGGAATTCGGACCTAACCACAAAGGCAAGTATTTATCTTGATTAATTCATGAAGGATATATCATCTATGTTAGAATAGGATGTTTAATATCTTAATTTTATGTGTTTTGATGACTCAACTGGGAAATTAAATCATGTTTTGGGTTGAATCAATATAGAAATTTAATCCCTTATGTAACATGATGAATTAGATGGAGTTTAAAAAATTAATCATGAAGAAATTTGGGTTTTATAGAGGTTCTTGATGATCAACGATAAACTAGGGTTTTTGGAAATAATTATTGATTTAATTCCAATTATAGGATGCTTCTTGATGATTTAGTGATTGTAAAACGTTAGGAATCATGCATATGGGTTGTAATAATGTTTGGTAGGTTTTCTTGAAGTATGGGATCTTGTGATGTAGGTTTGGATGTGTAAAAATGGTGAAACCTGTAGCAGATTAAGGAAGGATACGAAGACCTTATACTGTGAATTGATTTGTCTCCTTGGCCGAAATGATTCGGTCCAAGCATGAATCTATTCGACTGCCCAAATTTTAACAATTTGCTCCCTTTTCATTTTAGAACTCCCAGGAAATGATCAAATTAATCTTTGTGATGATTTTTATATATAAAGAGAGTTATTTTGAGATAATCAGTAGGTTAATATTGGGTTTAAGACTTCGTCACATGGGAGAAACTTAAGGGCTAAGATTAATTAGGCATAATTGAGGAATAAAAATACAGTTTGGAGAATGATATCATGTTATGAGAATTCGATGGGAACGATGACCTGGACTAGTAGGTAGTAAGTGAGATAGCTACTGAATAGACTTAAAGGAGAATTGGCAGCCTTCCACGTGATGGGAAACACTCGGGCTTATGCGAATAAGAAGTTTAACAGTATGCTGATAATACGTAGGCTATATGAGAGTATGTAGACTTTGTACAGACTATATTATGGGTTACGGGATTACCTTAATTGAATGTATATACATAGGCAGTGTGAATACCTAATGTGTGGGTATTTTGTGTACGACATACCTACGCTGCATGCTATCGTGGGAGGGTTGAAAAGGGGGCAGTTTTATCTTGATGAGCCATCTTGGGGAATTTTGACTTGTACCTCAGAACATAGAACTTAGGGATGAGCACCACTTGTGTGAATGAGGGTGTGCTTGGTCATATGGGTGCGTAGCCCAAAGACATAGGATTATGTTCGCCTCCAATATGTGTGATTATTATTTCTGGTTCGAGAGTGATCTTGGACCATTAGTCCTCTATTTATACGTGATGTACCAGGACTTGATAGCAGAGTATGCATGCTCTGCAGCTCAGCCTAGGGTTGCGATATATATATATACTTGTGATTTAATTATACTTTTTGTGCTTAGTAGATGAGAAAGATAGTGATAATTAAATTAATCTAAATATGTGGGAACTTAATCCTAAACGGGAAAATTCATAAATATTTGATAGACATAGAATTATCAGTAGTTGTTGTATGGGCAATACGGGTGAGCACAAAGAGTTAAAAGGTGTGGTAAAATATTTATCTCGTACTAGTTAGATGGGGTAGTATAATTATGATGAACTAAGAATATACATTAGGTGTGCACACTAGCTGAGGGGTGAGGACCTCAAGTGAGAGCCGCGAAACTAACATATATATAGAATGTCTACTGATTATGCATTTTAAATACTTGCAAATATTTTTAAACTGTTTTACTCTGGCTCTGACCTGTTTTGCAAATCTATTGTGTAAAACCCAATTTAGGAGCCCAACCATAGGGAATCCCATCTTAGGAGTTCATTCTCATTTGACGTTGTTGCAGTTGCACTGGACGATTGCATGACTTATTTGGTAGATGCCATCATTTCTTTCAGATCATAAGCATCCTTTTATTTATCTCAGTCCGGCATGTCACCCATCTTCTATTAGTAGTTGTTTCTAGAGACTTTGTAATACGATTATTTTTAGTTGTGGATTTAGTTTAGTTTATGGATTATTGTATTGGAGTTTCAGACTGGGGTGTTTATCCCAATCATATCTTTTTTGATTAAGTTATTTACTTATTTATGATGTTGGTTAATCAAAATGGTGAATGTAATGTTCATTTATTTAATTGTTTGAGATCATTACCTATTTATTAAAAATATAAAATTTTACACCATCTTTTCAAATATTAGGTGGTTAGTAAATACTAAAGAGTTTTCGACAGTGATGCGAAGAATGAACCAACAAGATATTCTGTTTTAATTTCATAAATGACTGATCACCCGGTATTTAATTAGATGATGTGTCACAGAAGAAGGCTGTGGGAAAATGGTTTAGGTATGTAGATAGTAGGGTAGGTATGAGATGATATGATCGATAATGGTCGCAAGCTACAAAGAGTCCAAAGGACTTGGCGTGGGTTCGCATGGAGAAGTTTTTTTTACCAGGTCTATCTCCAAATTCTTAACCCGGAAATAATATTCGTTGTCCCCCACTATGCCAATAGTGTCCCTATCATTTTGTGTAGTCCTAATGATAATATCAAAAATAGGAGTAATGGTATCATTACCTGTGTCTCTTTTGTCTCTCCACGTCAGCCCTTGGTTTGCATTGTCCATGCTACTACTTTCGATACCAACACACCACTTACTTAGTAACATATGGTGGATTATGGGACGGAATTTTCCCCACCAGTCCCATCAACGGTGGTTTCTTGGTGTAGTCTCTGAAAAATTAGTCGGATCGTTTCGCATCGACCCGTAACAACGGACCATAGGATTCCCCTAATACCTCTTCTTATTTTTCAAACTAGTAGTCATCCTTTTTGTTTCCAACCCGCCCACGTTCATAGATGAAATTAGATAGTCTTTCATATCTGAAAGCCACCCAGCTAGGGTTCGCCCATTCTCTGCTCATGTTAGCTCCTTTTTGAGCCGATTGTTGATCTTGACTCTAATACTCATTCTCACATTCTTAGACATTTGGAAATCTTTTTCATTTGACACGTCAATCTCCATTACTTCTCCTATCAAAGTAGCTAATTTTTTTATATTGTTTCTAGATTTTTTGTTCAATGGTACATTATGAACTAAGCCCTGAAGCAATATTTGTTACACGCCATATCCTCTATTTTAACTTTAAAGCTCCAACATTTTAACACTAAATGATGTCCTATTACAGACCATAGAGTCCCATCGAGTATCTTGACCATGTCATCACTTTCTACAAATTTGAAAATATAGGTGCCCTCCCCCCAAGAGGTTATCGTGAAAACCTTCTTTGTTTTCCAAGCTCCACTGCTAATATTTATCACACTCACTTTGTTCAAAGGCTTAATCGACAGAAACCGTCCGAGCATAGTTTTTATTGTGTCGCTGCTATCCCTAAGGAGGCATTCTTTTAGTGTTAAGATTTCGTTAGGGTTTGGTTTATAAGTCTTGGCTTAACCATTTGTATATTAGGGCTGAGAAGATATTTAGAAGGATATAGGCTTCCCCAGATGAGAAGAGGGTATAAAAAATGAGGGTCAAATGGTAAGGATGAAAGCAAGTCAGAGGGATAATAGTATATGAGAAGCGAGTTAAGGAGATTTAGGGTTATAGGTAATAGCAAGGAGGCTTTCGATGGAAAACTCATATGAGAGGAGGATATATGAGAGAGAGAGGCTCTCAAAATAGAGAGAGAAATTAATAACTTCTTGTTATAATGGTAGGAATGTATAGAGAGAGTACGGTGCAGAGGAGGATCTAGGAGCCCAGGGGGTCCTGGTACCCCATAAACTTTTAAAAATTATATTTTTACCCTTGAAATTTATGATATTTAAAAAAATATATGTATACACATTTGGCCCCCTCAAAAATAATTATATATATATTGCCCTCCCCCCCCCCCCCTCCCCCAACACCCTATATCCTTGATCTGCCACTGGTATGGTTCCACTAAATATCCAGGTCTAAGAGCATATTCAAACGACTTTGTATCCAAGTGGCAACTCATTTTCCGTCCACCCAACCATTTTCTTCTTTATTTTTTTAATTTTCTTTTATTACACGCAAATGAAAAGTGAGTTGCTGCCTCGACCTTTTCCTTGATTGTTTATAAACTATTTATTGGTAGATTTTCCCCCCAACAGAAACAAAAAAAAGTCATATGTTTGAGTTTGTCTCCTTGATAAAATGGATTTGATCCATTTGGACTATGTGAAGTTTCTAAATGGTTGGAGATGGTCTAACTTCCAAGCCTGATGGTTCAAATGTGGCATGCCTTGCATTAATTTTTATTAAATTACTAAAATAATCCCATGATACTGGTATAATATTAACACATTTGCTAGTGATTGATGTGGCTGAGTTTGTGAATTTGATAAATTATGGGTTTGAACTTTTGTATATAGCACTGGAAATACTTCAATTATAACTAAAATTTATAATATAGTAAAATGACATTACCTGGTGAATATGAGACGCTTTTGGTTGACGATTCCGGCAATACACTACATACAAACTTGTCCGCGTAGGTAAGAAAAGGGCTAGTAACTGAGATATTAGTTAGTATGAATTTTGAGATAAGTATGTTGATTCGAGCATGGTTATCATCCCATCCAAATTCAGCAAAATTTCCCCCATTGTTAAAATCTGCCAAATTATATATTTCCTTTGAAACGTAGTTCCAATAAGGAGTTGCTTAGGTAGCTTTAAATAGCCATGTTGCTCCTCAGATCAATTCGTCCTTATAGTCACTATAATCACAGTAAAATGGACAGACCCATTGTCCTATACTATCATTGTAAGATCCTTGGTACTTGTCTGCAAACTCGAATACCTAATTCAACAACATAGTTTTAATTGCCTTATATCCAAAAGGTTTAATGGCGTAGTCATATCTTGATCACATTGTGAAATTGGGTTGAACTCTTTTTTTTATATATTAGTGTGATTATATAGTTAATAACATATTTTATTTTATATAAACACATCAAATAAACGTTTTGTTTTATAGATTGACTTTTGTCTAATTCACTCTTCAAGCACCCATTATATTTATTATTAGATTGAAGTGGAGTATAAGCTTAGCTTTTTAATAATATATATATACACACACTAGGGCCGACAAATGGGCAAGTGTGGGAAAACTTGGTCGGGTAATTAACGGGTTAGGGTTAGATATGGACTGGTTAATAGCTGGTTGATGAATGTTGCGGGTTGAATTTAGGTTCCATTAACCGCCAACCCGTTTTTTCATTCAAAATTTTTGATTACAAATCCCTAGTTTATATGAGTAGGAAGGATATCGGATCATTTCTTAACCGGTCTAAACTCGTAAATAAACGAAAAGTTTTTAGTGACCCATATGTTACCTGCTTGAAACAAATATGATAATGCCCATTCTCAACCATTGCGAGTAGAAACGGGTGGACAATACTCTTTGGGTCCATTTTCCCAGCCCCGATACACACATATTAGAAAACAAACTCGAGCAAAGAAATATAATTTTATTATATTTGAACCTAATGAATACTTCGACATGTATGTGTCAAGTATTGCCACAAAAATCTTCATTCGTATTGGTATAGTTGTGGCAATGGTGTTTGTTGAATGAAAAAGAGAGATATAAACTTGAACCTTGGTTTTGTGAAGTTGAAAAATACCGAAAAGTATCAATATTTAAATGAAGATAGTTTAATATAGGATGTCTATTTAGCTTCAATTTCCAAATACAATAAATTATGAAGTGTGGGATTCTGAAATTTTAAATAAAATAAAATTAAAAGGTAGATAATTAACTGAAAATAAGAATGTAATATTTAAATAGTAAAAAATGCGGAGTAAGGACTTCTAATTTACATGCTCCGATACATGTCCTTTTTTTAAATAGTAAAAAATGCATTTTTTATGAAATCGCTTGAATATGATCTTCATAGTGAGGAAATCATCTCAATAAATTTCGTAAAAAAATCAATCAAAAAGTGTGTGAGAGGAAAATTCATATTTACATCATTTTTTAATATTTCCTACTATCATCCAACTTTTAATTTAATTTTTTATCAAAAAAATTTGGAGATGTTGTCCTCACTATGGATATCATATCCAAGATTTTTCATTAAAAAATTAATTTTTTTACTATTTAAAAAAAAGGTATGTACCAGAGCATGTAAATTAGAAGTTCTCACAGTAGACACTCTCTCGCTATGTGTGTGTGTGTGTGTGTGTGTGTGTGTGTGTATAAATATATACTGAAAAAAAATGTAATACAAGGTATACCGTCAAATCAAACTCTCATGAGTTATCACCAATACATTGGTTGGAGTGTGAGACGCACATAGGTTCTACTAAAAATACTAATAAAGGGATATTTGATGCAACACTAATCAATACATTAATGATTGGACGAAATCCAACATTGAAAATGGAACTCTGTGTCTTTAAAAGTGTGCGAGTATTAGAACCATCGTTTATATGTCAAAATTGCGTTCTTACTATTTTAAAGTTCTTAGTATGTACAATTCACCGAATTTATGCAAATAATATTACGATGTGTAGTTTTGAAGAGCTCAGAAAAAAATAATGATATAATTTCCAAAAAAATCCCAAATTATCCTCAAATGAGTTAGGAAAGTTTTAAATATTGTACTTGTTACTGTAATAACGACACAATATAATCCCTTAATGATATACTATTTCACTTGGAGGATGTTTCGGAGATGTAGTTTGGACTAGTAGCATTACGTTTTAGAAAACAATCACATTTGTGAGAGGTACAATAGTATATATGTGCAAATAATAAGGTTTAGGTGTAATGATAGTTAAGTTGTTGTAGCAGCAATTTAAATGCAGAATTAAACAAGGAATAAAATTACCCAATTAGGAGACGAGACCAAAAATATAAGAAATTCGGAACAGGACAATCTAGAATTATGGTTGAGTCGCGGACAATGTCACTCTCTTTAAGGTGTTTCGCGGCTCTGCCCAAAGTGTGCTTATAGTCTTAGTAACCTCGTCACCCCCAGGATAAAACAATCCCAAAAATATGAAACGGTAGCACGAACCAGATTCATTAAATGAACACCCATTCTAAAATATTTCTGTTGCTCGATTCTGTGTAGTATAATTAATCTGGGGAAGGTTAATTATTTCTGTGGTATTATAATTATCCAGAGATGAATAATTATTTCTATTTCTGAATGATTTTTTTTAGAACAGTTTGTAGTCTGGAAGTTGTGTGTAAAAATGGAGGTATCAACCTCCTTTTATTGCGAAAAAATAATGACGTTAATGGGCACACAACGTGGAAAAGTGGAAGACTTTTTCAACAGTTAAAGAAGTCATGTATAATTTTTAAGGCCCAATAAATGTCAATTTATAATGAGCCCAAGCCCGGGACTCGAGCACGGGTCAGGTCGGACGGACAACGACGGCGCATGTGACTTGGACCAATAAGTCTTCCAACGATACACACAAAACATTGAATGCCCAAAGGGCTTACCCTTTAGACTCGCAAAAAGGGTGTATTAACACAACCCATTTTCTCCAACCCACCGATGTGGGATAAGAAGAAAACTCATTTTTCAACTTTTGTAATTTAACAGCTTAGACAACTGTTTTCCAACAATCCCACACTTGCGAAATTTGAGAACATTTTATCGAGTAATAATCTATAGAATTGTACATAAGCAAAGGTGTCTTTCGACTTGAACCTTTACGTAGTAAAGATGATTCAGAATATACTAGAGAAACTTTAGTTTTGAACTCTATCTCTGACAACATTCCACACACAACCCTATTTGGATGTCATTCTAATAGCTAGCACCTTACGGCCATGTGATTCTATCCCAGTATAGGTAACACTTTAGGAATTTGCCCAAAATATCCATAAAAAGTGGCCACACTTCCACATTCACATAGGTGAGTCTATCAAGAGTACTCTTGTAGCTAGTTACCCCACTCAAAATAGAGCTATAGAACTCATTAAGAGTTTTAACAACTCATCCATAACTCGCTTCAGGATATCATGCTCCATAGGGATGGACTCGGAGTAAAACCTCGTTTTATATTAATTAATAATAGCATGATTCAACCCATATCACTTGTGACTTGATATTACCCTTTGAACATATTTCTTGGTATCTACAGTCTATATGTTGGGTTACCATCATAAGTGACTCATGTATCCAAGGGCTTTAGTCCCATCCCTTTCGAGATGTCTGACACCTTCTCCCTAGCTAGTGCTTTCGTCAAAGGATCAACTAAGTTCTATTCAGACCGTATATGATCCACCCTCACAGCACCTGTAGAAATAAATTCTCTAACAATGGTATGTTTACGACGTATTTGTTATTTTTTACCATTATAATAATGGTTCTTTACTTTTGCAATAGCCGATGTACTATCATAATGAATCAAAACGGCTGGTGTTGTTCTTCCCCGGAACGAGAAATATGATAGGAGGTTTCTTAACCAACCTGCCTCTGCATTAGCAGTAGCTAGTGATATCATCTCAGACTCGATAGTGGATTGAGCCAAAATAGTTTGTTTATTAGATTTCCAAGAAACTGCACCACCAACGATGCTAAATATATATCCACTAGTATCCTTAGAATCATCAGATAGGGTGTTCCAATCAGCATCACTAAATCCTTCAAGGACATCGGGATGCTTATTATAATGTAATCCGCGGTTCATCGTCCTTTTAAGGTACTGTATGTCAATCTCAATAGCATTCCAATGCTCCATACTAGGTCTACTAGTAAATCTACATAGTACTCCCACAACATATGCTATGTCATTTCTAGTGCAATCTGTAGCATAACGTAAGTTACCAATAACTCTTGCATAAGCATTTTGGTTTACACTGTCGCCAATGTTCTTAAATAACTTTACACTAAGATCAACTGGAGTACTCGCATCTTTACAGTCAAAGTAATTGTATCTCTTTAGAACTTTTTCAATGTAATGAGATTGATCCAAAGAAAGTCCCTTTTCTGACCTAGTAATATTAATTCCTAATATTACACTAGCTTCACCAAAATCCTTCATATTAAAATTGGCACACAATAATGATTTAACATTTTCTACGACATGAATATTAGAACCAAATATAAGCAAGTCATCAACATAAAGACATACGATAGTGAAAATGTTCTCCACATATGTATAATAAATGCATTTGTCACTTTCATTAATTTTAAACTCATTAGAGATGACGAATCTATCAAATTTATCTTTCCATTGTCTTGGTTCATGTTTGAGTCCATAAAGAGATTTATCTAATTTACATACTTTTTTTTCTTGACCTTGTACAATAAAACCTTTAGGTTGATCCATATAAATCTCTTCTTCTAATTCTCCATTTAAAAATGCAGTTCTAACATCCCTTTGGTGTATATTTAAATCATTTAAGGCAGCTATAGCATATAGTACACGTATAGACGTTATTCTAGTCATGGGTGAAAATGTATAAAAAAAGTCTACGTTCTCTCTTTGTCTAAAACCTTTGGCAACAAGACGTGCATTATATTTTTCAACTGTGCCATCAGGTTTCAATTTCTCTTTAAGAATCCATTTACACCCAATTATTTTACACCCAGAAGGAAGGTCCACTAAATGCCAAGTTTTATTTGTTTCTAAAGAGTTTATTTCATCATTAATAGCCTCTTTCCATAAATCGACATCTAATGAAGATAAAGCTTCTTGAATAGTGTTAGGATCCTCCTCTAAAGTGTAAGCATAAAAGTCGGGACCAATTTTTTTTCCACACGAACCCTTTTACTTTTTCAAAGTTCTAATACAGATTCATTATTTTCTTTAATTTTATTTAAAGAAATATTAGTGGATGACTCGCCCCATTATTTCTCAATTTAAAAGGAAATTTATCTTCATAAAAATTGGCATCACTTGATTCAATCATTACTTGATTTTTCAAGTCATAAAAACGATATGGTTTGCTATTAATAGAATAGCCTATAAAGACACACTCATATGTTCTATTAGCCAATTTAAACCTCATTAGGGTAGGGTATACGTACATAGGCTAAGCACCCCCACGTTCTAAAGTATGACACGTTGGGCTTAATATTTTTCCAAATTTCATAAGGAGATATTTTCATTTGAGTCTTAGGAATTCTATTAAGTACATGACACACAGTCAAAATAATTTCACCTCACCAATGTGAGGCAGCCCCTAAATTTAATAAAATAGCAATAACTAATTCAGTTAATATCCTATTTTTTCTTTCGGCTTTACCGTTCATTTCGGATGAATAAGGAGCAGTTTTTTCGTGAATAATACTGTGCGTTTTATAAAATTCAATAAATGTCTGAGAATAATATTCGGTTCCTCTATCACTACGTAACCTTTTATTTTTTCAATTAAATGGATTTTCAATTTCAGTTAGGAAAATTTAAAATATGTCAATTGCTTCACTTTTATTTTTTTATTAAACACACAAATGAATAATCAGAACAATTGTCAATAAAAGTTATAAAATAACGTTTGCCATTTCTAGTTGTGACATCATCAAATTCACAAACATTCGAATGAATTAAATCAAGTGGTTCAGATTCTCTAAAAATAGATTTATGTCGTGTCTTAGTGATTTTTGATTGACTACACCATTCACATTTTTAAAAATCATTTAATGATAGTTCTGAAATTAATCCTAAAGTGATCACATTTTTAACAAGTCATTTATTAACATGACAAAGCCTAGCATGCCAAACATTAAATGAACAAGCAATATAAGCAGATGGAGAAATTTTATTCATTGCATCAACATTCAATTTAAACATCCCAACAATGGCATAACCCTTGCCTATAAAAATTCCATTTTTGTCCAAAGTAAATAAATCAGCACCAATAGTTTGAGTAAAGATAGCTTTGTTGAGAAGATAACCCGAAACGAAATTTTTTCTTATCTCAGGTGTGTGAACAACTTTGAGGATAACAATCTTTCCTGAAGTGAACTTTAATTCCACATTTCTAGTACCAGTAACCTCAGTGGAGTGAGAATCAACCAACAACACATTCTTATCTGCAGTTTCAGAGTAAGTCTTAAACAGAGTACGGTAATAATAGATATGGCGGGAAGCGCCATTATCCAACCACCACCCTTCGTCAACACTAACCATGTTGATTTATGAAATCATAGCACATAGGTTCTCTTGAGTCAAATGCTCTTGTGCGTTTGGCACATTGCGACATTTGCGAGCCATATGGCCAGGCTTGCCACACTTGAAACAGAGACACTGTCCCGAGTTGCTAGATTATCCATTTCTAGGGTTCTTATTCTTATTCTCAGTCTGAGTCTGATTTTTAAAATTCTGGTTGTGGCTATTTTTTTTATTTTCATATTTTTTTCCGTTTTCCTTTAAATCAACTGGAGTGTGGTTCTTTTTCTGATTTTTATTGTTAGACACAACAAGAATTTCAACTTTGTATTCCTATTTTCATGATTCCTCCTCAATTCTCAATTTAGTAATGAGTGACTCTAGTGAAAATTCTTTAGACTTATGCCTCAAAATATTTTTGAACTCTTTGAACAGTGGAGGCAATTTATCAATAATCACATCCACTTGAAATTGCTCATCTAAATCCATGCCTTTGGAAATAATTTCATGGTCAATCATTTGCAAATCATGGGTTTGAGCAACATCAAATTTGTCATCCGTCATTTGAAATTTCAAATAACGGTTGACGACATATTTTTAGCATCCGCCTCCTCCATGTCATATTTTTTAACTAGTGCATCCCAAACATCTTTTGCAGTTTTATAATTGGCATAATAGTTATAAGTTCATCACTTAGAGAATTCAAAATATAGTTCTTACATAGAGAATTATTTTCCTCACAAGTTCTAATTGTTTTGCTTTCCTCAATAGTAGGTTGATTATTTACTACGGGTTTGTCAAATTGAACACACGATGCGACTTTTTTCATAGTTAAATAAAATATCAATTTTTTGGTCCAACGTTTAAAATTGGTGCCTTCACATTTGAAAGGCTTGTTAAGGTTGCTAGAGTTAATTTCATTCATGGACACCTTAAAATTGTTGAAGCAACAATTTAAATGCATAATTAAACAAGGAACGAAATTACCCAATTAGGAGTCGAGACCCAAAAATATAAGAAATTCAAAACTGGACAGTCTAGAATTATGGTTGAGTCGCGGACAATGTCGCTCTCTTTAAGGTGTTTCGCCGCTCTGCCCAAAGTGTGCTGACAGTCTTAGTAGCCTTGTCACCCCCAGGATAAAACAACCCCAAAAATATGAAACGGTAGCACGAACCAGATTCATTAAATGAACAACCATTCTGAAATATATTTGTTGCTCGATTCTGTATAGTATAATTAATCTGTGGGAAGATTAATTATTTCTTTGGTATTATAATTATCCAGGGACGAATAATTATTTATGTTTCTTAATGATTTTTTTTTAGAACTGTTTGTTGTCTGTAAGTTGTGTGTAAAAACGGGGGTACCAACCTCCTTTTATTGCAAAAAAATAATGAAGTTAATGGGCACACATTGTGGAAAGAAAACTGAAAATACGTGGGTAAATGGAAGACTTTTTCAACGGTTAAAGAAGTCACGTTTCTTAATTTTTTTAAAATTAAAAAAATATTAAAATATAATTTTTAAGACCCAATAAACGTCAATTTATTTCAACGGTTAAAGAAGTCACGTTTCTTAATTGGCATAATTCTTAATTTGTCCAAAAAATTAATTTATTTGTCCAAGACACAGGTCAGGCCGGGCCGGCCGGATGGCGACGGTGGCGCGCGCGTGTGTGACTTGGCCAAATAAGTCTCCCAACCATACACACAAAACATTGAATGACCAAATGGCTTATCCTTTAGACTCAAAAAGGGTATATTAACACCACCCAATTTCTCCAACCCACCGATGTGGGATAAGAAGAAAACTCACTTTTCAACTTTTGTAACATAACAACTTAGACAGCTGTTTTCCAACAATCCCCCACTTGTAAAATTTGAAAACATTTTATCGAGCAATAATCTATAGAATTGTGCAGAAGAAAAGATGTCTTTTGACTTGAACCTTTACGTAGTAAAGATGATTCACAATATAGTAGAGTAACCGTAGTTTTGAAATCTATCTCTGAAAACATCCCACACACAACCCTACTTGGCTGTCATTCTAATAGCTTTCACGTTAAGGCCAAGTTCTTCTATCCCAGTACAGTGAATGCTTTAGGAATTTTCATAAAATATCCATAAAAAGCAGCCACACTTCCACATTCACATATGTGAGTCTATCAAGAGTACTTCTATAGCTAGGTACCCCACTCAAAATAGATTTATAGAACTCATTAAGAGTTTTAACAACTCATCCTTAACTCACTTCATAATATCATGCTCCGTAGGGATGGACTGAGAACAAAACCCCGTTTTATATTAATTAATAATAGCATGATTGAACCCATATCACTTGTGACTTATTATTACCCTTTGAACATATTTCTTGGTATCTACAGTCTATATGTTGGGTTACCATCAGAAGTGACCCTTGTATCCAAGGGCTTTAGTCCCATCCCTTTCGAGGTGTTCCACACCTTCTCCCTAACTAGTCCTTTCGTCAAAGGATCACCTAAGTTCTGTTAAGATCGTATATGATCCACCCTCACAACACCTGTAGAAATAAATTCTCTAACAGTGTTATGTTTACGACGTATTTGTCATCTCTTACCGTTATAATAACGGTTCTCTACTTTTGCAATAGACGCGGTACAATCACATTGAATCAAAATGGTTGGTATTGGTCTTTTCCATAACGGGATATCTGATAAGAGGTTTCTTAACCAACCTACCTCTTCACTAGCAGTAGCTAGCGCTATCATCACAGACTCCATAGTGGATTGAGCCAAAATAGTTTACTTCTTAGATTTCCAAGAAACTGAACCTCCAACGTGTGACACCCCGACTAATTAAATACCGGGTAGCTACTCCTTTATTAAATTAATACAAAATGCCAAGTTGGTTCAGTCCATAGCATCACTGTCGAAATAAGTTTTAACAATTACTATCCACCTAATATTTAAAAGTGAGTTGTCAATTTTGATTAAATCCGATTAACATGCAATAAGTAGATAATGAAATGCTAACATAACCACCACAACATAGTCACAATAGAATAACCATAAAGTAATAATGAATCTGGAGGAATACTCCTCACAATAATTCAAGTACTGAAATAAACAAATACCAAGTCCCCATCACTAAATTAATTACAACTCAAAATCTCAAATAACTGAATAGATAAATTATCTCTAAAAGGAAATAGGGCGACATGCCCAACAGATGAGAGAGTCTGATAATATAGAGTCAAGATCGAAAATGGAGGCGTCTACTGTCAAGGTCCTGTAACTTCCACAGCAGCTACAGTACGTCACCTGAATGGAACTCCTATGCTTGGTGTCCTTGTGGCTGGGCACCTAAAAGGTTTTACAAAAATAGATTTGAAAGCAAATGGGTCAGAGCGCGATTGTGAAAACAGTTTAAAAATAGCAAGTGTTTAATATCATTAAGCGGTGAATATAAAGTACATGATAGTGTGTGCACTCACATGAGTTCCTCACCTCTCAACTAATTGTGCACTCTTATCATACCCGTAGCCATTCTCGTTATTCCCATACTTAACTAGTCTAATATAAAATCTAACATTGCTATATGATTCAAGATTTAATTTCGGCATCTTCATTTAAACAGAGTGTCTTACATTTCTTCTCGGTTTCCCATATTAGTAATACTACTTACTAGAGGATTTTTATTTTTATCTTTATGAAAACGTTGCTATTAAGTATACTCACATTTATACCTGCCAGTGCATTTCAATTTACAGTATATTATTCTAATCATATATATACAATACTAGCATCCCAAGGCTAAGTTGCGGTGCACACATACTCTGCTATCCAATTCCGGTACATCACGTACGTAAGGACCACGCATTCCGAATCTCTCAGGAATCGTTCTCAAATGACAACAATCACACATAATGGAGGCGAACATAGTTCACATCACATGGGTCACGCACATACCTACGCTCCCATGATCAGCAGACTTATTAACTTCTCAATAAGTCCTTCTCTGACCTATGTCCTCGAGGTACCAATCTAAATCCCCCCGTAGGCACACAAAGATTAGATGGCCCTGATCGAACGCCGACCTCCCATGATAGCAAGTACGGTAGGTATGTTATACACAGATAACTACATTTACTAAGCATTCGCACATCTTAGATATCACAATATATTAATTGAGGTATACTTCTCATTCTTGTATCATCATTTAATGTCATACGCTTATAAGTCCCCGATTTATATATATTAAAGTTGTCAACTCTTCTCACGTCGTAATTAGGTGCTCGTTTCCTAATTCATAAAGGTCATTCGATTTACTACAAGATTCTAAGTTTTACTCCTCAACGTACTCCAATCTCCCAAATATACCCACTAGTCAATAAGGGAAGGTTATTACTCCATTAATTAAGTCTACGGGACATTTGAAATAAAATCAGGCCTAAAAGGCCATTCTGTCAACTCGTTAGAAGTCTCGTTCGAACGACCTGGGCAGGTCTTCTAACGAGATGGTAGACTACGCCCAGAAATCCCAATATCCGTTTTTCTTCTTTCTCCTCTTCTCTAAATCCACCCTAAGACTATCCAAATACGTTTTTAATGTTTGTAAACTATATTTAGTCACCTTAGATCATTCCCTAACATGCTTTTGGGTCAAATTTTACAAATTAACATGCCAAAATCATAAATCCCCAATTTTTATTCCAAACCCTATGAACTTGAACCCAAAATTTAATTTCATAAAAAGACTCCTTATTAATCCGATTTCAGGTCATCAAAAGTTATGTTTTATCTATTGAATTCGTCCATAATCATTCTACGTGCAAATTTCCTACCCAAAATCACAAATTTCATAATAATTCCATTGGGTATTCTTCATCCAAATTTCCTAGACATAAACAGTTTTCTACACTACGCATGGAGGAAATATTCAATGTAAATAACGACATCAAAACACTTGCCTTAGATTCGTTATTCAGATGTGTTGCCGGTGGTTCAAGATTGGTTTTCTCCTCTTTTTCGGTCACAAATCCTTTCCAAAACTGATGGTGTGGAGATGGTTTGGCTTGGGAACCCTTTACCCTCTTTCTCACTTTTCTCAAAAACTACCGTAGCCCACTCTCTCCCTTTTTCGATGATAACGGCCTTAGTGCTTCTTTTAAAATATCTTAATTAACACTTAAATTCGTGGGTCTAAATTCCTTAATTTTTAAAATTACCAAAATACCCTTCTAGGTTGCCGGTTTGGCCTAAAAGTGCCCCGGGACCCAAACTAAACCCCCGGCTAGTGATTTCTGACTGTTTCAACCCTTTCGAACACATTGGCGTACTCAAAATGACCATTCGGTTGATAAAAATATAATTCACTTATTAGGTTAAATAATTTCGTTCCTGATGCGACTGACACGCACGTCCCAACTAAATTTCCAAATTGTCGTATTTCAGTCTCGCGATAACTTTGATATTTTCAATACTCATGTATTACCATACATACTCAGAAATATTAAATTTTAACATCATAATCAAATACCAACTAACATCTCGCTAGTATTTATACCCGGATTAATTCCCAATTAATTCTCATTTAATTCAATTAATCCCTTAAATAAAATCAATAAAATTACGGGGTATTACATACTTCCCCCCTAATGACATAATTTGTCCCAAAATTCCGAACTAAAGAGTACCTGGTAAAAATAACTCCGGATAGCGCTCGCACATCTCATCCTCGCGCTCCCATGTGGACTCCTCGACATTATGATGCCGCCACTTAACACGCACTAACGGTACTATCTTGGACCTCAGTTTCCACTCGCTTCGATCCAAAATAGCAATCGGCCCCTCCTCGTAGCAACTATCGGGTTGAAGATCGATGTCCTCCAAAACAATATGAGTATGGGCTAAATCATCCCTAAGATATTTCCTTAGCGAGGAAATATGGAACACATCATGAATCCTATGCAAGTGCTCCGGTAACCCAAGTCTGTATGCGACTGGCCCAATCCTCTCGATGATAGGAAATCGACCCACGTATTTTGGTGTCAGTTTCCCCTTCTTCCCAAAACGCATGATCCCCTTCATCGGAGATACTCTGAGTAACGCCTGGTCCCCCACCTTGAATTCTCTGAAGATCCTCTTGGCATTAGCATAGCTCTTTTGCCGGTCCTGAGCTACCCGAATACGGCTCCGTATCATCTCTATCCTTGCCGAAGTTTCCTGAATCACTTCCGGCCCAAGGATTTTGTTATCCCCTACCTCTAACCAACATGATGGGGAACGACAAGGTCTACCATACAACGCCTCAAATGGAGCCATGCCAATGGTGAATTGATATGAGTTATTATAAGCAAACTCCATCAGTGGAAGGTACTGCTCCCAACCACCTCCAAAGTCTAGGATGCACATATGCAACATGTCCTCCAACATCTAATTTGTCCGCTCTATTTGCCCATCACTCTGCGGGTGATATGCCGTACTCAGCCGCAACTCTATACCCATGGCCTCCTGGAAACTCTCCCAAAATCATTAAATAAATATCTTGTCTCGGTCAGACACGATATTTAGAGGCAACCCGTGAAGTCTCACTATCTCTGCAATGAAAATATGGGCATACTGTCCCGTAGTGTAATCTGTCCTTACGGGTAAAAAATGAGCAACTTTGGTCAAACGATCCATAATTACCCATATGGAGCCGTGACCCCTCTGTGACGTAGGTAACACCGAGATAAAGTCCATGGATATGCTCTCCCATATCCACGTCGGAACCTCTAATGGATGTAGAAATCCTGTCGGTTTCTGATGGTCCACCTTTACTAGCTGACAAGTGGCACATTTAGAAACGAACACGGTGATATCTCTCTTCATCCCACTCCACCAGTACTGTCGTCTCATGTCTTGGTACATCTTATCCCCACCAGGGTGTACCGTAAACCGTGAGCCGTGCGACTCTGCCATTACCTCGTGTCGCAAGTCTTCCCCTTCCGAAACAACCAGTCTTCCATTGAAGCGTAATCCCCCGTCTGAACTAATGGTATAGGACTCGGCTCCCTCTACTAGTAATCGAACTATCTACTCCTGACAGAACGAGTCATTTTCCTGGGCCTTTATCACCCTCGTAACAATCTGCGGTGTAACAATCATCACAGACATGAACGATCGGGCCACTGCATCCTGGTGTCCCAACTCCTTCCACTTAGCTTTCCACACCTTGGCCACCTCATCTGCTGTCCTACGGCTCAAGGCGTCTACTATCACGTTAGCCTTCCCTGGGTGATACTGGATATCGAACTGATAATCCTTCACAAACTCAAGCCACCGACGTTGATGCATATTCAGCTCCTTATGCGTGAAGAGGTATTGTTGATACTTGTGGTCTGTGAACAACTGAAATTTCTCCGCCAGGAGATAGTGTCTCCAAATCCGAAGAGAGAATACGACTGCCGCTAACTCCAAGTCGTGGGTGGGGTAATTCTTCTTGTGAGGCTTAAGCTTACGGGAAGCATAAGTTATGGGCTGACTCTCCTGTTGCATCACACCTCCAAGTCCTTTCAAGGACGCATCGGTGTAAACTAAATACTCAACTCCCACTTTGGGCAATGCTAACACAAGTGCTGAGGTCAACTTGTCCTTCAACTCATCAAATGCCAACTGACAGGCATCGCTCCAAATGAATGGCACACCTTTGTGAGTCATATGTGTCAAAGGACCCGCTATCTTTGAGAAACCCCGAATAAACCTCCTATAGTATCCTGCTAAGCCCAAGAAACTACGAATCTCAGTCGGTGTCCTGGGCTGTCCCCACTCCCTCACCGTAGATACTTTCCCCGAATCCACAGATATCCCCCGGTGTGAAATGATATACCCCAAAAACTGAACCTCCTTCAGCCAAAATCCACATTTCTCATACTTTGCATAAAGCTCATTCTGACATAGCATCTGCAAAACCTGCCTTAAATGCTCGACGTTCTCCTCTTCTGCTTGGGAGTAAACCAGGATGTCATCAATAAAGACGATGATGAACTGATCTAGGAACTCTCTGAACACGCTATTCATCAAGCCCATAAACACGGATGGAGCGTTGGTCAAGCCAAAAGGCATAACCCAAAACTCATAGGAACCATATCTCGTCAAGAAGGCAGTCAGCGAGACGTCATGTTCTCTAATATGCAACTGATGGTATCCCGATCGCAAGTCAATCTTTGAGAAGAAGGAAGCTCCTCTCAGCTGTTCGAATAAGTCATCGATTCGGGGCAACAGATACTTATTTCGTATCGTGGCCTTATTCAACTCCTGGTAATCTACACACAACCTCAACGATCCATCCCTCTTATTTACGAACAACACAGGGGCACCCCATGGCGAAGTATTCCTCCGGATAAACCCCTGACCCAATAACTGCTCTATCTGATCCCTTAGCTCTCTCATCTCCGCTGGAGCCATACAGTACGGTGCGCGGACAATGGGCCGAGTGCCCGACGTCAGATCAATAACAAAATCTATCTCCCTACTAGGGGGTAATCTAGGTATATCCTGAAATACATAAGCGAACTCTCTAACGACTGGAATCGAATCAAGTGGTATCACCACTTCCTTAGAGGTATCCTTCTGTATATAGTACAAATGAGTGGACGATCCTCCAACAGGGCGAGGCATCGCCACTAAAAACATCTCCTACCCGGGAATGGAAAATATAATACTCCTACTGAAACAATCAATCATGGCTCGGTACGCAACTAGCCAATTTATACCGATAATCTCATCGTACTCAGTCATCTCTAATACTAACATATCAGCGGGTAAAGTAAATCTCCCGATTTCTATACCCACACCTTTACAAATAAGGGAAATCAATGAACCCCTACTCAACGGTGAATCTACACAAGTAATCGTGCTCTCTGCAGTGTCTAATAACCCAATAGTGCATGCAAATCTCGTGGCAATGAAACAGTGTGTGGACCACGTATCAAATAAAATACGCCCCATAGTCCCCTGAATAGAGAACATACCCTCAATAGCAAGTGGATCCTGTGGGACTGCGACATACTGGAGCTGATACACTCTCCCATACTGAAGCTATACCTGCTGGACTGGGACCACTGGGATGGGTTGTAATGCTTCCATATGTGGTGGTACTGGGAGAGCGGCGGGAAACATAGGCCTCTGTGGCTCGTGTCGAGCACCCTGCTACTACTGCGGTGGGGCCCTTCCCCTATCAGGACAATCCTAGCATTTGTGACCAATCTTGCCATAAACGAAGCACTTGCTCGGGAAGTTTCCCCCTCGCTGTCCCTGCTGCCCATGGCCCTAATGGCCGTTACCATTTCTACCTTGACCATACTGGCCCTGCTGAAACTATTGCTACTGACCATTCTAGCCCTGGTTGCCATTCTGACCCTGATGGCCATGTCTGAAACCTCCCTGACCATTCCTGAAACCCCCAGATCTGAATCTCTTAGGATCCCCCTGTTGGGAACCCTGATCACCCTGCCTGTGCTGACCCTGAGCAGACTGTGCCCCGCTGGCACCATTTCCCTCTGTCCTGCCCTGATGGTTGGACTCTCCTTATCTCTTACTCTCAGACATGTGGAAGCGGTGGTCCTGGAAGTGAAGCAGTGCTGCGTTAACCACATCAGAATAAGTGGCCAACGAGAGATTTCCTAATAAGTAGTGACGGATCCTCCAAGTCAACCCATCCATGAATTTCTGAATCCTTTTCTCCTCAGTCGGAATCTCATCGGGAACAATGTTTAAGAGATTAGTGAATTCAGCCTCATACTCTGCCACTGTCTTCCCCTCCTGCTTGAGGTTCATTAACTTCCTCCTCATTTCAGTGTGAACAGCTGATGGAAAATATATGCAGTCGAACCGCACCCAGAACTCCTGTATAGAAAGGGCATCTATCTCCTCCGGGGTGGTAATGGACTCCCACCACTACAATGCTGATCCTACTAGCTTAAAAGTAGCCAGTATTTGTTTCTGAACATCCGTGCACTCGTACATCCTTAAGTGCCTTTGAATGTCCTTCCTCCACTGACTGGACACAACAACGTCGGAGCTACCTGCAAACTTTGGAGGGTGTGCTTTCTGAAAAGTATCACGAACGCGTTCCCAAGCAGACGGGAATGCATGAGCCTGAATTGGCGCCGCTACCGCCGCCTGAGGTGGTGCCTGATGCACAACTACGAGGGCGACATTTACCGCTTGGGCTACAATAGCTGCAACCTCTGCAGCATTCATGGTGCCCTGAACTGGTGGAGGCTGAGGCTCGGGCTGAGCATCCCTAGGAACTCGCTGTGCACGTCGTGGAGGCATTTGAAATGAGAGTAAAGTCTTATAAGTTCGCAGTTATTATCTCAAAATAGCTGAAGAGCAAAACATACATAAAAGAATACAACAGTCCTAAAATATAGGGCTCTACATCAAAGAAAGCTCAGTGGAAACATAATAATCTGTGCCGATCCTAAGGACACTAGAACCTGATGCTCTGATACCACCTGTGACACCCCGACTAATTAAATACTGGGTAGCTACTCCTTTATTAAATTAATACAAAAATCCAAGTTGGTTCAATTCATAGCATCACTGTCGAAATACGATTTACCAATTACTAGCCACCTAATATTTAAAAGTGAGTTGTAAATTTTAATTAAATCCGATTAACATGCAATAAGTAGATACTGAAATGTTAACATAACCACCACAACATAGTCATAATAGAATAACCATAAAGTAATAATGAATCAATCCGAGTACTGAAATAAACAAATGCCAAGTCCGCACCACTAAATTAATTACAACCCGAAATCTGAAATAACTAAATAGATAAAGTATCTCTAAAAGTAAATAGGGTGACATGCCCAACAGATGAGAGAGTTTGATAATATAGAGTCAAGATCGAAAATGGAGGCGTCTACTGTCAAGGTCCTATAAATTTCACAGCAGCTACAGTACGTAACCTGAATGGAACTCCTATGCTTGGTGTCCTTGTGGCTGGGCACCTAAAAGGTTTTACAAAAATAGATTTGAAAGCAAACGGGTCAGAGCACGATTGTGAAAATAGTTTAAAAATAGCAAGTGTTTAATATCATTAAACAGTGAATATAAAGTACATGATAGTGTGTGCACTCACATGAGTTCCTCACCTCTCAACTAATTGTGCACTCTTATCATACCCGTACCCATTCTAGTTATTCCCATACTTAACTCGTCTAATATAAAATCTAACATTGCAATATGATTCACGATTTAGTTTCGGCATCTTCATGTAAACAGTGTGTCTTACATTTCTTCTCGGTTTCCCATATTAGTAATACTACTTACTAGAGGATTTTTATTTTTATCTTTATGAAAACGTTGCTATTAAGTATACTCACATTTATACCTGCCAGTGCATTTCAATTTACAGTATATTATTCTCATCATATATATACAATACTAGCACCCCAAGGCTAAGCTGCGGTGCACACATACTCTGCTATCCAATCCCGGTACATCACGTACATAAGGACCATGCATTCCGAATCTCTCAGGAATCATTCTCAAATGACAACAATCACACATAATGGAGGCGAACATAGTTCACATCACATGGGTCACGCACATACCTACGCTTCCATGATCATCAGACTTATTAACTTCTCAATAAGTCCTTCTCTGACCTATGTCCTCGATGTACCAATCTAAATCCCCCCGTAGGCACACAAAGATTAGATGGCCCTGATCGAACGCCGACCTCCCATGATAGCAAGTACGGTGGGTATGTTATACACAGATAACTACATATACTAAGCATTCGCACATCTTAGATATCACAATATATAAATAGAGGTATACTTCTCGTTCTTGTATCATCATTTAATGTCATACGCTTATAAGTCCCCGATTTATATACATTAAAGTTGTCAACTCTTCTCACGTCGTAATTAGGTGCTCGTTTCCTAATTCATAAAGGTCATTCGATTTACTAAAATATTTTAAGTTTTACTCCTCAACGTACTCCAATCTCCCACATATACCCACTAGTCAATAAGGGAAGGTTATTACTCCATTAATTAAGTCTACGGGACATTTGAAATAAAATCAGGCCTAAAAGACCATTCTGTCAACTCGTTAGAAGTCTCGTTCGAACGAGGTCGTTCGAACGAAAGGCTTCGAATGAACTACTAACTTGTTAGAATGTATACTGTCATCTCGTTAGAAGCTCGTTCGAACGACCTTGGCAGGTCTTCTAACGAGACGTTAGACTACGCCCAGAAATCCCAAAATCCTTTTTTCTTCTTTCTCCTCTTCTCTAAATGCACCCTAAGACTATCCAAATATGTTTTTAATGTTTATAAACTATTTTTAGTCACCCTAGATCATTCCTTAACATGTTTTTGGGTCAAATCTTACAAATTAACATGCCAAAATCATAAATCCCAAATTTTTATTCCAAACCCTATGAACTTGAACCCAAAATTTAATTTTATAAAAAGACTCATTATTAATCCGATTTCAGGTCATCAAAAGTTATTTTTTGTATATTGAATTCGTCCATAATCATTCTACATGCAAATTTCCTACCCAAAATCACAAATTTCATAATAATTCCATTGGGTATTCTTCATCCAAATTTCCTAGAGATAAACAGTTTTCTACACTACGCATGCAGGAAATATTCAATGTAAATAACGACATCAAAACACTTGCCTTAGATTCGTTCTTCAGATGTGTTGCCGATGGTTCAAGATTGATTTTCTCCTCTTTTTCGACCACAAGTTTTTTCCAAAACTAATGGTGTGGAGATGGTTTGGCTTGTGAACCCTTTACCCTCTTTCTAACTTTTCTCAAAAACTACCGTAGCCCACTCTCTCCCTTTCTGGCTGATAATGGCCTTAGTGGTTCTTTTAAAATACCTTAATTAACACTTAAATTCGTGGGTCTAAATTCCCTAATTCTTAAAATTATCAAAATACCCTTCTAGGTTGCCGGTTTGGCCTAAAAGTGCCCCGGGACCCAAACTAAACCCCCGGCTAGTGTTTTCTGACTGTTTCAACCCTTCCGGACACGTTGGCGCACTCAAAATGACCATTCAGTTGATAAAAATATAATTCACTTTTTAATTTAAATAATTTCGTTCCTGACGCGCCTGACACGCTCGTCCCAACTGAATTTCCAAATTGTCGTATTTCAGTCTCGCGACAACTTTTATATTTTCAATACTCATGTATTACCATACATACTCAGAAATATTAAATTTTAACATCATAATAAAAAACCAACCCACATCTCGCTAGTATTTGTACCAGGATTAATTATCAATTAATTCTCATTTAATTCAATTAATCCCTTAAATAAAATCATTAAAATTATGGGGTATTACACAGCGATGCTGAATATATATCCACTAGTAGCCTTAGAATCATCAGATAGGGTGTTCCAATCATCATCACTAAATCATTCAAGGACAGCGGGATGTTTATTATAGTGTAATACGAGGTTCATCATCCTTTTAAGGTAGCGTATGACCCTCTCAATAGCATTCCAATGCTCCATACTAGGTCTACTAGTAAATCTACATAGTACTCCCGCAACATATGCTATGTCATGTCTAGTTCAATCTGTAGCATAACGCAAGGTACCAATAATTCTTGCATAAGCATTTTGGTTTACACTATCGCCAATGTTCTTAAATAACTTTACACTAGGATCAACTGGAGTACTAGCATCTTTACAGTAAAAGTAATTGTATTTCTTTAGAACCTTCTGTCAAAGTAATTGTTTCGGAGATGTAGTTTGGACTAGTAGCATTACGTTTTAGAAAATAATCACATCTGTGAGAGGTACAATAGTATATATGTACAAATAATAAGGTTTAGGTGTAATGATAGTTAAGTTGTTGTAGCAGCAATTTAAATGCAGAATTAAACAAGGAATGAAATTACCCAATTAGGAGACGAGACCAAAAAATATAAGAAATTCGGAATAGGACAATCTAGAATTATGGTTGAGTCGCGGACAATGTCACTCTCTTTAAGGTGTTTCGTGGCTCTGCCCAAAGTGTGCTGATAGTCTTAGTTAGCTCGTCACCCCCAGGATAAAAAAACCCCAAAAATATGAAACGGTAGCACGAACAAGATTCATTCAATGGACGCCCATTCTAAAATATTTCTGTTGCTCGATTTTGTGTAGTATAATTAATCTGGGGAAGATTAATTATTTCTGTGGTATTATAATTATCCAGAGACGAATAATTATTTCTATTTATGAATGATTTTTTTTAGAACAGTATATAGTCTAGAAGTTGTGTGTAAAAATGGAGGTATCAACCTCCTTTTATTGCAAAAAAATAATGACGTTAATGGGCACACAACGTGGAAAAGTGGAAGACTTTTTCAACAGTTAAAGAAGTCACGTATAATTTTTAAGTCCCAATAAATGTCAATTTATAATGAGCCAAAAGCCCCGGACTCGGGTCGGACGGACGACGACGACACATGTGACTTGTACCAATAAGTCTTCCAACGATACACACAAAACATTGAATGCCCAAAGGGCTTACCCTTTAGACTCGCAAAAAGGGTGTATTAACACAACCCATTTTCTCCAACCCATCGATGTGGGATAAGAAGAAAACTCACTTTTCAACTTTTGTAATTTAACAGCTTAGACAACTGTTTTCCAACAATCCCACACTTGCAAAATTTGAAAACATTTTATCGAGTAATAATCTATAGAATTGTACATAAGCAAAGGTGTCTTTCGACTTGAACCTTTACGTAGTAAAGATGATTCAGAATATACTAGAGTAACTTTAGTTTTGAACTCTATCTCCGACAACATTCCACACACAACCCTATTTGGATGTCATTCTAACAGCTAGCACATTACGACCATGTGATTCTATCCCAGTATAGTGAACACTTTAGGAATTTGCCCAAAATATCCATAGAAAGCGGCTACACTTCCACATTCACATAGGTGAGTCTATGAAGAGTACTCCTGTATCTAGTAACCCCACTCAAAATAGAGCTATAGAAATCATTAAGAGGTTTAACAACTCATCCATAACTCGCTTCAGGATATCATGCTCCATAGGGATGGACTCGGAGTAAAATTTTGTTCTATATTAATTAATAATAGCATGATTCAACCCATATCAGTTGTGACTTGATATTACCATTTGAACATATTTCTTGGTATCTACAGTCTATATGTTGCGTTACCATCACAAGTGACTCATGTATCCAAGGGCTTTAGTCCAATCCCTTTCGAGGTGTTCCACACCTTCTCCCTAGCTAGTCCTTTCGTCAAAGGATCAACTAAGTTCTGTTCAGACCGTATATGATCCACCCTCACAGCACTTGTAGAAATAAATTCTCTAACAGTGCTATGTTTACACCGTATTTGTTATTTCTTACCATTATAATAATGGTTCTCTTTTTGCGATAGCCGATGTACTATCATAATGAATCGAAACGGCTGGTATTGGTCTTCCCCATAACGGGAAATATGATAGGAGGTTTCTTAACCAACCCGCCTCTTCATTAGCAGTAGCTAGTGATATCATCTCAGACTCGATAGTGTATTGAGCCAAAATAGTTTGTTTATTAGATTTCCAAGAAACTGCACCACCAACGATGCTAAATATATATCCACTAGTAGCCTTAGAATCATCAGATAGGGTGTTCTAATCATCATAAATAAATCCTTCAAGGACATCGGGATGCTTATTATAGTGTAATCCGAGGTTTATCATCCTTTTAAGGTACCGCATGACCCTCTCAATAGCATTCCAATGCTCCATACTAGGTCTACTAGTAAATCTACATAGTATTACGACAACATATGCTATGTCACATCTAGTACAATCTGTAGCATAACATAAGGTACCAATAATTCTTGTATAAGCATTTTAGTTTACACTATCGCCAATGTTCTTAAATAACTTTACACTAGGATCAACTGGAGTACCAGCATCTTTACAGTCAAAGTAATTGTATTTCTTTAGAACTTTCTCAATGTAATGAGATTGATCCAAAGAAAGTCCCTTTTCTGACCTAGTAATGTTAATTCCTAATATTACACTAGCTTCACCCAAATCCTTCATATTAAAATTGGCACACAATAATGATTTAACATTTTCTACGACATGAATATTAGAACCAAATATAAGCAAGTCATTAACATAAAGACATATGATAGTGAAAATGTTCTCCAAATATGTATAATAAATGCATTTGTCACTTTCATTAATTTTAAACTCATTAGAGATGACTAAGCTATCAAATTTATCTTGCCATTGTCTTGGTTCATGTTTGAGTCCATAAAGAGATTTATCTAATTTACATACTTCATTTTCTTGACCGTGTACAATAAAACCTTTAGGTTGATCCATATAAATCTCTTCTTTTAATTCTCCATTTAAAAATGCAGTTCTAACATCCCTTTGGTGTATAATTAAATCATTTAAGGAAGCTATAGCTAATAGTACACGTATAGACGTTATTCTAGTCACGGGTGAAAATGTATAAAAAAGTCTACGTTCTCTCTTTGTCTAAAATATTTGGCAACAAGACGTGCCTTATATTTTTCAACTATGCCATCAGGTTTTAATTTCTCTTTAAGAATCCATTTACACCCAATTTTTTTACACCCAGAAGGAAGGTCCACTAAATGACAAGTTTTATTTGTTTCTAAAGATTCCATTTCATCATTAATAGCCTCTTGCCATAAATCGACATCTAATGAAAGATAAAGCTTCTTGAATAGTGTTAGGATCCTCCTCTAAAGTGTAAGCATAAAAGTCGGGACCAATTTTTTTTTCCACATGAACCCCTTTACTTTTTTAAAGTTCTAAAATGGATTCATTATTTTCTTTATTTTTATTTAAAGAAATATTAGTGGATGATTCGTCCTAGTATTTCTCAATTTAAAAGGAAATTTATCTTCGTAAAAATTGGCGTCACTTGATTCAATCATTACTTGATTTTTCAAGTCATAAAAACGATATGCTTTGCTATTAATAGCATAGCCTATAAAGACACACTCATATGTTCTATTAGCCAATTTAAACCTCTTAGGGTCGGGTATACGTAGATAGGCTAAGCACCCCCACGTTCTAAAGTATGACACGTTGGGCTTAATATTTTCCCAAATTTCATAAGGAGATATTTTCATTTAAGTCTTAGGAATTCTATTAAGTATGTGACACATAGTCAAAATAATTTCACCCCACCAATGTGAGGCAACCCGTGAATTAAATAAAATAGCGACAACTAATTCAGTTAATTTCCTATTTTTTCTTTCGGCTTTACCGTTCATTTCGGATGAATAAGGGGCATTTTTTTCACGAACAATACTGTGGGTTTTATAAAATTCAATAAATGTCGGAGAATAATATTCGGTTCCTCTATCACTACGTAAATGGTGGAGAATAGTACCATCAGTTTTTAATTTCTCTTTGAGAATCCATTGACACCCAATTGTTTTACACCCCGGAGGAAGGTCCACTAAATGCCAAGTTTTAGTTGTTTCCAAAAAATCCATTTTATCATTAGTAGCCTCTTTCCTAAATCGGCATCTAATGAAGATAAAACTTCTTGAATAGTGTTAGGATCCTCTTCTAAAGTGTAAGCATAAAAATCGGGACCAAAATCTTTTTCCACCCAAACCCTTTTACTTTTTCGAAGTTCTAAAACGGATTCATTATTTTCTTTATTTTTATTTAAAGAAATATTAGTGGATGACTCGCCCCCACTATTTTTCAATTTAAAAGAAAATTTATCTTCATAAAAATCGGCGTCATTTGATTCAATAATTATTTGATTTCTCAAGTCATAAAAACGATATGATTTGCTTTTAATAACATACCCTATAAAGACGCACTCAGATGCTCTACTAGCCAATTTAGACCTCTTAGGGTCGGGTATACGTACATAGGCTAAGCACCCACACGTTCTAAAGTATGACACGTTGGACTTAATATTTTTTCAAATTTCATAAGGAGATATTTTCATTTTAGTCTGAGGAATTCTATTAAGTACGTGACACACAGTCAAAATAATATCACCCCACCAATGTGTGGAATCCCCTGAATTTAATAAAATAGCAATATCTCCTTATGAAATTTGGAAAAATATCACCAATGTGTGGAATCCCCTGAATTTAATAAAATAGCAATAACTAATTGAGTTAATATCCTATTTTTTCTTTCGGCTTTACCGTTCATTTCGGGTGAATAAGGGGAAGTTTTTTCGTGAATAATACCATGAGTTTTATAAAATTCAATAAATGGTGCAAAATCATATTCGGTGCGTCTATCACTACGAAACCTTTTAAGTTTCCGATTAAATTGATTTTCAATTTCATTTAGGAAAATTTTAAACATGTCAAACGCTTCACTTTTATTTTTCATTAAATACGCAAATGAATAATCAGAACAATCATCAATAAAAGTTATAAAATAACATTTGCCATTTCTAGTTGTGGCACCTTCCGATTCACAAATATCCGAATGAATTAAATCAAGTGGTTCGGATTCTCTAAAAACAGATTTATGTCGTGTCTTAGTGATTTCTGATTGACTACACCATTCACATTTTTCAAAATCATTTAATGATTGTTCTGGAATTAATCCTAAAGTGCTCACATTTTTAACAAGTCATTTAGTAACGTGACAAAGCCTAGCATGCCAAACATTAAATAAACAAGAAATATAAGCAGAATGAGAAATTTTATTCATTGCATCAACATTCAGTTTAAACATCCCATCAATGGCATAACCCTTGCCTACAAAAATTTTATTTTTGGTGAAAGTAAATAAATCAGCACCAATAGTTTGAGTAAAACCAACTTTGTTGAGAAGATAACCCGAAACCAAATTTTTCCTTACCTCAGGAGTGTGAAGAACATCTTTGAGGATAACAGTCTTTCCTGAAGTGAACTTTAATTCCACATTTCTAGTACCATCAACCTCAGTGGAATGAGAATCAACCAACAACGCCTTCTTTTCTGTGGTCTCATAATAAGTCTTAAACAGAGTACGATCATAACAGATATGGTGGGAAGCGCGAGTATCCAACCACCACTCTTCGGCACTGCTAGCCATGTTGATTTCAGAAATCATAGCACATAGGTCATCTTCGGTCAAATTCGCTTTTGTATTTGGTACATTGCGATATTTGCGTGGCATATGGCCAGGCTTGCCACACTTGAAACAAAGAAACTGTCCCGAGTTGCTAGACTGTCCATTTCTAGAGTTCTTATTCTTATTCTGAGACTGATTCTGATTTTTAAAATTCTGGTTGTGGCTCTTTTTCTGATTTTCATATTTTTTTCGTTTGCCTTTAAAACAACTGGAGTGTGGTTCTTTTTCTGATTTTTGTTGTTAGACACAACAAGAATTTCATCTTTGTAGTCCTGTTTTTAGGATTCCTCCTCCATTCTCAATTTAGTAATGAGTGACTCTAGTGAAAATTCTTTAGACTTATGCCTCAAAATATTTTTGAACTCTTTGAACAGTGGAGACAATTTATCAATAATCACAACCACCTGAAATTGCTCATCTAAAGCCATGCCCTCGGAAATAATTTCATAGGCAATCATTTGCAAATCATGGGTTTGAGCAACAACAGATTTGTCATCCGTCATTTGAAATTTCAAATAACGTCTGACGACATATTTTTTAGCACCCGCCTCCTCCATATCATATTTTTTAAACAGTGCATCCCAAACATCTTTTTCAATTTTATAATTGGCATAATAGTCATAAAGTTCGCCACTTAGAGCATTCAAATATAGTTCTTGCACATAAAATTATTTTCCTCCCAAGTTCTAATTGTTTTGCTTTCCTCAAAAGTAGGTGGATTATTTACTACGGGTTTGTCAAATTAAACACACGATACGATTTTTTTCGTAGTTTAATAAATAATTTTTTGTTCCAACGTTTAAAGTGGGTGCCTTCATATTTGAAAGATTTGTTAAGGTTGCTAGACTTAATTTCGTCCATGGCAGAATAGTAGACACCTTAAAATTGTTGAAGCAACAATTTAAATGCAGAATTAAACAAGGAACGAAATTATTTTTATTAGGAGCCGAGACCAAAATATATAAGAAATTCGAAACTGGATAGTTTAGAATTATGGTTGAGTCGCGGACAATGTCGCTCTCTTTAAGGTGTTTCGCGACTTTGTCCAAAGTATGCTGACAGTCTTAGTAGCATCGTTACCCCCAGGATAAAATAGCCCCAAACATATGAAACGGTAGCACGAACTAGATTCATTCAATGCACAATCATTCTGAAATATTTATGTTGCTCGATTTTGTGTAGTATAATTAATCTGGGGGAAGATTAATTATTTATGTGGTATTATAATTATCTAGGGATCAATAATTATTTTTGTTTTTGTATTTTTTTTTTTTTTGAGAACTGTTTGTAGTCTGGATGTTGTGTGTAAAAACCTCATTTTACACATGCTTTAATGACGTTAATGGGCATGCGAAAGACTTTTTTAACAGTTAAAGAAGTCATGTATAATTTTTAAGGCACAATAAACGTCAATTTATAATGAGTCCAAGCCCCGGACTCGGGCACGGGCGGTTGGACGACGGCGGCGCGTGTGTCTTAGAACAATAAATCTTCCAATCATACATATAAAACATTGAATGTCTAAAGCCCTCACAAAAAAAGTATATTAACACAACTCATTTTCTCAGACCCACCGACGTGCGACTAGAAAACAGCATAGACAGCTGTTTTCCAACATAAGCACCCAAAAGAAGTTTAATGATAGTTACCATGGAGGTTCTTTGAAGAAGTAACTTGGAATATTTGGGATCAAAAGCCTTGAATACCATGGAAGATGCAGCTGCTATCTCAGCAGAGACCTCTGAGCCTGGGGACTCTTCTGTAACGGCATACACAGTTCTAGGGGTGTCCATATCCTCTGGTCTTTCCCAGCAATTATGGTCAGCATAGGGTGAGCAAATACAACACCAGGTTTACTCGTGGCTTTAAGTACATAGTCTGTTTACCATCCAATAGCCTCGCGCGCATTTTCCAACTCCAACCCCATTTCTTTGCCGAATTCTAAAACGCTCCAAGCCAGCATAGTTGTTGAAAAGGCCATTGGAAAGTTGAACTTAACATTGTCGCCTGCATCAGCCACCTTCCAAATCTCCCTGCGAATGGAATAGTTGCGCAACATTAAATTCTATTAGTTGGCTTTGGTCTCGTAAAATTAAACGGTTAATTTAAACTACTTAAATTTGCAGTAGAAACTGCATTAAACAAATAAGGTGCAAGCCCCAATTTCAAATCTTTTTTACATACGAATTATACATATCTCGAATTATGTTCTAGATTTGTATCATGAATCTCAATTGCAACTCATGTTTAATGCTTTAGTTCTCTATTCCAGAAGAAATAGTTTTAAAAAATTTAAGAAACATTTACCATACACAACAGAACCACTGTTTGATGAGAATGTAATTTTTTTTCTGTAGTAAAAAACAATTTCTGCAAAATTGGGCAATTGATGTTTTATGTTGCTGCACAAATGTATTACGTTTCTAAAAAAATAAAAATATTTGTGAGTTTTGTAGGAAAATCTTCTATATGGAGACTCAAATTTTCACGTTGATATCATTTGAGGATATTATATGATATAATAAAAAAAATGTAATGTTTTGCTGAAATGGCTCAAAACTTAATCAGTGTTCTAGCTCCCTTTATTATTATTGCTTCCTATACTTAGCTTCGAATACAAGGAGTCCAAATATCTCGAAATATGACACATTAATTAGTTTGATTCATATCATTTCGGTTAGCAATAATATCATGCTTTGTGTTGTATATTTTATGAAATGCCACCTTATTTGGTCAAATTTTATAGTCAATTTTAATTAAGACATATATGTTAAAAGTGACATGTCTTAATACCAATGTCTTCCTTGTAGCAAGGAGATTAATTTGGTATACTCACTTGTTCAAAATAGTGAAGTAATGAATGAAAAAATTGGACTTAAAGTAACCCGTTTGAGTTTAAGCTAGATGATGTAACAAAGTTAGTGGGTTTGTCCCACATTGGAAATGTGATTGAAATGTTTGGAGTTAATATACCCAAGTTATGTTTCTAAGGCTTGGATGCCTTGGGCTATCCCAACTCTTTGAAGGGGAGATGACCTACACTATGCATTTGTTGGGCTTGGGCCAAAAGCTCACATGCGCACCGCCGCCGCCGTCCGGGTAGTGGGTCTTTCTTGAGCAACTTTTAAATTTTTTGGACAAATTTTAATTGACCTTTGGGCTTTAAAATTTTTTTTCTGGACCAAAAAATCTGGAATAATTATGAATTGATTATTTTCCGTATTAATTAATTATTTAAAAGCACTGTCATTTTTTAATTATTGAAAAAACGTTGTCGTTTTTTTTATTAATTAATTAAAACGTTAAGTTGCTTTATTAGAGAGATGTAACTGTTCAAACAGTCAAATCTGTTCTAGAGTTGCAGCACGACACTACTTATAAAAGGGATCATATGCACTCCATTTGATACATTAGAAAATCTACCCGAATTCCCTGCTACTGTCCTTGTTCCCTTCTTACTGTTTGAGAGAAATTCGCCATGCACTGAAGTGCTTCTTGCAACAGTTGTTGACCGTTTCATCCTGGGAGGCAGATCCCATTAAATTTTCCTTCAGCACCGTAGCGGGGGCGTATTCTGTCTTAAGAAGAGATAGTTCAACTTTCGACTCGGTTAAAATTCTACAAGTGATTGTTTCAATCACAAACTGTATGTTCTTTTTATCTCCCTTAACTGTTATGTAGTAATTAATTATTTAATTTTAATTACTGTTTATTTATTTAGTGATATATATATTAATTTTTCGTAATCCGGTAAACAACACGTTGGACTAACTAAAATGTGTCATTCTTTTATTGTTATTGAGTACCGACGCTTGCTGAAACATAATAATATTTCTCCATTTTGATACCACTTAATTTGTTAGGTTGATCATTTAAACATTGTTCACTTTTAGATTTTTGAAAAATCACACAATACTTGTTTTCTAAGCTTTTTAGTGCATGACTCGTGGCGATGTCTAATTCAATTCATCACACACTTCATATCATATATAGATATCAAGTTTATCAGACGAGTTTTGTAATGGGTAGCTCAACAAATCAAATATGCAATGACATTCATTTCAAATGAGTTCGTTTTTGCATAGTTTTTATAATGACACATACTGAATATTAAGTCTTACTGAAATAAACACAAGCTTGCTTAATTCCTTAACATGCAGGTGCAATTTCGGTATCAGAAAACCTTGAAAACAAAATTGATAGAACTTCGGATAATGAAAATTAAATGAAATTCTTGGACTTAGCAAAATTGAGGGAAAGAAAAGAAGATAAAGAAAAATGATAACCAGTACCGTTTTATAGCTGGCATAACAGAAATGGAAAAGTTATGTTCTTAATAGATTTCTAAGAGAACTTTTGAACATACACCAATGTCAAAACCATCACGTAAAGCACATAATGCTCTGATTAAGAGGTAACTTCCCGGACCTTTGGCCTTCGAAGAACATAATGCTCTTTGACAACGCTTCCCCATAATTGGGTCGGACCACTTCTCCGGCCACCATTATCGTACACTTCATTATAAATGCCAACATGCTCAATGGTTGACACATTGTTTGTTTACCCCTCACGTCTCTCTATTTCTGTTTGTGTTATGTGATCTTAAGGACTGAAGGGCAAATGTCGATATTTCTATCGTACCTTTGGGTGGAGAAGGCATATATACAATTGTTAGATAACAGGAATGTTGCGTTTGCATTTTGACTTTCTAAAGTACCCTAGGTTGCTTACATGTTCAATTATATTTATAAAAACAGACTTTACGGAACAAAGTAATTTGCTTCTTTATGCAATTACCACATCACACACAACCCCTGCTGCCGTCGCAATTCATTTCTCAGTTTTACAACTGATTTTTTAATAGTCATCATTTAAATATATTCCTTTTCAAGGTGGGTTGCCTATAATTAAAAATCATAAGAACTCAGAAATTATCAATTGATCAGTATTTAAAAACTTTGTACTTTCGTGAAAAATGAGCTTCCAGTGGCATGATATTCAACTTAAAGTTAAGATATGAATGCATATGCGAAATGTCCTGTATTAACAAATAGTCACACTCTAATCATTGATTCCTATCATTTTTCCCTCTCCCAAATTGCAAATGTACATGGTGTCGCTTAAATGCACCTATCGATATGGTTTTGATAATGTTCTCTGCAAGACTCGTATTTTTTTCGTTTGATCCTCTTCAATACATTTTTGTTAATCAAGTGCCGTAATCTATATGACACAGACTAATTGACTTTTTTAGCGTTATTATGACTTTAGCTCCTCAAGTAATGCCTCAACAAGATACACTCGGAAAATATAAAAAATAAAATGTCTCCCTCAAAAAATATATCATGGTTAGAAACCCTATAAAAACTCTCCATAATATTGTTAGGAAAATATATTGAACAATAAAAAAAATCTATAAATTCAAAATACACACGACATTAGAAAAACGTATTGGTCGAGGTTGTGAAATCACAATCTCCTTAAGGTGAAATGGTTTGCCGTATTTTTTTCATCAGCCTCTTGGGCACACACCTCCCGGAATTCAATGACCACGGATCTTTATTAACAACTATATAAACCCTTAGAACTCTCACATGTAATCTAGATTGAAAATAAAGAAAATAGTGAGGAAATTAATTTATGAGATTTTTTTATAAGGTAGATAAACTGGGGAGAGAGAGAGAGAGAGAGCGAGAGAGAGAGAGAGAGAGAGAGACTTCTGTTTATGTGTTTCTTCACCAAAGAAAGACACTCCATTGACTTATAGAAACTCATTAAAACATTGGAAAACTGTTTAACCCATTATTTTATTTTTACATTCAATAAAAGGAATGTGTCCATGACTACAAAACATAGTCAATATGTAAAAGCATGTTTAGTATTTAATTAAAATGTAATTTTAATTGTGTAAGGAATATGACAACTCAAGAGGTTTCCAAGGACTTATCAAAAACATTTAATGTTTAGTGAGCTCAGTGAGCTTTGAACCCATAACCTCAAGAAAATAAGTAAATAATCCTGCACATGATGGAAATAAGTCAAAATCAAATTATAAGACACTCTAGAGTGGCCATTTAAAGGATAAGGTGATACTTGAATTGAACTTTTTCTTTGTGATTATTTATCAAGTTTACTAATTGATAGTTGTAGGAGGGGATTTTAGATAAACCTCCTGTTATACCCTTATTGGTCCAACCTACGTGAAGCCTAGGTGGCACAATGAAGGATCCATAATTGTTCGACATATGGTCGACCCCATTTCCAGCATGAGGTCGACTTAAGTACCTATCTATTCGGTCAACCTCAATTGAAAATTGTGCTCATCTGATGTAATCTTTTACTTACGGCGTGTGGTCGTGTCCTCACATACACGTAACAAAGTTCTGACAAGTCTCGTGGGAATATGGGGAATGTGGTTGTTACCCACACACCTTCAAATGCGCAAGCCGTATCTAATACATGTCAATCTATTTATCGCTTATGTATTTATTTAACTGCCTGATCTATAAAGGCTGTCCACCTGTCATATAAGATTCCCAACTAATCACCTATAAGTAGGGGGAAACCCATATGGAAAGGTACTGATGAATCATCCCTGTAATCATAGAAACCTTAATTGTATGCTCAAAAATACATAAGAAGAATTAGTCTCACCAATGGATGTAGGTTTTCTTTTTGGATCGAACCACGTAAATCCTATCTCATCCTCATTGTCTCTCAACTCCATTCTTTCTGGATTTCCTAGTTATTATTCTTCTATTTGTTATCATAAACCCCTTGACTAAGACACAAATTATATCACCATTTCAGACAATAACAAATTGGCATCGTCTGTGGGAACACGATAAGCCATTGTGGTCCCTAACCAAATTCCTTTATTGATTATATACCTTAAATACCTAAGAATGGTGGACAATCCGGAGAGCAGTCATATCGTAGAAGTCCAAACACCGCCCACCTCCACTGGGATGGGAGACCTACAAAGCCCACTGATGAATCTGGCCAAGGGATATGAAGTAATGCAAGAGATTATCAAGAAATGGACATACACCCTCCAGGTTAGACTGGCAAGGACTAACCTAAATATCGTGAGCTGGAGATATCGCAGATAAGAGGAGGAAGATTTCACCCAACACTCTACAAAGATAGGAGGCAAGAGTATCTTACACAAACCATTGAGAACCCTAGGAGGCTGAGCCTATGATCTCATGGGATTAACAACTCCTCCAGACGATATGGTTCTCAACGGGACCAGTCTTACCACCCAGGAGCCACACCTCCATCCAGTCGCCTAAATCTTATGATGATTAATCCTTTTATGAAGAACGTCCAAGTATACTGGAAAAGTGGAGCTGAGGTTCAATGTTCGACCAGTTGAACACTCGTTGCAATTAAGGACAAGAAGCAGCAGTGCTTCGAGACCACGATCTAAGAAGAGGCGATTTGAGTAGATCCATCACCATGGGCTTGCACTGATCATCCAGAGCATCGATCGTACTCGAGCAGACTTCCTAAGGAAGATCTTGGCAAAAAGTCGAGGTCTAACTATTAAATCACTCGACGAGAGGGATAAAAAAGACAGTCAACCATGGAAAGGATCCATTCAACACTTGGAGGATCGGCTCGGAGAAATGGTTGAATCCAAGAACCCTCTTCACAGGGATTTCGTGAAAGAGTCTCCATTCATCCCATCCATTATGGCGTACCCCAGTCTGACCAAATTCTAGCCACCTGCTATCACGCCGAAGTGTGACAAAAAAATATACTTGGTCATTCACGTTGAATAATATCAGGCCGCTGCAGATATTTATTTTGTTCCTAATGAGACGTGATGCAAAGCCTTCTCCAACACTATTATAGGTTCAACTAAAGCTGGTACAATAGCTTACCAAGAGGACAAATATCTAACTTTCAGTAGCTAGCCAACCTGTTCGTCAACAACTTCTACTTTGGCTCAAAACCGAGAAAGAGAGTGACCCATTTACTTGGCATTCGACAGAAGGATGATGAGATCACCCGTTATTATATCACCCACTTCAACATTGAGAAATAGGAGGTAGTTTATTACAATGAGTAGGCCGCTATAACCACTCTGATGAGTGGCCAATGACCATGGAAGCGGTTTTAGGCATTGGCCAAATATCTGCCCAGAATGATGCTAGAGTTACTAGCTCAAGCAGAGAAAATCATGAACACCAAATATGCCATGGCTGCCAAGGAGTCCGACCATCCCAAATGGTCGTCCAGTAGGACAAATGACAAAAGGGATCTAAAAGACCAGAAGGTCGATGAGCCAAAGAAGTATTATGAATATACCCCACATGCAGTCGACATCCACCACATCCTAGAGGAGATTAGGGGAATGAAGGGCCTCAAATAGCCAGGTAAGCTGAAGGCACCAACGAGTAGGCAAGACAAGAGCAAGTATTGTGAATTTCATAAAGATCATAGATACAACACTGATAGCTGCATTACTTTGAAGAATGAGATCGAAGGCTTAATCTTGAGAGGCAAGCTTTCCAGGTATGTTGACAAAGATGGTCAACTAGACTCCGATGAGCGCAAACCCCAGAGATGATCAGAATCGCGTTGCCAAAGAATGAACGAAAAGTAATGGGGCATGAATGAAAACTCAGATGATGATCCAGATCTCCATAAAAAGCCTAAAGAGCCCGTATATGAGGTCGGCATGATATCCTTTGGATGCCACTTCATTTTGGGGGAGATGTAGGTGAAGGAGAAGATCTGACTAAAAGGAAGGCCTACCTAAACGAAGCTAAAGCTTTTGCTCATGTGAGGCTGATCAATCTGGCAGTGGAGGTGGACATGCGCCCTCACAAGGCGAATAAAGATAAATTAATTATTGAATTCTTTAAAGTTGACATGTCTGGAGTACTTTAGCCTCATAACGACCCGTTAGTCATCATTATAATAATCCATGAGGTAAGAGTCGTCAAAATATTAATTTGCAATGGCTGTTTAGCAAATGTTATGTTTTATAGATGTCTTCGAAGGTCAAACCTTTGAGATAACAAGTTAACACCATATCACTGACCTTTTATTAGTTTCTTAGGAGAAAAAAGGTGTATCTAATGGGAACAGTGGAGATAGAGGTCATATTGGGTACTTGGCAGACCTGTCGAATATAAGTGTTCACTTCTTCGCCTGGGATAAAAATATGATTTTCGCCTATAATGTCATACTAGAAAGAGTTGGACTGAAGAAATTTGAACCTTTTCCATGCACAGTACACCAGTGCTTAAATTTTTTGACTCATTACGTAGTGGGAGTCGTCAAGCATAACCAGGCAGAGGCACGACGGTGTTATTACACCTTCGTCGAACAGGAAGAGAAAAAAAGCTGACAACCACTTCCCAGATTGAAATCATTAATCCCTGAAATTAAGAGAAGTTGGTCAGGGGACAGGCAGTTAAAAAAATTGAGTCAGTTCTATTTGATGCCTATCATCTAGAGAAGACCATTTAGATTGGATCATCACTAGATCCCCCTAAGAACTAGGAACTCATAAGCTTCCTGTGATAATGCAAGAACATTTTTGCGTGGAATAATGAAGACATGTCGTTGATGGACCCTGATTTCATTTGTCATGAGCTGAGCAGAATGAAGGGGCGAAACCAGTTAAATAGAAGCGAAGAGTCTTTGCCACCGAGAAGAATCTTGTGGTGCATGAGGAGATACTCAAGCTCGAGAAGCCTAATTTCATCTACAATGTCAAGTATCCCGAATACATATGAAATGTAGTGATGGTGCGCAAAAAGAATAATAAGTGGAAGATGGACATTGATTCACCGACCTGAATAAGGTGTGCCCCAAAGACCATTATCCCCTACCCCGGATTAACCTGTTGGTTGATACAACTCTTGGTCAAACTTTTCAATTTTATGAATGCATACTATTGGTATAACCAAATCAGGATGAAGGCTTTGGATAGGAAGAACACGCCTTTCATAACTCGTAGAGGTACTTATTGATATAATGTAATGCCTTTTGGTCTAAAAAATGCAGCGGTCACTTACCAACGGCTGGTGAATAAAGTCTTTGAAGATCATATTGGAGTCAACATAGAGATGTATATGGATGGCATGCTTACAAAGAGTAGGACCACACTCGACCACATCAGGGATCTCGGGCAAACGTTCGATCATCTTGAGAGGTACCTGATGAGTGCATTTTTTTACATGAATTATGTCCAAATCTAGGCCTTGTTAGGACCGTTGCATCACAAATAATGAGCTTTCAGAGTCATTTTCATAAAATAAAATAAAAATGCTAGTTTGAATAAAGTTTTAGTTAAAGATACAATTTTAGTATCCTCATGGGTGAAATCATAAATGTTTTTCTAGGCAAAATAAAATTATCCCTGAAATTTAGTTGAATTTTGAATGAAAACAGTAAATTTATGAATTTCGGGCCTTTACATGCAAGATGGGTAATTCTGTAATTTTTAAAATATTTAGGTCTCTAAATTTGAATTAATTATTTTTATTTTGTATTTTTACAGGTACCCCGAAAATTTGGACAGCAACGGAGTTTATGTGCAAATATTGTCACGACACGACACGACATGACACGGTTGATACAACTGTACTAAATATTTTTTATTAAATCGCTCGAGTGTTCGTTGAGACCGTGCCATAACTTTTCGGAAAGTTCTTGACACGACTCACAATTTTGAAGTTTAGACGAAAATGAGATTTTGAAGTTTTGAGGGTCAAAAATGAAATTAAAGTTGGTTTGCTAAAATTAGCTCACATAAAACCAATCAAAGAAGAGTCCACCAAAATCCTAATGCCTTACTCTAAACCTATAAATAGGACCCTTTGGCTAATTATTTTGGGAAGATGGTAGAGAAGTTTTGATAGATAGTTTTTTAGTCATTTATTTTGAGATTTTTATTTTTGAGGGCTAAGAATTATTCTTTTGTGGGAGCAGTTTTGTCAACATCAATTGTAAGACTTGATTATTTTTGTACGTTAATTTATTAATGAGAATTAATATCCATTCTTGCACTTTTATTTTGTCTTCAATTATGCTAGCTTAATTTCTTTACTAGGACTAGGTGAAATTTATAATGTTTGCTTAATATTATGCGTAGTTTAAATTCGTCTTTGCTCCCGATATGTGCTAAAGGTGTTAAAATTTTGGTATTCGTTTAAATGACACGAGAGTGTTTTAAACCTTCGATTTTGTTTGGAAAAAAAATAATGTTTTTATTTTTAAGTGTGAGTAATCTTTGATGGATTATGCTTGCACTTGTTTGTTTTGATAGTCCATTCTTAAAGACTAAACTTTAAATTTAAAAGTGAACTTTTTAAGGAAATAGGGATTTTAGCCCTCTAAATTTAGAGACGTAAAATTTTAGTATGAACTTTAATCATATTATTTTTGAAATTAAATGCGGCGAGAGTTGATTTAATTTGAGTTATAAAATTGAGAATGACGAGTTTAAATTATTGCATAGTATTAATTGAACGTAATAAATGGATCAAATGTCATAGTTTACTCACACACTAGTTTATATAACATTACATCACTTTTCTACACCCATTACGTCTAGTTGGATAGTCGCAATTATTTTGAAAGAAAAAATTGATAAATCCTCGTGGGTTCGACCTGTACTTATACTTGTTATTCTATAATAGTCTGTACACTTGCGGTATCTGATAAAATTGACAATAAGTTTTTGGCGTTGTTGCCGGGGATTTGATCAATTTTTTTTAAAAAAAAAGTTAACTTTCGAACTAGTTTTTTTTTTTTTTTACTTTTCGCATTTTTCTTAGTAAAATTCATCATAAAAAAGTAGAAAATATCGAAGAAAAAAAATCAACAACAATATTTCTATTTTCCCGGGTAAAAAAATAATATCAGATTTAAGGTTTTTTTTAAAATAAATAACACTTTTAGCACTAGTTTCTTCTAAAATACATAGAAAAATTGAAAAAAAAATCTGAAAATTTCCAGATTCGTTGTTTTGGTAAGTAGTCCAAAACAAATATGAAAAATTAAAAAAAAATATTAAAAAAGAGAAAATTAAAAAAAATCGAAAAAATAAAAAAATAAAAAAGAAATATATATATTCTTGTGTTAATTCCCAGAATAATTTTTTTTTTCATCAGTGTGCTTTTTTTTGTTAAATACACCACTAGTGCTCGCGTCGTGTTTATTTTTTTCTTTTCTTTTCTTTATTATTTTTTTTGTGTTGCACTTTACGTTTGGTGTAGTATTTTTTTCCCAGTAGTACATTAAAAAAAAAAGAAAAAAAAAAGGGCAAAAGGAAGAAAAATTCGAAAAAGTGTGCAACGGTGAGCGAACATAAAGAAAACTTGTGCAATCTTGTCACGAGCACAAGAAACTCTCAGGGACGACTAAAACGTTGGCGACTGTTGATACAAAAATTAGTCAGCTAATGTGGATCAATTATATGAAGACATGTGTCATCCTGCGTGGCATAAAATATATCCACCGAACAACTCAGTGTACTGAGCTACTCAGCGTACCGAGCTACTCAAACGTGGCGAGATACTCAACGTACAGAGCATCTAACCAAGAAGATCAAGTGACAAAAACAGATTTAATGAACATTCTTATTATGTACAGATGTATATGTCTATTAAATAACGACATATTGTCTATTCATATTGACAGCTCGAGGACTATAAATACATTGTAACCCCCTTCATAATGGGGTAATCGATCACTTGCGATCATAATTGAGATCAAGGCAAAACACTCGGCAATACAAAATAGTGGACGTAGGCCATTTTCATTAAGGTTGAACCACTTTAAAATCCTTTGTCTTATTTCTTTATTCATATTTATCTGTGATTAATTAATTAGATAAAGTCTAGCTTTTTACATCAACAGATTGACGTCGTCTATGAGAACGACTATACGTAGCGTTTTTCACTAAAAATTCATCATACATGGCTGAAACCCTAGAATCTAGCAATAGGAACAATGACGGAGTCCCCCCCAACCAGTTCGCTCCTCCAACTGTCCATGATCTCACAGGGATAGTGGAAAACATAGCCAAAGGACAAACAGCTATGCAGGAGACCATGCGACAACTCATTTAAACTGTTCAAAATGAAACACCTGCCCAGTCAAGCCAGTGAAGCGTTCAGAGAAACATACACCTGCCGTCTTCACGATCCAGACGTACTCTATTCCCTCATGCTTCTAGATTTAGACAGACTGAATTCCATTAGACTGAGAGGTCAAGCGTTCCCTCTTATCATCCTAGCCGGACATCTCCCATAAGAGTTATGGACTCTCAAGAAAATGTCACTCTAAATCCAGAACGAACAAGATCTCTGGAGAGGTTGAGTAGAGTCTCCCCCTTTGACCGTTTGGGCCCTAGGAGGAATAGAGACCCTCCTCGGATTGCGTCGATAAATTCTCAATGACCAAATGATCTAAGGGAAGGTTCTACCCAATCACGCCCTGTTGCTCATACAAAAAGATCCTAAGAGGAGAATTCAATATGATCCGTTGCTTGGGAAAATAGATCAGAGGCTGGAAATGATGCATGGAAAGGCTCTATTAAGAAGTTGGAAGACAGTTTAGGGGAAATGGCTAAGGCCAGAAACCCTCTCCAAAGAACCTTTATCAAAGAATCTCCATTTATACAAGCAATTGTGGACTTTCCCACACCCTCAAAGTTTAAGGCACTTGTAGTTACACTGAAGTATGATAGGAAGACTGATCCTGTTCTCCATACAGAACAGTACCAAGATGCTGCAGATATTTATGCGGTCCCAGATGAGATGAGGAGCAGGGCATTCTCAGGAACCATCACCAGTTCTGCTCAAATATGGTATAACAGCCTTCCTCGGGGGAAAATCGCAACTTTCCATCAGTTGGCTGAGCTCTTCATAGGGAATTTTTATTTTGGTGCAAAGTCAGTCAAGAGGGTATCCCATCTGTTGAGCGTAAGGCAAAAAGCAGAAGAAATCACTAGGGACTAAATCACTCGTTTTAACAACGAGAAACTGGAGGTAATCGACTACGAAGAAAAGACAACCATTACAACTCTGATAAGTGGTCTTTTACTGAATAAGATGTATTACAATTTGGATAAAGATCCCCCAAATCTATGGCAGAGTTGATGGAGAAAGCAAACAAGATTGTGAATGCTGAAGAAGCTATGGCTGCGAGTAAGAATGGTGAAGCAAAAGCAGAAACCAAAGTTGAAGGCAGGTCGGAGAAGAAGGATCACAAGCACCATGGAGGGAACAAACATCAGAAAGGCAGAGAAACATTTGAGAATTTGAGGAACTATACAAGTTATACACCTTTAAAGGTGGGCATAAGCCATGTTTTGGAGGAGATAAAAAATAACGAAGAACTAAATTGGCCGGAGAAATTGAGGACAACCCTCGAAAGGAGAGATAAGTCCAAGTATTGCTAGTTCCACAAAGATTATGGTCACACGACCAAGTGGTTCTTAGTTCTCCAGAATGAGATTGAGGCACTCATTAGACGAGGGAAATTGAACAAGTTTGTTGATTGCTAGGATGGTGAGAAGACCAACAACAAAGCACGACAAAGGTTCAAATCCCCTCGTCGGCTAAGGGACGATAAGAAAAATAATCATGAGGATGATCAAGAAGATGACCCCGACCTCACTAAGAAGCCAAGATAACCAGAACGTGAGGTGTTTTCAATCTGCTTTGGTTCATTTTACTGTAATATGATAACTGGTGGAGATGAAGGATGTGGTGATCATACCGCTGAGAGGAAAGCTTACCTCAATGAGGCCCAAGCTTATTCCTATATACAACAAATAAATCTGGCAGAAGAGGATCGTATGAGGAAAGTTAACAAAGATAAAATGGTCATCGGTTTCTCCAAATATGATCTGGAAGGTGTCTTGTACCCTCAGGACGACCCTCTTGTAATCAAGATGAGTATGAAGGATGTAATAATTTCAAGAGTGTTGGTGGAGAACGGTAACTCGGTAGACATCATGTTCTATCCTTGTTTGATGGTTTGAATTTATAAAATCCCCAACTAGAACCATATCATAGGCCGCTCATTTGGTTTCTCTGGTGAAAACATTTTTTCTCTTGGGAAGATCAAGCTAGATATGCTGATTGGGACATGGCCTACCTGTAGATCCGAAAAGGTACGCTTTTTCGTGATGGATAAAAGTATCCAATCAACCTACAATATAATCATGGGAAGAGTAGGCTTGAAAAATTTTGAAGCAGTGCCATCCACGGTACACCTATATTTGAAGTTCCCAACCAACTTTGGTGTGGGACTTGTGAAAGGCGATCAAAAAGTAGCTCGAGAATGCTACTATTCATCAGTCGAACAAGAAGAGTTGGAAGATACCAAGAAGAAGACCACCACTTACCAAGTGGATGAGTCTGAAGATTTAGAGGTTGAGACACTGGACCCCAGAGATGAATCAGAGCTCGTGAAGGGTCAGGTCATGGAAGTAACGGAGAACATTATTTTGGACGATGAACGAACAAAAAGAACAACTCAAATTGGCGCTTCACTTGATCCAATAATAAAGCAAGAGTTGGTTGCATTTTTTAGGCACATAAAGCAAGCTTTCGCGTGGAGTCATGAAGATATGACGGGGATAGACCCAACCTTCCTGTGCCAGGAACTCAATATTAATAAGGAGATAAAACCAGTGAAGAAGCGAAGAAGGGTCTTTAGCCCAGGGAAGAACCAAGCTATTCAAGAGGAAGAAGAAAAACTGCAAAAGGCCTATTTTATTGAAAATGTCAAATATTCTGATTGGTTAGCCAATGTGGCGATGGTAAAAAAGAAGAAAAATAAATGGACAATGTGCATGGATTTCACATAACTGAACAAAGCCTACCCAAAAGATCACTTCCCTCTACCCTGAATAGATCAACTAGTAGATGCTACTTAGGGGCATGAATTGTTGAGTTTCATAGATGCTTATTCCGGCTACAACAAAATTAAGATAAAACCAGAAAATAAGGAGAGTACCTCTTTTATTACCCCAAGGGGAACATACAGTTACAATGTTATGCCTTTTGGTCTTAAAAATGTAGGTGATACCTACCAGCGGCTAATGAACAAGGTATTCGCAAAGCAAATTGGTAGAAACATAGAGGTTTACGTCGATGATATGCTGACTAAGAGAAAGAAAGCTGCTGACCATATAGTTGATATGGGCCAAACATTTGACCAGCTGGAGAAATATTAGATGAAGCTGAACCTGACCAAGTGCGTCTTTGGCGTACAAGAAGGCATGTTCCCCGGGTATATTCTGAATAATCGAGGCATCGAGGCAAATCCTGACAAGATTAAAGCCTTTCTAGAATTACAATCTCCAACTATGAAGAAGGAAGTACAAAGCCTCACGGGGCGAGTCCCAGCTCCTAATAGGTTCGTCTCACGAGTAACTGACAGGTATCTTCCATTCTTCAAGACACTCAGAAAAACTTTCGAGTGGAATGATGAGTGTAAGAGGGCGTTCCAAGAGTTGAAGAAATATTTGGGGACACCTCCTTTGCTGTCCAGGCTGGAAGTGGGAGATAAATTGTACTTGTACGTGGCTATCTCAGAAAGTGTAATCAGTTCAGTGTTAATAAGAGTAGACGATGGAATGCAGAAGTCGGTGTATTATACAGGCAAGGCATTCCGAGGAGCAAATATTAGGTACCCAAGATTGGAATAGATGGGGTTATCATTGATCGAGGTGAGCAGTAGAATGAAACAATACTTCCAAGCCCATACAATAGTGGTATACACCGATCTGCCACTTAGATAGGCTATAAACAAGCCAAAAAAATTTAGAAGATTGATGTATTGTGCGATCGAGTTAGGTGAATATGACATTGTCTATGAGCTAAGGTCTTCTCTCAAAGGGCAGGCAGTGGAGGATTTCATTGCTGAAATTACTTACCCAGATACCTCTGACCAATAGGGCTCTAACGTAGAACAACCCTCGAATGTTAGAGGATCATCAAAAACCATCCCCGATCAACTCCCATCAGCAGACTTGCCGGAGGGGATGGTGACCAAGCAAGAAGAATCTTTTGATAAAAGCCCATAGTTGAGGGATGATAAAAGAAAGCACCAAATATTCCATCACGGGACTTTATCAGACCAAGGGTATGATAATTGTATCCCTGTATGGAATTTGTATGTTAATGGTTCTTCGTGTGCCACAGGCAGTGGAGCCAGAATAATTCTTAATAGTCCGAATGGATCCGATATAGAATATGCTCTGCTTTTCCAATTCAAAGCTTCCAACAATGAAGCTGAGTATGAAGCTATGATTGTGGGCATCAGTTTAGCCAAAACACTGAATGTAGAGCATGTTACAATGTTTAGTGATTCACAACTAGTTGTAAATCAGATTCTCGGGCTGTATGCGGTAAAGGGATAATTCATGTCTAGGTATCACACCAAAGTTATGAAGATTGTATCCAATTTTACAGCGATCCAAGTGATCAGAATACCAAGGCTGGAGAATGCGAGGGTTGATCCAATAACTCGGTTAGTCTCAACTACTCGCACCGAGCTACGAACAACGATTCCTATTGAGAAACTTGCAGATCAAAGCATTGATGATGATTTGATGGTGAAGTTCATCACTTTGGATATGTGACCTTCCTAGATTGATCCCATCAGGGCGTCTATTAAAGAAGGCATTTTACCAGTCGATCAACTTGAAGCCAATAGGCTCAAGTTTAAAGCTACTAGGTATGTCCTAAATAATAGAGTTCTATACAGACGAGGTATAATAGCAAGGCTACAGAGATGTGATAGAAGAAATTCACGAAGGCCCTTGTGGAGCTCATGTAGTAGGTCAAACTCTTTTGCAGAGGATAAAAATGCAGGGATATTATTAGCTAACGATGCGAGCTGACTGCGCAACTTATGCCAAGAAATGCAACAAGTGTCAATGGTTCTCTACCATACGAAGAACTCCCTAGGAATTTTTAACACCGATTACCTTACCTTGGCCATTTGCTATGTGGGGAATAGACTTGGTTAGGACTCTAACAACTACCAAAGGAAGATTCAAATACTTGGTAGTCGCTGTTGATTATTTTAAAAAATGGGTGGAAGATGAGCCTCTCATTGACATGGCATATGAAAGGGTCTATCAGTTCATCTGGAAGAATATTATTTGCAGATATGGTCTGCCACATGCTTTCATCACTGATCATGGTACCCAATTTGATAATGAGGAGTTCGCCCGGTACTTTCAATAGTCCAATGTTCCAAATATTCATTCTGCACCTGGCCATCCCTAGAGCAATGGGAAAATAGAGGTAGACAACATAAATCTATTGAATGGGTTGAAGAAACGGTTGGATGATGTGAAAGGAAATTGGATTAACGAACTACATTATGTGGTATGGGCTTACCAAACAACTGCCCGAATAGTAACTGGGGAATATCCTTACATTTTAGCCTTTGGAAGTGAAGAAGTCATACCTGTTGAACTGGGTCTACCTACTCACAGGTGTTGAATTTTTACACTCTAGTAAGCAATTAAATGAGATGTTTAGATTTAGACATGCTCGAGGAAGTTCGGAAAGATACAGCAATCCGAAATGCCGCTTATAAGCAACGGGCTACCATATTCTATAATAAACGGGTCAATAAATGTGATATCAAGGAGGGAGATTATGTACTCAAGAAATTCATTCAGAACCATAATAAGCTGGAGGACAACTGGCATGGGCGTTATCGTGTAACAAGGACTGTTCGACTTGGAACCTATAGAATAGAAACTTTAGAGAGGGAAAAATTTAAAAATGCATGGAATGCAGAGCATCTGCATAAATATTATGAGTAATGTAGATTCACATGTATTAAGTTCTTTCAAAATGAATACAAATGATATATTCCCTATAGTCTTATTCGTTCAATTTTTTTCGGAGTACTCGTGCTACACACTACACTTGAATTTTTCACGAAGGCATTAAGAACCACGAACTATGGTTGGTTGGCATATCATCAACCACCAACTACGGTTGGTCAGCATATCAGCAACCACCAACTACGGTTGGTCGGATATCAACTACCACCAACTAAGGTTGGTCGGATATTATCAACCACCAACTAAGTTTGGTTGGAATCAATAAACTTAACCAACAATGTTGGCATAACATTCATACAAGGCAAGGCCTGTTTGATTATGGGTGACCTCAAGGGGCATCCAAAACTAGGCAAGAAGATGGGTGACCTCAAGGGGCATCCACTGCCTAGGCACCAAGGTAATCTAGATAAGATTGATACAACTAAGCAGGACCATGGGATGAAAATCATTCCATTACTTAGGCACTTATGGGTGAGAAGTCACTACAACTAGGTAATAAATGGGGCAAAGTTCCATTGTCTAGGCAATTAAAATAAAATAGGACAAATTGTCCCTTTATAGATATATATACAACATAATAAGCAAAACATATTATAATCTATTTCCAAGGAAATAAAATTACACAAAGATGAACTTTTATTCATTAAATACAAATTTCCTATTCTATTGGCTTTTTCCCTTTCAATTTAGGTACAAGATCCATTCCAGCTGGAGGATCATCTAAAGCAAAAGGAGAATTGGTATAATTTAAACCTTGCAACATCCTGGTATTGCTCAAACTTGGATGGTCAAGTAAATATGGAGGACGGGATATCTCAAAATGTTCATGAAGTTGGTAATCACCAAGGTATTTAGAGATAAAAAAACTGAGGAATGGAGCTGACTGGAATCCAACTAACGTCTAGTTTAAAAGGAGGAACTGGAAGATCAAGCAGTCCAGGATCACACTAATCCCACAACGAGTTCCCTTTTTTAATGTGCATCGCAGCTAGATCATTCGTCCATCCATACTTGTACCCTTTATTGTTTGACTGCTTCAACCTGGCATCAAGATGGTACAAAGCTTCATTGTATCCCCCCATCCAAAACTCTCTAGGATGCTTGTAAAATTGATAAGTCAATCTCTCAACTTGTTGATGAAGTTTCTTCACCAAGTTCTCTTTACTTTTCAATGCAGAACCCTGATTAGAAAGTTTCTCGATAAGACTTTGAATTTTTCGGGACATCTCAACCAGAGATTGATTTTTGGCTTTCAGTTGAACAGCCTAATTTGCTAAGGCTTGTTGAGTCCTAGTCTCTTCAATGCTACTCCGACCATCTCTTGCTCTACCACACGAGGAAGATGTAGGTCAGTCTCATTTCATAGCCTCCAATTCTTCTCTCAATGCAACATTTTCAGTTTTAAAAAATGAATAGCCTTCATCACTGACCAGTACCAGATCTCTAAAAGAAAAGGCAGGCTTTAGTTGTCTCAGTTCTTATCGCAAGGTAATATTTTCCTCCTCTAACAGCTTGGCAATGTTTCTATGCTCCTCAACTTTAAATTTAAGCATACGCTCTCTCTTCCTGTGGGCTAAAATAAATTTGTCATAACCCCGATCATCACTAAACTATTGGTACTTCTTCTCATAACCCTCGTGCAGAAGTGTAGTGGTTTCCTTGTGTTGAAGTTAAAGTTCCTCTATGACTCCTTTAAGGTCTTCAATCATTTCATAATAAGCGGCATTATTGGCCACCGCCCGATCAAGCGGAGATTTTAAATATTGGTAAGCCTCAATTGCTTGCTCAGAGGCATCAGGTCCAAAGATATTAACTATTTCAGCTTCAATGAAATCTCTAAGACCAACCTTGATGTAATCGGTATATTTATTCATCAATTATGTATCATGAGTTGATAAGAGTTCCATCCTGGAAATAAACTAGGAAGGAAAAGTAAAAATGGATCAACAACGATACAGATCGAGCAAGTAAAGGAGAAAAATTAGAATAAATAACAAAGTCCATTTTATTGATCATAGGAGGAGAAAGTACAACCAAAGTTACAATAAAAGGGAAAAATAGAAAAATAACATAATTAAAAATCCGAACAACTCTACAACTTCTCCTTATTTCCTACAACATCTTTTGCTGATTTGGATGAAAGTTGTTGGTTGCTCGGAGGGCAGTTGGCATTGCTCAATAGAAGTTATTGCCTGCTGAACTTGCTCAGAGGATTGAGGAATGGTAATAGAAGGTGTTTATTCTACTATCACCATAGAAGATTCATCAGATGCAGCTTCATCTTCTTCTTTTTCGATAGTAGGAGGGGGCCATGAGTGTGTTTCTGAAACAGTTTAGAATCATATGCAACATTCAACTCCTTCAAAGCTTCAATTCATCCATCTATAAAGTATTTCAAACTTGCATAGTCCATCCGGGAAGATACAGCAGCCAAAGATTTATTCCATCATTTGTCCCAGGCAGAACAAAAGGACTTATTCACAGCAACTTTCCTCTTTGCTCTCTCCGAGGAAGTTTTTCCCTAAGAAGCTCTTTAACAGATTTCACCTTCTCCTCAAGCTCTTTCTTATGCCTTTAATCCTCTTCAAGCTTGCCATCAGCTTCCACCTTGCTCGAAATAATAACCTTCAATTTTTCCTCTAACTCCTTGGAGGCATATACAGCCTGATCTCGAGTTTTATCAGCTTGTTGACAAGATGTCTCAGCAGATTGGATTCTAATCTCTCAGGCATCTTTGTCTTCCTCGTACTTCTGCTAGGATTATTTCATAGACTGTGATAACCCAACAAGGTATTCCTCCACTTCACTAGATGAAGTTGAAGCTTTGATAGCTTCATCCTTCTTCACAATATTATTAAAGTACATCAAAAACTACAAGATGAAGAAAAGTTCAGATCACGATATGAACAATATACAAATAATAAAAAAGATGAACACAATAATACTTACTGATGCAAGATATAGGGATCCCAAATTAGTGACTTTCTCCTGAGGAGTAGAAGTTTCAACAGCTCGACAATCAGGGAGAGTCTTAGAAGAGATAAATTTCTTAGCCAAGCTAGGAGTAATGATGGCTGGGGGAGTATCTCTCAGAGAATTAATCCCAACCCCAGAAGGTTGGGTAGCATCCTCCAAAGGTTTCTTAACGGGTCTTAATCTTTTTAAAGGAACACCTTCAATTAAAGGTGCTTCCCCTTCTTGAACAACAACAACTCCTTCAATAAAAGGTGCTGATTCTTTTGGAGCAATAGGGGGATTTTTTCTAACCTTCTTGATATCTGTAAGTACTCCCCCCGATGGAGCAACATCCTTTTTTATAGACCGTTCAGCTTAGATATCCTCTTTGCTTTTCTTTGCCCCATCGGTACCAGGAGCAGATTTGGTAAATAATTCGGGATCTTTCCTCTTCCTCATCATCAAGTTATCAAAAGAAGTACCCAAATCAGAGGAAGATTCTTCGACAGTTGAAGAAGATGGTCGTGTCTGGTCAAGGATTACCAAAGGAGGAACAAGAGGACGAGCAATGAAGGATGAAGTGGTATTTTATAGCTCAACAAATGAGAAACAGCTCTTACATGTTCCCCAGTAATTGATTGGTGCAAACCCCAAATGAGTTTCAAATCTTTTATATTAATATCACTCTCTTTTGGAGATTTCCTTTTACTGTCAACTACAATAAACAAAAAATAAGTGTCAGTGACTCATTTCATCAAACAAAAATAGAGCTAAATTGAGAAACTAAAAATAGCCTATTCCATTGCCATAAAGTGGACCTCTGGGACCTTGGTAAACATCTTTACCTTTTAATTGGGGGTGTTGCTAATTTTTCATCACAACCCCATGACCAAAATAATCCCTATAAGCATAAGGGAGATTGACCACTAAAGCTCTATGAGAATACCTAATTTTTAAATAAAAGGTGGTATCACTAGTAACCCATTTATAACAGTATATAATTTCAGGAATCCCTAAATGAGTTCTATGAATTTGATTCAACCTATGTACGCCATTAACTGCCCTCAATGTATTTGGAACTACTCTTGCAGGAACAATATCGAAATATTGGCACAATTCCAAACACATGGGATTGGGCGGCAAAGAAAAGCCACATTCCGCTACAAAAATGGAGGGAAACTAATGTCCCTTAGCTAAAGAAAATAAATCAGAAGGTCAAAGAGGTTCTTCCAGAATAACCCAAGAAGTAATTGCAAAATCATCTCGGAACTTATCCAACGATTCGATAAGATAAACCATGGTTGCTAAAGCAAAGAAAGAAGAGATAATAAATTTTTACAGAAAAATCTACTAAGGCGGATGACAGAAGGAATGAGCGTAAGAAGAAAAAGTGAGAAGACCAAAGGCTTGGAAGTTTAAAAGGAAAAAGGTATAAGATGATTTGTTTCTATCGCTTTTAATGCATTGCTTTGGGAAGCGAGAAAAGTAATGATCACTAGAGACGACGATTGTGTTTTTGGCGGCTAAATGATGAAAAAGACGTAAATACCCAAGCATCTGTTGAAGATTCAAAATATTTATGAGTTTTCCCATTTCGCACTCAAAATCATTAAATGCCACAATTGTTGGAGATCTGTAAACTAATGAAACTGGGTAAACGTGTCCGAGCAACCTCTGGGATTGATGTTCCACACTTTCCAATCTCAACTGTGAAACATTGGGGGAATCTGTTGATACAAAAATTAGTCAGTTGATGTGGATCAATTATATGAAGACACGTGCCATCCTGCGTGGCATAAAATATATTCACCGAATAACTTAGTGTGCCGAGCTACTCAGTGTACCGAGCTACTCAAACGTGACGAGCTACTCCACGTACATAGCATCTAGCCAAGAAGATCAAGCGATAAAAATAGATTCAATGAACATTCTTATTATGTACAGATGTAAATGTCTATTAAATAAGGGCATATTGTCTATTCATATTGACAGTCCGAGGGCGATAAATACATTGTAACCCCCTCCATAACGGGGTAATCGATCACCTGCGATCATAATTGAGATCAAGAAAAAACACTCGGCAATACAAGACAATGGATGTAGGCCATTTTCATTAAGGCTGAACCACTTTAAAATTTTTTTGTCCTATTTCTTTATTCATATTAATCCGTTATTAATTAATTACATCAAGTCTAGTTTTTTACATCAACATGGACGTTTCCCTCCGATCAATGTCAACTTAAACTTCGGTTCCGCATAAACAAGAGACCGTAAAAAGTGCACGTCGGAGGAACGTTTTTGTGTGCTCTTATGTGGTTTAATTTCACTTTTAATTTTGCACGTTGCATAAATTAACTTAAGGGAAAAACTCGTGTGAAAGATAAGGTGGGAATTTCATCACCCGTCCTTGGCCCAAAATTCACTAATTAATCTAGCAATTGCATATCCCGAGCCATCACATTTAATTTAAAATCAAGTAGCATTAACCTTAGGATATCACATAGCTCATAGGAAACCTCTTAATGAGGCTAGAATTAAAAGCTTCTCCAACACGAACTTATCAAATCTCCCTGTTTCACATTGTCTATGATTGATGGTTTTTAATGTCTCCGTACCGACCACCTACCTGGAGAAAAAAAGGTATTTGAGGCGATAATCGTAGTTGGTCGTCTTTTAAATTCTCACTTGTCAAAGATTAGGAGTTGTCTAATTAGGGAGATTAATTTGGAGACTCCTGCTGTCATCGATTAATCTCGAAAAAACTAGATTCTAATGCCCAAATCTAGATTCTTCCTTGGGGGTATTTGATGAGTGCATTATTTTTCGTGAGCTATGTCCAAATCTATGCCTTCTTAGGTCCGTTGTATCATAAATAATGAGCTTTTAGAGTCATTTTCGTAAAATGAAATAAAAATGCAAGTTCGAATAAAATTCGAGTTAAAAATACAATTTTAGTAACCTCGGGGGTGAAATCATAATTTCAAAAAAAAAAAATTGGGCCTAAAAATAATTTTTAAATGTTTATTAAGGAAAAATAAAGTTATCCCTGGAATTTGGTTGAATTCTGAATTAAAATGAGCAATTTATGAATTTCGGGGGCTAACATGCAAAGAAGGGTAATTCTATAATTTTTAAAATATTTATGTCCCTAAATTTGAATTAATTATTTTTATTTTGCATTTTTACAAGTACCCCAAAAATTTGGACAATAACGGAGTCCATGTGCAAAACCGCTTGAGTGTCCGTTAAGGCCTTGCCATAGCTTTTCGAAAAGGTCTTGACAAGACTCACAACTTTGAAGTTCGGATGAAAATGAGATTTTGAAATTTTGAGGGTAAAAAATGTGATTAAAGCTAGTGCTGGTGACATGAATAGGGGATAATTATTTATATAAAAAAAAATTCTCAATTATCTTCAACCCTTCCTAAGACTCCGTGAGATAATTATCATCTCAAATACAACCAATCAAAGAAGAGTCCAGCAAAACCCTAATTCCTTACTCTAAACCTATAAATAGGACCTTTTGGCTCATTATTTTCGGAAGATAGTAGAGAGCTTTTGATAGATAATTTTTGGTTCCTTTTTTTTAGAGTTTTATTTTTAACAACCAAGAATTATTCTTTTGTGGGAGAAGTTTTGTTAACATCAATTGTAAGACTTGATTATTTTTGTAAGTTGATTTATTAATGAGAATTAATATTCATTCATGCACTTTTATTTTGTCTTGAATTATGCTAGCTTAATTTCTTTACTAGGACTAGGTGAAATTTATCATGTTTGCTTAATATTATGCGTAATTTAAATTCGTTTTTGCTCCCGATATGTGGTAAAGGTTTTAAAAATCCGGTGTTCATTTAAAATGACACGAGAGTGTGTTTTAAACATTCGGTTTTGTTTGAAAAATCATGTTTTTATTTTTAAGTGTGAGTACTTTTTGATGCATTATGCTTGCACTCGTTTGTTTTGGTAGTCCATGCTTAAAGACTGCACTTTCAAATTTAAAAGTGAGTTTTTTAAGGAATTAGGGATTTTAACCGTCTAAATTTAGAGACGTAAAATTTTAGTATGAACTTTAATCGTGTTATTTTTCGAATTAAATGCGACGAGAGTCGATATAATTTGAGTTATAAAATTGGGAATGACGAGTTTAAATTATCGCATAGTATTAATTGCACGTAATAAATGGATCCAATGTCCTAGTTTTCTCACAGACTCGTTTATATATTTCGTAGTCTCACTTTTTATTATTATTTGCTTAGTCTAATATTACATCTCTTTTCTACACCCATTATGTCTAATTGGGAAGTCGTAATTATTTTGAAAGAAAAAACTGATAAATCCTCATGGGTTTTACCCGTACTTATACTCGCTATTCTATAATAGTCCGTGCACATGCGAAATTTTATAAAATTGGCAACAATACTAGACGAAGTTTAATCGAATAAAATGTGTATTTGGAGCATGGGAAGGAATGTTCCTAGGTTTCATTATCAATAAGAGAGGCATTGAGGCTAATCCATAGAAGATCCAAGTTTTGATCAACATGAAGTCCCCTATGAAGAAGAAAGAAGTGCAACGACTAACAGGGTTCGTTGCATGCCTTAATAGGTTAGTCTCTAGAGTGAGTGATAAATTCTTGGAGTTCTTTAAAGTTCTAAAAAAGTCATTCAAGTGGAACAAGGAATGCGAGAACGCCTTCCTATAACTAAAATGATACCTAGGGTTACCCCAATTGCTGTCAAGACCCGTTGTTGGAGATAAGCTTTGCATTTATCTCATTATATCAGAATCGATCGTTAGCTCAACATTGGTATGTCAACAAGAATGCATCCAAAGACCAGTTTATAATACTAGAAAGGCATTTTGAGGATAAAAAATCCGTACCCATGGATGGAGAATTTAACTTTAGCATCGATAAAGGCTTCTAAGAGAATGAAGACATTCTTCCAGGCTCGTACTATTGTAGTCTAAAATAACCTCCCACTAAGGCAAGTCCTCCACAAATCAGAAAAAACTGGTCGCTTGATGGCATGTGCAGTAGAACTCGGTACAAACGATATTCTATATCAGCCCCATACTGTAACACCCCTCCTAATTAAATACCGGGTGGCCATTACCATACCAAATTAAAAGAGAATATACAATTGGCTCATTCTTAGCATCACTGTCGAAAACATTTACAACTCACCCAATACGCAATTAAGCTAGTGTGAAAAACATTCCAAATTTTAATTTAACAAAATCCATTTCCAGTTTAAGAATGACACAACACATTTTATTCTACAACACTGATAACCAAATAGATAACACAAAAGAATTAAAATGCAATTGGAATAAACATTACCAAATAATATAAATCCATTACAGAAATCCCAACAATATTAAAGGTATTAAAAAGACCCGAATACAATAGTATTTGACCCCAATAGAAAAAGACAACTGAATCCTTTGGGCGACATGCCCTAACTAAAAGATCAATGTGAATCAAAAGAAGATAACCGTCTAAGCAATACTCCATAGCTCCATAGCTCGTCAAGATAAACTAAGGTTAGCGTCCCTACTGCATGACACCTGGTATAGAAGATACAATAGAAAAGAGAATATGAAAGGAAACAGGTCAGAGCCCGATTGTAAAAATAATTTTTAAAACAACAAGTATTTATAAAGTGCAATAAAGCATTTATTATGTACATGTTAGCATCCCACTCTCACTTGCTATTCTCATCTCTCAACTAGAGTGCACACTTAACGTTTCCTATTATCCTCCTAGTTAATGGTTCCTCTTTTCTAGTTTCCATACTATGATTCCATCTCATATCATAACCCCGTATGTCCCATACCATACGTCATATAATTATTCATTTACGTTTCTCATTTATGAATCGTTTCTCATTAATATGAATTAAGCATTTCAATTCTATAAGAATAAACGTTCATTAACTTAATTTCATTCTTTCTTAATTTACCGTAATCTACAATTATCACGCAATAGATAATTTAACAACAATATAACCATTCATTCCTTTAATTCATTATATATATATATATATATATATATATATATATATATATATATATATATATATATATATATAAATACGACACCCTGAGTCACAGCTGCGGTGCAATGCATTACTTTGCTATCATGTCCCATCATCGCTGGTCGCCGAATAGGGGACTAAAGGTTCGGTATGGATTCCTCGAACCACAAACAACAACATACAAATTGGAGGATGTAATACCCCGTATTTTTATAAGCTTTTAAATTATGGAATTTAATAAATTCAATTGAGATAAATTAATTTAATTTTAATCCGGAATGTTGTTTTAAATATTTACTAGCGTGACGAGAGTTAGTAATTAGTGGAAATTTGTTATTTGTTGAATGTTACTGGATGAGTATAGTAATATATGAGATTCATTTTTATAATATTGTCACGTGTGAATAAAATGAAAATTGTGGAAATTTAAGTCGGGACGCGCCTGTGTCGTGTCGGGACTAAATGTGGATAAATAAAAGTGAATATATTATAAGATGTCCTTATGGTCGTTTTGAGTACGCCAATGCATCCGGAAGGATCGAGCTAGTCAAAAAAGTGTACCCGGGGGTTTAGTTTGGGTCTCGGGGCGTTTTTAGGCCTAATTGGTACCCCGAGAGGGCATTTTGGACATTTCACATTTATGGGTAATTAAACCCACGAAAATCAGAAACCTATATCAGCCATTTAGGTTAGTCATCTAGGGTTAGAAAACTCAAACACAAGTGACGGCCATAGGAGAGGGAAGAAGAAAGCTTCCAAGGCAATCCAAGGCCCCAAAAGTCATCTGGCTGCACCGCCACCACCACCAACGCGTAGATCGCGCAACGGGCTACGCAACCACACCAGAATCATCTGCAAATCAGAACGTCAAAAATCCCAGGCAATTTTTATCTTGCTTATTTCGTTGATGCATCTTTCATATTAGTGTAGGAATGATTATGATGAGTTCTATGGAAGAAAACTTAAGATTTGAGATAGGAATCGCATGTAGTTATGGTTTAAATGATAATTCTGGAAACCCTTGCCATGTAGAGGAATTTACCCATGAAATTTTGGTGTTTATAAGAAGAAATTTCTGGAAAAACAGATTGGAACCATGATTTAGAGATTTCTAGGGTTCTTGAATATTTAAATGAATTATGGCATAATTAATCCATGTTTAGTGACGTAAATTGACATGCTTTACGTAGGAAATGTATGATATCATGTTAGGAAAATTTTGAGACGTTTGGGATTGTAAAATATGGATTTGGTGTAAGTTAGAAGATGAAACCCGTAACTACAATTCTGTAGATTTCGCAGACCTGCTTGATCGATCGATCGAGCCAAGAGCTTCGATAGATCGAAGGTTCGATCGATCGAGCCCCAGACCTCGATCGATCGACCCCTCCTGGAAGACTCCTATTTCCTTTTAAAATGAGTTAAATTCAATTTATTGTGAGATAATTCTTGGGCATCCTTAATAAAATGTTTTGGGAGATAGGGAAGACCAGTAGGACGTGTGAATAGATTTTGGGACCCTTGATGTCGGGCAAAGATTGTATTTTGGGATAATTACATAAGGGTCGGTGAATTTATGATTTAAAGAGAGAGACACGTAAGAGAGCTACTTTGGGAAAAATGTGTATACCTACTGAATTTTATAATTGGGAGGATAGAATCCATGAAGCGTTATGTAGTAAGTGGAAAAGTTCCTCAAATTAAAGTAAGATGTGAATGGTTATACGTGATAACTATATAATGAGAAATAAATGCAAATGACGTAATTATGGGAGTTGAGAATTTACCCATTTTTGATATGGTAATATTAGTATAGTTATATGATTGTGTATGCATATACTATCTATGTGTGAAAATCAGGCCCACGCTACTTGCTATCCCTGAGGTTTCCGCGCTGGGACAGTCTTATCTCGATGGGACCTTTATGGGGTATATTGACTTGTACCCTAGAAGATAGATATCCTTGGTACAGGCTATCGGAATGATAGTTCAGACGGTCCTAAGAGATGCGGGTATGTGCTTTCCTCTTAGAGACTTGGAATCTATGCTTCGCCTCATATTGTTTGTGTATAGGTATCCTTGGTACAGGCTATCGCAGTGATAGTTCAGACAGTCCTAAGAGACTTGGAATCTATACTTTGCCTCAATATTGTTTGAGTATGTGTTAATAGAGTTCGAGAGTGATTCCGAATTTGTATTCTCTTAGTACGAGTGATACGGGGATTGGATAGTAGAGTATGCCCGCACCATAGTTGTATTTAGGGTGCTGTTATGATATATATATATTTTATGAGTAGTTATTATATATATGAAATTTTGGAATCTGGAACTGCCTACTGTGATGTGATATGTAGGACATGGTTGATGACTCAATTATAAATACTTGTTTTGAGAAAGTATTATATGACACTGGAAAACTTTATTGATTAATAAAGTTAAAATGAGAACTTTGGTCACTTAATGAAATATTCTTTTCAAACAATTGAATCGTTAAATTTTGAATCTTACGAGTAATCTAAGATAAGTTAAATCATTGGGAAGATTAGTGCGATAAATGATAAGACAAACCGTTGGGAAGGTTAGTGCGATAGGTGTGCACATTAGAAGAGAGGTGAGAGTTTCTCAAGAGAGTGTCGCACTAATATGTTGTTGCATTGGCCTGTATCAATTTAAATACTTGCTAAACGTATTTTAAATCAAACACACTATCGGGCTCTGACCCGTTTCTTTTTCTCTTTCTCTCTCTTGTATATATATGTATGTATTACAGGTGCCCAGCCACAGGGGCATCTTGCTTAGGATCCCTTGAAAGGAACGTGCTGCAGCTTAGGTGGGAGTTGCAGACCACTTGCATAGACGACTTTGTTCACTTGATTCCACATCTATCATACTCATTTATTGGGCATGTGTCTCCCTTTCCACTATTTATCTGTTTTATTGGGACATTTGTATTTCAGTTATTTCTAGTACTGTTACTGTGGGATTTATTTCAGTATGGATGTTTTACCTTAAGTCTTAAATGTTGGGACTTTGAATGTTGAATGTTTAAATTAATTGGATTATGTTCCAGGATAATTGTTGTATGATTCTTACTTATTGAAACTGTTGTTACTAATTAAATAGATAAGTTTTTCTTTAAAAATACATTTTGGTTATAAAGGTTAAAAATGGTTTTGACACTTAGCTTAATTAATTAGGGTGTTAATTTGGAAATGTTTATTTTTACAACAGTGATGCTAAGAATGAACCAACTGTTCACCTTGATTTTAATTTAATAAAGGAGTGATTGCCCGATATTTAATTAGGCGGCTTGTCACAGGTGGTATCAGAGCATCAGATTCTAGTATCCTTAGGATCTGTACGGCTTATTATGCTTTCATCGTTGCTTTGTTTGTTATAGAGCCCTATGTTTAGGATTGTCGATTCCTTTAATGAGATTTCATTCTCCTGCTAATGTGTATACACTAGTGAATTCTATTTTCGTTCGGATGTGTGCGTGTGCCGAGCGATGAAGGATGTCAGAAGAGGACCGTTAAACGTACATCAGGAGGCAGGGCTCAGTTGAGATTATGAAATATATCCGAGGATGATGACCGTAGTCGAGGTCACCTCCATTATGGCACGAGAAGCCACTACTAGGAAGGCGACTAAGGTGCAGCAATGATTTTCAAATGCTATTATAGTCAAATGAGGTGCGAGGGTAAACTTACCCAACGTATTACAAAAACATCTAGAGATTTTCAATGGGAAATTTTAGAAACGCGAAAATTGTATGTGTCTTTACCAAAGGAGGTAATGTACCCAAAGGCTTAAAAATAGGACAGAGTGTGGCAAACTGAAAGTGAAAATTTAGAGAAAATTTTCTTAGCTTTCGGGATGAAGTTATAATGGTTGGAGTCAACCACCAATTTTAGAAGTGGAATGCTATGCCTATAGGAGAACCTTAGGTACAGTGTTGATCGTATGTTCCTTCCTCAACTGTTCAGGGTGAGAAGCAAAATGTGGTTCTGAACTCATTACAGGAGGGCATGACAGAAGTCCGATTGTGGATATGAATCCTAATGATTAGCAAATTTTGTATCGAAAGATGTAGATACGAGTGAAGGAAACGACTCCAAGTGGGAGACCAACTCGTAATAATAATTGATAATACTCGAGGAGGAAATTATGATGGATGGTTGATTCAGAGGTTGGCAATGTGGTATTTTGTCAATAAAGATGAGAATGCTCCTTATGTGCGAATCTTAAAGGAATCGAAGAATTTATTCGAGAATAAGACTGAATGCAACGGTGGTGGTATAGCACCACAAAGGAATGTGGATACACATCAGGAGACCCATTTAAATGATTCAGATAGTTGAATTCTTACCAAGTGATGGTAAATTCAGTAAGTACTATTATAGATAGTAACATGATCTTTATGACCTAAAAAGCTAAGGGAACAACCGTGATGGTTAACAGGAATCGAGTTTACTAAAGTCCGAGAGGAGGACAAACCCTAACCTGGTTAGTAGGACAGGTGGTAAGTGGATTATGTGTTGAGGTATTTTGTGCAGAGTGATATCGCTCGCGATAATATGTTCCAAAGTGAGAAAAAGGAAATACGGTGCCTAGTAAAAGGCAACGATTAAAGAAATTTTGTTTGGTTTGAGTAGACGTGTTACGTCCGGAAACCATTTGCACAGTTAAGACGATTGACAAGGTAGAAGTGTAAGTTGTATCCTCAGAGGATGATGCGTGTTTATGTGACACGAGCGAGTCACTATATTTTGTTCCTTGCTAGATTAGCATGTGTGACGAGCTTAATGCTTATCATTTTAAACGTATTATTATTATGTGAATATTTTTCCCTAGTGTAGAGGGATTTTTCTTTAGTGCTATCCGCGGAGGATAAATGAGTATATTAACAGTGTTGTATACTTTATTGAGGTTACTCGTTGTAGTGATGTGATACACGAGTATGATATTATCTTTATTAAAATATTATAGAACTGGTTAGTATGATAGTGGGCAATTATTGCAAGACTATCGGAGTGGTTGCATTAGTGCAACATGTTTTTATGTTTGTTTTGGCGAGGCTTTACCTGTGAGAAGGTTGGAGTCAAACTTATATTATCTATCCTAGAGACTTCGGAGGAGATAGTGGGCTCGAGATATTCGATGCCAATGTATGTATAGACTTTGTCAGTATAATTCCGTATGTATCGGGATTTACCGTTGAGCGAAAAGATTTGACTCAGTATTATGTTTAGCACTCCGGACATAGTGATAGGAAGAGTGCATTGTTATATTTATCCTTTAGAGATGTGGGAGTTAATATTCATACCCCTATTATTAGGGAAAGGAATTTCGAGAATTCCGATTGTATGTATTCGAGGTTTATGGAATGCTATTACCACCAACCTATACTGAACAATAGTGAAATTAGTGAAACGTTCTTTGATAAGCATAATTACGGGAGAAATTGTAACTTTTCTATCAAGAGACGGAATAAAGGGGTATATGCTATGGACGGAGGACCTAACGGATCTCGATAACCGACAATACTAGGCAGTAGTGTATCGGGAGGATTCCTTGTTTGGATTTCGCTTTGCGAGACATCCCACGCATGAAACTTAGCGTAAGGTTGGAAATAGGGAGACGTTTGGTCACTATCCCATGAGTTCGGTACCCTGGTCGAATTGGGATCTAGTACTGTTACTGTGGGATTTATTTCAGTATGGGTGTTTTACCTTAAGTCTTAAATGTTAGGACTTTGAATGTTGAATGTTTAAATTAATTGGATTATGTTCCAGGATAATTGTTGTATGATTCTTACTTATTGAAAATGTTGTTACTAATTAAATGAATAAGTTTTTCTTTAAAAATACATTTTGGTTATAAAGGTTAAAAATGGTTTTGACACTTAGCTTAATTAATTAGGGTGTTAATTTGGAAAATTTTATTTTTACGACAGTGATGCTAAGAATGAACTAAATGTTCACCTTGATTTTAATTTAATAAAGGAGTGATCGCCCGGTATTTAATTAGGCGGGGTGTCAGAGAGGGGAACATAGTTCTCGTATCCATGTGTCACGCACATGCCTACGTTCCATGGTCAGCGGACTTATCAACTCCCCGATAAGTCTTTCATAGACCTATATTCTCGAGCGACAAATCAAAGAACCCATGGATTCATCAGAATATGACTGCCCTCACGCACAAACCTCCCCATCGATAGCAAGTAAGATAGGTATGTCATACACATAAATCATTAATCAATAAAATATTCATTATCTTACATATAATATAATATCAATAAGGTACTCACATTATCCTAAGATAATTCTCATACGTAGCATTATATCTCTTTAAATCCCACATATTAAAATATCATAACTTAACTTCTTAAATTCAATTATCCCCGAGCCTCACTCAATACTCAAGGTTTAAATAGATTTTCCTCAACATTTATTCAGTAAGAAATCACTAATACCCTACTGGTCCATATCATCATATCTCCTGAATTACTACGAATTAAACTCTCCCTTTAATTAGGGTTAAAACCAATAGTTTCTAATCTCTTATAAACATACCTACTATCACTAGGATTGATTACCATCATCACATGACTCATAGTCTATAGTGTTTCATTCACAATATATGACTTAACAACAAAACCAATATCCTCGCATCCTATAGCATCTCTCCACTCCTGACGTCGTTAAGGTTCGTGCGCGGAGCGTCTCGCAAAGCGAAATCCAAACAAGGAACCCCTCCAATACACTACTACTTAACTTTGTCGATCGAGGAGGTCCGTCAACTTTAAATACGCAACCGGAATAACCTCATCCCCTCTTTCAACCAATTTTGGTCTATACTCCCATCTCTATCCAGGAGTCATACCGCTAAGCACTTATATTACACTCAGTCCTTGCGCAATCCGTAATGAGCTTAAACTCAGTCCTTTATGTCCAAATTATAACCCTAAGGCTACTCAAGTATTATATTAAATCACCCCTACTCGTCCTATCTTTAATCTTCATGCATCCCAATTAGAATTCAACAAATGAATCTAACAACCGCAATTCCTTTAAATTAATTATCATTATTAAAATCAATTAAATCCCAATAAAATTTAATTCAAATCTTAACTAGGGCTTACTGATCTTTTCTAAGTCCCATAATATCCGATTAATAATCACCAAATATATACAAAAGTTTTGGGATAATAACCAACATTTAAAAGAAACAACTTTAACACTTCTGGGGAGGTCGATCGATCGAAGGCAGGGGTCGATCGATCGATCACTCAGGTAACAACCTGGTTTTTCTGCAATTCTGCAACTACGAGTTTAGCCATTTTTGATTATTCAAACCTTCATATTAACATACCAAATGACTTATAATCTCTACTACGTGATATATCAACATATACAAATGATTTCTAATGCTCTAAACATCCTAGAATCATCAAGAGATTTAATTAAAATCATGTTTATCTCCTCTTTTTCAATAAAATTATCAACATATTATCTTCAAGAACATAACAATGGTTTTCAGAATTTCTTCAACAGATTCATGATTATTTCGTGGATTAATAACTACCCACAACATGAGTTTGATTCCTATATATTTTCAGTTTCCAGAAATCCATTTAGCAACTCCATTATTTCTTCCAAACATGAAAAATCATCTCTTTTAATAACTATTCTAACATGGACAATATACAAACTTAGATTGCCATTATCAAACACTTGCCTCTACTGAAGGTCTGATCCTTTGGTGTAGTATATCTCAGGTGGTTCAACCTTCTCCATTCAACCTCCGATGGTGGTGGGTGGTGGTGACATTTGGTCTTTGTTCTTCTCCTTCCCAAGTAAGCTTTTTTTTCTTCCCAAGCAACCTTTCACTCTCTCTAGGAAGATGACTTCTCGATTTTGTGTAGAGGAGATGAATAACCCACGTACACTTAATCTACCAATACTTATAATAGGACAAAATCCGAAATCACTATTCATCCCCTTTGTAAAAATGACCAAAATGCCCTTTGGGGTTGTCTTTTTATTTCCAAATGATCCGAGACTCAAAACCAACATCCAAATAGACTTTTCTGACTATTTCGAACCTTTCGGACGCAACGACGCAGTCAAAATGACTATAAGTTTGATAGAAAATAAATTTCCTTTTTAATCTCACAATTTAGTCTCGACACGTCCCATACCGCATCTGACTAAAAATTCAAATTACTGAATTAATAACACACCGCCATATCAATAGCATCTCATTCATATATTACCTAAATATCTTTAAGTAATATTCAGAATTATACATTTTAATATCCAAAATTCGGATAAAACCCAAATGAATTAATTAATAATAAAATTCAATTAATCCATTAATTTAAAATATAACTTAATTTATAAGTCATTAAAATCTCGGGGTATTGCATACTTCCCCCCTTATAACAGAATTTTGTCTCGAAATTCAGGAATATAAATCATTCCGATAAGGTCAACTCCAAGTATAAATCTCACATCGTAAGAAATCTAAGACGTACCGCCCATACAGTACATTATAAAAAATCCCTATTGATGTTATACGCCAAGCCTCACCATATAGTTTCAACTGAATCAATTTTAAATCTTTACCCAATCTTCCCTATACCGTCCTTGTGACAACCTTGGATGAAAATGATCCTCACGTATTAAACAAATAAATCCTGAACTCACAACTACTTACTGTTTCACGATTTTGAATACTACTACCATTCAACCATCCAGGGCGCCCATACACCCTATCGTACCACTTCCATAATAATATTTATCGCAAAGGTTATAAACTCATATTCCAAAAACCTATCTTATTTTGACTCCCAACGGTTATTAGTTTCATGCGTGGGGTGTCTTGCAAGGGAAATCCAAACAAGGAACACCCCCGATACACTACTACCTAAAGTAGTCGGTCATCGAAACTCCTCAGGTCTTTAGTGAATAGTTTATAACCTCTTTACAGGTTTTATCGATTTCAAATAAAAGTTTACTCATCTACTCTCTTATTAAAGACAAGATGTCAGCTTTAGTAGTAGTACATACGCTCTCATATACCACAAGTGAATGCACGTCGATAGTCACATCATGCTCGGACATGCCTAAAGTAAGTAATCCCATGATAAAAATCATACCCACATGATGTCATGAAAAATATTGGTGTCCCCAACCCCTCGGTGAGTCTACATAAGTGACAGTGCTATAGGCTAAGTTTAACAACCTTTTTTCCCACACAATATCAATTACTACAAACATCAATATACTCCTCATAATTCCATAGATAGAAAACATACCCTCATTCGCGGGTGGTGGTTGTTGACTCCCAATATTATAACTTTGCTCTGATGAGTCAAGAAAAATTTTACCCCAAATTTTCAGTTCTAGTTAACCACACTCCACTATATGTCCAAGCCTTTGAATATATTGCATTCATTAGGTAACGCACACAATTCTCGTATTTCAAGAACTTCCACTGATGACTCTCCTCAATTTTCCATAATAGGGGTGACCTCAACTACGGTCATCATACTCGAACATACTTCATAACCTCCTAAGTATGATCTCCACTATCCACCCAATGGCCCTAATCTGCCATACTTATTGTAAGAACCCATCAGAACGTAAATAAGATTCACTAATATACGGAATCTTACAAAAGAAATCAATAATCCTAAACATAGGTCTCTACATCAAAGAACGCTAAGCTTAAAACACAGAAAGCCGTAGAGACCCTAAAGGACACTAGAGCCTGATGCTCTGACACCACCTATAACACCCCGCCTAATTAAATACCGAGTGACCAGTCCCATAACAGATTAAAACAGAATATAAAGTTGGATCATTCTTAGCATCACTGTCTAAAACATTTACAACTCACCCAATACCCAATTAAGTTGATGTTAAAAACTTTCCAAATTTTAATTTAACAAAATCCATTTCCAGTTTAAGAATGACACAACACATTTTATTCTACAACACTGATAACCAAATAGATAACACAAAAGAATTAAAATGCAATTGGAATAAACATTCCCAAATAATATAAATCCATTACAGAAATCCCAACAATATTAAATGTATTAAAAAGACCCGAATACAATAGTATTTGACCCCGATAGAAAAAGATAACTGAATCCTTTGGACGACATGCTCTAACTAAAAGATCACTATGAATCAAAAGAAGATAAGCGTCTAAGCAATACTCCATAGCTCGTCAATATCAACTAAGATTGGCGTCCCTGCTGCTGGACACCTGGTATAGAAGATACAATAGAAAAGAGAATATGCAAGGAAAGGGGTCAGAGCCCGATTGTAAAAATGATTTATAAAACAGTAAGTATTTAACAAGTGCAATAAATCATTTATTATGTACATGTTAGCATCCCACTCTCACTTGCTATTCCCACCTCTCAACTAGAGTGCAAACTTAACTTTTCCTATTAACCTCCTAGTTAATGGTTCCTCTTTTCTAGTTTCCATACTATGATTCCATCTCATATCATAACCCCGTATGTCCCATACCATACGTCATATAATTATTCATTTACGTTTCTCATTTATGAATCATTTCTCATTAATATGAATTAAGCTTTTCAATTCTATAAGAATAAACATTCAATAAGTTAATTTCATTCTTTCTTAAATTACCGTTATCTACAATTATCACGCAATAGATAATTTAACCACATATAACCATTCATTACTTTAATTCATTATATATATATATATATATATATATATATATATATATATATATATATATATATATATATATATATATAAATACGACACCCTGAGTCACAGCTGCGGTGTAATGCATTACTTTGTTATCATGTCCCATCATCGCTGGTCGCCGAATAGGGGACTAAAAGTTCGGTATGGATTCCTCGAACCACAAACAACAACATACAAATTGGAGGCGAACATAGTTCTCGTATCCATGGGTCATGGACATACCTACGTTCCCACAGTCATCGAACTTATCAACTCCCCGATAAGTCATTCATAGACCTATGTTCTCGAGCGACAAATCAAAGATCTCGTGGATTCATCAGGATATGACTTCCTTCACGCGCAAACCTCCCCATCGATAGCAAGTAAGCTAGGTATGTCATACACATAAATCATCAATCAATCAAATAGGCATTATCATACCTATAATATAATATCAACAAGGTACTCACATTATCCTAAGATAATTTCCATACGTAGCATTATATCTCTTTAAATCCCACGTATTAAAATATCATAACTTAACTTCTTAAATTCAATTATCCCCGAGCCTCACTCAATACTCAAGGTTTAAATAGGTTTTCCTCAACATTTATTCAGTAAGAAATCACTAATACCCTACTGGTCCATATCATCATATCTCCCGAATTACTACGAATTAAACTCTCCCTTTAAATAGGGTTAAAACCGATAGTTTCTAATCTCTTATAAACTTATCTTCTATCACTAGGATTGATTACCATCATCACATGAATCATAGTCTATAGTGTTTCATTCACACTGTATGACTTAACAACAAAACCAATATCCTCGCGTCCTATAGCATCTCTCCACCCCCGACGTCGTTAAGGTTCGTGCGCGGAGCATCTCGCAAAGCGAAATCCAAACAAGGAACCCCTCCAATACATTACTACTTAACTTTGTCGATCGAGGAGGCCCGTCAACTTCAAATAAGAAATCAAAATAACCTCATCCCCTCTTTTAACCAATTTTGGTCTAAACTCCCATCTCTATCCAGGAGTCATGCCGCTAAGAACTTATATTACACTTAGTCCTCGCGCAATCCATAATGAGCTTAAACTCAGTCCTTGATGTTCAAATTGTAACCCTAAGGCTACCAAGGTATTATATTAAATCACCCCTACTAGTCCTATCTTTAATCTTCATGCATCCCAATTAGAATTCAACAACTGAGTCTAGCAACCGCAATTCCTTTAAATTAATTATCATTATTCTAATCAATTAAATCCCAATCAAATTTAATTCAAATCTTAACTAGGGCTTACTGATTTTTTCTAAGTCCCATAATATCCAATTAATAATCACCAAAGATCTACAAAATTTTTGGGATAAGAACCAACATTTAAAAGAAACAACTTTAACAGTTTTGGGGAGGTCGATCGATCGAAGGCAGGAGGTCGATCGATCGATCACTCAGGTAACAACCTGTTTTTTTGCATTTCTGCAACTACAGGTTTAGCCATTTTTATCATTCAAACGTTCATATTAACATACCAAATGACTTATAATCTCTACTACATGATATATCAACATATACAAATGATTTCTAATGCTCTAAACATCGTAGAATCATCAAGAGATTTAATTAAAAGCATGTTGATCTCCTCTTTTTCCAGAAAATTTTCAACATATTATCTTCTAGAACACAACAATGGTTTTCAGAATTTCTTCAACATATTCATGATTATTTCGTGGATTACTAACTACCTACAATATGAGTTTGATTCCTACATATTTTTAGTTTCCAGAAATCCATTTAGCAACTCCATTATTTCTTCCAAACATGAAAAATCATCTCTTTTAATAACTATTCTAACATGGACAATATACAAACTTAGATTGCCATTCTTAAACACTTGCCTCAACTGAAGGTTTGATCCTTTGGTGTAGTATATGTCAGGTGGTTTGTCCCTTCTCCGTTCAACCTCCGGTGGTGGTGGGTGGTGGTGACCTTTAGTCTTTGTTCTTCTCCTTCCCAAGTAAGCTTTTTTTTCTTCCCAAGCAACCTTTCACTCTCTCTAGGAAGATGACTTCTCTATTTTGTGTAGAGGAGATAAATAACCCACGTACACATAATCTACCAATACTTATAATAGGACAAAATCCGAAATCACTATTCATCCCACTTGTAAAAATGACCAAAATGCCCTTTTGGGTTGTCTTTTCATTTCCAAATGACCCGAGACTCAAAACCAACATACAAATAGATTTTTTTGACTATTTTTAACCTTCCGGACTCAACGACGCAGTCAAAATGACTATAAGGTCGATAGAAAATAAATTTCCTTTTTAATCTCATAATTTAGTCCCGATATGTCCCATACCGCGTCCGACTAAAAATTCAAATTACTGAATTAATAACACACCGCCATATAAATAGCATCTCATTCATATATTACCTAAATATCTTTAAGTAATATTCAGAATTATACATTTTAATATCCACAATTCGGATAAAACCCAAACGAATTAATTAATAATAAAATTCAATTAATGCATTAATTTAAAATATAACTTATTTTAAAAGTCATTAAAATCACGGGGTATTACACATACGTATCTAAAGGGTCAGACAATGGCAGATTTTATTGCCGAATTCATATACAAAGAAAAATCATCCGACTTGACTCCTTAAGAAGAGATCTCAAAACAAGTAGACTTCTTAGGAAGATGTCTCTTTCACAGATGATGCAGAAAAGGCTCCCATAGGAGAGATCTCACTAATGGGATAGAATAAGTACAGGACGAAGGATCTCAGAGAAAATTGTTTAAATTTCGGTTGCTCGACGAAGCCGATATTAGTCATAACAGTGTCATTTGGAAGTTATACATTGATGGATCTTCTTCTGCATCTGGTAGAAGTGAAGGGATCATTATCTCCACCCATGATGATATAGATGTGTAATATGCCCTTCATTTCTAACTTAACACCCTCAATTAGTGAGGAAAAATTCGAGGAATTGATAGAAGGTTTTGGACTTGCCTCGTCCTTAGGGCCCGACCATATTATGGCATAAAGTGACTCCCAGGTTGTGGTTAATCACCTACTTAGATGCAAAAATTGTAAGGACACCCCGAGTAGAGAATCCACGAGCAGATACCTTAACAAAACTGGCCTCGATAACGAGAACTGAATTGAGAAAAATGGTTTCAATTGAGACATTGCCTCGAAGAAGTACGAATGAGGTATTCTTAAGTTCCATGGACGAGGGTGTATTGGTTAATATCTTGGCAATTAGATCTTTCTATGATGCTAATATATCTCAAAATAGGTTGATCGTAATGCCTCTTTCAACCTCATGTTATGACAACCAAACTTCCAATCATATTGGGTACATAAAATTTAGGATAGTGATGGGCAATATCACATCACACATAAAGTTTCATGCAATTGAGTCTGTTACTTCCTGCCATATTTTGATTGAAAAAGTTTGGATGCACAACAATGATTTGGTCCCTTCGACTTACCACAAGTGTGCTAAAGCCAACATCTAGGGGCCTGCTATTGTGATACAAGAAACTAAAAATCCCTTCTTTAAATATGAATCAGACTCGGTGGATGTTTCCTTTTACATAAAGATGAATAAATATACACACATTTTTATAAGGTGTACTGAAGGTGTAAAGGTTCTCAAATGAGAAAGTAAATGAGATTGTTACCCAAACTCATGTTATCTCTAAACAATTAAGAGATAGGATAAGGTTAATGATTGACCTAATTAAAAAATAAGCGAGAAGCCAGAGTGCGTTAAGTAGGATTACCAGACTAAGGTTAGATCAAGTGGAGATCTCTATGAGTAAAAAGGCACCTACACCTCCTGAACAAAAAATGTAAAAATATTTTGCTTAGTGATGGAAGGGGGGTCTATCACTTTTGAAGATGTGAGTGGGAAAGTGATTTTGATGAGAGTGTTTTCTAGTGGATAATAAGATAAATACCTTGTAATTGGTAATTCTAATTTCCAGGAGTCTATTGAAGAAATTAAAGATAATTCGAAATGTATGCAAGATCACCCAAAGCCCCAACTATAAGTGTCGGAATAGATTGAGCTGGCAAAGCATGGAGAAGAACCAATGCCAATATTTATTTTGAAAGATATGGATGATGTGAAAACAAATTGAGTTAACTAATCTCATTCTAGAATACAAAGACATCTTCGCATGTAAGTATAATGAGATACCAATGTTAGACCAAGATGTAAGCTTTCACAAGTTCAGTGTTATGACCTCAACAATCTCAATAAAGCATAAAACCAGAATTTAAAATCTTGAGGTGTATCTCTAGATAAATTCTGAGGTGGAATGATTATTTATTGCTGGATGTATTAAACTGATTCAACATTCAATCTGACTTTCTTGCATCGTGCCAACGAGGTTGAAAGATAAAACAAAAATTTGTATTTATGTTGACTTTATAGATCTTAATCGACCTTGCACTAAAAATGAGTTCCATCTTCCTTCAATTGATAGCTTGATAGATTCAACAGTTATTCATGATATGTATAACTGTAGAGATGGATATGTAGGTTATAACCAGATCAAGATGAATTCAACCGACATATAAAAAATAACTTTTATAACCCTCCTTAGGAAACTTCATCCATTTAGTCATGTTTTGGTTTAATAAATGGGAGGCAACTTACGAGAAAACAATTATGGACATTTTTCATGACTTAATTCATGACATTTTGGAGTTTTATCTGGATGATTTGGTCATCAAGTCAAAAAAGAAAGACTTGTACTTAGCTGATCTAACAAGAGTCTTCAACATGTATAGGAAATACAAGTTAAAGATGAGCCCACTCAAGTGTGATTTTGGTGTAATGGGTGGGAAGTTTTTATATTTTATGGTGGTTCGAAAAGGGGTTCAGATAAACCAAGAAAAGAAAAATCCCATCATTGTCATGCCATACCTAAATACACAGAGGGTCATATAAAGTTTTCTTAGAAAAATTTATTACCTGAGAAGATTTTTCGCAGATCTATTTGAGATCACACACCCGTTGATGTAGCTTTTGTGAAAGACCACATGGTTCAAAGGGAAGAACCACATCAGGATACCTTTGACAAGCTGAAACGATTGTTCATATCTCCTCAAGCGATGATTACAACTAAAGCTAGAATATGAGTAATTTTCTATCTTACTCCCAGTACAAGGTCCATCAATGCACTGTTAGCATAAGAGGTTAATGGACAAGAGAGATGTGTCTTCTATACGAGTAGAATTATCCATATTTTGGAGGGAATGTATGCTAGCATAAAGAAGCACTGATTGTCATTGGTTTTTATAGATCAAAAGCTAATGCATTATGTTCTATCTTTCACTATTGACATAGTCAAGTTATGATCTAGTGATGTTTTTGTTGGCAAGAATAATTTTAATTAGGAGAGAAACAAGGTGGTTCCTCATTCTCTCTGAGTATAATTATAAGTGTATGGTCCTTCGCACAATTAAGAGCTAGGCCTACGAAGATATATTGGCTATATTTCCCTTATGATAATTGAAGCCACCTCATGAGGATATACAAGGTGGAGATTTATGGGCCATTCTTTGAGAAAAATATCTGTAAGAGTGTTCTACGGAGTTTGATGGTTCATCTACTAAAGGAAAATGAGGAGAAATAGTTATCTTTTCTAAAATAAAGGAAGAGATTACTCTATCTTTTTAAGTTGGACTTTGATTATTCAAATAATGAGGTAGAGAATGAAGCATTGGTTGTGGAGTTGATTGAAGCACTACGAAGAGGATTTCATTCACTCTACATAAAAGGATAATTTAACCTGGTAGTTAATTAAGTAAATGGTGAAGAGGAATAGAAGCATCTCAGTTTCGTGCCTTAAAGAATGATTATCCAAATGTTAATAGGCATATTTCATGAGGTAAAGGTAGAGACGTACCCAATGACAATAATACCCCATGTTGATGCCTACGACATGACTACATAGAAAATGGTCATGGATGGTGAGTCTATAACTATGGTGTTCCATTGAAGAATATCTCCATTGTATGTGCTCCAACTCTTTCCTAGTGATGATGATTGGAGAGATAAGGCGACAGTTGGAGACAAGATATTGAAAAATGAAGCTTAGAGATTTGCATAATACTTCCTTCTTTAAGGAGATTTGTACTATAGAAATTCTAGGGGCACGATATTTAGATGCACAAGACCAAAGGAATCACGAGAATGGTTGAATAAATCATGATGATCATTATGAAACCGTTGAGATTTTCCTCTATAAAAGAATCCAAAGAGAAGGGTCTTTTGGGAAAACAATGATGCAAGACATAAAAACAATACAAAGAGAATGTTCTAAGTGTCATATTTTCTCCCAACCAACTGAGTGTAATTTTATGGATGATGAAACGGATTGGAGACAACCTTACATTGATTTAATTAGAGATGGTGTGGTCCTAACATGAAAAGCAGATGCCATAAGGATAAGGCTAAGGGACACAAGATTTTTTCTGTTAAAATAGAAGCTTTAGCGAAGAGGATATTTCAACAGGACATTATAATGCATTATAAGAGAGGACGTAGATGAAGTCCTCAAGCAAGCTCAAGATCGAGATCATATCGGAGGAGCCAAGTTATATGATCAACTTATGAAACTTGGTTATTATTGTCCAACTATAGAAAAAGATTCATCTAGGTTTATTCGTAAACGCAAGGCTTGCCAATTTCATGGTAACCTCATTAATGATCCGTCGGTAGAACTCCATTCTTTAGCAACACCCTATCATTTCAATACAACAAAATGAACTTTTAGTACTGATATATTACCATTAGCAAAAAATTGTAAAGGTAAAATACCGTTAGAAGAAATGAGTGGGGAATAAATTAGCAAGGGTAATTTACCATTAATAAAAACAAGTTACTAGTGTAATTTTAGTGTTACTAATTACCAAGTTACCGTTACTAATTACTAACATAGTAACAGACTATTACCATTACAAAACATTTCATAACAGGTTTTCAACACAAAAATTGTAACAGATTGTCACATTTTCTAACGAGATAAGTCTGTTATATATATATATATATATTTGTCTAAAACGTCGACAATGAATACCTGGAAAAATAAATATATATTATTAATCAATTATAAGTGGGCATAAATATCAATAGTAAGTTAACATTTTTAGTATTTCATGACCATATTCCAACAAGTTATATACGAACACACACCATAAAATAAAGTTTGTAATAAACCATTTTAATACAAATATAAAATTCAGAGGGAAAAAAAATTATTCCGTCTATGATACATCTATTTGTGATCTTCTTCTTCCTTTATTCATCAAGTATCAACCTTGAATTCAGCTCTTGAAACCCCCATACAAATAACAAAAAACCTACAAATAAAAAAAGGAATATAAGTATCTCATAATATCTAATGCTATAATAGTTGCTAAAAAAATTGTACGAAGTAATTTCGACACCATAAATATCATTGTTTTAATAAACTAATGGTGGCAACATTGCAAGTTTGACAGATGTGTTAAGATTTTTATTTTTATGTTAGAAATATAAAAATTAAACAATTACTCAAATATACATCATGACCACCCAAGCACACCACCAGAAACCAAATGCATCATCACCCTTAGAAACCACCCACAACATCACAACCGAAGAAAATTTTTGAAAAGGAAAAGGCTATAAGGGCTACGCATTCAAATATATACTTCATTTTAAATCTTGGTTATTTGAAAAGGAAACAGATGAGCCATAAGCTAGTAAAATCACTCAAACAAACATGAAACATGGAAGAATGCCTAAATGGAAAACGAATGTTGTATCAATTAGGGAAGCGACAAGGTCAGTCACTAATGTGAAGGCTCGAGGAAATGCAATACGAAGTATTTCCAATCCAAGCGCATCCATTTTGAATACATGCTTACGGAAAAATTCCAAAAAAATAAGCATAACACATAGAAACACAACATACTTTCAAAAAAAATCTATCACAACTAGTAAAGGTCCAATCACTCATAAGCAAATGAATCAATACACACATATATATATACATGAACAAACGCACGCATGCATACACATATATGCGTGAGTGCATCTATATGTTCATCGCAAAAATATATGTTCATGAAAATGGCACATGTGTTCATGAGAAAAAATATGTTCATCTCAAAACGTAGACATGTAAACAAAAGGAATATAATCCTAATATAATAACATAAATAAATAGTGGGAAAATTACCCTTTTAAGACATAATTTTATTTTCTAAATTAAATATTACATGCAATTCTTAGACAAAACTTGTATGTATTATAATATTTTGTGAAATAAGACAACAACAATAATGAAAATGGTATGAATATTTGTTTCTCATTGGTTGGGTTTAGCTGCAGTGAGTATGATATGAATATTTCTTATGGCTCTTCATTTATTTTATATCCCCAAATCATTCTTTAAGATTCATAGGAATACTGCTTGTGGCTCTTCATATATTTTCTATGTTTATCTTGTGGAAAATAATGGTTGGTTTAATTCTAGGCATGCATTCATGTCTCCAAGCGAAAACACTTTTTGTAGCTTGCAGGAAATCAGCCTGCTACTTCTTAAGGACAAGATCTAAGGATGATCCGATCTGGGTTGTCCTTCTAGGATGATTACCATCTAGAATTACTAGATTTTTTTACTTAATGGCTTATACAGTTACTATTTTATCTTCACCTTGAGGATCTAATGTCTGGATATGATAAATTTGAGCTAATTTCTTTCTTTATTGCTCGTCAAACAAAGTGTAGTAACATTTGCGTGCTTCCACCTAGTCTCCCTTCATAACTCCCACATCAAAATTGGTTGGGGACTTGAGACATTGATGAATAGTTGAGGTAATAACCTCAAAGTTCTTCAAAATAAGTTTTCTAAAAATAATATTGTTGGCTGATGAGACATTATTGTCAAGGAAGAAAAATCTCATTGTCTTTATTCTGCAGGTTGGCTAAGTTCTAATAGTAACTTCTCGTTCGATTGTGCCCAGTGGGTATACCCTCTCCCTCGAATATTTGATTAGTGTATAATGGTAAAATTCTAATTTTTTATTAGACAACTCCAACTTCTTAAAGCACTCATAGAAAAATACCTCTGTCGAGCACGCATTGTCTACCGAAATTCTCCTCACACTCCTTTCGTGGATCATCATGGTTGTCACCAGTGGGTCGTCATAAGGATATAATAACACTAAGAGGTCGTATCTAGAAAAACTTATCACCTATCAATCCTTGGCGATCGTATGAGGTCAGACGTTTGTACTGTTCCCATCCTGACGTCTCTGTTATCAGCATAAGCTCGTTCTTCACTGAGGTGTGCTTTATCAGTAGGCCCATCACTTAACAAAATTTCCCTCATGCTATGAAACTACATGATTGATAAATCATGACCACTTCTTCTACTAGCTCTTTGGTCCTTGAAGTAAGACATGTATCTTCCTCGGAATTATTCTCCCAAGCTCTTTTATTATCCTTATTTCCTACGCGAGATGATGTTGATCTTCTCCTAGTATTCCAATGATCACGGGTTGGGGATGGACTGCCATTCTTCTCCACATATATATTAATCTTCCCTCTTTTGACGAGGGACTTAATTTCATCCTTCATAGCTAGGAAACTTTGGTCTCATGCCCATGTTCTTTATGAAACTTGCAAAATTTTTTCTTATTTCTTTTTCTACTGAGAGTTTTTAACTTTATTCGACCACTTGAATTCACCATTTCCTCGGATTTAATCAAGGATATGGTGTACTCTCATTGTCAAGGGAGTATACTCGTTAAACTTTTAGTATGGCTTTCTTTCATTATTCATCTTAGGGCTCTCTTTGGGCTTTTTCTGTATTCTTGAGCTATGACATTCTTCAAGTTTTTTATGGTTGAACTCTTTTGCAGCTATTGCTTCTTTCGCGTTCATGATTTTTCTTTTTTCCTAAAATCTCGGCCATATGATTCGGAGGCTCATTGTCTAATGCCCAGTTAAACTTTTTCGGCGACATCCCACTCATATTTGCTGTGGTGAAATCTTTTTTATTTTAGTCTACCACTTCTAACTTTTCAATATTGTACCTGGTTATATATTCCTTTGTCATTTCATCCAAGCATAGATGGACGATTAATAAGTGAGCTACCCCCTTACCAAATTTTAATCCAAAATATAAATTATTAGTAAAGAGATCTACCAATTGTTTAAAATAATACATCTGCCCTCGTGGTAACCCATTATACCAAATCTCAGAAGGTCATGTGAGAGTGCTTAAAAATTCTTTGTAATGCGTCTCCTCAACAACTGAGAATTTTTCACATGTTGATTAATATTGCTCGATGTGCAAATTTGGATCTGACTTTCCCTTATACCTGAGGGTGATCACATGTAGATTGATTTTTCTAGGGTAGGATAGTTTATCACGGAGGTTGGGAATGGATATCCCTGTACAAATCCCTTTTCAAGTGGGTTTTTTGTCTTCATGAGGTCCCTCAGATGATCCTCTATTCATTGGATTGATCCCATCTATGGTTGGGCATCGTTTGTCCATATATCCTTATTAGCTGATACACCACTCTTAGCCGATCTCTATTCTCTTCTGCTAACTTGATAGGACTTCTTTGATGGCCTAGAATTACATCTTGATCCATCATCCCTCTATTTTTTATATTCTTCTCGTTTTGTCCTTCTTCGGGTTGCGAATGTGCTTGTGCCCCTCTCTTTCCCAGCCTATCAAACACTAGTACTCTTCTAAGCCTCTCAAAGTCACATATGTGTTAGGCCAAATGTATATGGTCATCATTATATCCATTTAAACTCATGGTTGGGGTTCTTCCCAGGTAGTAGGAAGATCCTTTATGTACCGACCCACTTCTCTGAGCATATCTGCTCATATTAGACCCTAAATTTAGCTTCCTAGGGTTTCCCACTATTTTACCTCAGTTTTCTTATCTCCTATCTCTGTATGGGGTAAGAGGAGGTGATTTCCTGCATTTATCTAGTTTTTGGAGTGATTAGAACTGGTTTTTGATGTACTAGTTGATTATGCGATGCTAAAACACTTAGAGTGAGCAAATTAATATTTTCTTCCATAACTTCTTGGCTCTTAACCAAGCTGCCAAAAATCTTATTGGATACCCCATTCTAATAGGGTTTGAGGGTGGTGCAATTTATTTTTACCTACTACTTTCTGGGTGCTAATCCATTTTTCTATAAAATTTGCAAAAAAAAAATAGAGTAGAAAAGTAGGAAAATAAAGTATCACTAGACACTTGCAAAATTAAAATTGGAGAAACTATTTTAAGCTAGAAATATGTGTATCTAGGTTCAGATTACACAGAGTTAGGTAATGGAACAGTAAATCAAGGATTTAAAGTGAGAAATCCATCTAATCTAGTGATTTAACCAGGGAGATGATTGCTAATGAGATTTTGGGATGTTTCACAGGAATATTAGAATTTTTGCAAAACTATTTAGGAATCATATGAAAAATAACTTGTTTTTAGTCTTTCCAAAAAATAGAGCCATTCTGTTATTGTCTAAAATTTGTTTCAAAATCTCATCTTAGAAAGTTGATATCTAATTCGAGATAACATCCAATAAATACACAGATAATGCATGTGTAAAGATAGATGTGAGAATAAGAAGAATTTTAACAAGGGTTATGTGGTTCAGCTCTAAGGAATGAGCCTATGTCCATAATGTAACTTTTTAGTACTGGGTTTGAATTGAATTGAGGCCTAAGAATAGTACAAGTCACTCAATATATGTCCACTCTCTTACTAGATAGTTAGAATGTAATAATATTTATATGCCCTCCAAGATCCCAATGTTGGATTTCTCCATTTGCATAGAATGAGTGTGAAGGAATGCATGTTTGCCCTTGTATGGGTTGACTATAAGCATCTTCTTGATGGAGCACAAGAGAAGTAATAGTTTAAAGTTTTATCCATAAAGGAGTGTTACTCCACATGTTGGTTGTCTATTGTGTCATGCACATGGTATTAGCTAGCCTTTAACATTATTACTGAAGTACAGTCCATCCCAAAAGGAAAGGGGGTCGACCTCATTGCTGAGACGAGGTTATTACATTGTATTTGTTTTTCCGGGTTCGAGCTCTTTTACTTGATATAGAATGGTTTTATTACATTCTCTTAGGATCATGAGATGTTATAAAAATATGGTATAAAAGATGTGAAAACCCAAAACTTTTTACTCTAATAATTAATCTTACCATCATCATTTATTATCCACACATCCACAAACTCCACCCCCCCCCCCCCCCCCCCCGCATTCTTCGAACAAACAATCATAGCTAACGAATCATTCATATCAGGAAAACTCTTGTGTTTCTCGATCTGGTTATCAGAAATCGACAAAACTAACCAATGAAAAACCTTGTTTCTTAATGAGGGCTTGAAAATATATATTATGTCACCTCTTTAGATTGTTTAGTAGTTATCTTCCAGATAGATATTATGACACCTCAAAGGTGCTTGCAAATACAAAATGCCATTAATGGAACCAATAATATCCATTAGTCGGAAGAGAATGGAGAAAAATATAAAGATTTAGTGGGTTTATTCGATTTCTGGGAAAAATGGTGAGAATGTGGTCACTTGAGTTTCCATCAACGTGTGGATGATGAAGGAGTTGTTTGAGGAGGCGGGTTTGGATGAACTTAAGATTTCTAAAGTGTGGGGGACAACTGGGGAAGAACCCTTGGGGGAGTTGTATAGAGATTATAGTGGTGTGGTGGATGACAGAGAACAGGGGGCTCTTACATTTAAAAAAATCATCATTTATATAAAGCTCATTTGATTGTATAAATATTTTAATTATATAAATTTTTTAATTTTAAATTGATAGATTATGGAATTATTCATTTGGAATGTATTTAATTTCAAATTATTTCGTGTTTGGAAAAGTGTATATATATATATATATATATATATATATATATATATATATAATATGAGAGCTTGGTTTTTGAAAATATGTACATTTTTAATGGCGCGGAGGAGTGCCACATCAATAGACATTTTTTCAAAATTAAGGGTTGAGATCAACTTCCTCCATTAATCACAAATGAATTACTATTCCTATTTCACCTTTACCTATTTTATCCCTTAAAATTTGAAATTTCCCCTCTTTTTCTTTTCACTAATTAATGCATCCACTATCACTTTAATTCAAACACAACCCTATTTTAGTAAAAACACACTAAAAGACAACCCTTTTCTCTCTCTTCTCATACAACCCTCTGTATACTCACAATCCCCCCCCCCCCCCCCCCCACACAAAACATCACAATGTATGTTCTCTCTCTCTCTCTCTCTCTCTCTCTCTCTCTCTCTCTCTCTCTTTTCTCAGACTTTATCTTCTCCCCCAACCTCTCCCCCTACCAACCTGAAACCACCTCCCCTCCTCACAGAATCCACCTCCCCTATCCCCCCTCCATACGAACCTTTATATGGAGGATTGTCAATCAGAGGTACTCTCTTTCTCTCCGTTGTATTGTGCCAAAACCAACTCCCCTCCTCACCGAACCCATTTTTTTGGTCGCTTCTCCCCCAAAATCAAAGGTACTCTCTTTCTCTTCGCTGTATGGATTTTAGATTTGGGGATAGATTTTTGGTTGTGTCATTATCGTTTATTTTTTTTAGATTTAGATTGTTGATTTTAGGCTTTAATCTATTAAAGCTGTATATATGTTTGCAATACAAACTTTGTATATATGTGATGTTCTATTTTATTTTGAGAGTTTTTTTTCCTTTTTATCTTTATTATTCCCCTAATAATATTTTTCCTTTGGAATGTTGAATATTGATTTACCTTTGTTAAGCATTTGTACTCTGTTTTTTTTCCGAATGGTGAATGTTGATTTACCTTTGTTTGGTGATTCAAGTGTGAGATCACTGATTGAATTTTTTAGTTTACAACTTTCATAATGTTAGTCTAAAAGAAGTGCTTGATAAATTTTATTGCGTATTTATATTCCAGCAGTCCCATATGTCTATTATTGCAATCGGTGGAGAGGCTACCACTTCATCATTAATTGAAGGGGGATGCAATGGGTTGAGAGGCTATCATTCATGATAATTGAAATTATAGTAAGATGATTTTCTATTTCCTTCTATATCAAGAATATTTCAGTTTTTTGGTTCATATTGAGGGCTTTGTGTACATATTAAAGGCCTGATATTCCAACAAAGTTGTCTACCATACCCTCAAAGTTGCCCATCATAGTTTTCCATCAAAGTTGTCTACCATAATATAAGGAAGTTATCTACTTTAGAGGTATGTTGTACATTATAGATTGCTCCCGAGGTGTTTAATTTGTTTCCACTTTAAAAATTGATTAATGCCTAATAAATTTCATGTTTTAGGTTACATTTCTTTCCATTAACCATATTTTCCTGGGATCTGTTGTGAATTACTTCACTTCTCTGCTATTAATTTTCTTACTATTGGACCTTTGCTCACCCTTATTTTTGGGAATGAAAATTTCATCAAGTATTTGAGCCTCTGCCTTAAATTTTTGTATTGGGAATTAGTAAATATAGTTGGTTGCAAATCTTAGATTGTAATTGGGATTTATAATTGTTATGATAGCTCATTTACATTTTTCAAGGCTAATTTTTATGTTTCTCTTCAAATCCCAAGAAATGCTGAAGATTTGTGGGTGGCGTGAATACTTTTTTATTTCACTATCTCATTCATTACTTATTATCTTTTTACTACCTTATTTAGCAATAGCTGAATTGGCATTGCAACATCGTGCCGAAAAACGTTAGAGATGTGACTTGAGGTGCCTAAGATAGGGGAAGCTAAGAAGAAAGCTCTTCCTGTGAGTGAGGTGCCTAAGACAAGGTATCACTCAATTTTTTCTCCGAATTCATGTTCATAATTTCGTTTGTATTATATTACATTTTATCATCGTTGGAGGACTATATATATTTCTCATCTCTTGGGTTTTCATTTTTCAACTACTAACAAATTTTGCGGGTTTGGGTTTGTAGTTTGTAGCTTATTTCCTCAAATGAGTTTTTGGTTCATATGTTTGCAACAAAGACGATTGATTTTACAAGAAATCTGCTTTCAGATTCTCGGGCCTAATTTTATAGGAATCTTGGACAATAAGGACAAGATCATATCCCTAACCCAGTATGACCCCCGATGGTGAAGACCAAAGTACCGAGGAACCTCAATCACAAAATATTGCATGTTAATGGAGTGAAAATTTTCCCCTGGAGTTTCAGTTAGGGTATTATTCTACCCTCACTATTCATGTATATTCATTATCCTCTTATTGTTCATGTATTTTCCCCGTGAGTGTTGTTAACAAGAACGGTAAATGTATTTTTCCCGTGAGTTTAAGCATATTAATAGTCATACAGTTAATTCATATTCTACTGGAAAATTCTTATTGTAAACCTTATGTTTTTAAATGTTTCTATGTTCTTAATTCTTAAATTCAACTCACTGTTGACATTTAAAAAAAATATGAACTTGGGCAGATGTTTATACATTCTTAAGCAGTTTTTTAAGATTAAAAAGTGGGGAAGGGGGGGGGGGGGAGTTGGGACGTATTGTCATGTCACTGTTCAGGAATGAATAAACATGATCAGGATTCTTTAGAGGCTACTATTACACCAATTAAGGTTTTTTCAAAGCTGGACTGGACGTGTATTCTATGAACATAATATAGGAATATATCAATGTAATTATGCACCATTAATGAAGCATCATCTATTGATCCATATAATTTGATGGATTTCTAAAGAGATCTTTGTAAGGATTTCATTATTTTATTTCTTAATATGTTTATAACCTAAATACTCATGACCCTTATTATAATTTGTTGCAGGTATGACCACTTTTGTGTCAAGTTAGAAAGTTGTGGACGAGCTTAAGCTGCCACATGGCAGTCATCTGTTGTGCCAAAGCTGTAGGATCAAAAGCAGGTTGTACAGAAAAATTGTAAAAGGGCAGCCTTGGATGATAATAAGTGTTGCCCCCCCCCCCCCTCCATCGTTTATGAGATGGGATCTGACTTGAGGATGGTGTTCATATGCTTCGAGGTAATTTCAAAAAGCTTTTTGTGAGTAATATTAAGGGAATGAAAACTATAGCCTCTGAGATGGGATTTGAGGTAAATTTTTAGGGCCTATAGTGTGTGCTCACAATTTTGATGCATATGCATATATATGCTGCACTGCATATATATGCATATACATGCAGATTGCATATATATGCTGCTGCATATATATGCAATATGCATATATATGGAGTGCATATATAGGCAGATTGCATATATATGTTGCTGCATATATATGCAATCTGCATATATATGGAGTGCATATATAGGCATATGCATATATATGGAGTGCATATATAGGCATATGCATATATATGCAGTGCAGCATATATATGCATATGCATATATATATATGTGCATATACGCAGTGCAGCATATATATGCATATGCATATATAGGCAGTGCATATATGCATATATATGCGCAACATATATGTGCATATGCATATATATGCATATGTGAAGTTAAATCAATGTCATGTAACTTCTCCCATATAGAAATACAATTTAAAACTTCATATGAATTGGTTATTTGAATTGTATGATGCATTATTGTAATCATATATATCGTTTTATAGTAGGATGTACATTCCATATATTTACATCGTCTTTTGTGATGGTAATATATTTATTGGACTGGACTATGATGTATATGGATGGCTTGGGTAATATACGGTGAATCAATTTAGTTTTGAAAATAAATCATGGTATACATTTCACTATCACTAACACGTTTTCATTTTGTTTTCATTTCAACCTCGAAATGGCTACCAATGGAACAAATGAGGTCACGTTTTGATATAGATAACATTCCCATTGAATTTGGAAGAAGAGTCACATTGCAATACATCCACAAGCAGTTCTTGAGATTAATGTTGTGAGGCTATTACTGAAGTCAGAGTAGATGATGATAAATTTGCAAAATAGGTGGCTGCTATGAATGAAGTTGTGTATATCCGAATTTGGGATTTTTTTTATATTGTTGGATTTGTTGTTAGCCTTTAAATAGGGTGGATAGTCCAATAAACAAAGGAGATTATGCCTAAATTTTTTTAAAAAAATTGACACTTTGTTTTTTTGAAACACATTGAATTTGATTGATGAATATTGTATATTTCATTTTATATATTAATTTGTTTGGAAATTTTAGACAATTTGGATGTTGGACTATTTGTTATTTCTTAAGCAGGGTGAATATTTTCATAAACAAAGTAGATTATGCCCATTTTTTTTTTTAAATGACACTTTGTTTTTTTAGACACAATGTGAATTCGATGGATGAATATTGTATATTTCATATCAAATGTGAATTTAGTTAATAAATTTAGACTATTTGAATGTTATTGGACTTTTTGTTGTTTCTTTTAAAATTACACTTTAAAATTTTTGCATTTCGCTATTACGTACTTTGAAAAATTGTCGCCGTTTCATGATTATGTACTTTGGAAAATTTCTTCGTGCCTTCAGGCACGGGCATACGCTAGTATATATATATATATATATATATATATATATAGAGAGAGAGAGAGAGAGAGAGAGAGAGACTAAATCAAAGTTTGACGGGTATGGTGAGAATACTTTGTAGAACTAGTCCATTAGAGACTTGAGTTATAAATTTAAATTGTGTAATTTTAAATTTTAAGTGAAATTGGGTAATTAAAGTTTTATTATTTAACTTGAATTGGTTATTTTTTTTAATTTTTTTAATACAACAATAACAAGATAATTTTTGAATGAGCTGACTTTAGATGAGGTACTAAACAATTTTCGGTACATTAAAATAGGCACTTAGTATCGGAGTTTTATAATCATAAATGTGCAATAATGAACAACGAAGAAGAGAGTGTAGGTATTTATGTGTGTAGCAGATAAGCAGCGAATAGAGCAAATCCTAATGGCTGGGGAGGAGATTTGCAGGTATGATAACACAAAGTGTGAGGGACAAGTTGAGTTCTCCTTCGTTAACAACTCATCGACAATATGATCCAAGTGAAGAGTTTGTTCCTTCGCTCAGAAGTTGATGCACATCAATAATTCCTACAAAGTCATTTGTTAGCAAAAATTCTGAAACTATTTATATAATTCGCCTTTAAATATAAGTCTTGGGGGTGGATTGGGTTTGGTCTCCAGTTCGATCCATGGCACTGTCAAAATAATGCTTGGTCAGTGGAAGCCACGAATCGCGAATGGGAATTAGTCGAGGTGCGCGTAAGATGGATTGGACACCTCATGGTTGTCACCCAACAAAATAAATAATTCTTTATGACTAGTAATGAGACTTGTATCCTTCTCCTCTGAGGCTTCGTTAGAAATCCCATTCTCGATAAAAATCAGTTGAAGTCCATAGAAACCCTATTGCTATCAAACTTATGTCCAAATCCATCTTTTGACCACCGTATTCATCAATTACAACAATTAATCTGCAAAAGATGATAAATTAACATACTGTATAGTTTGACATATTAAGAATAGATTAATCGAAAGATTGAAGCCTATCTTTTTTTTCAAAAATATTTTATATTTTAAATAATGTATAGTTTTGTCTCTCCTAAATTTGATACCATGTATCTTTGAATTATGTTCATGAAGATAAGAATCTATTAAGAATCAATTGTACATATATTGAATCTCCAGAAAATAGTATCAACGACATATATAAATAAAAACTTAGCGGGTGTCGCAGATCGACAAGCATGGGAAAATACCTCTGCCCTTGATTTTTGCCCAGTTCATATACTATTCTTTAACCCCCAAGGCTTTCACAGATATAACCTAAACTCAAAATAATCTTAAATCCATCTCTTCTTGCCTCATTTACAATAATGTTCAATTCATTTAAACAAAAAGTAAATATAAATGAGTTCATTGAGAAGTTAACATCAAATAATTTAGTTTCATTAAGAAGTTAACATAAAGTAAATTTGTTCACTGAGAAGTAAATTAACACTTGACATGGATTTACATTAAGCATAAGTACATACTAACTATTACCACTTAGTAGAAATAGTTCAAATAAACAATTTAAACCCTACGAAATTAAAATGGCTTCGATATAAAAGCATAATGAAAAAATCAAATAAAACCCTACAAAGTAGAAAACCTGTCCAATACATACTGAAATCGATTTTTGTGTTTAGACATCAACAATCGTATACGTATCATGAGAATAAGCGAGAGTGAAACGGGTATATGAAGAATAATGGAGAACCTCGATGGAGAGACCCTAGGTGCACGATGGTGTTCGAGTTAACAATGGAGAAATGCTCGGTGCGCAATAGTATTTGAGGATGAGAGTTCTGAGAAGAAGGCAAGGCTTTTTGTTTATATGTGTGGAAGCAAGGGATATTTTCTTTAGATTGGGAGGAGTAATGTATGGTAAGAAATAGTCAAGGTATAATACCGTTAGTAATCATGCAATTAGCTTGTTACTAAAAGCACATTTTGGTGTACTGTTTTTATAGGACATTTGACCTTGTGGGAGAAATAAAACCTTCCTCTAGAGGAAAAATATGGATTTTAGTGGCAAGTGAGTGCTTTGCAAATAGGGCAGAGGAAGTACATTTGAAAATGGAAACAACAGGTGTGATGGCGCAGTTTATTCGAGAGTATATCATTTGTTAGTTTGACTTTCCCAATGTTATTCTATCAGAAATTTAAACTCCATTTATCAACATGGAAGTGGAAATGTTAATTGAAAAATATTCAATCATCGACCTCACTTCAACAACTGTGGGTTACCCTAAAGGAAATTGGCAAGCTGAGGCCACAAACAAGACTTTGGTTAACATTTTATCCAAGATGATGGAGGATTTTCCAGGTGTATGGGATGAAAAACTCCCAATGGTTCTTTGAGCTTATCAAACAATAAAGAGGAAACCAGTAGACTACACACCATTTTTCTTAGTCTATGGAGCTGAAGCATTTCTTCCAGTGGAGTTATAAGTACCTTTTTCCAGATATCCCTTGTGAAGCAGCATATTTCTAGAGAGTAGGCACATTGAACTAAATGAACACATAGATAATGCGTGAAGGAACTTCTAGATCTAAATGAAAAAATGCTCTAGAGCTTATGAGAATTTCGTGAAACTAATTTTTTTTTATGGAAGGTGACCTAGTTTTTAAAGTTGTTGTCAAATACATTGGAGAACTACCTTTGTCAAAATTTACAACAAATTAGGAGAGACCATATGTTGTTAAGGAGGCATATGATTCCGGTTACTATTTGTTCTGAAAGATTAAGGATGACAGGTCATTCTAAGATAACAACAAATGGATGAAGGTTTATTATGTATAGAGATAATGCAAATTTTCTTTCTTACTTATGTACTTCGAATTTTACAAATAATAATGTGTAGATTTTGGGTTATAGTATATAGACAAATGTTGAAGAAAACAAGATGAGTAATGTAAACACATTTCAAGAACAAATAATCTTGGTATCTGTTTTGTAAATATATTTACTTAAAAAATTGGTACTACTACCCAGAAATACATCAAAGAGAATCTATCCTTTGAGGAACTATAAATTTGGAGAAGTGAAGAAGCCCTCCCTAATTAAAGCAGCAACATCTGAAGCAATATCTCGTTGGTAATCATACCTAATATAAAGATTCAATTCAACTTCTACCTTTAACTTTATATTATCTTCGCGCTTCATCTTAGCATAAACCAAAGCTTCCTCTGCCACTTTCACCTCTCGGGAACTCTCTCCAATTTGGAAGGCAAGCGCATGTGACACCCCGCCTATTTTAATCACCGGTGATCAGTCCTTTATCAAAATAATCAAGAATCTCATATGGTTCATTCTTAGCATCTTTGTCGAAAAACTTTTTTATTACTAACTAACTATGTCAAATTAAGTCGATGCCAAATTTTATCTTTCATTATTTTAACCACATAAGGAAATAAATTACATTAATCAAACCATCAACACAATAATAATTTGAACCATCACACGGTATATATATATATATATATATATATATATAAATAGGTAAGATCGAATAAACCATTGGTTCAAAACAAATATTCCAACTGCAACTTTGAAATAAATAAAACTATATCTGCATATAGTCGGATAAACTAAAAAACTAAATAGCCTAAGAGGCAATGCACCCAAATGAAATATTGAGAGAGATCCTATCTAGAATTAATAAGCCGATGTGTTTAAAGCAACTCCTATAAGCCTTCACAAGTACTGCAAATAAGCATCCCGAGATAGAATCATCAAGATTGGCATCCCTGTGGCTAGACATCTAAAAGGTTTTTAAAATACTTTTTCACGAGTCAGAGCCCAAGAAAACAGTTTGAAAATATTTTTGCAAGTGTTTAACTAATAAATGAAATCAGTTATTAGATACACATGTTAGTTCCACGTAGACTCTCTTTAGATCCTCACCTCTCAACTAATGTTCACGCCTAACGTACCTTATCTGGCTATGCTACCCATCCTAACTAGATAACGTATCTAAATAACCTCAATAGGCCTAGCTCCCTCGTATTTCATGTACGACACACTACCATAAGATCAATAATATATTACCCGCATATTATTATTGAGTAAATTATTTAAGTTTCTCCACTTATTTTACTTTTAGATATGCACAATCTATCAGTTCTACTATAACACATAAGTAGATATATTGAACTTGTACATATTTAATACACATAAAATATATATAACTATAACATCCCCAGAATGGCTCCTCATGATGCTTGCATAGATTGCTATCAAGTCCATGTACCTTTCGTACCAAATCAAGGACTATTGGTCCCGCTTGTCTCTTCGAACCCAAAATCAATCAACACACACTGGAGACAAATATGGTTCTAAGCCTTTGGGATACGCACATACCTAATGTATCAAAACGACACGTCAGTCCCCCTAATACATGACACATAGTGAGCCGCCCTAAGTTTCATGTTCTGGAGCACACATCCAGACCTCACTAGAATCGTCAAGGTGGGATCTCCCTTTGTGCGGAAACCTCCGGATAGCAGGTAGCATAGCTAAACAAATAATAAAATCATAACCATAGGTATTCACACAACCTATATATTCATATTATTAAGTAGGTATACAAACAACCGGCCATATAAGTCCGTACGTAGTATATATCTCTCACATACTGAAAGTACAAACAATTATAATTATAACCTCTGATTGTACTTTTCGAGTATCACTCACCACCCTAAGGTTCCTAGTTACCCCATAATAAATATAAGGCTTTAATACCCACATACACTACTAGTCTAAATCATAGGTTCACTTATCTCTCCGTGATCCATCCTATTCTTACGAATTTATAAATTTTCATATTGTACCCGATAGGGTACAGCCCTAATTATACCCTTTTGTCTATACCTAAGTCATACAATAGGCCCACTGAAATTTACTATATCCCACATTATATTTTAATCATAACACAAAATTCTTTTCATTTAATTTATCGCAAATTCAAGCATATGCAAAATAAAATGGTGATATATGGGTAACCGAATTGATTTGGTGAAGATGCCAAATTGATCCGCCTACGGAATCGATTCACCCCCTGAGCACAATCGATTCGCAATGCCACTGCTCGTCTTCTTCGCTTAACATTTATAGGTTTATTCACATCCAATTCACCAAACGTGCATGAAACAGCCCGAAACACCCTACCAATATAACCAACCATCCAATGTATGTGTAGGGACAAATTCTAACGCAAATCATGTATTCAATCAATACAAATTCCAACCAAGATCAAGTTTAAACTCTGTTAATCATTAAAACCCTAGATTTTGTGTTCTTCACATAAGTTCATCAAAAACCCAGATTTCTTTCATGTTATTATTTCCAAAACTTCTGATTTCATTTTATCTACAAAATGGATCCGTTCTACATGTAATCCTACCCAGAATTATGAATTCTATTCATTAAATCCCAAGAATGTCATCAACTTTCATCAAATCTTAAAACCTACACTACACGGGTATTATAACTCATTAAAATATGCAAGATGAACACTTGCCCTATCATTAGCAGGTTTGATTTCATGTTGAGTGTGATGAAAGTGTTCGTCCCTTGCTTTCGATCACGATTTTTGACAACTTTATGGAGAGAAAAGGTGTTGCATCTTTAAGAACTCTCTTCTCTTCCTCTCTTATGGCCTCTTTTCTCTCAATATTGATATAACACTAGTCGTACACTCCCTTGGACTGATATACTCCTTCAATTTTTAGAGTTCTCTCTACCATAAACTCTTGAATGATCGAAACGCCCTCCCATGATGTCGGTTTGGTCTAAAATATCCTCAGGACCCAATCACAACACCTAGGTACACTATTCCGACTATTTCGACACATTAAGAATCAACCGTGACCACAAAACTTCCATTCGAGTCACTTTACAATAAAGTCCTCTCTCGACCCTAATTAGTCTACACGCGACTCCCGATTGAGATATATTATTGCCACGTCACTATCACTTGCTAGAACGTAAAATAATCATTTACTATTCACTTAGTAATCTTAATCCATAAAAATTAACCATTATCTCTCTCGATTAATATTTTTAATTCACAGATAATAATTAATTCAATTAAATTACGGCATGCGTGTAATTTAAAAATATCCGAATTGTTAAATAATAAATGCTCAGAACTACGATGTGTTACAGCTCCCTCAGCTTTTCCTCTTTAGTTTTAAAGTCCTCCACACTATTGAGATATTGAGTGCGATAAGTTGTCATGTGAGGATATTTGAGTAACTTCAAAGTGTTAATGAGGTATGAGAAACTAAACCCATCATTTTTTTAGTCTCTAAAGGTGACCAAATGACAATTAAGGATGGACCTTTCAAGCTAATAAATTTAGGTGTTCACAATTTATGATATCACCACCATTACACCTTCTAATCGATAAACCATTATCACATTATGGGGCCTCGGACATTCAACAATGAAAATATCTGGATGATAATTAATTAGTCGATCTGGCACGATGAAAAGAGATACTTGAATAAAAGCATTTCCTTGAATAACCTTCCAACAATACTTATTTAGTGAAACATTTGGCACAATGAAATCGCAAGCTATCTCGCTTTCTTCCATATTTACACTGGTCATTAATCCATGATCAATCTAGATAGACGAATCTGCTTCATTGGGTTGAGCTATGTCATGATCAACCTCTATTGCTTCCACAAGCACATCAATAATGTCATATGGCACTCAAGTTACTACAATAGGGTTATTCTCTATCAAAGGCAGAAAAATAGAGATAGAAAAAGAGCTAGTCCGAATTTCAAAGATGTTTTTTTGCTAAGAAGGTAAAACGAAAAAAATATTGGCAACTGTTGAGACAAGTTACAAAGTAGGTGTGCTTTAGAAAAACCATAGGGTACATCACCAAGAAGGTGTATTTTTTTAACGAGAAAGCATACCTAAGAAGGATACATAACAAAATAGGTGAAAAAACTTAACTTTTTATGAGCATTAATCAATAAGAGAGTCTAAGTAACCAGGCAAGTGAGGATTTTGCATAGTTACACCCAATCAGGGTATAACACCCATAATAGCCATTCATACATAAAAAGTATTATGAGAAATAAAGCGGAAAAAAAAGATAAGTCTAGTATACTACCTAATTAATAGTTGAAGCAACATCCAAGGGAAAAAGAAGCACCATGTTTTTAGATTCAACTTCATGCTCAAGTCTTGGTGCATCCTCAAGAGACAAAATAATAGAATCCATTGCTGTAAGACTAAACTCCATCGAAGAAGAAGTAATCTCCACTAAAGGAAGAGTAACCTCAGCAGAAGGAGTTGGTTTCTCCCTTTCTTCACTCACAACATGGTAAAATAACTCAATCAAGGAAACTCAGTACAAAGGGGAATATGAGAAAGCTAAGTAAAATACATAATTTTTTTGTTAAACCCCGCCCAATTAAATATAGGGTGATAAGTCCTTTACCAAAATTTAAAACAGGATATAAGGTTGGTTCATTTTTAGCATCACTATTGAAAACAATATAATCCATATTAATCATCTATAATATAATTAATCTAAGTGTCAAAACATTTTCCCTTTTGAATAAAACCATTTAACCACAACATTCCAAAAGTAAATTATAAACCATTCACCATACATAGGAATAATAAGTACTGAACAAGAATTTAATACTGAAATTAAATAAGAATGGATAAAACCTCCCAGTTCAAAACTTCAAACCATAAAAGAAACAAAATACAATATCTCTCATAAAAGACTAGAAGTGGGGGACACATGCCCTAAATAGTGTGACACCCCGCCTAATTAAATACCGGGCGATCACTCCTTTATTAAATTAAATCAAGGTAAACAGTTGATTCATTCTCAGCATCACTGTCGATAAAAATAATTATTTTCCAATTTAACACCCTAAATAATTAAGCTAAGTGTCAAAGCATTTTCCATACAAAACTTTCCAAATTTTAATTAAAGAAAAAGATTTATTTTAATTAAAAACAACATTTCTACAATAAAGAATCACACCACAATAAACCAAATAACATAATACATTCGTCAATCGAATGTCAACAAATGGAACTAAAACCACAAATCCATCCTGAATAAATCCCATAGAACCATACTGGAAATAAATGAAATACAAAATCCCAGCAACAAATGAAATGATGAAAAGGGCGACACGTGCCCAATAAATGAGAATAATAGGAGTGGTGTCAATAACAGAAGCCGTATACTCAAGTGACCTGCAACTCCCACCTAAGCTGCAGCTCGTTCTTCTCAAGGAATCCTAAGCAAGACGCCCCTGTGGCTGGGCACCTGAAAATATACATATATATACAAGAGGGAGAGAGAGGAAAAAGAAACGGGTCAGAGCCCGAAAGTGTGTTTGGTTTTAAAATACGTTAAGCAAGTATTTAAATTGATACAGGCCAATGCAAATCATATTAGTGCGTCTCTCTCTTGAGAAATACTCACCTCTCTTCTAATGTGCACACCTATCGTACTAAACTTCCCAACGGTTTATTTTAGCATCTAACATACTAGTCTTTCTAACAGCCTTAAGTTAACTTAAATTACTCGCAAGATTTATAATACACAATATCCACTTTAAAAGATGTTCCAACAGTAGCCCAAAATTCTCTATTTTTAACTTCATAAAAATAATAAAGTTCCCGTGACATTTTATACTTTCTCAAAACAAGTATTTAATAATTTGAGTCAACAACCATGTTCTACTTATCAAATCACAGTAGACACTTTAAACTTTATAACCTCATATATATATTAACTACTCGTATAATTTATATATATATATATATATATATATATATATATATATATATATATATATATATATATATATATATATATAACAGCACCCCAACTAAACTATGGTGCGGGCATACTCTGCTATCCAATCCTCGTATCGCTCACACAAAGGTAAATACAAGTTCGGAATAACTCTCGAACTGTATTAACATATACAAAACAACGTTGAGGCCAAGCATAGATTCCAAGTCCAAGAGGTCAGTACATACCCACACGTCTCTTAGGACCGTCCGACTATCAATCTGATAGCCCGTACCTAGGATCTTTAACTTCTAGGGTACGAATCAATATCCCCCATAAAGCAACACAGGATAAGATCGTCCCAGCGCGGTAACCTCGGGGATAGCAAGTAGCGCGGGTACGTTTTTCACATGTATATAATATATGTATACACAATCATATAAATATACCCTTTCATCATATTAATATAGGTTCCTCCCGTTACCCATAGTCACAACATTTATCCTTAATTTCCCATTATTATGATTACGTATACGGTTTCGTCTCTAACCTTAACTCGAAGGGTTTTCTCACTAGTTACGTGACACTCGTGGATTCTATCCATCCAAGTAGCAAAATCAGTAGGTAAACGTCTATTCATTATCGTAAGTATTTGACGTAGTCTCTCACTTGAATTACATAGTTTCCTCGTTCTTCAAATAATTGTCCTTAAGATACAATTTTCGTCTCATAATAAGGTTCTCAACACTTAATCATATGTCCTACTGGTCTCTCCTATATCCCAAAACATTTTATTCATAAAGTCCAAAATTATTTCACGATGAATCATGTTCAATTAATTCAACAAGGGGAAATAAGAGTCTGTCAGGAAGGGTCGATCGATCGAGGTCTGGGGCTCGATCGATCGAACCTTCGATCGATCGAAGCTCTAGGCTCGATCGATCGATCAAGCAGGTCTGCGAAATCTTGCAGAAGTGCAGTTACGGGTTTTACCAAAATTCTTCACCCAAATCAATATTTCCCAACAGTAATCGTCCCAAAACTCCTACTACAAACATAATAACATATTTCCAGATGTTTTTAACGTTAAGCATGCGTATATCCATCATTAAACATGGTTAAACAACCCAAAATCTCATTTAAACATCAAGAACCCTAATGTTTTCTTAACTTTTGTTCTAATCAGTTTTCTCCAGAATTTCCTTCTAACATAACATCAAAATTCGTGGGTTAATCATCTACTTCACATACTATTTCCAGAATATGGTTATAATGTTTTCTACATGCAAATTCCTATCAAAATTTGGGGTTTTCTTCCATTGATTACGCTCCTAATCATTCCTACGCTAATATGAATATTGCACCAACGAAAATACGCAAGTTAAACACTTGCCTGGGATTTCAGAGGTCTGGTTTCCTGCTGATATTGGTGTGGTTGCATTCTCCTCCTCGCGATCTATGCGTTGGTGGTGACGGTGGTGCAAATGGTGGTGTTTTTGGCCTTGAATCACCTTGAGAGCTCTCTCCTCTCTTCTCCAATGGTCGTTCTAGGGTTCTAAATGTTCTAACCCTAAAAGGCTGACTTAAATGGCTGCTAAGGATGGCTGAAATTCGTGGGTTTAATTACCCTATTTTGTAGAATGACCAAAATGCCCTCTCGGGTCACTAATTAAGCCTAAAAACATTCCGAGACCGAAACTAAACACCCGGGTACACTTTTCTTACTATCTCAAACTTTCCGGACGCGTTGGCGCACTCAAAACGACCATACGAACAACTTATAAAATATTTACTTTTATATCTCAATAATTAGTTCCGACGCGACACGGGCGCGTCCCGACTAAAATTCTCAAAATTGACATTTCATTCACTTGTGACCTTTAATATAACCCATATCATATATTACTATGCTCATTAGTAATATTCGACAATTTTATATAATTACTAACTCTCGTCACGTTAATAATTATAACATAATTAAATTTCCGGATATTTATTAAATAATCATTCACATTAAATTTAATAAAACCCCAAATTAATATAGCATAAAAATACGGGGTATTACATACTTCCCCCCTAATAACGGAATTTCGTCCCGAAATTCGGAAAATAAGGCATACCTGGTAAAAACAACTCTGGATATCTCTCGCGCATATCTGCCTCACGCTCCCAAGTGGATTCCTCCACATTATGATGCTCCCATTGAACTCGCACAAGTGGAACTATTTTCGACCTCAATCTCCTCTCACTATAGTCTAGAATAGCCACTGGTCTCTCCTCGTAAGAGATATTAGGCTGTAAGTCGATCTCCTCTATCGCGATGTGAGTATGGGCCATATCATCTCGAAGGTATCGTCTCAACGACGAGATGTGAAATACATCGTGAATGCGATGTAAATGTTCCGGCAGTCCCAACCTGTATGCTATCAGCCCAATCCTCTCGATGATTGGAAATGGTCGCACGTACCTCGGGGTCAACTTTCCCTTCTTACCAAACTTCATCACACCCTTCATAGGAGATACACACCATAACACTTGATCTCCCATATTAAACTCCCGAAAGAATGGTTTCGCATCGGTGTAGCTCTTTTGCCGGTCCTGGGCTACCCGAATACGACTCCAGATTAGCTCAATCCTTGCGGAGGTCTCCTGAATCACTTCTGGCCCTAGCAACTTGTTATCCCCCACCTCAAGCCAACAAGTTGGAGAACGACAAGATCTGCCATATAAAACCTCAAATGGAGCCATACTAATCATAAATTGATAAGAGTTATTATAAGCAAACTCTACCGGTGGAAGATGTGGCTCCCATCCTCCTCCAAAATCAATAACACACATACGTAGTATCCTCCAACATCTGATTAGTACGCTCTGTCTGTCCATTTGTCTGTGGGTGGTAAGCTGAACTCAACCTCAACTCAGTACCCAGAGCCTTCTGAAAGCTTTCCCAGAAACGTGACACAAACATTTTTGTCTCTATCTGACACAATATTCAGGGGCACCCCATGTAATCTGACAATCTCAGCGATGAACAACTGAGCATACTGACCCGTGGTATAATCTGTCCGTACCGGTAGAAAATGAGCCACCTTGGTCAGACGGTCTACAATCACCCAGATAGAATTGTGGCCCCTCTGTGATGTAGGCAACCCTGTAATGAAGTCCATGGAAATACTCTCCCACTTCCACGCAGGTACTTCCAATGGCTGAAGCGATCCTGACGGTTTCTGGTGGTCCACCTTAACCAGCTGGCAGGTAGAACACTTGGCCACAAACTCAGCAATTTCCTTCTTCATCCCACTCCACCAGTACTGTCGTCTCATGACCTGGTACATCTTATCGCCTCCTGCATGTACTGCAAATCGGGACCCATGAGAATGAGTCATCACTTCATGTTGTAGCTCCGCTCCTTCTGGAACCACTAATCTCCCATTAAACCGCAAACCTCCATCGGAACTAACAGAATAGGACTCGGCACCCTCGGCTAAAAGTCGCACAATCTGCTCCTGGCAAAACGGGTCTGTGGTCTGTGCCTGTATCACCCTCGTAACAATCTCGGGTGTGACTGACATCACAGATATGAAAGAACGTGCTACGGCGTCTTGGTGACCCAGCTCTTTCCACTTTTCTTTCCAGATGTCCGCTACATCTTCTACCGGTCTACGGCTCAACGCATCAGCAACTACGTTGGCCTTCCCCGGATGATACTGTATATCGAACTGGTAATCTTTCACAAACTCTAATCACCTGCGCTGACGCATATTCAGCTCTCACTGAGTGAACAGGTACTGCAGTGATTTATGGTCTGTGAACAAACGGAATTTCTCGCCCAATAAGTAGTGCCTCCAAATTCTCAATGCAAAGACTACTGCTGCTAACTCCAGGTCGTGGGTGGGGTAATTCTTCTCGTGCGGCTTAAGTTTGCGGGAAGAAAAAGCTATAGCCTTCTCCTCCTACTGGAGCCCACCTCCAAGTCCCCGTAAAGACGCATCGGTATAAACCAGGTACTCCACACCCGGCTTGGTAACACAAGGACTGGCGCTGAAGTAAGTTTGTCTTTCAGCTCATCGAAAGCCAATTGACAAGCGTCATCCCAAATATATGGTACCCCTTTGCGAGTCAAATTTGTCAATGGACCCGCTATTTTGGAGAATCCCCGAATGAATCTCCTGTAGTATCCTGCTAACCCAAGAAACTACGCACTTCTGTCGGTGTCGTGGGCTGTCCCCACTCCCTCTTCGCTGACACCTTGCTCGGGTCAACTGCAATCCCCTGCTTAGAAACAACATGGCCCAAGATCTGTACCTCTCGCAACCAGAATCCACACTTCTCGTACTTAGCATACCACTGATGCTCTAGTAGAGTCTGAAGAACCTGCCTTAAGTGCTCGGCATGCTCCTCCTCGGAGTGTGAATATATCAAGATGTCATCTGTGAAGACGATTACAAACTGATCCAAGAACTCTCTGAATACTCGATTCGTCAAGTCCATGAAAACGGCTGGGGCATTTGTGAGTTCGAACGGCATCACCCTGAACTCATAGGACCCATATCTCGATAAGAAGGCAGTCTTTGAAACATCTGGCTCTCTAATACGCAACTGATGGTACCCCGACCTCAGATCAATCTTTGAAAAGAAAGTTGCTCCCCTTAACTGGTCGATTAGATCATCGATTCGAGGCAACGGATACTTATTCTGTATCTTGACTTTGTTCAATTCACGGTAGTCCACACACAATCTTAGTGAACCATCTCTTTTTCTTCACAAACAAGACTAGAGCGCCCCAAGGTGAGGTACTCCTACAAATGAAGCCCTGACCTAACAGCTGCTCAATCTGATCTCGTGGCTCTCGCATCTCTGCTGGAGCCGTACGGTACGGTGCGCGTGCTATAGGTCTCGTACCTGGCAATAAACCTATAACAAAGTCTATCTCATGACTGGGCGGTAGGCCAGGTATCTCCTGAAACACATCCGAATACTCCCTGACAACAGGAATAGAATCTAAGGGAATCACAACCTCCTTAGAGGTATCCTCCTCTATGTAATACAAATGAGCGGTCGAACCTCCCTCTGGACGAGGCATCGCCACTACAAACATCTCTTGCCCCGAAATGGCAAAAACAATGCTCCACCAAAGTAGATAATCATGGCTCTATAAGTGGCGAGCCAATCCATACTGAATATAACATCAAGCTAATGTATGTCTAAGACTAACATACATACAAGTAATACTAAGCTACTAATCTCTACCCCCACTCACGGTCATATAAAGAAAATAAAAGACCCACTCGCAAGATGGTGAGTCTACACACGTCACTGAGCTCAGTGCCGTGGCTAACAACCCTAAGGCTTTCGCAAAAAAAATTAGCTTATAAAATAGTGCGTTGCACTCGTAACAAACAAATCTCGACTCATGTTAACATGGATAGAAAAACATACCCTCAACCGCAGGTGGCGCCTGCGGGGTTGCTGCCTGTGGGAAATTATAGACACGTTCGCCCTGTAGCTTTCTCTGCTGAACTGAGGCTGTTGGAAAAGGTGGCGGAGTTGGCTTCTGAGGTACATTGTCAGCACATTCCTGCCGTGGGGCCCTATTCTTCTCTGGATAATTTTGACGCCTATGGCCATTCCTGCCACATTGGAAACACCTCCCCCGAAACTGCTTTCCTTCCTTACGGTATTGACTAGCCTCTCTTTTTCCCTGGTCTTGCTGGCCTTGAGGGGAAATCTGCGGAAAAACTATGTCAGGGCGAGGACAATCCATCCACTTGTGACCCGGTTGTACACATTTATAGCAGAGTTTCAAAATTCTTTGCCGGTCAGGTTGTAGTTTATCCCCAGTCTGATTCAGATAAGATTTACGTTTGGGGTCCTCCATTCCACAACCGAAACACCTCTTGGTGATTTCATTCTGAACCTGGCTTCGTTGTCCCTGACACTTTTGTCTCTGTACATAAATCTCGTTACTACTGGAACTGACTCTATCTTGATTGTTTTGTCGTCGCAGATTCGGTGCCTTCGCACAGTTCCCAACGTCAGTCACATGTACTAGGTTAACCTCTCTAGGTCTTTTGCCTCCTTTAAGTTGTAGGCTGCGTTCTTGGTATTGTAGAACTGCAGTGGTAACTTCTTGTGCCACGATACCTGCTAACTCGGCGGTTGATACTCTCCCTGGGGATACCTGAGGTGTGAGTCGATCTTGCTCGATGACTCCCTTAATCGTCTTAGCTAATTCTTCTTGACGATCCATCTGAAAATTTAAGTAAATTTGGATGAGTTCATCATTCAAATAACCAAATCGCAAGAGTACGAAACTCCAAAGTATAGAGATAGACACAACATTCCTAGTAGTAGGGCTCTATATCAAAGAAAGCAACGCTGAAACATAATAGGCCGCACAGATCCTAAAGGACTCTAGAACCTGATGCTCTGATACCACTTGTGACACCCCGCCTAATTAAATACCGGGCGATCACTCCTTTATTAAATTAAATCAAGGTAAACAGTTGGTTCATTCTCAGCATCACTGTCGATAAAAATAATTTTTTTCCAATTTAACACCCTAAATAATTAAGCTAAGTGTCAAAACATTTTCCATACAAAACTTTCCAAATTTTAATTAAAGAAAAAGATTTATTTTAATTAAAAACAACATTTCTACAATAAAGAATCACACCACAATAAACCAAATAACATAATACATTCGTCAATCGAATGTCAACAAATGGAACTAAAACCACAAATCCATCCTGAATAAATCCCATAGAACCATACTGGAAATAAATGAAATACAAAATCCCAGCAACAAATGAAATAATGAAAAGGGCGACACGTGCCCAATAAATGAGAATAATAGGAGTGGAGTCAATAACAGAAGCCGTATACTCAAGTGACCTGCAACTCCCACCTAAGCTGCAGCTCGTTCTTCTCAAGGAATCCTAAGCAAGACGCCCCTGTGGCTGGGCACCTGAAAATATACATATATATACAAGAGGGAGAGAGAGGAAAAAGAAACGGGTCAGAGCCCGAAACTGTGTTTGGTTTTAAAAAACGTTAAGCAAGTATTTAAATTGATACAGGCCAATGCAAATCATATTAGTGCGTATCTCTCTTGAGAAATACTCACCTCTCTTCTAATGTGCACACCTATCGTACTAAACTTCCCAACGGTTTGTTTTAGCATCTAACATACTAGTCTTTCTAACAGCCTTAACTTAACTTAAATTACTCGCAAGATTTATAATACACAATATCCACTTTAAAAGATGTTCCGACAGTAGCCCAAAATTCTCTATTTTTAACTTCATAAAAATAATAAAGTTCCCGTGACATTTTATACTCTCTCAAAACAAGTATTTAATAATTTGAGTCAACAACCATGTTCTACTTATCAAATCACAGTAGACACTTTAAAGTTTATAACCTCATATATATATTAACTACTCGTATAATATATATATATAACAACACCCCAACTAAACTATGGTGCGGGCATACTCTGCTATCCAATCCCCGTATCGCTCACACAAAGGGAAATACAAGTTCGGAATCACTCTCGAACTGTATTAACATATACAAAACAACGTTGAGGCGAAGCATAGATTCCAAGTCCAAGAGGTCAGTACATACCCACACGTCTCTTAGGACCGTCCGACTATCAATCTGATAGCCCGTACCTAGGATCTTTAACTTCTAGGGTACGAATCCATATCCCCCATAAAGAAACACAGGATAAGATCGTCCCAGCGCGGTAACCTCGGTGATAGCAGGTAGCGCGGGTACGTTTTTCACATGTATATAATATATGTACACACAATCATGTAAATATACCCATTCATCATATTAATATAGGTTCCTCCCGTTACCCATAGTCACAACATTTATCCTTAATTTCCCATTATTATGATTACATATACGGTTTCGTCTCTAACCTTAACTCGAAGGGTTTTCTCACTAGTTACGTGACACTCGTGGATTCTATCCATCCAAGTAGCAAAATCAGTAGGAAAACGTCTATTCATTATCGTAAGTATTTGACGTAATCTCTCACTTGAATTACGTAGTTTCCTTGTTCTTCAAATAATTGTCCTTAAGATACAATTTTCGTCTCATAATAAGGTTCTCAACACTTAATCATATGTCCTACTGGTCTCTCCTATATCCCAAAACATTTTATTCATAAAGTCCAAAATTATTTCACGATGAATCATGTTCAATTAATTCAACAAGGGGAAATAAGAGTCTGCCAGGAAGGGTCGATCGATCGAGGTCTAGGGCTCGATCGATCGAACCTTCGATCGATCGAAGCTCTAGGCTCGATCGATCGATCTAGCAGGTCTGCGAAATCCTACAGAAGTGCAGTTACGGGTTTTACCAAAATTCTTCACCCAAATCAATATTTCCAAACACTAATCATCCCAAAACTCCTACTACAAACATAATAACATATTTCCAGATGTTTTTAACGTTAAGAATGCGTATATCCATCATTAAACATGGTTAAACAACCCAAAATCTCATTTAAACATCAAGAACCCTAATGTTTTCTTAACTTTTGTTCTAATCAGTTTTCTCCAGAATTTCCTTCTAACATAACATCAAAATTCGTGGGTTAATCATCTACTTCACATACTATTTCCAGAATATGGTTATAATGTTTTCTACATGCAAATTCCTATCAAAATTTGGGGTTTTCTTCCATTGATTACGCTCCTAATCATTCCTACGCTAATATGAATATTGCACCAATGAAAATACGGAAGTTAAACACTTGCCTGGGAGTTCAGAGGTCTGGTTTCCTGCTGATATTGGTGTGGTTGCGTTCTCCTCCTCGCGATCTACGCGTTGGTGGTGACGGTGGTGCAAATGGTGGTGTTTTTGGCCTTGAATCACCTTGAGAGCTCTCTCCTCTCTTCTCCAATGGTCGTTCTAGGGTTCTGAATGTTCTAACCCTAAAAGGCTGACTTAAATGGCTGCTAAGGATGGCTGAAATTCGTTGGTTTAATTACCCTATTTTGTAGAATGACCAAAATGCCCTCCCGGGTCACTAATTAAGCCTAAAAACATCCCGAGACCCAAACTAAACACTCGGGTACACTTTTCTGACTATCTCGACCTTTTCGGACACGTTGGCGCGCTCAAAACGACCATACGAACAACTTATAAAATATTTACTTTTATATCTCAATAATTAGTTCCGACGCGACACGGGCGCGTCCCGACTAAAATTCTCAAAATTGACATTTCATTCACTTGTGACCTTTAATATAACCCATATCATATATTACTATGCTCATTAGTAATATTCGACAATTTTATATAATTACTAACTCTCGTCACGTTAATAATTATAACATAATTAAATTTCCGGATATTTATTAAATAATCATTCACATTAAATTTAATAAAACCCCAAATTAATATAGCATAAAAATACGGGGTGTTACAAATAGGAAGTCTAAGAGAAACTGAATGAAAAGAATAGATTGCATCTAGTGCAAGGACCTACAGCTTTCACAATATCTACAACACGTCTAACAATCCAATCTCTAATTCTGGTACCCCTGAGGCTGAGCACCTAGATTAATATATATATATATATATATATATATAGAAAAAAAGAGAAAAGATGCAATAAACGGGTCAGGTCCCAAGGTTTAAAAAATGATTTAGAAATTATTTAGAACTGGTTCTTAAAACAAGTCTTATACGCATGTTAGTTATCGAATTCTCACATGAGCTTCTCGCCTATCATCTATAGTGCACGCCTAACGTACATCTAATCTTCCCCCTAGTTATACCACCCAGTCTAACTAGTCTGAAGTCATTCTAATAATACTTGTACTCACCAGTAGTATACACGTATCTCCTATACAATACGCTTTCAAATGAGCCTATGTCGAACAACTAATTAATATGTTTTCTTGTTTTCATAATAAATCAATTATACTCTTAGGATTTATTTTATATATCAACATTTTCATCTCTACTAACTATACACAGTAGATTGATTCTCAAGTTTACGTATATATACATATAGTCACATATTCCCTATATATATATTCTAATACTACGCCCCTGGGCTAAGACCCATTAGCGCAACTAACCATAATAATATTGCACCCCAAGATTATCATCCATTAGTGCACCTATAACAATAATCTTGTACCCCCGGATTATCACCCATTAGTACACTTATAATAATATTCTTGTACCCCCGGGTTATCACTCATTAGTACACTTAACAATGGAATCCCTTCACCCCCGAGTTATCACTCATTAGTGCACCTAACAATAAGATTCTTGCACACCCGGGTTATCACTCATTAGTGCTCTTAATAATTATATCACATAATAGGCATACACACATCCTATTATAATTTATAGGTATTTCTACAACCTACATATATACTTCTAAAACGTATTTTAAATCTCAACATTACGTATAGTATAAATATTTAGATTACTATCTCTCTCGTAATCTCCAAGGTATATTCTCTCTATACCGAAATAAGTAAAGTATTAAGTCTCACATACTTTTTCCGAAATTCTATTTTCTTTTAGTTTACTATCGGTCATTTTCTCTCACTCCTACAAACCTGGTAAACCCAAATTCGGACTCAAAAAAAAATCCCAGAAATTCCCTCTGTAGCTCGAACCAGATGGAATGTAATTTGAACGACTACCACGTGTCATTCAATTGACTTCGCGCGAGATGCCATCTCGCTCGAACGACTTCGCGTGACTTCGTGCGAGATTGCACTGTTCGTCTTCCTGACCAGATTTTCAGCGTTTCTCACCATTTTAGAACCTAAAAACCTCTCAAATTCAATTCCCAACACTTGGTCATCAATACTCATAACACTACACCAAAATGGCCAAATTGTCACCTTTCAACCGGCTACCCTTGTCAAGGTCAATGACCGTGACACAAAATGCGAGATTTGTGTCACGGTCAATGACCTTGACACGGCCGTGATAACTTTTGCAGCAAAAAAAGCCCTAGGATTCTTTTTTCCCACCTCTTTTGGTTTTCCCCCTCTCTCTCTCTCTCATCCGCGATTTCTGCTCTCTCTCTCTAAGGTATATTTTTTTTCCTTTCTTTCTCTTTCATTTCTATATGTATGTGTATGTGTATGTGTGTATATATTTGTGTGTATATGTATATGTGTATGTGTGTATATATATGTGTAAATGTTAGTGATAGTTAGAATGGTGTAAATGTTAGTGATAGTTAAAATTGTGTAAATGTTAGAAAAGTTCTAGAATTCATATGTTAAATTTAATTATATAAATATTTAAATTGATAATAATTTTATTCATGAAATTAATTCAATTAGGTAAAACCCTAGATAATTTTTTAACAGAATTTGATAATATTATATAAAGTTTAGTAAATTCACAAAATGTTGCCAATTGTATGTTTTTAGGAATATCATTAGTTACTTTCGCGCCCAACTATGTAGAATCCATACACATGCATGTTGTTAGAAAGTCTTAAATTTAATTCTCTCTTTTAATTTGTAGAATCTCTGTAATTGGTTGGATTTATCCCTTTATGATAATGAAATTTATGCTCAAATTATAATTATCTCATGTCATAATTTTATTGATAAACAATAATTTATGCTCCAATTATTTATTAATACATATTAGATTATAAGTCATTCATAACATCCTAGGATCATTAATTCGTCATTAATCATCATAATTATACAAAACCCCCAAATTAATTCACATGAGCCCTAGTTTCTAGAATTTCAATTAAAGGGCCTAATCAACTCAGATTCGTTCATCAATACATGATTCAATTTCATAGTTTAACCTCTACATACATGAAGTAATATTAGCAACTAATTAACCCAACCTCGATTCAGCATTTAAACTCAATTTTTCACCCAATTAACATGTAAATCAATGGTTATTTACGCATACTCTAACATGACTACGATTATTGATTAAGAAAGCAAGTAATAAACACTTGACCTAAATCAAAGGTATGAATTCTTTGGTGATATTGGTATAGACGCGTTCCTCTCTTCTCGATCTATGCGTTGGTAGTCACGGTTGTGCAAGGTGGTGCTAATTGTGCCTTCCCTCTTGAAAATTGGTTCTCCCTCACACCCTCTGTGTCCGTTCTTGATTTTTGTATATCTTAATCCTAATGGAAATCTTTTAGATGATATAATTATTATCTAATTTTCGTCCATTTAATTTTCCCAAAAGTTCAAATTACAAAACTACCCCTACAGGGTGCCGGTTTGGCCTAAAATCTCCCGGAGTCCAAATAAAATACCCAGGTAGAGTTTTCTGACTATTTTGACCCTTCCGGACTCAACGGCGCACTCAAAATCACCGTACGAGTTACATAAAAATAATCTATCTTTATTTTCCATTCAATTTGTCCCGACACGACTCACACACGTGTCAGACTTAAATTATCAAACTGACGTATTATTCCCTCTCGACAATTTATTAAAGTGTATAGTTCCATATTGCATATCACACGGTAATATTAACTCTATAAGTATTAACCCTTGGAACGCTAGTTAATATTTATTTTTCAATTCGGATTAATTAAAAATTAAATTCTCACATTTTAATTCAATTAATCCCACTATAATAATTACTCCCATAATTCTTTAAATAAAAAAAATATGGGGTATTACATATTTTTACAAGGAAAATACTTGAGGATTGGTCGACTGAACGTGAGTAAAGACCTCCAGAGACACCACATCGACTGGTATCACCAATGGGAAGCGTAAAGATATTATTGTCCTCACAAGGATACGAGGAATGATTTCCTCATTGATAGACCTTATGAGGGATATTAAATCAACAGAGGGAGCAACGTGAAGAATATCAATGGTTCCCTACATATACAAAAAAAACATAAGTCTTGAGAATGTTAAAGAGTGATGACAAACAAGATATTTAGTTCAGTTTAAAGAAGCGATACCTAATCAGGTTAAACAGATGGCAAAACTGCCAATCGTGACTCAGGTGAAATTAGGGGACCAATTGGAATTATTATTTCTCGAGTTCCACTTGCGTCCCACATAACTTACTGATTTATCATAAATTTTCTTGGCATGGATAAAGCATGTTTGGAAGGATCACGCCTCGAAAAAACTCATTTATTTGCTGAAAATGGGCGCAATGGAGAAATTAGTAGAAGATCTACTTCAACAAATGTACTAGAGGCACCTCATTTACGAGGAGAGTCATTCAAACTTGAAACAACTTCCATAATGACGCGAGAGGGATCCTAGAGAAATAATCTCAGTGTTAAGGTATAACATAAATAACTCAAGACTTAAAGGAATTCCAACAAACAAGGAAACTCATGGATTGCTTGTAGTGTTTCGCGAGGAGGCATAAATGGATCAACTGTGGTGGAAACATCGACCACATCATCATTTGACCATTCTTCTATAGTTTTATCCGAGGAAGTTAATGGTATAGAAGTGGGAGTCACCTATTTTCCAATGTGCTTTTTCACCATTTTTTTCATACACTGAATAGAAACATCAGCTGGAGGCACCTACTTCATATGATCCGCACAAGCAACTTTCCTCTGAGAAACATGAGGAAAAATAAATTCATCAATGGGGTGAAATCTCTCATAAACAACTTATGCATCATCTTCAATGAGAAGTGTATTTTCCATTCTATAAAGAACATCAAAGACTAGATTAGTTACCTTCTCTTCCAGAATGGGATTTTGTAGGGGAATAGACTCTAGAGGAACACCATCAAGGTTTGAGTAACTTTTAGTGGCCTTGGATTTTTTTTGGATTTTAGGGGAAGCTTCCTCACTTTAAGAAATTACGGATAATGAAGCTTTTCGATTAGTGCCACCAATTGCAACAAAAAATTTCTTCTCGATCTTTTTAGACTCACAAAGTACTTCAAAAATTGAAGACAAATTAGGCATTTCTTTGGGAGGAGGCTTTTTTGTGGTACTCAACTCAAACTCAGTACCAACAGTGGAGCTATTTTTAATTCCAAGCTCCAAGTGTTCATATTTTCCCACCATATGACACATAGGCTCTGTTTTAATAAATTTCTTAAAAAGAAATAGATGATTTGGCTAATAATGGTAGAACCAACTATGGACACGTCAGTCACCATTTTGATCTTAGGAATGACTAATAAGTCATTGTTTTATGCACACCAGACCGTGACATGGCGACGGGTGAAGTCAAGATAGGCAGAGTGAAATTAATCACAAACTTTACATCTACTACTAATTAGTTGGGGGATGCTCAGGTCATAGACAAATTTCCTAGCACAACGATGAGGGTTATAGTCCACACTCTCAATATCTCACTCATTAAACGAGGGCAGACAACTTTGTATGAGTAGAAGCACCATAGCCACAGTGGGATCATCCTTAATAGCTTGTTCCCTTAGAAGGATCTTTACCATATAAGCTTAATCTTTAAAGGAAGACCAGGTTTAAGCATTAGTATCCCCAAAATAAGGCCAAGCATAAAATTCTTTATCATCATATATCAAAGGAAATAATTATTTCTCGCATTGCTTCTTATTCCATTGCATCAAACGTGGACGTTTAGTGGGGAAGTTGTTAATTCGTTGTTCTTTTGGAGAAAGTGTGGGGAGCCTTACATAGAGGAACCCCATTAAAAGAATATTATTTGTAAAATTAGATACAACAAGACATCCAACGGAGCGTTGCACATCAAAATGAGTTATGTCTAACTAGGTATATAGAGATCTAAGGGTGAGGGATGTAAGTAAGGGGAATGTTAAATCGAGCCAACCTAACTGAGATATTTACTAAGTCTCTACATGGTTGATCAGTGGAATTTCCAGGAAAAAATGAGAAATCTTTCTCAATATGTAAGCCTCTATCTCTGAGGGTTTGCCATGATAGGGTCAAAAGGATAGTTTATTAGAATGCTACGTTCCTTATGTTCTTTGGTGGGATTCACATAGGGATTAAAGAAGTACTTACTGAATTGGCCAAAAGTGTCCTTGGTAGAATGATCAATACATTCACGAAATATCTTGTCCAAATCAATTTATTCTTTAACTTAGTTTCATTAAGAGGTGTGTCGTCATATGGAAGAGCACCACAAGGCACTAAACACATCATCTCATATACAACATCTAAGGTGATGCTAAATTCACCTCAAAAAGCAAGCAAAATGTGAGATTTCACACTCCATGTAGCGATCAACATTTGTAGAGCAAGGTTTTTCTTGGACAAAACCATCCTTAAATAAAGAATAATCATATTTCTTGTAGATGTAGCTTAACTATATTAAAAGACCATTTGGGGAACCTAATTCTCCCTCAAAGTCAATATGGGAGTATAAAAAGTCCCCATGATCTAACCTAAACCTTAACCCATAAAAAAAAGAGGTAACCTCCATAAGTATTGTCCATGGGTTCCTCTGCCATTAATAAAGTATCATCATTTCCTTTAATAAATAGAGATAATACATTAGTGTGAGACAAAAATTCATCGTCGTCTACAATGAACAGAACACGATGGTAAAAATCATACACAACCTCATATTCTGCCATTTTCAATGCTATTCCCTTATCTTGGCTTTTCTTGATTTTTATTCAAGAGGGAATAATGATTTTAGGGGGTTTTAATAGTGCAAATGCACTAAAAATGGTATAGAAATGCTGCTAGTGAAAAATGACCTGTGAAAATGAGTTCAAATATGGTTTTTAGGCAAGTTTGGAGAAACAAAGAAGATCTTCTCTCTCTAAAGTTCAAAAGCTTTGAGTTCTTTAATGGAGGAAAAACTAGGAAGTTTGAAACAAAAAGACGAAAAGATAATTAGAGCATTAGTAAAAACAATCGTTGAGTGTTTTGAACGATTCATTATCCCAGCTATATTTCTAACATTGAGCGTAAAATGATGATTTCATGAATCAAGATAGTTCAGAGACCACCCCAAAGCTCCATATGTCGAATTAACAAGAGAGTCGGTTGGTGATTGGCCTCCAACATTAAATTTTGAAGATATATACAGATTTGGTTGGCACACGCAGAATCAAGTTGCTTCAAATTGAGGTGTTTCGAATTATGGTGTGTTGGTTCAAGTTGTTTCGTTAAAAACTTGTTGTTTACACAACAACTTTCTCTATGAGGGGAAAAATATAGGAGAAGTTTATAAATAAACCTCCTTACATAGAGATAAACCTCCTCATTAAGATACTAAGGATAAATCAAGACTAAATAAGCTTTCCAGAGTAAGATAATTTATTCACTATCTATATTGTTAAAAAAATTAGTCAGCTGACATGGACCAATTATGTGAAGACATACGTCAACCTATGTTGCAAATACATACTTTCACCGAGCTACTCAAGCATCCCGAGCTACTCAAGCGTACCGAGCAACTCAAGCGATTCGAGCTACTCCAGCGTGCAGATCATCTAACCAAGAAAACCAAAAGGCAAATACGCATTGAATGAACGTCAGATTTAATGCGCATTCTTATTATTCAAATGTATATGTATACTAGATGACAGCACACTACCTTTTCATATGTACATCCTCAAGGTTATAAATACATTGTAACCCAATCATAATAGGGGGACTTTTGGATCTCCTGGTAAACCCATTATCGAGATTCAAGGAAAACAGTCAGCAATACAACAACAGTGGACGTAGGCCATTTTGAGAGCCGAACCACTTTAAAAATCCATTGTCTTATTTATTTATTCCTTTTTTATCTATGATTAATTAATTAGATTGCGTCTAGTTTCTTACATCAACAGATTGGCGCCGTTTGTGGAAAGCGACTATACTTAGCATTTTTCACCAAAAAACTCATTATCTATGGCTGAGATCCCATAATCCAGTAATCAAAAAACTGTTGGGGTCCTTCCAAACCCCTCTACTCCACCAAATATGCAAGATTTGGCTGGTATAATGGCTAATTTAGCCCAAGGGAAAATGTCCATGCAAGAAACCATGCGTCAACTTATACAAACTATTCGAGATGGATCACCTGCCCAGTCAGAACAATGAAGCGTTCAGAGAAATACCCATCTGCCATCTTTAAGAACCAGACGAATGTTGTTCCCATATGTTTCTCAGTCTAGGCATACTGGTTCTTATCATACTGAAAGATCTGATGATCCTGTGACACCCCGACTAATTAAACACCGGGTAGCTACTCCTTTATAAAATTAATTCAAAATGCCAAGTTGGCTCAGTTAATAGCATCACTGTCGAAAACGTTTTATTATTACTAACCACCTAGTATTTAAAAAGTAAGTGCCAAATTTTATTAAATCTGATTAACATGCAACAAGAGTAATGAATAACTAAATAACACCATTCACCATACTGAAGTAAAACAAATAACCATCACGAAATGTAAATAAACTCTGGAGGAAAAACTCCTCAATACAAATCCCACAACTGATAAGTAAACTGAAATAAATAACTAAAACTGAATACTGAGCAATACATGCTAGAGTCTGAAAATTGAAATGTAAAAATGTCTAATAGAATTGGGCAACATGCCCTACAACTGATAGATGCTGAGACTGGAATCCAAATGAGAGAGGCGTCTAAAAGCAAGTCCCTGTAGCTTCCACAAACAGCTATAGCTCGTCTTCTGAATGAGAGTCCTATGCTTGGTGTCCTTGTGGCTGGGCACCTAAAATGGTTTTACAAGAAAAATAGATTTGAAAAGCAAACGGGTCAGAGCCCGAATGTGGAGTTATATTTTAAAAACCTGCAAGTGCTTTAAAAACATTTAAAACATTAAATGCAAAGTACATGTTAGGACGTACACTCACATAATATCCTCACCTCTCGTCTAACTATGCACTCCTAACGTAAGTACCCATCTATAACGACATAACCCACTAACTAAGTGACATCGAATCTAGCTAGACTGCCAAAGGTCCTGCCAATAATACTTGGTTCCATTTACATAATAATGCTCGTAATTAAATAGGGGTTTAACGTCAACTCAGATACTCAATGTGCAATATTTATAACTGTCATTTAGCTGGTTATATTTCTCGAAACAATACCGTAATATAATTACAACATTAACATGATGATTCTCATTAATTAAATGTATATTATTCACATCATAAATATACAATACAAGCACCCCGCAACTAAGCTGTAGTGCACACATACTCTGCTATCCATCCCGGTACATCACGTACATAAGGATCACATATTCCGAATCTCTCAGGAATAGTTCAGATAACACAAATCACAAATAGTGGAGGCGAACACAGTCACCATCGCATGGGTCACGCACATACCTACGCTCCCATGATCATGCAGACTTATTAATATCACAATAAGTCCTTCTATGATCTATGTTCATCAAGGTACCAGTCTAAATCCCCCCCGTAGGCACACAAGGATTAGAGGGTCCTAAGCGAACGCAAACCTCCCGTGATAGCAAGTATGGTAGGTATGTCATACACATAAACTATATACTAAGCATTCACACATCTTAGATATCACCATTTTAATAAGGTATAGGCTACATCATAATACCATTATTCCAAACTTATATTTTTTTCAAGTCTCCCGTTAATATAAAGTTAAATTACCAACACGTCTCACGTCGTAGACCCTTAACCTTAAAACCTATCTATAATAGATTATTAGGTTCCGATTATTCCCAAATATAACATCTTTATTCCTAAGGTCTTTACTTCTGCTCTAAACCTTATTTCATCGAATTACACAATTTTGCACTATTAACCCAAACGTTACCTTTCTAACGAATTTCAATAACCTAGAATAATTCCCCGAATTGCATTCTAATTAAAGTCCACTATAATAATCACACCTACTGGTCTTCCTTAAGGGTGAAGGTATTCATAAGTTCTCCAAACATATTCTCCGAGGGTTTCTGCCATTAAAATCAAATTAAGGAAAATTTTAATCATTCGGGGAAGGTCGATCGATCGACCTATGAATATCGATCGATCGATCTAGTCGATCGATCGACTGATGAATGTCGATCGATCGATCGAACAGGTATGGCTACGGACTGCTTCGTTCTGCAGATTTGAAAACGTACCAAAACTTATTTCTAACGTATAATTCTCAAATATAACGTTATAGTAATGTCATATAACCATCCTACGATATTACTAACGTCCATAAATCAATATTTCAACAACTATAGGCTACATATGGATCAATCTTCATCAAAAACCTAGTTTTTCTGATTTTTCTCAAGAACAGTCATGAACCTCATCTTAAATCCGTTTTCGGTATTACAAAAGGCAGTAATTCACATAATATGATCGTCCAGTAACATTCTACATGCAACCTATATCCCAAAATTCAAACTAATAACTCCAATCTTATGGGTTTTTCATTATCTTCCAAGAACATACAAAATTTATGAATAATCTAACATGGAAGAAGCATTCTCTGAAATTTAAATGGAATAAATCACTTGCCTTGGTTTGATTTCGGATTTGGTGTTGATTTGGTGAAGAATCTCTGCAGAATTCCTCTCTCTCTCTCCTTCTCCAAGCTTTCTTCTCCAAAAGGCTATGGTGGCTAGGGTTTGCTTTGGGAGAGTTGGGAGACTAAATGATAACCTACGTAGCTTATGGGGTTAATAAAGGGTTGGTTGGGTCAATCCTTATCAGATTACAACTCTCAATTTTCGTCACTTTTAATTACCCAAAAATACCAAATTACTAAAATACCCTTTAAGTTATCGGTATGGCCTAAAAATACCCCGGGACCCAAACTATACCCCCGGCTAGTGTTTTCTGACTATCTCGACCCTTCCGGACGCGTTGGCGCACTCAAAACGATCATACGGATTATAGATTTTAAATTCACTTTATTAACAAAATAATATACCCGTGACGCGGCGATCCCACGCGTCTCAACAAAATTTCTAAAATGCCGTATATAAATCTCACGACAAATTTTATAGTACCAGATACATATATAATCATATATGCACATAATCAAATACCAATTCGCATCTTATTAGTATTTATAACCCGGATTAATTTCCAATTAATACGCTAATTAATTAATTAATCCCAAAAATAATTATAGTCAAAAGTACGGGGTATTACAGATCCTTCGTATCAATCTGGTCGGACTTTTTTAGTACGAGCTACTGATTCTCAACAGAATGTCACTCTAACTCCAGAACGGACTAGTGCTCTGGAAAGGTTGAGTAGAGTATCTCATTTTGATCGATTGGGCCCTAGAAGGAATAGGAACCCTCCTAGGATGGCATTGAGTAACTCTCAATTACCATCCAATCTAAGGGAAGGTTCTGCCCAACCACGCTCGATAACCCATAATGAAAGGTCCTAAGAAGAAAACTCAGTGCGATCAGTTGCTCAGAAAAATAGGTTTGAGGCGGGAAACGATGCATGGAAAGGTTCTATTCAACGGTTGGAAGACATTTTAGGGTAAATGTCTAAGTCCAAGAACCCTCTACAAAGAACTTTTGTCCAAAGGTCGCCCTTCATGCAGGCAATTGTAGATTTTTCCACACCATCAAAATTCAAAGTTCCTATAGTGACTCCTAAATTCAAAGCTCCTATATCGATTCAAGTTCCCGAAGTCCACACAAATCCTAATTTTTTCTTATCCTTATTAGCAACAGGCATAATGCTCGAGAGATATATACGGTGTTGGATGGACTTCATGAAACCTATCGTGAGTAGATTCTCCACTTATGTCTTTATATTTAAGTCTAACTCATCTTTTAAGTGCAGTTATTCTATCTTATAGGCAAAATGTTCAACTTATGATATCTTACCTCCGGTCTATGGCCAATATTTCTATATTTTTATGAAAATACATCTATGAACTCTTTGATAAGGATGACGATTTATTCTATTTTCTTTGGGTGTAAACCTTTATATATAAAGATGGGCCTCTCATCACCACCTTCTTCCCCAAGTTTAACTCTTCTAGCTCTTGTAGTTTCTCCCCTGTCTCGTCTTACATGCACTCTAGGACCTCTTCAAATTATTAAACATGCTCTACTATGTTAGATCATAAATAACAAATTGTCTTGGCATTGGGGTGACAGTATCACCCCCAAACACTGCCTACTTAAACTGTTTTAAATGGTAAATTAATTTTCCACTCGGTAAAACCACATTTTTGCACTTTCGAGAAAGCCTAGATTTCTCCTTTAACTTCGTTTTACATTTGACTTTCATATCAACATGTGTCCCTTATGGAACTTTGAATGTCCTGTGACAACCCACTTATTAAAATAAGAGATGGCCAGCCCTCTACTCCAATGAAATCGGGAATCTTAAATGGTCCATTCTTAGCATCACTGTCGCATAATAATAGTACGAGACAACCACCAAATAGTTTTGAAAACGGATGTCATATAATTTTGCAAGTTGTCAAAGACAATTTCCAGTATTCAATTTATAACAAAAGTTGATAGATAGATATATAACAATTTTATAAAGATTCTACAAAAGATAACCGAATAAGCTGTGGGTTAACAGACTAATACAAAAGATTGCACCAAGTATGGTCATAAATATGAATAATAACAGGGGCAACACGCCCGAATGTACAGACAAAATCATACCTTGATTTTTCTAAAATATTGATGCGTCTACTTCAAAAATCCTACAACATCCGCATAATGCTGTAGCTCCTTGACACTGGGAAGGAAAGATCAAAGCGATCACCCTCGCGGCGGAGCACCCGGACATAATTAAGAAACACACAAGAAGGAAAATATAAATAGGTCAGGGCCCGGTTGATATGATATACGTATGAATAAAATGCATAACAGTCATGAATACTAATATCATAAATAGGTTAAGTTCGCTCTTCATTATAAAAATCATTCCTACCTCTCATCTAATGCACATCCTAGCTCCATACCATTTCATTAAGTTAAAATACCCATCGAATTAATAGGAATGGCCTGATTTTATTTAATATGCTTAGTTTCCACATTCATAAAGTATATCTTCACAAGTCCATTTATCATTCGGGATCATACGCCATAAAATTGGCATATAGGTTCATTAACTCATTCATATGGAATGCCATTTTTGTGAGAACACTTACAATCATAATATAACAAAGCCACACCACTGGATGCTCCCCTAAATGCTATCATATTCCAGGGCTTCTTGGGTACCCTAACTTCGACAGTGAGTCATAACCATACCCATAATTACCTCACTTTGAATAAAAACAATCATACAATGTAACCACCGATCCTATGGCCCGAAGACTATATTCTCCCTGCATCATTAGCCAGGGGATTTACCTCATTCGCGTAACTTCCCTCATGATAGCATTTAGAGAGGTATGTATGTGCATGCCATAATCACAAGATATGCTAATTAAAATGTACATTTTTATTTCCGAAACCATATGTGAATAACAATTTAGACTACAAGGTATAATTACCCTCGTACTAACCCCCCAAATTCCAAAACGAAACTACCCAACTATACTTTAGTTCTAGACGTGTTTACTAGATGAAATGAGACATTAAATTCTATTAAATAGTCCCCGAAATAAGCCTGAATGCCCCCTGACTAACCTAGGGTATTAAACCCCCTTATGTAAGACCCTAATACTCTTTATTACATCATTTTAGAAGGTTCTTAAGCCTCAAACCTAAAAGAAAAGGAGTAGAAACCAAGTTGGAAAAAAATCATAAAACAATAGGATTTTGAATCGATTCACCTAGGGCCGAATCGATTCGCCCCTGAAAGAGAATCGATTCGCTCAAAAAGAGAATCGATTCATATAAGAAAACCAACCTATTGTCTAAGCCCAAATCGATTCGGCCTTGACCCAAATCGATTCGGCTCCTCACACCTATAGTCACCATTTTTAGTGAATCGATTCTCTAAGGAGGGCAAATTGATTCGCCCTGGTCGGGATGCCCAGTTGTGGCTCGAGTTGATGATAACCATAATTCCCTAAAATCTATTTTCTTCCATCAAACCCAACATCGTCAATTCATAACTTCTCTAAATCGCTTATTTAAGTTAACCTACCAGAAGAGACCATATAAAATAATTCTAGATCCTATAACTTAGGATTTAACCAACAAAATCATCAAATTCCTTTAATGGTTCAAACTCAAGAGCACTAACTATAAATACAAATTATTCACACTCAATCATACATTTATGCAAGTTAGAAACTTGCCTCAAGATTTTAGCCTCAAATTATCTTCTTGTTGCAACGGTTCCAATCCCAAATCATCGAATTGTCTCTTTTCTCTCCTCTCTCTCAAGCTCTCACTTCTCCTTAACCTTCTCTTTCTAGCTTAAACACAAATGAGCTTAAATTCTCTTGTAAGACTAAAATACCCAAAGCATCCAAAATACATTAAGTCCAACATTAAATGCTACTACATATTTAAAATGACTCGTAACATCATAATTAAGTTATGTTAACTCTATAACAATAACCCGATTGGAATATAAATCATAATCGTCGCTTAAAGCACCACAACGCAACAAAACATAATAATATACTATTTACATTCGCTTAATGGTAAATATGAAAAATTCAGTAAATATTATCTCTTAAATCACTTAAAGTAATATTTACTTCAACTTCTTTTATTTTATATAATTAACCCGTAAGGCAATTTAATATAAAAATAATTACTCAAAAGTAAGGGGTATTACATGTCCCCTTCATGAACTGCTCGGGGAACCTCAACTACTTTAATCGAACAATCCTATACTTCTTCATCAATCTCAGTGTAAAATGTTGCATCAACTAAATGAGCCTCTTCCACCGAGAAAGGGCTCTCAGTTATTTTGATCACTATTTCTGTTACACAAATGTTGGCTTTAGTACATTGGTGCAAAGTGGAAGGTGTGATGTCATGAGTATGCATTTAAATCCTTTATATCAAGAACTAGTAATTCTATTAAAATTAATGACATGAAGTTTGATGTGAGAAGTAAATTTCCCCAACTTTATCCACATGTTCACATATCCTCACGATCGCATGCCTGCACTGTCAAAGCCTGAGAGCACCAAAGGGGATTGTAAGATATTTTGTTTTGAGATCCTCGTCCCGTAGAGTGTGCTTATGTGTATAAAATTTATTGATTCCCCCATCTAGAAACGTTTGTGGGAAGCTAGTCCAATTCACCAGAGCAGTCACATAAAAAGGATTGTTATGAAAAAATGGTACCTACATGTCTTCATTGGAGAACAGTAATTCTCACATGTACCTTTTGATGAGCCTTTTAAAAGGTCCATGATAGTTGATCAATGGGTCTCCCCTATTTTGTATAGCTTCAAAAAATTTCTTCGTAATGACTAACCTGGTCTTAAACTTAACTCTAATTTGATTGAAAAAACACTTTTAACTGTGGACTTTTCATAAGATCCGGACATTCTAAGTATATTTCCTCTTTTGCTTCATAAGTTTGCGCATTGAATACATACTGTACCTTTGAAGTTCCACTTTTATCAAGTGTGAGCACTACACTCATGTTTCCCTCTACAATCTCCAACTCCTCATCCCAATTACATTTATAGTTCGTATTGTCTAATTCAAGTAACTAATCACCATATGATTTGTAATTTTAAACCTATTCACAAGAGTTCATCATTTCTTCTAAATCACGGGCTACAACCATATTTACAAACCCATATTGGTTGGTGGGAAATGGGTTCTTAACATATAGAGGATAAATTTGAACAGTGACACTAGTAACTTGCTCATTTATATTATCAGATAATAACTATATTTGGTCGAGTGTTGCATTATTTGTTACAACTCACAAAATTTTGAATCTACATAATCTATTATTTTGGGCACTAAACCGTTCAAGTGGGGTGATCCCACTACTCTTTATTGCACTAGTGATTGTAATATCATGTGGCTTCTTCCACGATACATGAAAAATGGCGAAAGGACATCACTTCTAAACTTCCTTTTCCCTGAAGCACCATTCTTTAACGTTCATTGACAAATTTTCTTTCCCTTAGGACTATTGTCCACATAGTTGACAACTTATCGTCGAGCAACCTGAAACCTTCTTCGCTGAGGAACTGACTGGTCCCTCCAATTATATGACTTTGGTTTTATGATCACTCCAGTGATCCTTTCTGATTTAGTGAAATCCCTAAACATGTCATCTCATATTTCATTTTTCAGACGGATCTTGTACTCCTCATGCAAAGCTTCTACGCAAATTTGTAACATCCTAGCCTCTGTGACATCCTAATGAACATCTAGAGATATTTTTATAAATTTCTTGATGTACTACATCCGCTCCTTACAAGGCTTCTTTACTTCCTCAGCTAATTGCCTCAGAGTAAATTCATCTTCAGTCACCAATAATTTCCAGAGGAACTCCCTGTGGATTTCTTCTGAGGTAAGATTATTATTTAGTGCTAAGTGGGAATACCTTGATTAGGATTTCCCAGTGAGAGTTTTTAGGAACTCTCTCATCCTTAGGATTTTGTCACTAAAATGTACACCGTGAGATTACACAAATATCTTGACATTCTCCTTTAGGATTATCTCTTTTTCTAATAAACTTGATGAACTTTGGTGGAATATACCCTTATGTTTAGGGTATATCATTGATATTATCCGAAAAGGGATTATTTAACTCCTTATACAATATAGGAAACTCAGTCTGCTTAAGTGAAAATAGATTCTTCACTTCTTCCAGAGTAAATTATTTTGAAGGTGAATCCTCCACCTCAACTTTTTTTTCCACAAGATATGCAACAAGGGTAGGGGCTTGATCGACCGCCACTTTTTTGGTTGGTACCACCTCTGGAACAAACGCTCCTCCAATAGGAACCACCACTATCGTGGAAAAATATTACCCTAAATTCCCCAAATATACATTGTGTTTCTTCAAAAAAATAAATAATAATATCACACGATTCAACCCCATCAGCTATGGAGTAGTAGTTGAGTTGCTCTTGTGAACCATAAAAAGACCAGACCCTCGTGTTCTTGTAACCACGATATGTTCATTGGAACTTTTGTCACCTGGAACTCCATTGACTATCGGAGTATCCTAAAAATAATATGCTTAGAACATTTTGAACTTCATTATACATGGCTGTGAGGATACCTCCCCAGCAGAGTCAACAAATGTATGAGGGTAGTAGTACTGGGGTCTATGTAATTCTTAAATGGGCGAGGCATAACCCACACTAATGGAAAAAATTTAGTTAAGATAACAATATTTCAAGAGAAAGAACATTGAAAAAATAAACTTTTCCTTTATGAAAATGAGACTTTGGTTACAAGAATGATCAACTAGTGATTGAATAAAACTTTTAGATATTAAATAAAGGAATGAACACTCTTGAGAGTAATGATTCTTTGATAGAGGATAAGTAAGTAATTTAATATTTGAGAGAGAGAAGGGAAATAATATATTTATGTGGGAGTTTGTATAGCATAACAGTGCTTGTTATATCATCCTCAACAAATGTGCACCTAGTTCTCTATTTATAGTAAAATGTTTAGAGCTAACCTCTCTATTGCCCACCTAAGAATATTCTTTTGTGTAAATATCTGAAAATATTTTGTGCTTATGATCTTTGTCACTGTCTACCACGATCAGTCTTTTATGGTATGACACCTGATATAGTGGATGAAAACTTGATCTTGTCACATATCATGCTACTATTTATTTTACACTAATAAATAAATGAAGAGATGAGAGAGATATGAAAGTAAACAAGTATGAGGTAATTCAAAAGATTAAAATTCTACCCCTTAGACTAATTATTTTAATTAATTAGTTTATCTGTTTGAAAAATTACGAGATATTTAAATCAACAAATCAACTCTCCTTGAAAATGTGAAATTAAAAATAGTCTTTTTAGAACATTAATATTAAAATTTCACAAACTCTATAAAAATTAGATTTTACATTTTTTATAAATCCCCGTTTAGGGGAATTCACTGAAAATATTTTAAGACCTTAAAATGAAGATTTAGAGTTAAAAAATTAAACTTACAATATCATTTAAAAATTTCCTATCTCTAGTTTAATTGGTAAATAAATATTGTACGTCGAATTTACTATTTTATCTTCAAAATAATTCACTCTCTCTCAAGACGTAAATATAAATTATCAAATATTAATATTAATATTCATAGGGTGATAATAAATAAGTAAACTGAAAATAAACATAATTAAGCTAAGAGTTCCATATTACCCCTTTAATAGGGTATAAATCCTCTCATTTGGATAATATTACATATGAAATGTAATAATAATACCATAAAAGGGTTGTGAAAAAGTAAGACGTATAGATAAAATGATCAACTAAGTCTCCTTGCATGTAACAAAATCTCCCAAACTTGAACAATGACGAAATATAATTTTACAACCGAATGAAAACAAAAACTCAACTAAATATATGTCTCTCACAAATTGTCTCAGACTCACACTCAGCTCACTAAAAAATACAAAAGAACAACTAAAAATTACGTTGCACTATAATACTACTCAAAAAATGAGTTAAAATGTGTTATGGCTGAACTCTCATCTCCTTTGTAATATATATTCCCCTCCCCCCCCCCCCCCCCCCCACACACACACACAAATAAAAGTATGCAGCTCCAATAAGTAGAGGAAATGAGTTGACTTTAGTCTTCGCATTTATGCAAGGTGCATGTGACACCCCACCCAATTAAATACAGGGTGATCGATCCTTTACCAATTTAAAACAGGATATTCAGTTTGTTCATTTTCTGCATCACTCTCGAAATTAATTAAACCATATTAATCACCTAATATAAAATTAAGCTAGGTGTCAAAACATTTCCAAATTGTAAGACCAAGTAAATCCATTTTCATTCAGTCTTAAAATATAAACCATTCACCACACATAGGAATATGATAAATACTGAACATGAATCAAGTATTGAAATAAATAGGACTGGGTAAAACCTCTGAGTTCAAAACTCCAAACCGTAAAGTAAACCGAATACAATATCTCTGATGAAGGACTAGAAGTGGGAGACACATGCCCTAGATAAGAAGTCTAGATGAAACTAAATGGAAAAGATGGATGCGTCTACTACAACGACCTACAACTTCCACGACAGCTGCAACACGTCTGACACTCCAATATTTAATTCTCGTACTCCTGTGGATGAGAACCTAATATAATATATATATATATAGCAAAATAGACAAGAGATACAAAAGATACAAGAAACGGGTCAAGGCTTGAGGTTTAAAAATGATTTAGCAAGTATTTAAAACTGGTTCTTAAAACAAGTCTTATACGCATGTTAGTTTTCGAACTCTCACATGAGTTTCTCACCTCTCATCTATTGTGCACGCCTAACGTACATCTAATCTCCCTTAGTTATACCACCCCGTCTAACTAGTCAGAAACCACATTAATACTATCTATGCTCACGAGTGGTATTCCTGTATCGCCCATACAATACATTACTCAGATAGTTTATCTCACATACTAAGTTTCATTATTCGTCGTTCGAATGGTTAATCTTTTATCCACTAAGATTATTTTATTTTTCATTTCCACTTTATCTACTAGTTTTCACAAAGTAGAAAGTTCTCCAAGTACACTTATATATCTATATATAGTCTCATCATCCCTATATATATACACTAATCCTGCACCCTTAGGTTAAGACCATTTGGCGCAATGTAATGATTATTTTATTACCAGGTCTACTAATTTCACACAGAAGAAATATCCACAAGTTCATATATATATATATATATAGAGAGAGAGAGTCACGTCATCCGTATACATATATATATATTAATCCTGCACCCCCGGGTTAAGACCCATTAATGCACCTATCAAGAGAATCCTGCATCCACGGGTTAGAACCCGTTAATGCACCTATCAATAATAATCCAGTACCCCCAGGTTATCACCCATTAGTGCACCTAACAACAATTATCCTTGTGCCCTCGAGTTATCACCCATTAGTACACCTAACAATAATATCCATGCACCCACGATTTATCACCCATTATTACACTTAATCAATAATGTTCTTGCACCCCCGGGTTATCACCCATTAGCGCACCTAACAATAATAATCTTGTACCCCCGGGCTATCACCCATTAGTACACTTAACAATAGAGTCCCTGTACCCCTAAGTTATCACTCAATAGTGCGTTTAACTATAAGATTCTTGCACCCCCGGGTTATCACCCATTAGTGCTCTTAACAATAATATCACATAATAGGCATACACACATCCTATTAGAATTTATAGGTATTTATCCAACCTACACATATACTTCGCATACGTATTTTAACCTCAACACTACGTATAGTATAAATATTTAGATTACTATCTCTCTCGTAATCTCCAGGGTACACTCTCTCTATACCGAAATAAGTAAAGTATTTATTCTCACATACTTTCCAAAAATTTCATCTTATTTAAATTTCCTATTTTGGCAGTTTCTCTCACTCAAATAAACCGGTAAACTCAAAACTGGACCTAAGAAAAATTTCCAAAAATTCCCTACGTCGTTTGAACCAGAAGGGTTGTCGCTTAAACCAGAAATAGATCTCGTTCGAACTAGAATGAGATGTCGCACGAACGACTGCCATGTGTCATTCGAATGACTTCACGTGAGATCCTTATCTCGCGCGAAGGACTTTTCCCGAGATCGTGCGAGATGTCCCCGTTCGTCTTCTTGCCCAGATTTTCGGTAATTTTCACCATTTGTTATCCTAAAAACCTCTAAGATTCATCACCCAACACCTCATCATCAATCCCAATCAAGCCATAGTAGTTTATATAACGTTCCTAACATCCTAGGATCATTAATTCGTCATCAATCATCATAATTATATAAAATCCCCAAATTAATTCACATGAACCCTAATTTCCCAAATCTCAATTAAAGAACCTAATCAACATAGATTTGTTCATCAATATATAATTCAATTTCGTGATTTATCCTCTACATACATGAAGGAATATCAAAAACTAATTAACGCGACCTTTAATCATCATTTAACCTCCAATTTTCACCCAATTAACAAGTGAATCGTAATTAATTTCACCTACTATAACATGAGTATGATTATTGTTAAAAGAAAGAAAGTAATAAACAATTGCCTAGAATATGACGGTCTGATCCGTTGGTGATGTTGGTATATACGCGTTACTCTCTTCTCGATCTATGTGTTGGTTGTGGTGGTTGTGCAAGGTGGTGATAATTTGGCCTTCCCTCTTGGAAATTAGTTCTCCCTCACACCCTCTATGGTCGTTATTTCATTTCTGTGTCTCACAACCCTAAAGGAATTTTCTTGGATGATAAAATAACTCCCAAATTTGGTCCATTAATTAAACCCAAAAATACAATTTACCATAATGCCCTCTCGGGACGCCAGTTAGGCCTAAAATAACTCCGGGACCCAAACTAAACACCCGGGCATACTATTTTGACTATCTCGACCCTCCCTAACTCAACGGTGTACTCGAAATGACCATACGAGTTAATAAATATAAATTCTCCTTTTATCCCAATCAATCAGTCCTGACACGACTCACACGTGCGTCAGATATAAATTACCAGACTGTCGTATTTCTCACTTCCGACAGTTTATCAAATATCAAAATTCTATATTACATATCACATAGTAATATTTAATAGTCCAAAACCATAAGTATTAACCGTTGGTAGGTTAGTTAATAATTATTTTAATTCGAATTAATTAACAATTAAATTCTCACATTTTAGTTCAATTAATTCAATAAATATAATTAATCACATAATTATTTAAATCATTAAAAGTACGGGGTGTTACATACTTCCCCCTTTTAACGGAATTTCATCCCGAAATTCGAAAAAAGTATAATAGGTACAAACAACGAGGTATATAAATTGCGCATCGCACCCTTGCGCTCCTAAGTAAACTACTTCGTACCACCCATATAGTACACTATCGAATACCCTTAATAATGAACACTTCACATGTGTTTGATTTACACTCCAGGTTACCCTATCATATAGGCTCTTGCCCAAGCCTTATCGCTTAAGTTTCACTACTTAAACTTTATTTTAGATATTCAATATCTAGCCTTCTATTATTTATACCTTAGTAGATTTATTTTCTTTTCAGATACATACGACTTCGTCTCGTGTCTTCATACAAGTAAATTGGTTGTGAAATATATATTTCACACACAATATATACGATAATATCAATTTGTCTCTGTCATTTGTAATCATAACTGGTCCCCCGCCTTTAACTATCAAGTAGGACACCAAAAAATTTACCGTGCCATACCTCTACTGGCACTCTGCCCAAATGTGAAGTTATAAGAGTTATTTAACACAACTCCACTAGTGGAACGTACTACTCTCGTCCTCCCTAAAGATTTAAGGGTGCACATACAATTTGCTCTCCCGCATCTGATTAGATCGCTTGCCTTCCCATCCCTCTGTGGGTATTAGGCCATAATCAATCGCATTTCAGTACATATAATCTTACCAAGTACATAAGATCCTTGGGGTCCTCTTCATTCTCTAGTGGAAGAATTCCTTACTGGTTTCAAATTTTCCACCCTTTTTCTAACAGTCAATTGACCCACTGCAAGACTAACCTTGCAATATTACTCCACATCAGAACCCTTCATGACTATTATTTGGATCCTGATACATTTTATACTCTCTCGCATGTACTTCTAACCTTGATGAATGTGACTTTGCCGCACCGTGTGACACCAATCTTAAAACGTAAGTCTTTGACAAATCTTACGGAATAAGCTTCAGCATACCTGACTACATATTATTGAATTCACATGATAATCATAATCCACTGTTTGATTCAATCACCTAAGGCGCCCATACACCCTATGCCTTGCGCAACATTGTATAATTGACATGTAATTTTCTTACTTCAATTCGCACATACTTGGTATGCTAATGTAGTAGGGGTGCACTCAACCACCACACTAGTCATAAATTATTCTATCCTTCATTGGCATCATTGCTCTATTCAGAATGATACTAATACTAGGCGACTCTATTGGCCTTAAGTCATAAAAGAATTATCAGCTCTCAATTATATTGTTTTACAGGTTTAATAATTAACGTACAAAACTTATGTACTATCGACCAAACTTCTCTCCAACTGCCAACGTTCGTTAGTTTAATGCGTGGGATGTCTCGTAAAGCGAAATCCAAATAAGGAACCTCCCCCGATACACTACTATATAACCTAGTCGGTTATCGAGGTCCGTAAGGCCCTCAGTCCATACTATGTACCCCCCCACAATCTATATTTTGACATAAAAGTCTACTCGTTCACTCTCATGTCCCTAAAAATAACATGAAGCATGGTGTTCTCACTATCCCAAGTACTTGGCGTTATAAATATATAACGAGCTATATTTCGCTGCTCGATAAGAACACAATGTATTCTAAGTCTTAACAAACAAATAAATTCCTATGCACGGGAATCACATATAATTAGACAACATACTCATTGAGGTCTACAATACCATGAAAATTTCATAAATACCCATATCTGGGCCCAACCGCATTTCAGGTGGCGCCGCAAAAAATTAAGATCACTCCTCCCGGAGTATCCGGCACGACAGTCATATCACTACATTTTTACTATCGTTTAACCATATGGTAATTAATCACTACACATTAACATAATAAACTCTATTAAAGTTGACTCAATGCAGTAGTAAATTATAATAACAAAACATATTCTTATGGCCTACCCGGTTCAGTCACAAGTAACATCAAAATGCCCTGCTAACAACGAGAAATACGTTTGCAACAAGACTGTTAAAATTAAAGTTCCCCACTCAACTCGACTCTCACACGAATTTTAGGGTCTCCAATTTACATATCAGTTGTGACACACCCGTGACACTAGAATTAATCCTTTACTCATAAGGAAAAAGCAAAACCTCACCAGTCTCACCAAATCACAAGGTCTCAGCACGTGGTTGCCATCACGACCCATGAACATCTGCAATCGTTATACATCTTAGGATTTCATCCTATTGTTATCCCCTCTCATCATGGAAAATTTATTCCATCATGTGGGTTTCACGCCCATTATTGAAACGTTGGCCCAAACTCTTTAGGCCTCAATTATGGATTTACTGAACTCCCGTTTATATCTCAGGCCCCATCGACCCTGACATACTGTATGCTAGTATTAACGAGGACTCTACTAGTCCACACTGAACCCATCACTCTCCGGTTATAAATTTCCTGGGCCTAATTCTCTTAACCCCAAATTACTTTATTGGAAGTATCACTCCTCCAGTTGTTATGCCTAACTGGCATGATTTACCATTTCTAACCTTTTCGGCCTCACTTCTCAATTGTGGACACATTCAACACTTGTAGTTCTACTTCCTTCATATAGGTAAATTTCATGAGCCATTACCCCGTCACTAGTCCCATTGACCATTTTGGAAATGTACTTCTCACGGACCGAGTAGTCTTAACTTACTAGCTACGCTGGACTTTTGGAACTATGGTTGGCCTCTACATCCCTAATTGACTTCATCGTCCTTTTAAAGTTAATCACTTAAAATCATCTAACCAAGTTCCCTATTGGGCATACTCTCATGTGGAGTTTCATTAACTCCGTTAAGTTGAGTTTTACTTTTCAACCAGATTCTCTAACCTTTGTGGATCACTTCTTCTAGAAAGAACGAAATAACTAGTCGCCGTATAACCTTGATGACATCAACATTATTCATCCGAGCTGGATTTCTCATTTATGCTTGTATTTACTCACGGGTTCTTTATAACCTATAGACCCTTTGGATAATTTATACCCCTCTACCAGGTACGAACTTCATTATACAATTCAACCTTCCTCTCATGATCGGTTTCTATCTTACCCATTGTGATAAACATCAAAATTTCACTCGCATTTTGTTACCACATCGAATGGAAGACCTCACGGTCAAATCGTTCCCAAATTTCTCTCTAAATTTCTAACACACTTCTTCATATGTGGTGATTGCCTCTAATCACTACATGATGTTCCTAAGAGCTATATCTTTTAACTTCAAATGTAATTATGAGTGTCATCACACCCCACTCTACACAATTGCCTTTAGATTTTCTACTTCCGCTGGTCTGTTACACTTTCTCGTTTTCTTCTCCGCATCTTCACCGATGGATTTTCAAAAGAGTCCCTCTGATTTCCCCCTTATCGACTATGCCAGGTAGTCCTGAAATCACTCCACCGTTATCTACAATTGTGTCTTGGGAATCCACAGTTCTCGAGTGACGATTTCACTATCTCTTACTTAAGAAATTCTCATAGTTATTTTTATCACGATCACTCTTTCCCGATTACTCTATGTCTTCTATTAAGCTTCTTCCCTCGTAGTTCTTCTTACGACCCTCGATGGTCGTCCTTAAATGGTTGGTGTTTGAATCACACATAATTTCATATAATTAGTCACATCCATTATAATTCGTAGTAGAAGAATGTAAGTGGCATACATAAGAGAACACAACAATCCTATTATAAGGCTCTACATAAAAAAATGATGCGCTGAAACGTAATAAGCCTCATAGATCCTAAGGACACTAGAACCTGATGCTCTTATACCACCTGTGATACCCCGCCCAATTAAATATAGGGTGATCAGTCCTTTACTAATTTAAAATAGGATATTCAGTTGGTTCATTCTTAGCATCACTGTCGAAAACAATTAAACCATATTAATCACCTAATATAAAAATTAAGCTAGGTGTCAAAACATTTCCAATTTGTAAGACTAAGTAAATCCATTTTTATTCAGTCTTAAGATATAAACCATTCACCACACATAGGAATATGATAAATATTGAACATGAATCAAGTACTGAAATAAATAAGACTGGATAAAAACCTCCCAATTCAAAACTCCAAACCATAAATTAAAACCGAATATAATATCTCTGATGAAGGACTAGAAGTGGGAGACACATGCCTTAGATAAGAAGTCTAGATGAAACTGAATGGAAAATATTGATCTGTCTACTGTAAGGGCCTACAGCTTCCACGATAGCTTCAGCACGTCTGACACTCCAATCTCTAATTCTAGTACCCTTGTGGCTGAGCAGCTGATATATATATATATATATATATATATATATAGCAAAAGAGAGAAGAGATACAAGAACCGGGTCAGACCCCAAGGTTTAAAAATGATTTAGCAAGTATTTACAATTCGTTCTTAAAACAAGTCTTATACGCATGTTAGTTATCAAACTATCACATGAGTTTCTCACTCTCATCTATTGTGCACGCCTAATGTACATCTAATCTCCCCCTAGTTATACCACCCAGTCTAACTAGTCCGAAATCACACTAATAATAACTATGCTCACTATTAGTATTCCCGTATCGCCCATACAATACGTTATTCAGATAGTTTATCTAATATACTAAGTTTCATTATTCGTCATTCGAATGGTTAATCTTTTATCCACTAAGATTATTTTATTTCTCATTTCCACTTTATCTACTAGTTTTCACAAAGTAGAATGTTCTCCAAGTACACTCATATATCTATATATAGTCACATCATTCCTATATATACACACTAATCTTGCATCCTTAGGTTAAGACCATTTGGCGCAATGTAATGATTATTATTATTACCAAGTCTACTAATTTCACATAGTAGAAATATCCACAAGTTCACACACGCACACACACACGCACACACACACACACACACACACACACACAGACACAGACACACACACAATATATATAGTCACATCATCCCTATACATACATATATACTAATCCTGCACCCCCGGGCTAAGACCCATTAATGCACATCAAGAGAATCCTGCATCTCCGGGTTAACACCCATTAATGCACCTCTTAATAATAATCCAGCACCCCCGAGTTATCACCCATTAGTGCGCCTAACAACAATTATCCTTGTACCCCTGGGTTATCACCCATTAGTACACCTAACAATAATATCGATGTACCCCTGAGTTATCACCCATTATTACACTTAATCAATAATGTTCTTGCACTCCCGAGTTATCACCCATTAGCGCACCTAACAATAATATTCTTGTACCCCCGGGCTATCACCCATTAGTACACTTAACAATAGAGTCCCTGCACCCCCGAATTATCACTCATTAGTGTGTTTAACTATAAGATTCTTGCACCCCCGAGTTATCACCCATTACTGCTCTTAACAATAATATCACATAAAAGGCATACACATATCCTATTAGAATTTATAGGTATTTCTCTAACCTACACATAAACTTCTCATACATATTTTAACCTCAACACTACATACAGTATAAAGATTTAGATTACTATCTCTCTCGTAATCTCCAGGGTACACTCTCTCTATACCGAAATAAATGCAGTATTTATTCTCACATACTTTCCCGAAATTACGTCTCATTTAAATTTACTATTTGGCAGTTTCTCTCACTCCAATAAACTGGTAAACTCAAAACAGGACCTAAGAAAAATTGCCGAAAATTCCCTACGTCGTTCGAACCAGAAGGGTTATCGCTTGAACTAGAAATAGATCTCGCTCGACTAGAATGAGATGTCGCGCGAACGATTGCCACATGTCGTTCAAATGACTTCGTACGAGATCCCTATCTCGTGCAAAAGACTTTGCCCGAGATCGCGCGAGATGTCCTCGTTCGTCTTCTTGCCGAGATTTTTAGCAATTTTCACCATTTTTTATCTTAAAAACCTCTAAAATTCATCACCCAACACCTCATCATCAATACCAATCCATCCATAGCAGTTTATATAACGTTACTAACATCCTAGGATCATTAATTCGTCATCAATCAATATAATTATATTAAATCCCCAAATTAATTCACATGAACCCTAGTTTCCAAAATCTCAATTAAAGAACCTAATCAACCCAGATTCGTTGATCACTATATGATTCTATTTCGTGATTTATCATCTACATACATGAAGTAATATCAACAACTAATTAACCTGACCTTTAATCATCATTTAACCTCTAATTTTCACCCAATTAACATGTGAATCATAATTAATTTCACCTACTCTAACATGAGTATGATTATTGCTAAAAGAAAGCAAGTAATAAAAACTTGCCTCAAATATAACAGTCTGATCCGTTGGTGATGTTGGTATATATGCGTTCCTCTCTTCTCGATCTACGCGTTGGTGGTGGTGGTTGTGCAAGGTGGTGATAATTTGGCCTTCCCTCTTGGAAATTGGTTCTCCCTCACACCCTCTATGGCCGTTATTTCATTTATGTGTCTCACAAACATAAAGATATTTTCTTGGATTATAAAATAACTCCCAATTTTGGTCCATTAATTAAACCCAAAAATACAATTTACCATAATGCCCTCTCGGGACACCGGTTATGCCTAAAATTGCCCCGGGACCCAAACTAAACACTCGGGCATACTATTTTGACTATCTCGACCCTCCCGAACTCAAAGGTGTACTCAAAATGACCATACGAGTTAATAAAAATAAATTCTCTTTCTATCCCAATCAATCAGTCCCGAAACGACTCACACGCGCGTCAGACTTAAATTACCAAACTGTCGTATTTCTCACTTCCGACAATTTATCAAATATCAAAATTCGATATTACATATCACGCAGTAATATTTAACAGTTCACAACCATAAGTAATAACCCTTGGCACTCTAGTTAATAGTTATTTTAGTCCGAATAAATTAACAATTAAATTCTCTCATTTTAGTTCAATCAATCCAATCGAAATAATTAATCACATAGTTATTTAAATCATTAAAAATACGGGGTGTTACAGTGCAAGAGGGTTAAATGGGTTATAAAGACTTCCTGGTCATTTTTAGGTTAAGGGAAAACATTAAGGTGTTGTGGGTGGACACAAGTGTCTATGGAGAGTTGAATTATAGGGGGATCCCACCTACTGCTACCTGTTAAAGCAAGCATATATATAAGGGTTTAAGTGGGGGTTTAGGCGAGTAGGAGGTGTAGTTACTGCCTGTAGCAATAGATGGGATTTTTGTTTTGGGATTTAGCTCATACATAGTTAGCGGGGGGCTTGTTAGGTAGTGTGGGAGGGAGAGATAAGGCTACTATGATGGTGGCAGGTTAGAGTGATAAGGTAGGTCTCAGGTTGGGTAGGATAGAGAGGATGTTGTGTGGTGTTGTGTTATATATATATATATATATATATATATATATATATATATATATATATATTGAGAGAGAGAGAGAGAGAGATAGAGAGAGAGAGAGGATAAGGGAGATGGAAATGGTTTCGGACAGGGGAATGGATAAGGACAGGTTTTATTGGGAACTTGGTGTCTCTGACCACATGAAATTATGAGTTGACATTTTTTACCGCATTTTTGCCGCAATCTCCTTGAATTAAGACTTTTGAAACCGCAATTGCAAATCGACCTATGAGATAAACAATTACATACAATGGACCAATATTAATGAGAACTAACACTTAAAATGAGTTTATTTGGAATATAAGTATAAAACTTTTGGGTCCTTATCACACCACCCCCAAACATAAATTTTCTAGTCCTGGAGAAAAAATATAGACAGACTAAGATAAGTAACCAAAAGTGTGCCACTTTTGCAGGTACTTGTGATTGCACTTAGCATGTGCAACAATTAGTTAAACCTATAAGTTGTCCTACATAACGAGTGTTGTCTGGTGAGGGTTTGAAGTGAATATACCCACAAAATTTCAAAATTTTATTTTTATTGAAAATAATGAGTCTCTCATTAGACATAAGAAATATCACACACTCCATCTTTAAAGAATTCAAGGAATAGGAACATAAACTATGAAGTGTATTAAAGGGTAATATTACCTATACCAATGACATAATCCTTCCTAGAACTCAACGCGTGTTTGGTGAAATAAATTAAAATAGTTTCAAGTCTCATAAGAGTAATTCTTTGATTTGATTTTGAATCAACATTTCGACTTCAAATCTCACTAGATATGTCTCTCTAAAATGAATCTCTCGGAGATTTGGGTGAGTGTGTCTCTCTTATGTTAGAAGGTTAGTAAATTTAAACAATGTCAAACGTCTCACATACATATAAAAAAGAATGGGTACATGAAACAAATGATCTCATGAAAGAATGGAAACCACTATTTTTATAATGTCAAGTTATTGACCATATGGTCTTCTCATTCACACGAACATCGTACCAATGGTTAAAGTGAGGTTTTTTATGTAAAGATTGACGGGAAAATGCGATGGGGGACATAGATGATATGTTGATATGTGTTTTTTGAGAATAATGGACTACAACTTGAACAACTTATGTATTCATTTCACAAAACTTTGATGGCATGATTTTTCCATTATTTTCCTTTATCTTATTTTGTATTTTTTTCATTCTTTTTTTAGTTTCTTCTTCGTTTATTTTGTTATGCAGTGTGAATTCTCTTTATACAACACTAGTGAAGATGTTTTTTAAACTTTGAATTTGAACAACTCTTTTTCTAAAAAACATTAGAAATAATAGAAAATGACATATGGATGGTGTGGGTGGATATATATGGGGAAGATAGAGGCAACGTGCTATAGATAATGGTAAGTGTTTGGGTGAAAAGGTTTGGTGATCGACACAAACTCAGACACATATTTTATATAATTAACAAATGATGTCATTTTCAGTGGAAAAATAAAAAATAAATAATAATGAGACCATGTAACGACTTTAGTGTAGTATCCAAAGAAAGTTGAGTTGACTTGTGAGTCGGAGATTGCATAAATACCCTCAAATAGGTGAAAAGCTCTAAATTCATGGTTTTAAGTCTCCACCCATGATCCTGAAGGTTCCGTTGAGAATTTTTTGCACTCTTGAACTTTAAACTATTATGAAGTAAGAAGTGCACAAAAATTGTTTAGTCTAGGCATTCATAGTGCAAAATTTCCTTAAAAGTTATTACTTAAGCTTATGAAATTAAAGGATAACTTCAAATTCGACAAAAATGTATTCCGGGACTTCAAAAAGGTGGAAGATGGGTAAATCACGTCAAAAATGAGATAAAAATTTCCATAAAAATATTTTTAAAAGGCTTGCTTTGTCAAAAAAATTCAAAACAGGTACAATGTTGATAAAATTTTCACCCCCAAATAAAAAGGAACATTATCCTCGATGTTAAACTATTTTTAGAATAAAAGCACAAGGTAGGAAAGAAAGTATCATAATCCATCGCCAGTGAAAAATATTACAAGAAATACCCAAGGTGAGGCTTGGATGATTGTATGACACAAAAGGTACAAGCCTATAAAGAATACGTAAAGCCTTGTGGGGAGGACAGAACACCACCCCCAACATAATAAGACTCATACAAAAAAGACGCCACAACATGTTGCTTCTCGATAGCAATAAATTGAACGTCTTCAGCAAGACATAAAGTTACTCACATTAAAGATAAAAATTGAGAGGCAAAGGTTGTAGATAATTGAGAGTGATGTGAATCATCCCCCCAAAAGACTAAAAAGTCAGTCGTGGAAAATTAGGTCAACATGGTCAATGCACTTATAGGGCGAAGGGATTAACCCGATGCAGAGCATCGGTGGACCAAGGGAGTAAGGAGCTGCAAAGGTATGGGAGAAGAATAAGGATGATGGAGAATAGGCATCGGCCATAGGCCTTATTGAGTGTAAAGGTGAGAGATATAAGGCCCCTATAAGCATGGTGCTCAAGTTGGATGAGGGCATAAGGGTAGGTTTGACAATATTAATGGGGTAGGCCTCATGGAAAGTGCATAACCATTCTATAAATGGACAATGATAGTGGTCGCTTCGTGAAAAATCAATGAGTTGACGATAAGAAAAATTAACACCACAAGAAAGTGGTGTATAGTAAGGAACAAGCTATGCATCACATGATGGGAGAGTGTCACTAAAAAACTCGTTTGGATGGTAAGGTGGAGGTGTTGGTGCCTCCCAAGGGGCGTTCGGGCACTGTTTCAAATTTTCCCCCACTAACGCCATGTTTTTAAGCCTAAGTTTAAAAATATGCAAATTATCATCGTATTCTCAAACCGGGAGTCCTGTGGCTATGCGTTCAGTTCCTACGAGTTACATGTGTCCCATGGGAGGTCTGGGTGCCTCCTAAGGGGCCGTTTGGGGGCCGTTTCGAATTTTCCCCCACTAACGCCATGTTTTTAAGTCTAAGTTTAGAAATATTCAAATTACTGTCGTATTCTCAAATTGGGAGTCCCGTGGCTGAACGGTTAGTTCCCACAAGTTACATTGGTCCCGTGGGAGGTGTTGGTGCCTCCTATGGGGCCGTCCGGGGGCTGTTTCGGGTTTTCACCCACTAACGCCATGTTTTTAAGCCTAACTCTAGAAATATTCAAATTACCATTGTATTCTCAAACTGGGAGACCCGCGATTGTGTGATAAATTCCTACGAGTTACATAGGTCCTGTGGGAGGTGTTGGTAACTCAGGGGGCCGTTCGGGGGCTGTTTCGAATTTTCCCCACTAATGCCATGTTTTTAGGCCTAAGTCTATAAATACGCAAATTATCGTCGTATTATCAAACCATGAGTCCCCCGAATGCGCGATCAATTCCTATAAGTGACATTGGTCCCGTGGGAGGTGTTGGTGCCTCCCATGGAACTGTTCGGGGGCTGTTTTGGGTTTTCACCCTCTAACACCATGTTTTTAAGCCTAAGTCTACAAATATGCAAATAATTATCGTATTCTCAAACCGGGAGTCCCGTGGCTGCGCGGTCAGTTCCCACGAGTTTCATTGGTCCCGTGGGAGGTGTTGGTGCCTCCCAAGGGGCCATTCGGGGGCTGTTTCGAATTTCCCCCCACTAACGGCATGTTTTTAAGAGTAAGCTAAAAATATGCAAATTATCATCGTATATCAAACCGAGAGTTTCGCGGCTGCGTGGTCAGTTCTTTCGAGTTACATTAGTCCCGTGGGAGGTATTGGTGCCTCCCACAGGGCCGTTCGGGGGCTGTTTAGGGTTTTCACCCTCTAACGCCATATTTTTAAGCCTAAATCTAGAAATATGCAAATTATCATCGTATTCTCAAACCGGGAGACCCATGGTTGCGGGGTCAGTTCCTACGAGTTGTATTGGTCCTGTGGGAGGTGTTGGTGCCTCCCACATGGCCGTTTGGGGGCTATTTCGATTTTCGCCCACTAACGCCATGTTTTGCCTAAGTCTAGAAATATGCAAATTATCATCATATTCTTGAATCGGTAGTCCCGCGACTGTGCGGTCAGTTCCTATGAGTTACATTAGTCCCGTGGAAGGTATTAGTGCCTCCCACGGGACCGTTTGGGGGCTGTTTTTGGTTTTCACGCTCTAACGCTATGTTTTTAAGCCAAGGTCTAGAAATATACAAATTATCATTGCACTCCCAAACCAAGAGTCCCGCGGATGTGTGGTCAGCTCCTACGAGTTACATTAGTCCCGTGGGAGGTGTTTGTGCCACCCACGGGGCGGTTCGGGGACTGTTTATCCTGAAATATACAAATTATCATTGTATTATTAAACTGGGAGTCCTGTGGCAATGCGGTCAGTTTCCATGAGTTACATTGGTCCCGTGGAAGGTGTTGGGGCCTCCCAAGGGGCCGTTCGGGGGCTGTTTCGAATTTTTCCCCACTAACGCCATGTTTTTAAGCCTAAGTCAAGAAATAGGCAAATTATTATCATATTTGCAAAACGAGAGTCACGTGACTGTGCGATCAGTTCCTACGAGTTACATTGGTCCCGTGGGAGGTGTTGGTGCCTCCCACGGGACCGTTCGAGGGATTTTTTGGGTATTCACCCTCTAACGCCATGTTTCTAAGCCTAAGTCTAGAAATAGACAAATTATCGTCGTACTCTCGAATCGGGAGTCTACGGCTTTGCGATCAGTTCCTACGAGTTACATTGGTCCCGTGGGAGGTGTTGGAGCCACCCACGGGGCCGTTCGGGGACTGTTTTGGGTTTTCACCCTCTAACGCCGTATTTTTAAGCCTAAGTCTAGAAATATGCAAATAATCATCGTATACTCAAACAGGGAGTCCCGTGGCTGCGTGGTCAGTTCTAATGAGTTACATTGGTGGTGTGGGAGGTGTTGGTGCCTCCCAAGGGGCCATTCGGGGGCTGTTTCGATTTTTACCCTACTAACGCCATGTTTTTAGGCGTAAGTCTAAAAATATGTAAATTATCGTTGTATTCTCAAACCGGGAGTCTCGCGGCTACACGATCAGTTCCTATGAGTTACATTGGTCCCGTGGGAGGTGTTGGTGACTCCCACAGGGCCGTTCGGGGGCTGTTTTGGGTTTTCACCCTCTAACGCCATATTTTTAAGCCTATGTCTAGAAATATGCAAATTATTGTCGTATTCTCAAATCGAGAGACCCGCGGCCGCGGGGTCAGTTTCTACGAGTTACATTGGTCCCATGGGAGGTGTTGATGCCTCCCACGGGGCCGTTCGAGGGATGTTTCGAATTTTTCCCCACTAACGCCATGTTTTGCCTAAGTCTAGAAATTTAAAAAATATCATCGTATTCTCAAACCGGGAGTCCTACGGCTATGCGGTCAGTTCCTACGAGTTATATTTGTCTCGTGGGAGGTGTTGGTGCCACCCACGGGGTCGTTCGGGGGTTGTTTCGGGTTTTCACCCTCTAACGCCATATTTTTATGCCAAAGTTAAGATATATGAAAATTATCGTTGTATTCTAAAACTGGGAGCTCCGTGCCTGCGCGGTCAGTTTCCACGAGTTACATTTGTCCCGTGGGAGGTGTTGGTGCCTCCCAAGGGGCCGTTCGGGGCTGTTTCGAATTTTCCTCCACTAACGCCATGTTTTTAAGCCTAAGTCTAGAAATATATAAATTATCATCGTATTCTCAAATCGGGAGTCCCACTGCTATGCGGTCAGTTCCTACGAGATTACATTGGTCCCGTGGGAGGTGTTGGTGCCTCCCACGGGACCGTTCGGGGGCTATTTTGGGTTTTCACACACTAACGCCATGATTTTAAGCCTAAGTCTAGAAATATTGAAATTATCGTCATATTCTCAACCCGGGAGACCCGCGACTGCGGAGTCAGTACCAACGAGTTGTATTGGTCCCGTGGGAGGTGTTGGTGCCTCCCATGGTGCCGTTTGGGGGTTGTTTAGAATTTTCCCCCACTAATGCAATGTTTTACCTAAGTCTAGAAATATGAAAATTATCATCGTATTCTCAAACCAGGAGTCTCGCGGCTCCGCAGTCAGTTTATATGAGTGGCATTGGTTTCGTGGGAGGGGTTGGTGCCTCCCACGGGACCGTTCGATGGTTGTTTTGGGTTTTCACCCTCTAATGCCATATTTTTTAGGCTAAGTATAGAAAGATGCAAAATATCATCCTACTCTCAGACTGGGAGTCCCGCGGCTGTGCGGTCAGTTCCTACGAGTTACATTGGTCCCGTGGGAGGTGTTGGTGCCACCCACGGGACTGGTCGGGGTCTGTTTTGGTTTTCACCCTCTAACTCCATGTTTTTAAGCCTAAGTCTAGAAATATGCAAATTATCGTCGTATTCTCAAACCGGGAGTCCCGTGGCTGTGCGGTTCAGTTCCCACGAGTTACATTGGTCCCGTGGGAGGTGTTGGTGCCTCCCAAGGGGCCGTTCGGGGGCTGTTTCGAATGTTTCCCCACTAACATCATATTTTTAAGCCTGAATCTATAAATATGCAAATTATCATCCTATTCTCATATCGGGAGTCTCGCGACTGCATGGTCAGTTCCTACGAGTTACATTGGTCCCGTCGGAGGTGTTGGTGCCACTCACGGGGCCATTCGGGGGCTGTTTCTGATTTTCAACCTTCAACGCCATGTTTTTATGCCTTAGTCTAGAAATATATACTAATTATCATTGTATTCTCAAATCGAGAGTCCCGTGGCTGCGAGGTCAGTGCCCACGAGTTACATTGGTCCTGTTGGAAGGGTTGGTGCCTCCTAAGGGGTCGTTCGGGGGCTATTTCAAAATTTCCCCCACTAACGCCATGTTATTAAGCCTAAGTCTAGAAATATTCAAATTACCATAGTATTATCAAACCAAGAGTCCGGGGGCTGCGCGATCAGTTCCCACGAGTTACATTGGTCCCATGGGAGGTGTTGGTGCCTCCCACAGGGCGGTTCGGGGTTGTTTCGAATTTTCTCCCACTAACACCATGTTTTGCCTAAGTCTAGAAATATGCAAATTATCATCGTATTCTCAAACCAGGAGTCCCACTGCTACGCGGTCAGTTCCTACGAGTTTACATTGGTTCCGTGGGAGGTGTTGGTGCCTCCCACAGAACCATTCAGGGGATGTTTTTGCTTTTCACCCTCTAACGCCCGATTTTTAAGCCTAAGTCTAGAAATATGCGAATTATCATCGTATTCGAAAACCGGCAGAGCCACAGCTGCGAGGTCTGTTCCTACGAGTTACAATGGTTCCGTGGGAGGTGTTGGTGCCTCCCACGGCACCGTTCGATGGTTATTTTGGGTTTTCACCCTCTAACGCCATGTTTTTAAGCCTAAGTCTAGAAATATAAGAATTATCATCATATTCTCAAGCTGGCAGACACATGGCTGCGGGGTCCGTTCCTATGAGTTACAATGGTCTCGTGGGAGGTGTTGGTGCCTCCCATGGGGCCGTCCGGGGGCTGTTTCGAATTTTTCCCCACTAATGCCTTGTTTTGCCTAAGTCTAGAAATATGCAAATTATCATCGTATTCTGAAACCGGGAGTCCCGCGGCAGTGCGGTCAGTTCCTACTAGTTACATTGGTCCCGTGAGAGGTGTTGGTGCTAACCACATGGCCGTTCGGAGGCTGTTTCGGGTTTTCACCCTCTAACGCCATATTTTTATACCGAAGTCTACAAATATGAAAATTATCCTTTTATTCTAAAATCGGGAGCCCCGTGGATGCGCGATCAGTTTCCACGAGTTACATTTGTCCCGTGGGAGGTGTTGGTGCCTCTCAAGGGGCCGTTCGGGGTTGTTTCGAATTTTCCCCCACTAACGCCATGTTTTTAATCCTAACTCTAGAAATATACAAATTATCATCGTAGTCTAAAACAGGAGTCGCACTGCTACGCAGTTAGTTCCTACGAGTTTACATTGGTCCCGTGGGAGGTGTTGGTGCCTCCCATGGGGACGTTCGAGGGATGTTTTGAATTTTCACCCTCTAACTCCCGATTGTGAAGCCTAAGTCTAGAAATATTCGAATTATCGTTGTATTCTCAAACCGACAGACCCACGGCTACAGGGTCTCTTCCTACGAGTTACAATGGTACCGTGGGAGGTGTTGGTGCCTCCCACAGGGCCGTTCGGGGGTTGTTTCAATTTTTTCCCCACTAATGCCATGTTTTGCCTAAGTTTAGAAACATGCAAATTATCATCATATTCTCAAATCGAGAGTTCCGCGGCTGTGCGGTCTGTTCCTACGAGTTACATTAGTCCCGTGGGAGGTGTTGGTGCCAACCACGGGGCCGTTCGGAGGCTGTTTCGGGTTTTCACCCTCTAATGCCATGTTTTAATGCCTAAGTCTATAAATATGCAAATTATCATTATATTCGAAAACTGAGAGTCCCGTGGCTGCGCTGTCAGTTCCCACGAGTTACATTGGTCCCGTGGGAGGTGTTGGTGCCTCCCAAGGGGGCTTTAGGGGGCTGTTTAAAATTTCCCCCACTAACGCCATGTTTTTAAGCCTAAGCCTACATATATTCAAATCACCGTCGTATTCTCAAACCGAAAGTCCTTTGGTTGCGCAGTTAGTATCTACGAGTTACATTGGTCCCGTGGGAGGTGTTGGTGCCTCCTACGGGTCCGTTCGGGGGTTGTTTCGGGTTTTCACCCACTAACGCCATGTTTTTAAGCCTAAGTCTAGATATATTCAAATTACCGTCATATTCTCAACCCGAGAGACCCGCGACTGCGGGGTCAGTCCCAACGAGTTGTATTGGTCCCGTGGGAGGTGTTGGTGCCTCCCATAGTGCCGTTTGGGGGTTATTTAGAATTTTCCCCCACTAATGCAATGTTTTTCCAAAGTTTAGAAATATGAAAATTATCATCGTATTCTCAAACCGGGAGTCCCGCGGCTGCGTAATCAGTTACCGTTCGTTGGTTGTTTTGGGTTTTCACCCTCTAATGCCATGTTTTTAAGCCTAAGTATAGAAATATGCAAAATATCATCCTACTCTCAAACCGGGAGTCCCGCGATTGTGAGGTCAGTTCCTATGAGTTACATTGGTCCCATGTGAGGTGTTGGTGCCACCCACGGGACAGTTCAGGGACTGTTTTGGGTTTTCACCCTCTAACTCCATGTTTTAAAGCCTAAGTTTAGAAATATGGAAATTATCATCGTATTCTCAAACCGAGAGTCCCGTGGCTGTGCGGTCAGTTTTCGCGAGTTATATTGGTCCCGTGGGAGGTGTTGGTGCCTCCCAAGGGCCGTTCGGGGGCTGTTTCAAATTTTTCCCCACTAACGCCATATTTTTAAGCATTACTCTAGAAATATGAAAATTATCATTTTATTCTCATATCGGGAGTCCTGCGACTGCGCAGTCAGTTCCTACGAGTTACATTAGTCCCATCGAAGGTGTTGGTGCCACACACGGGGCCGTTCGGGGACTGTTTCTAGTTTTCAACCTTTAACGCCATGTTTTTATGCCTTAGTCTAGAAATATATACTAATTATCATCGTATTCTCAAATCGGGAAATCCGTGGTTCGAGGTCAGTTCCCACGAGTTACATTGGTCCCGTGGGAGGTGTTGGTGCCTCCTAAGGGGACGTTCGGGGGCTGTTTCGAATTTTCCCCCCACTAACGCCATGTTTTTAAGCCTAAGTCTAGAAATATTAAAATTACCATCGTATTGTCAAATCGGGAGTCCGGGGGTTATGCGATCAGTTCCCACGAGTTACATTGGTCCCATGGGAGGTATTGGTGCCTCCCATGGGGCCGTTTGGGGGATGTTTAGAATTCCCCCTCCCCCCCACTAACGCCATAATTTGCTTAAGTCTAGAAATATGCAAATTATCAACGTATTCTCAAGCCGGGAATCTCGCGACTGCGCGATCAGTTCATACGAGTGGCATTGGTCCCGTGGGAGGTGTTGGTGCCCCCCACAGGATCGTTCGATGGTTGTTTTGAGTTTTCACCCTCTAACGCCATGTTTTTAAGCCTAAGTCTAGAAATATGCAGAATATCATCCTACTCTCAAATTGGGAGTCTCGCGGCTGTGCGGTCAGTTCCTACGAGTTACATTGGTCCCGTGGGAGGTGTAGGTGCCACCTACGGGACTGTTTGGGGGTTTTCACCATCTAACTCCATGTTTTTAAGCCTAAATCTAGAAATATGGAAATTATCGTCATATTCTCAAACCGGGAGACCCGTGGATGTGTGGTCAGTTTCCACGAGTTACATTGGTCCTGTGAGAGGTGTTGATGCGTCCCAAGGGGCCGTTCGGGGCCTGTTTCAAACTTTCCCCCACTAACGCCATATTTTTAAGCCTAACCCTAGAAATATGCAAATTATCATCGTATTCTCATATCGGAAGTCCCGCGTCTGCACGGTCAGTTCCTACGAGTTACATTGGTCCCGTCGGAGGTGTTGGTGCCACTCACGGGACCGTTCGGGGGCTGTTTCTGGTTTTCAACTTTTAACGCCATATTTTTATGCCTTAGTCTAGAAATATATACTAATTATCATCGTATTCTCAAATCAGGAATCCCGTGGATACAAGGTCAGTGCCCACGAGTTACATTGGTCCCGTGGGAAGTGTTGGTGCCTCCTAAGGGGTCATTCGGGGGCTATTTCGAATTTTCCCCCACTAACGCCATGTTATTAAGCCTAAGTCTAGAAATATTCAAATTACCATCATATTATCAAACCAGGAGTCCGAGGGATACGCGATCAGTTCCCACGAGTTGCATTGGTCCCATGGGAGGTGTTGGTGCCTTCCACGGGGCCGTTCGGGGTTGTTTCGAATTTTCTCCCAGAAATGCCATGTTTTGCTGAAGTATAGAAATATGCAAAATATCATCGTATTCTCAAACTAGGAGTCCCACTGCTACGCGGTCAGTTCCTACGGGTTTACATTGGTCTCGTGGGAGGTGTTGGTGCCTCCCACAGGACCGTTCGGGGGCTATTTTTGGTTTTCACCTTCTAACGCCCGATTTTTAAGCCTAAGTCTAGAAATATGCGAGTTATCATCATATTCTAAAATTAGCAGACCCACAGCTGCGGGGTCTGTTCCTACGAGTTACAATGGTTCCGTGGGAGGTGTTGGTACCTCCCACGGGGCCGTTCGGGGGTTGTTTCGAATTTTCTCCTGCTAACGCCATGTTTTGCCTAAGTCTAGAAATATGAAAATTATCATCGTATTCTCAAACTAGGAGTCCCAATGCTACGCGGTCAGTTCCCACGAGTTTACATTGGTCCCATGGGAGGTGTTGGTGCCTCCCGTAGAACCGTTCGGGGGCTGTTTTTGGTTTTCACCCTCTGACGCCCAATTTTTAATCCTAAGTCTAGAAATATACGAATTATCATCGTATTCTCAAATCGGCAGACCCACGGCTGCGGGGTCTGTTCCTACGAGGTACAATGGTCCCGTGGGAGGTGTTGGTCCTTCCCACGGGGACGTTCAGGGGCTATTTCGAATTTTTCCCCACTAACGCCATGTTTTGCCTAAGTCTAGAAATATGCAAATTATCATCATATTCTCAAAATAGGAGTCCCACGGCTGTGCGGTCAGTTCCTACGAGTTACATTGGTCCCGTGGGAGGTGTTGGTGCCACCCACGGGACTGTTCGGGGACTGTTTTGGGTTTTCACCCTCTAACTCCATGTTTTTAAGCCGAAGTCTAGAAATATGGAAATTATCATCGTATTCTCAAACTGAGAGTCCCGTGGCTGTGCGGTCAATTCCCATGAGTAACATTGGTCCCATGAGAAATGTTGGTGCCTCCCAAGGGACCGTTCAGGGGATGTTTCGAATTTTTCCCCACTAACGCCATATTTTTAAGCCTAACTCTAGAAATATGCAAGTTATCATCGTATGCTGATATCGGGAGTCCCGCGAATGCGCGGTCTATTCCTACGAGTTACATTGGTCCCATCGGAGGTGTTGGTACCACTCACGGGGCCATTCGGGGGCTGTTTCTGGTTTTCAACCTTTAACGCCATGTTTTTATGCCTTAGTCTAGAAATATATACTAATTATCATCGTATTCTCAAACCAGGAATCCCACTGCTACGCGGTCAGTTCCTACGAGTTTACATTGGTCCCGTGGGAGTTGTTGGTGCCTCTCACAGGACCGTTCAGGGCTATTTTTGGTTTTCGCCCTCTAACACCCGATTTTTAAACCTAAGTCTAGAAATATACGAATAATCATCATATTCTAAAATCGACAAACCCACAGCTGCGGGGTCTGTTCCTACGAGTTACAATGGTTCCGTGGGAGGTGTTGGTACCTCCCACGGGGCCGTTCGGGAGTTGTTTCGAATTTTCTCCCGCTAACGCCATGTTTTGCCTAAGTCTAGAAATATGCAAATTATCATCGTATTCTTAAACCAGGAGTCCCACTGCTACGCGGTCAGTTCCTACGAGTTTACATTGGTCCCGTGGGAGGTGTTGGTGCCTCCCACAGGACCGTTCGGGGGTTGTTTTTGGTTTTCACCCTCTAACGCCCGATTTTTAAGCCTAAGTCTAGAAATATGCGAATTATCATCGTATTCTAAAACCGGCAGACCAACAACTGCGGGGTCTGTTCCTACGAGTTACAATGGTTCCGTGGGAGGTGTTGGTACCTCCCACGGGGCCGTTCGGGGGTTGTTTCGAATTTTCTCCCGCTAACGCCATGTTTTGCCTAAGTCTAGAAATATTCAAATTATCATCGTATTCTCAAACCAGGAGTCCCATTGCTACGCGGTCAATTCCTACGAGTTTACATTGGTCCCGTGGGAGGTGTTGTTGCCTCCCACAGGACCGTTCGGGGGCTATTTTTTTTTCACTCTCTAACGCCCGATTGTTAAGCCTAAGTCTAGAAATATACGAATTATCATCGTATTCTCAAACCGGCAGACCCACAACTGCGAGGTCCATTCCTACGAGTTACAATGGTCCCGTGGGAGGTGTTGGTGCTTCCCACGGGGACGTTCGGGGGCTGTTTTGAATTTGTCCCCACTAATGCGATGTTTTGCCTAAGTCTAAAAATATGCAAATTATCATCGTATTCTCAAAACGGTAGTTCCACGGCTGTGCGATCAGTTCCTACGAGTTACATTGGTCCCGTGGAAGGTGTTGGTACCACCCACGGGACTGATCGGGGACTGTTTTGGGTTTTCACCCTCTAACTCCATGTTTTTAAGCCGAAGTCTAGAAATATGAAAATTATCGTCGTACTCTCAAACCGAGAGTCTCGTGGCTGTGCGGTCAGTTCCCACGAGTTACATTGATCCTGTGGGAGATGTTGGTGCCTCCTAAGGGGCCTTTTGGAGGCTATTTCGAATTTCCCCGACTAACGCCATGTTTTTAAGCCTAAATCTACATATATTCAAATTACCGTCATATTTTCAAACCGAGAGTCCCGCGACTGCGCGGTCAGTTCCTACGATTTACATTGGTCCCGTGTTGGTGCCACTCACAGGGTTGTTCGGGGGCTGTTTCTAGTTTTTTTAATACCCCGTATTTTCATGCTATATTAATTTGGGGATTTATTAAATTTTACGTGAATGAAATCCGGAAATTAATTATGTTATAATTATTAATGTGACGAGAGTTAGTAATTATGGAAAACTTGTTGAATATTACTAATGAGCAAAGTAATATATTATATTGGTTATATTGAATGTCATGAGTGAATTAAATGACGATTTCGGAAATTTAAGTCGGAACGTGCTCGTGTCGCGTCGGACTAATTTTGTTAAATAAAAAAATGAATATTTTATAAGTTTCCCGTATGGTCGTTTTGAGTGTGCCAACGCGTTCGGTAGGGTCGAGATAGTCAGAAAAGTGTACCCGGGGGTTTAGTTTGGGTCTCGGGGCATTTTTAGGCCTAATTAGTACCCCGGGAGGGCATTTTAGTCATTTTACATAATTGGGTAATTAAACCCACGAATTTCAGCAACCTATATCAGCCAACTAAGTTAGTCTTTTAGGGTTAGAATATCCAGAAATCAATTGACGGCCATTGGAGAAGAGAGGAGAGAGCTCCAAGGCAATTCAAGGCCAAAAAGTCACCGGTTTGCACCGCCGCCACCACCACCGCGTAGATCGCGAGACAAGGAACGCAGCCATACCAAAATTAGCCGTGAATCAGAATACCAAAAATCCCAAGCAAGTGTTTAACTTGCTATTTTCGTTGGTGCAATCTCCATATTAGTTTAGGAATGATTTGTGATGAAAACTTTGGAACAAAACCCGATTTATGATAGGACAATCCATGTAGTATTGATTTATTTGTTGATTCTGGAAACCCTTGCCATGTAGAGGAGATAAACCACGAAATTTTGATGATCATAAGAAAGAAATTCTAGAGAAAGATTTGTTAGAAATCTGTTTAAGAAAATTCTAAGGTTCTTGATAATTGGATATAATTTTAGGTTGAAAATCCATGTTTAAATGATGAATATGTACATGACTTACGTTAGAATCATCTAGTATATTGTTATAATGTTAGTAGTAGAATTCTGGGACAATTGGAACTTGAAAATATGGATTTGGTGTAATTTTGGTGATGAAACCCGTAACTGCATTCTGCATAATTTTTTTCGCAGACCTTCTTGATCGATCGATCGAGCCTAGAGCTTCGATCGATCGAAGGTTCGATCGATCGAGCCCCAAGATTCGATCGATCGACCCCTCCTGGCAGACTTCTAATTCCCTCTTTAAATGAGTTAAATTCAAATTGTCGTGATATAATTCTTGGGCATTCTTGATAAAATGATTTGGGAGACATTGAGGACCAGTAGGGCATATGAATAAATGTTGGGACCTTTAATCTTTAACGAGAATGGTATTTATGGGATATTACTTTACGTTGGTAAATTTATGTATTTAAAGGGTGAGGTGCGTAAGAGAGTTACGTTGGAACCTAATAAAGTCACTCACTGAATTTCAGATTTGTGAGGATAGAGTCCACTAGTGTCATGTAATAAGTGAGAGAACCCTTCAAGTTAAGGTTAGTGACGGAACCTTATATAAAATACTTAATGGGAATATTAAGGATAAGTATCGTAATTATGGGTGAGGAGAGAAACCTATTTTGATATAAAGGATATGTGGTATATTTATATGGTTGTGTATGCATATATTATATACGTGTGAAAAATGTACACGCGCTACTTGCTATCCCTGAGGTTACCACGCTGGGACAGTCTTATCTCGATGGGACCTTTATGGGGGATATTGACTTGTACCCTAGAAGATAGATATCCTTGGTACAGGCTATCGAACTGATAGTTCAGACGGTCCTAAGAGACGTGAGGATATGTACTGACCTCTTAGAGACTTGGAATCTATGCTTCGCCTCAATCTTGTTTTGTGTATATATGTTATTACAGTTCGAGAGTGATTCCGAACTTATATACCCCTTAGTGTGAGCGATACGGGGATTGGATAGCAGAGTATGCCTGCACCATAGTTTGTATGTTGGTGCTGTTAAGATATATATATATATATTATACGAGTGCTTAATATATATACCTGAATTGGGGGATTTAAACTATTGCTGTAACGTAGTAAGTGAGAAATAATTCTGGACTATAAATTATGAATACTTGTTATGTGAAAGCCTAATATGTCACTGGAAAACTTTATTGATTTTATAAAGTTAAAAATGGAGAACTTTGGTTACTGATTGGAACATCCTTTTTAAAAATGGAATCGTGAATTGTAAATCTTACGAGTAATCTAGATAAGTTAAATCATTTAGAAAGACTAGTGCGATAAATGATGAAACAAACCATTGGGAAGGTTAGTGCGATAGGTGTGCACATTAGAAGAGAGGTGAGATTTTCTAAAGAGAGCGTCGCACTAATATGTTGTTGCATTGGCCTGTATCAATTTAAATACTTGCTAAACGTATTTTAAATCAAATACACTTTCGGGATCTGACCCGTTTCTTTTTCTCTCTCTCTCTCTCTCTCTCTCTCTCTCTCTCTCTCTCTCGTATATATATGTATGTATTACAGGTGCCCAGCCACAGGGGCGACTTGCTTAGGATCTCTTGACAGGAATGCGCTGCAGCTTAGGTGGGAGTTGCAGGTCACTTGCGTAGACGGCTTCCTTTATTGACTCCATTTATAGCATTCTCATTTATTGGGCATGTGCCGCCCTTTCCATTATTTCATTTGTTATTGGGACATTTATATTTCAGTTGTTTCCAGTATTGTTCTATGGGATTTATTCAGTTTGGATTTGTGACTTTAGTTTTCACATGCGGACATTCGAGTGACGAATGTATTATATTATTTGGTTTACTGTGATGTGATTCTTAATTATAGAAATGTTGTTTTTAAATAAATAAATCTTTTCTTTAATTAAAATTTGGAAAGTATGTATGAAAATGGTTTTTGACACTTAGTTTAAATTATTTAGGATGTTAAATTGAAAAATGTATTTTTTATCGACAGTGATGCTGAGAATGAACCAACTGTTTACCTTGATTTAATTTAATAAAGGAGTGATCGCCCGGTATTTAATTAGGCGGGGTGTCACAGGTGGTATCAGAGCCTCAGGTTCTAGTGTCCATAGGATCTGTACGGCTTATTTCGCTTTCAGCTTAACGTTATTGCTATAGAGCCCTATTTTTAGGATTGTTGTATTCCTTCTTTTACGTTAAAGTCTTCAGCTATTTCAGATTTGATGATAACTGTAGACTAATAAACTTGTTCACGTTTCAGATGCCTCCGAGACGTGCTCCGAAAGATAGGCGTGCCCAAGCCGAGCAGCCAGCAGCTCTGGCACCAGGCACAATGAATACAAACAAAGTAGCCGCCATTGTTGCTCAGGCGGTAAATGCCGCGATAGCGGTGATTCAGCAGGCTCCACCCCAGGTTCAGGCAGTGGCGCCAGTACCAGCACAACTTTCATCCGCATGGGAGAGGGTTCGGGATGCTTTTCAGAAAGCGCATCCCCCTGAATTTTCTGGTAGCTCCGATATTGTTACAGTTAGTCAATGGAAGAAAGACATCCAGCGGCACCTCCGTATGTATGAGTGCACTGACGTGCAAAAGCAGTTATTGTCTTCCTTTAAGCTGGTGGGAGCCGCATTACAGTGGTGGGAGTCCAATAATACTTTAGAGGAGAGGGACACGATCCCTATTCAGTTGTTCTGGGAGCGGTTTGACTGCAAGTATTTTCCACCTGCAGTGCAGACTGAGATGAGGCGGAAATTGCTAAATCTAAAGCAGGAGAGTCTTACCGTAACGGAGTATAAGGATGAGTTCACGAGACTTCTCACCATTGTGCCAGATGAGGCACTTACTGAGAGCAAGAAGGTTATGCTATTTATCGACGGGTTAGCTTAGAGGATCCGTCAGTACCTTATCGGGAATTTATCCCTGAGTACTTTCACTGATGTACTCAATGCCGCGTTACTACATTGCCAGGATCATCGCTTCCACCTTCAGGGAAGCAAGAGAGCAGGAGAGTCCAGCCAGCAGGGCAGGACCGTGGGTAATGGTGACGTTGGGGCACCATCTCATGGACTAACTCGTCAGCACGAGCAGAGTTCCCATCAGGGGGACCCTGCTAAGCGATTCCGTTCAGGTGATTCTAGGCAGGGGTATGGGGGCTATAGGCAGGGCCAGTAGGGCCAGCCTAATCATCAGGGCCAGCAGGGCCAACAACGACATCAGGGACAGCAGCAGGGCCATCAGGGCCAACAGCGTGCTAATCAGGGCCAACAGGGCCAGTGGCGGGGAGGTAACGGCCAGCAGGGTCGTGGTCAGCAGGGACAGAGGGGAGGAAACTTCAGAGGCCGATGTTTTGGGTGAGGCAAACATGGCCATAGACGTCAGGATTGTCCTGAGGGTGATAGGGCCCCACAGCAGCAGGGAGTCCGTAATGAGCCGCAGAGGCCACTTTTTCCACCTGCCCTCCCAGCTCCAGCCCAGGTGCCAGCCCTACCAGCTATTCCAGCGGCTCCAGCACAGCAGGGGCAATTACAGTATGGACGTGTCTACAACGTCCACCAGACCGCAGCTCTACAGGCACCACCTGCGATTGGGGGTATGTTTCCTATCCATGTTACTATGGGTCGAGTCTTGTTTGATAAGGGGGCAACGTATTGTTTTATAGCTACACATTTTACAAAGTCCTTAGGGTTGCTATCCACAACAGAGAGCACCATGACGTGTGTCGACTCACCACTGGGGAGTGGGTCACTTATTTTCTTTATATGCCAGGGAGTGGGGGTAGATATTGGTAGCTTGGTATTACCTGCAGACATGTTAGTCTTAGACATGCACGAGCATGATGTGATTATTGGTATGGATTGGCTCGTAGCTTATAGAGCCATGATTGATTGCTTCGGTGGGAGCATTATTTTTGCCATTCCGGGGCAAGAGATGTTTGTAGTGGCGATGCCTCGCCCAGAGGGAGGTTCGACCGCTCATTTATATTACATAGAGGAGGATACCTCTAACGAGGTTGTGATTCCCTTAGATTCGATCCCTGTTGTCAGGAAGTATTCCGATGTGTTTCAGGAGATACCAGGCCTACCGCCTAGTCGTGAGATAGACTTTGTCATAGATTTATTGCCAGATACGAGACCTATAGCACGTGCACCGTACCGTATGGCTCCGACAGAGATGCGAGAGCTACGAGATCAGATAGAGCAGTTATTAGGTCAGGGCTTCATTCGTAGGAGTACCTCACCTTGGGGCGCTCCAGTATTGTTTGTGAAGATGAGAGATGGTTCACTGAGATTGTGTGTGGACTACCGGGGACTGAACAAGGTCACGATATGGAATAAGTATTCGTTGCCTCGTATTGATGATCTATTCGACCAGTTGAGGGGATCAACTTTCTTTTTGAAGATAGATCTGAGGTCGGGGTACCATCAGTTACGTATTAGAGAACAGGATGTTTCAAAGACTTCCTTCTTGTCGAGATATGGGTCCTATGAGTTCAGGGTGATGCCGTTCGGACTCACAAATGCCCCAGCCGTTTTCATGGACTTGATGAACCGAGTATTCAGAGAGTTCTTGGATCAGTTTGTCATCGTCTTCATAGATGACATCTTGATATATTCACACTCCGAGGAGGAACATGCCGAGCATTTGAGGCAAGTTCTTCAGACTCTACGAGAGCATCAGTTGTATGCTAAGTACGAGAAGTGTGGATTCTGGTTGCGAGAAGTACAGTTCTTAGGCCATGTTGTTTCTGAGCAGGGGATTACAGTTGACCCAAGCAAAGTGTCAGCGGTGAGGGAGTGGGGACAGCCCATGACACCGACGGAAGTGCGTAGTTTCTTGGGATTAGCCGGATACTACAGGAGATTTATTCGGGGATTCTCCAAAATAGCGGGTCCATTGACGAATCTGACTCGCAAGGGGGTACCATACGTTTGGGATGACGCTTGTCAGTTGAATTTCGACGAGTTGAAAGACAAGCTTACTTCAGCGCCAGTCCTTGCTTTACCAAAACCGGGTGTGGAGTACCTGGTTTACACCGATGCGTCTTTACGGGGACTTGGAGGAGTACTCCAGCAGGAGGAGAAGGCTATAGCTTTTGCTTCCCGTAAGCTTAAGCTACATGAGAAGAATTACCCCACCCACGACCTGGAGTTAGCAGCGGTCGTCTTTGCATTGAGGATTTGGAGGCACTACTTATTGGGTGAGAAATTCCGTTTGTTCACAGACCACAAGTCACTACAGTACCTGTTCACTCAACGAGAGCTGAATATGCGTCACCGCAGGTGGTTAGAGTTTGTGAAAGACTATCAGTTCGAAATACAGTATCATCCGGGGAAGGCAAATGTAGTTGCTGATGCGTTGAGCCGTAGACCGGTAGACGATGTAGCGGACATTTGGAAAGCAAAGTGGAAGGAGTTGGGTCACCAGGACGCAGTAGCCCGTTCTTTCATATCCGTTATGTCAGTCACACCCGAGATTGTTACGAGGGTGATACAGGCACAGACCACAGACCCGTTTTGCCAGGAGAAGATTGTGCGACTTCTAGCCGAGGGTGCTGAGTCCTATTCTGTTAGTTCTGATGGAGGTTTGCGGTTTAATGGGAGATTGGTGGTTCCAGAAGGAGCAGAGTTTCGTCATGAAGTGATGACTCATTCTCATGGGTCCCAATTTGCAGTACATCCGGGAGGCGATAAGATGTACCAAGACATGAGGAGACAATACTAGTGGAGCGGGATGAAGAAGGACATTGCTGAGTTTGTGTCCAAGTGTTCTACCTGCCAACTGGTAAAGGTGGACCACCAGAAATCGTCAGGATTACTTCAACCATTGGAAGTACCAGCGTGGAAGTGGGAGAGTATTTCCATGGATTTTATTACAGGGTTGCCTACATCACAGCGGGGCCACGATTCTATCTGGGTGATTGTAGACCGTTTGACCAAGGTGGCTCATTTTCTGCCAGTATGGACAGATTATACTATGGGTCAGTATGCTCAGTTGTTCATTGCTGAGATTGTCAGATTACATGGGGTGCCCCTGAATATTGTGTCAGATAGGGATAAGATTTTTGTGTCACGCTTCTGGGAAAGCTTTCAGGAGGCTATGGGTACTGAGTTGAGGTTGAGTTCGGCTTACCACCCACAGACAGACGGACAGATAGAGCGTACTAATCAGATGTTAGAAGATATGCTACGCATGTGTGTTCTCGATTTTGGAGGAGGTAGGGAGCCACATCTTCCACTGGTAGAGTTTTCTTATAATAACTCCTATCAGTTCACGATTGGCGTGGCACCATTTGAGGCTTTGTATGGCAGGCCTTGTCGTTCTCCAACTTGTTGGCTCGAGATGGGGGATAACAAGTTACTAGGGCCAGAAGTGATTCAGGATACCTCCGCGAGGATTGAGATAATCAGGAGTCGTATTCGGGTAGCCCAGGACAGGCAGAAGAGCTACGCCGATGCGAAACGGTTCTTCCGAGAGTTTAATGTGGGAGATCAAGTGTTATTGTGTGTATCTCCTATGAAGGGAGTGATGAGGTTCGAGAAGAAGGGGAAGTTGGCTCCGAGGTACGTGGGACCATTTCCCATCATCGAGAGGATTGGGCCGGTAGCATACAGGTTGGGATTGCCAGAACATTTACATCGCATCCACGATGTATTCCACATCTCGTCGTTGAGACGATATCTTCGGGATGATAGGACCCATACTCACATTGCGATAGATGAGATAGACTTACAGTCTGATAGCTCTTACGAGGAGAGACTAGTGGCTATTCTAGACTATAGTGAGAGGAGATTGAGGTCGAAAATAGTTCCACTTGTGCGAGTCCAGTGGGAGCATCATAATGTGGAGGAATCCACTTGGGAGCGCGAGGAAGATATGCGCGAGAAATATCCAGAGTTGTTTTTACCATGTATGCCTTATTTTCCGAATTTCGGGACGAAATTCCGTTATTAGGGGGGAAGTATGTAATACCCCGTATTTTCATGCTATATTAATTTGGGGATTTATTAAATTTAACGTGAATGAAATCCGGAAATTAATTATGTTATAATTATTAACGTGACGAGAGTTAGTAATTATGGGAAACTTTTTGAATATTACTAATGAGCAAAGTAATATATTATATTCGTTATATTGAATGTCACGAGTGAATTAAATGACGATTTCGGAAATTTAAGTTGGAACGTGCTCGTGTCACGTCGGGACTAATTTTGTTAAATAAAAACATGAATATTTTATAACTTTCCCGTATGGTCATTTTGAGTGCGCCAACGCGTCCGGTAGGGTCGAGATAGTCAGAAAAGTGTACCCGGGAGTTTAGTTTGGGTCTTGGGGCGTTTTTAGGACTAATTAATACCCCGGGAGGGCATTTTAGTCATTTTACATAATTGGGTAATTAAACCCACGAATTTCAGCAACCTATATCAGCCAAATAAGTTAGTCTTTTAGGGTTAGAATATCCAGAAATCAATTGACGGCCATTGGAGAAGAGAGGAGAGAGCTCCAAGGCAATTCATGGCCAAAAAGTCACCGGTTTGCACCGCCGCCACCACCACCGCGTAGATCGCGAGACAAGGAACGCAGCCATACCAAAATCAGTCGTGAATCAGAATATCAAAAATCCCAGGCAAGTGTTTAACTTTCTATTTTCGTTGGTGCAATCTTCATATTAGTTTAGGAATGATTTGTGATGAAAACTTTGGAAGAAAACCCGATTTATGATAGGAGAATCCATGTAGTATTGATTTATATGTTGATTCTGGAAACCCTTGCCATGTAGAGGAGATAAACCACGAAATTTTGATGATCATAAGAAAGAAATTCTGGAGAAAGATTTGTTAGAAATCTGTTTAAGAAAATTCTAGGGTTCTTGATAATTGGATATAATTTTAGGTTGAAAATCCATGATTAAATGATGAATATGTACATGCCTTACGTTAGAATCATCTAGTATATTGTTATAATGTTAGTAGTAGAATTCTGGGACGATTGGAACTTGAAAATATGCATTTGGTGTAATTTTGGTGATGAAACCCGTAACTACATTCTGCAGAATTTTTTTCACAGACCTGCTTGATCGATCAATCGAGCCTAGAGCTTCGATCGATCGAAGGTTCAATCGATCGAGCCCCAAGCTTCGATCGATCGACCCTTCCTAGCAGACTCCTAATTCCCTCTTTAAATGAGTTAAATTCAAATTGTCGTGATATAATTCTTGGGCATTCTTGATAAAATGATTTGGGAGACATTGAGGACAAGTAGGCCATGTGAATAAATGTTGGGACCTTTAATCTTTAACGAGAATGGTATTTATGGGATATTACTTTAGGTTGGTAAATTTATGTATTTAAAGGGTGAGGTGCGTAAGAGAGTTACGTTGGAACCTAATAAAGTCACTCACTGAATTTCAGATTTGTGAGGATAGAGTCCACTAGTGTCATGTAATAAGTGAGAGAACCCTTCAAGTTAAGGTTAGTGATGGAACCTTATATAAAATACTTAATGCGAATATTAAGGATAAGTATCGTAATTATGGGTGAGGAGAGAAACCTATTTTGATATAAAGGATATGTGGTATATTTATATGGTTGTGTATGTATATATTATATACGTGTGAAAAACGTACCCGCGCTACTTGCTATCCCTGAGGTTACCGCGCTGGGACAGTCTTATCTCGATGGGACCTTTATGGGGGATATTGACTTGTACCCTAGAAGATAGATATCCTTGGTACAGGATATCGGACCGATAGTTCAGACGGTCCTAAGAGACGTGAGGGTATGTACTGACCTCTTAGAGACTTGGAATTTATGCTTTGCCTCAATCTTGTTTTGTGTATATATGTTATTATAGTTCGAGAGTGATTCTGAACTTGTATACCCCTTAGTGTGAGCGATACGGGGATTGGATAGCAGAGTATGCCTGCACCATAGTTTGTATTTTGGTGCTGTTAAGATATATACATATATATATATATATATATATATATATATATATATTATACGAGTGCTTAATATATATACCTGAATTGGGGAATTTAAACTGTTGTTGTAACGTAGTAAGTGAGAGATAATTCTGGACTATAAATTATGAATACTTGTTATGTGAAAGCCTAATATGTCACTGGAAAACTTTATTGATTTTATAAAGTTAGAAATGGAGAACTTTGGTTACTGATTGGAACATCCTTTTTAAAAATGGAATCGTGAATTGTAAATCTTACGAGTAATCTAGATAAGTTAAATCATTTAGAAAGACTAGTGCGATAAATGATGAAACAAACCGTTGGGAAGGTTACTGCGATAGGTCCGCCCATTAGAAGAGAGGTGAAATTTTCTCAAGAGAGCGTCGCACTAATATGTTGTTGCATTGGCCTGTATCAATTTAAATACTTGCTAAACGTATTTTAAATCAAACACACTTTCGGGCTCTGACCCATTTCTTTCTCTCTCTCTCTCTTGTATATATATGTATGTATTACAGGTGCCCATCCACAGGGGCGACTTGCTTAGGATCTTTTGACAGGAACCCGCTGCAGCTTAGGTGGGAGTTGCAGGTCACTTGCGTAGACGACTTCCTTTATTGACTCCATTTCTAGCATTCTCATTTATTGGGCATGTGTCGCCCTTTCCATTATTTCATTTGTTATTGGGACATTTATATTTCAGTTGTTTCCAGTATTGTTCTATTGGATTTATTCAGTTTGGATTTGTGACTTTAGTTTTCACATGCGGACATTCGATTGACGAATGTATTATATTATTTGGTTTACTGTGATGTGATTCTTAATTATAGAAATGTTGTTTTTAAATAAATAAATCTTTTCTTTAATTAAAATTTGGAAAGTATGTATGAAAATGGTTTTTGACACTTAGTTTAAATTATTTAGGGTGTTAAATTGAAAAATGTATTTTTTATCGACAGTGATGCTGAGAATGAACCAACTGTTTACCTTGATTTAATTTAATAAAGGAGTGATCGCCCGGTATTTAATTAGGCGGGGTGTCATAGTTTTCAACCTTTAATGCCAGGTTTTTATGCCTTAGTCTAGAAATATATACTAATTATCGTCGTATTCTCAAACCGGGAGTCCCGTGGATTCGAGGTCAGTTCCCACGAGTTACATTGGTCCCGTGGGAGATGTTGGTGCCTCCTAAGGGGACGTTCGGGGGCTGTTTCGAATTTTCCCCCCACTAACGCCATGTTTTTAAGCCTAAGTCAAAAAATATTCAAATTACCGTCGTATTATCAAACCGGGAGTCCGGGGGCTATGCGATCAGTTCTCACGAGTTACATTGGTCCTATGGGAGGTGTTGGTGCCTCCCATGGGGCCTTTTGGGGGTTGTTTAGAATTTTTCCCCACTAACGCCATATTTTGCTTAAGTCTAGAAATATGCAAATTATTATCGTATTCTCAAGACGGGAGTCCCGCGACTGCGCGATCAGTTCATACGTGTGGCATTGGTCCCGTGGGAGGTGTTGGTGCCTCCCACGGGATCGTTCGATGACTTTTTTGAGTTTTCACCCTCTAACGCCATGTTTTTAAGTCTAAGTCTAGAAATATGCAAAATATGGTCCTACTCTCAAATCGGGAGTCCTGCGGCTGTGCGGTCAGTTCCTACGAGTTACATTGGTCTCGTGGGAGGTGTTGGTGCCACCCACGGGACTGCTCGGGGACTGTTTTTGGTTTTCACCATCTAACTCCATGTTTTTAAGCCTAATTCTAGAAATATGCAAATTATCGTCGTATTTTCAAACCGAGATTCTCGTGGCTGTGCGGTCAGTTTCCACGAGTTACATTGGTCCCGTGGGAGGTGTTGGTACCTTCCAAGGGGCCATTCGGGAGTTTTTTCGAATTTCCCCCCACTAACGCCATATTTTTAAGCCTATCTCTAGAAATATGCAAATTATCATAAAAAAGTGTCCGACATAGGAACCAAACGCGTAGTCACGAGGCTCCCGATTTGAGTGTACGACGTAAATCTGCAAAAAGTTAGACTTAAGCATAAAAACATGCCATCGAAGGGTGAAAACGTAAAACAAACACGAAACGGTCCGGTAAGAGTCACAAACACCTTGCACGGGACCAATGTGACTCGTAAGAACCGAACGCGTAGTCACGGGGCTCCCGATTTGAGTGTACGATGTAAATCTGTAAAAAGTTAGACTTAAGCATAAAAACATGTCATCGAAGGGTGAAAACTTAAAACAAACACGAAACAGTCCGGTAAGAGCCACAAACTCGCAAGGGACCAATGTGACTCGTAGGAACCGACTGCGTAGTCAGGGGCTCCCGGTTTGTGTCTGCGACGTAAATTTGCAAAAAAATAGACTTAAGCATAAAAATAAGCCATGAAAGGGTGAAAACGTAAAACAATCACAAAATTGTCCCGTAAGAGGCATGAACGACCCGCACAGGATTGATGTAACTCGCACGAACCGGCCTTTTAGTCCTGACCCTTCGGGTTTGAGTGTACGACGTAAATTTGTAAAAAGTTAGACTTAAGCATAAAGACATACCATCTAAGGGTGAAAATGTAAAACAACCACAAAACGGTCCCTTAAGAGCCACGAACACCTCATACAGGATCAATGTGACTCGTACGAACTGACCGCGTAGTCACGGGACTCCCGGTTTGAGTGTACGACGTAAATTTATAAAAAATTTAGACTGAAGCATAAGAACATGCCATCGATGGGGAACAAATAAAACAGCAACAAAACGGTCTGGTAAGAGTCACGAACGACTCACACGGGATCGATGTGACTCGTAGAAATCGACCGCATAGTCATGGGGCTCCCGGTTTGAGTGTACGACATAAATTGCAAAAAATTTAGACTTAAGAATAAAAACATGACATCGAAGGGTGAAAACGTAAAACAAGCACAAAATGGTCCCGTAAGAGGCACGCACGCCTCTCACATGATCGATGTAACTCGTAGGAACTGGCCGCACTGTCACAGCTCTCACGTTTTGAGCGTACGACGCAAATGTGTAAAAGGTTACTTAAGCATAAAAACATGCCATCGAACGGTGAAAACGTAAAACAACCACAAAACGGTCTCGTAAGAATCACTAACACCTCGCACGGGACCAATGTGACTTGTAGGAACCGACCGATTATTTACGGGGATCCCAGTTTGAGTGTACATCGTAAATTTGTAAAAAGTTAGACTTAAGCATATATACACTATATAGAGTGTATATATATGAAGTGTGTATACAATGTATATACATATAGGTATACAGTGTATATATATGTATACATATATATACATCGTATATATATGTATACACTGCATATGCAGTGTATATATATGTAGTGTATGTAGATAACAGTATGTATACATATATATATATTGTTATACAGTGTATATACATATATGTATATAACAGTATATATGTATATATGCATATATAAACATTATATATATGCTATATAACAGTTTACATATATATATATATATATATATATATATATATATAACAATATATAACAGTATGTATACTATTATATATATACATGCATATATAGCATATTATATATGTTATATATAACAATATGTATACTATTATATACATACATGCATATATAGCATATTATATACATATTGTTATATAACAATATAACATATATATATATATATATATATATATATATATATATATAACAATATGTATATGTGTATATATATATATATGTATATATATATATATATATATATATATGTTATATTGTTATATAACAATATGTATATAATATGCTATATATGCATGTATGTATATAACAGTATACATACTGTTATATATGTACATATATAACAGTATGTATATTGTTATATATATAGTATAACAGTATACATACTGTTATACTGTTATATACATACATAACTGTATATATATGTATACTGTATATAACAGTATATAATAGTATGTATACTGTTATATACAATATATATATATATATATATATACTGTTATACTTAAATAAATGTACAGTATACATATAAATGTATATATATGTATATTGTATATGTATGTATACTGTATTTGTATGTATACATATATGTGTCCGTTTTGTTTTTAGATTTTTGGAATGAATTAGTTGTTATGTTTGGATTTTTGTATGCAAATTCATGTACATGAAAAAATGCAAATTTTTATATGTTTCTAAAAATTCAAATTTGTTAAGACTGTATTTTGAACTTCATGATTTAATGTTTCTTTTTGTAATTTTCTTACCTTAGATGCTTTGATTTATATTAGTGATTTAAATTCCCAACGGTTAAATACTATATTAGTGATTTAAGTTCATTCAATTTGGCAAAATGCCCATATCTGTTCTTATATAATGCCATTTTTTTTTCTTTTTTGAGGTGTTGAAAGTAATATTTAAGGAGCTTTTTACCATTTCAATGAAACACTTATTTTTGGTCTTCCTGATACAACAAGTGAGCTCTATACTTCTACACCAAATGAAGGTAAATTCCATCTATTTTTTCACATTTGCTTTCAATGTGATTGTGTCTTTCTACATTTATATCAACGTAAAGGGCTTGCACAAACGAATAGAAACCCATTTCATAGAGAAATGGGTTCTTATTCTAATTTGACTACCATTCGGACATAGCTTTAGCACTAAATGTACAAAAAATAAAATTCCTTGAAATTTTTTAGCGGGTATTTATCTAGATTACTCTATCAAATTTCATCATTTTTGAGTTATATAGGTACTAAAATGGGTCACATCCACCGTCCAGTAAGACCCTTGACTATAAAGGCCCTTAGTTGACATCAAATAGGACTAAAAATGATCTTAGTTTTCTTTTTTTTTCAAGAAAGTTTCATTCCAACACTCTCCAATTTTTGCTCACCGCGACCTTTTGTTTTGGAGGTCATATACTGGTGTTAAATTTCAGAAGTCTATTCTACACTTTCCCACATTTTATTGATAGAAACAAGCTCCATTTCAATTTCTTATTTTTGCTTTTTATTTGGGAAATTTATTTTGTTTTGCAAGAACTTATTTCATGTTTTAACTTTGGGGGCTTTGTGTTTTCCTCCTAGGTATGGTTTTCTGCTCTCACCCCTATGTTTGGTAATGTACAGTCGGAAATATTTGCTTATTGAGTTCATTTTTATGTTTTTGAACTCTGATGGTTTAGATATTAAATCGGTGAAAGGGATTTAATGGGGGTTTGGCTGTGCTTTTTGATGTTGGGTTTATTTTAATGTTAAAAATAGGTTGGATTTCATAAATAAACAAAGGAAACTCTGTCGAAATTGTCTGAAATTAAATACTGTTTTAAATTGATTAAGTCAAACATACATGCATTTGAAGTTATAAAACTCATGTAGTCATTTATTTTTGTATTTTGTGCACGTTGATGATGGATTTTGCTTGGAATTAATATGTTCGTGGTGGCTTAGAGTTGGGGTTTCTTATAGTGTAGGGGGAGCCATATTGTCGCCGTCGTTTTAGTTTACGTGGAATTTTTTAACATCTTTTGATGTGTTAATGTATTAGGTTAGATCATGTTTACATATTTTGATGTGTTAGAATTTATTATGTTCGTATTTGGCAGGCATTTATTTTGTACCTTCATACTTGGATTATGATGAAATATTATTTTGTAATTCATATTTATGAGATTTGGTTGAAAATTGTGGAATTTTGTATTACTTATGATTGTATGACAAATATGTAATGTTATTTTGGATTATAAGGTTGTACATTTGATGAAAAAGTGCAATTTTAAAAATGTTTCCAATTGCAAAAAAAATAATAGGTAATAAATAAAAATCTAATACTTTTGGCAACACAATTTTTTGTCGTCAAAAGTTATCATCTACTTCTATCACTTTGGATATGGAAACAAATATTTGGTTGCGAAAAGATAACTTTTGGCAACACAAGAGATGTGTGGCCAAAGGTATTGCTTTTGGCAACATAAGAATTGTGTTACCAAAAGGCTATACCTTCGGCAACACAGCTCTTGTGTTGCCAAAGATATTGCTTTTGGCAACACAAGACCTGTGTTGCCAAAGGTATAGCCTTTTGTCACTACAACTCTTCTGTTGCCAAAAGGTATAGCTTTTGGCAACACAAATATTTTTGTCGCTGTTGAGTGACTTTTGGCAACACAAATAATAGTTTTTATTATAAATTTGACAAATTATAAAATACTTTTGGCAACACAATTGCGTGTTACCAAAAGTATACCTTCAGCAACACAAGCCTACTCTATTGCCAAAGAGTTTCCTGGAGAGACAATAGGCAACAAGCTAGAAACATAGCAAAATGTGTTGCCAATACCTTTTAGCAACATATTTCTAACTTTAGCAACATAATTTGTATGTTGCTAATGGTACAAATTCTTGTAGTGAGACGAAGACCTGCTAGTACGAATTGATTTGGCTCCTTGGCTGAATTGATACGACAATTGAATTGATTCGGTCCAAGCGCGAATCGATTCGATCCAAGCACGAATCGATTCGGTTGTCAAAATTTTAACAATTTATCCCTTTTTAGTTTAGAACTCGCGGGAAACGATCTAATTAATCTTTGAGATGATTTTTAAATATAAAGAGAGTTATTTTAAGATAATCGGTAGGTTGATATTGGGTTTGAGACTTTGTCACTTGGGAGAAACTTAAGGGTTAAGATTAATTAGGCATAATTGAGGAATAAAAATCTAGTTCGAAGAATGATATCGTGTCATGGGAATTTGGTGGGAACGATGACCTAGACCAGTAGGTAATAAGTGAGATAGCTACTGAATAGACTTAAGGGATAATTGGTAGCCTTCCAAGTGATGGGAAACACTCGGGCTTATGCGAATAAGAAGTTTAACGGTATGCTGATAATACGTAGGCTATGCGAGAGTATGTAGACTATGTACGGACTATATTATGGGTTATGGGATTACCTTAATTGAATGTATATGCATAGGCTGTGTGAATACCTAATGTGTGGGTATTTTGTGCACGACATACCTACGCTGTTTGTTATCGTAGAAAGTTTGGAAAAGGAACAGTCTTATCTTGATGGGCCATTTTAGGGTATTTTGACTTGTAGCTCAGAACATAGAACTTAGGGATGAGCACCACTTGTGTGAATGAGGGTGTGGCCGATAATTTGGGTGTGTAGGTATGTGCGTAGCCCAAAGTTATAGGACTATGTTCGCCTCCAATATGTGTAATTATTATTTCTGGTTTGAGAGTGATCTTGGACCATTAGTCCTCTATTTGTATGTGATGTACAGGTATATATATATATGTTCTAAAATGCCCGCCTAGGCTCTGCCTATGCTTGAAGCTTGGAAGAAACGCCCCGCCTTACGCTTTTCATGCCTTATTTCTGGTAAAACCCTTAAGGCGCACTTTTTTCTAAAAACAACAATACTTTAATGAAACGATATCGTATTTTAAAGATTTTTTTACAAACCGGACCATTATCTCATCCAAAATAATCAAATAGTATTTTAATTTGCATATATTCAGACATATTTTTATGATATTTACAGTTTTAGTATTTTAATAACCTTGTTATGGTTACAAAATATTAAAATATATTAAGAAAACCTAAACGTTTTTTCACGTCTTTTTAAGCCTAAGGCCCACCTAAGGTTCTAAGGCTTAAGACTTGACCTCCACGCCTCGATCACGCCTCGTGTTTTTTAGAACCTTGATATATATATATATATATACACTTGTGATTTAATTATAGTTTTTTTGCTTAGTAGATGACAAAGATAGTGATATCTAAATTAATCTAAATATGTGGTAACTTAATCCTTTTTTTTTGTTAAGCAAATGATACCATAAAACGACCCGCCTAAGGGGGCGGAAACTAGTATACAGGAAAGATACCAAGTACAAAAACAAAGGGCCGGAACCCAGAACAACCAAGCCTACCACCTAAAATTCCTCCAAAAAGTCAATAAACTGAGCAAGCGATGAGTCATGCCTTTTCCTAAACCAGGTAAGAAGAAGGCTCAGGAAGTTGTACCGAACTCGTGAGGGATCAATTTCGACCCCCTCGAATTATCTCTTGTTCCTCTCCTGCCAGACAGTCCAAAGAATTCATAAACGGGAAAATTCATAAATATCTGATAGACATAGAATTATCAGTAGTTGTTGTATGGGCAATACGGGTGAGCACAATGAGTTAGAAGGTTTGGTAAAATATTTAGCTCGTACTAGTTAGACGGGGAAGTATAATTAGGATGAATTAAGAATATACATTAGGCTTGCACACTAGCTAAGGGGTGAGGACCTCAAGTGAGAGCCACGAAACTAACATGTATATAATATCTGCTGATTATGCATTTTAAATACTTGCAAATATTTTTAAACTATTTTACTCGGGCTCTGACCCATTTTGTAAATCTATTTTGTAAAAACCATTTTAGAAGCCCAGCTACATGGAATCCTATCTTAGGAGTTCATTCTCATTTGACGTTGCTACAGTTTCTCTGGACGATTACATGACTTATTTGGTAGATGCCCTCATTTCTTTCAGATCAGATGCATCCTTTCATTTATCCCAGTCGGTCATGTCGTCCATCTCTATTAGTAGTTATTTCTAGAGACTTTGTACTTCGTTTACTTTTAGTTGCGGATTTAGTTTTGTTTATGGATTATTGTGTTGGAGTTTAAGACTGGGGTGTTTATCCCAATCATATCTTATTTGATTAAGTTATTTCATTATTTATGATGTTGGTTAATCAGAATGGTGAATGTTATGTTCATTTATATAATTTTTTTAGATCATTTCATGTTTATTAAAAAGTAAAACTTGACATTAGCTTTTCAAATACTAGGTGATTAGTAAATAATAAAGAGTTTTCAACAGTAACACTAAGAATGAACCAATAGAATATTCTGTTTTTATTTAATAAAAGATTAATCACTCGATATTTAATTAAACCATGTATCACAAAGAAGGTATTTGATCGGTAATGGTCACAAGCTACAAAGAGAGTCAAAGGTCTTTGCGTGGGTTTGCATGGAGAAGTTTTTTTTACGAGGTATATCTCCAAATTCTTAAACCGAAAATAATATTCGTTGTCCCCCACTATGCCAATAGTGTTCCTACCATTTTGTGTAGTCCTAATAGTAATATAAAAAATAGGAGTAATGGGATCATTAACTCTGTCTCTTTTGTCTCTCCACGTCAGCCCTTGGTTTGCATTGGCCATCCTACTACTTTCAGTACCCACACACCACCTACTTTGAACATATGGTGGGTTATGGGACTGAATTTGCCCCACCAGTCCCATCAACTGTGGTTTCTTGGTGTAGTCTCTGAAAAATTAGCCGGATCGTCTCGTGTTGACCCGTAACAACGGACCATAGAATTCCCCCATTACCTCTTCTTCTTTTTCAAACTAGTAGTCATCCTTTTTGTTTCCAATCCTCCCACGTTTATAGCTGAAATAGGATAATCTTTCATATCTGAAAGCCACCCAGTTAAGGTTCACCCATTCTCTTCCCATGTTAGCTCCTTTTTAGCCGATTGTTGATCTTGACTCTAATCCTCATTCTGACATGCTTAGACATCTGGAAATCTTTTTCATTTGACTCGTGAATCTCCATAACTTCTCTAATCAGAGTAGCTAATTTGTTTATATTGTTTCTAGATTTTTTGTTCAATGGTACATGATGAACTAGGCCCTGAAGAAATATTTGTCAAATGTGTTGGAAGAGATTGTTTATATATTTAGGGGAGGGAGCAAAATATATGAAAAAAGAGTGGAGAACTATTTGGTGAAAGGAACTATTTTATTAGAACTCACTAAATTTTGATTGATACAAAATGTGGAGACAACACCCCTATTTATACTATCCTCCAACTCAAATGAATGGTGGAGATTAAATTTACATCAAGGGTCAAGATTGAATCTCTAGACCCTTCCACATCTATCTACCATTTCTTACATTCTCCACAATACACAAGATGGATCTAGAATGTTCTTGGCCAAATATCACTCTTAATGGGTCTAACTTTATAGAGGCCCAATACTAACTAATTAGACAACCCAAACATTTAACCCAAAAATACAAACTAATAAAGCCCAATTATTTTAATTTCAAAAACAAGTTTAATTTTCAACACCCCCTCTTAAACTTGGTTTTGCCACTCCAAGTAGTCTTCGTAGCTTGTGGAACACTTCATGCTTGAGTGGTTTGGTAAAGATGTCGACAACTTGATCATGAGACTTTACGTACTTCAGTTGTACCTCCTTCTTTTCCACACATTCACGAAGGTAGTGATACCTTGTGTCGATGTGCTTGCTTCTGTTATGGAAAACTGGATTATTTGCTAATGCAATCGCCAATTTATTGTCGAGGCATATCTCAACCGTATCTTCAGGTATGTTAAGCTCTTTCAATAAATTCTTCAACCAAATTGCATGACATACACAATTTGTTGTGGCGACGTATTCAACTTCACAAGCAGAAAGGGTGACAATAGGTTGCTTCTTTGAACTCCATGTGAATGCAACGTCTCCCATGTAGAACACGAACCCACTTGTGCTTTTTCGGTCATCTAAGTCTCCTCCCCAATCACTATCACTGTAGCCAACAAGCTTGAAACTGTTAGAGACTGAATAAAATAATCCATAGCCAATCATTCCTTTAACATAGCGAAGGATCCTTCTTGCAGCCTTCAAGTGTGTTATTGTTGGAGTTTCCATATAACGACTGATAAGTCCAACTCCAAAGAGGATATTGGGCCTTGTGCATGTTAAGTATCGCAAGCTTCCAACGAGGCTCTTAAAATATGTTGGATCCACTATTTCTCCTTCGTCATGCTTTGACAGCTTGGTTCCATATTCCACGGGAGTGCTTACGGGCTGACATTCATTCATCTTAAATATCTTGAGAACTTCCTTTGCATAGCTTTCTTGAGAAATAAATATTCCTTCTTTCTCTTGCTTTACTTCTATGCCAAGATAGTAGGACATGAGCCCAATATCGGTCATCTCGAATTCTCTTGTCATCACCTTCTTAAACTCCTCGATCATCTTTGCATCATTTCCTGTGAAGATTAAATCATCCACATACAAGCAAACAATTAACATATCTTTATTTTCATTCACCTTTGTGTATAGGGCATGCTCATAAGGGCATTTTTTGAAACCATTTTTATGAAGATATTGATCAATTCTACTATTCCATGCCCTTGGTGCTTGTTTTAGTCCGTATAATGCCTTGTTCAATTTTAACACCTTATCTTTGTTGCCTTTCACAACATACCCCATGGGTTGCTCTACATATACTTCTTCTTCAAGATGGCCATTTAAGAAAGCAGACTTCACATCCATTTGATGGATTTTCCATCTATTTTGAGCTGCTAAAGAGATAATTAATCTTATAGTTTCAAGACGAGCAACTGGAGCAAATACCTCTTCATAGTCAATTCCATACCGTTGCTTAAATCCTTTGGCGACTAATCTTGCTTTGTACCGCTCCACTTCTCCTTTAGCATTCTTCTTAGCTTTATACACCCATTTGACTCCAATAGCTTTGTGTCCTTTCGGAAGACTTGTCAACTCCCATGTGTCATTCTTCTCAGTTGCTTTTATCTCATCATCCATTGCATCCTTCCATCTCTTGCTTTGTATGGCCTCTTCAAAACCTATAGGTTCACAATCGACAAAAAGACAAAAGAGATTTATATCATTTTGATTTTCAGTTACCTCATATATTTCATCCAAGCTTCTGAAACGTGGGGCTCTTTGATGTGAACTTTGACTTGATGATGATGATGATGATGGATCTCCATGAGTGGATGATGGTGGTGATGGAGGTGGCGTAACAGGCTCTTCTAACTCTCCATTGCTGCTAAATTTATCTTCTTCTTCAAACAAAGGAAGAAAGTCATAGTTTTCCTTCTGGGCATCCCACTTCCACGAGCCTTCTTCATCAAACTTGACGTCTCTACTCGTGATGACTTTTCCACTGATTGGATTGTACAACTTGTAACCTTTGGAGCGTGAATCGTAGCCAACAAATACGTATTTTTCACTCTTGTCATTAAGCTTTGTCCGCTTTTGATCTGGCACATGAGCATATGCAATGCTCCCAAATACTCTCAAATGAGAAATTCCTGGTTTTCTCCCGCTCCATGCTTCTTGTGGAGTTTTATTCCACACACTTCTAGTGGGGCTTCTATTTGACAGATAAACGGCACAATCCACAGCTTCGGCCCAAAATTCTTTTGGCATTCTTTTACTTTTCAACATGCTTCGAGTCATATTTAAAATGGATCTATTTTTTCTTTCAGCAACTCCATTTTGTTGAGGTGAGTATGCAACCATTAAAGGACGGCGTATCCCATTTTCTTCACAAAACTTTTCAAACTCTTTAGAAGTGAATTCGTCTCCTCTATCGGATCGCATATATTTTATTTCATAACCACTTTCTTTTTCCACAAGTGCTTTAAATTTCTTAAAAGAACAAAATACTTCTGATTTTTCTTTTAAGAAATAGACCCATGTCTTTCTACTAAAATCATCAATGAAAAGTAGAAAGTATCTATTTTTGCCAAAAGAACAAGGAGTAATAGGGCCACACACATCGGTATGAATGAGTTCTAGGGGCTTCTTTGCTCTTGTAATTGACTCTTTTGGAAAACTCATTCTAGAATGTTTTCCAAGTAAGCATCCTTCACATAATTGATCCGGATGATTATTGGGAGGCAACCCATTAACCATTCCTTTTTTATGCAATAATTTTAAGCCACCAAAATTTAGATGCCCAAACCTTAAGTGCCAAAGCCAAGACATGTCTTTAAAGCAAGCATTTAAACACATTGCACCTTCACTTTGAATGTTTAGCAAAAACATTCTATTTCTTGCCATAGGTACTTTAGCAATTAAATTCATTCTTTGGTCTCTTAAAGAAAGACTATGATCTTTCATGTGGATATCATAACCTTTCTCTACGAGTTGCCCTAGACTCAAGATATTTGTTTTCATGTTTGGCACATAGTAGACATTTGAAATAAATTGGTGCTTCCCATTTTTCATACGAATCAAAATTTTACCTTTTCCTTTCACCGGCACTTTTGATTCATCTCCAAAAGTAACATTGGCCTTTAACGATTCATCAAGCTCCACAAACATGTCCTTTTTTCCACACATATGGTTGCTTGCTCCCGTGTCAAGATACCACATCTTTCTTTCTCCATTATGTTCTCCTTTGTATGCTAATAACAATGTCGAATCCTTGTGCTTTTCCTTTTCAACATAGTTAGCCTTCTCCTCCACAATATTCGAATTACTTCTGCATTCCGAAGCATAATGGCCGAATTTTTGACAATTATAACACTTAATTTGAGATTTTTCGTACCTTGGTCTCGTGTTTCCTTCTCTTCCACGTCCTCTTGCTGGATATGAGTTTTGCCTTTCATTGTTGAAATACTTCACACCGCCTTTTCCTCGAAATTGACATTTGCCTCTTCCTCTTTGCCTCCGTTCGTTGTTGTATTCTCTTCCTTCTTTTAGAGTAAGCTTTGTTTGAAGAGCTTGCTCTAAAGTCTCTTGACTTTTCCTGTTAAGTCTCTCTTCATGGGCTTTTAAGGAACCCATGAGTTCATCAATTCCCATAGAATCTGTATCTTTAGATTCTTCAATTGCTACAACAACATAGTCAAACTTGGAACTTAAAGAGCGGAGGATTTTTTCTACCACCCGTGTGTCACTCATATTTTCACCATTAGTTTTTAATTGATTGACAATAGCCAAAACTCTAGCAAAATAATCTGAAAGTAACTCGGAATCTTTCATATGCAAAGACTCGAACTCACCTCTAAGTGTTTGGAAACGAACCTTCTTTACCTTCTCAATCCCCTTATGAGAATTTTGTAGAGTCTCCCATGCTTTTTTGGCGGTTGTGGCAAACGCAATTTTCTCAAACGTACCTTCATCCAATGCTTGGTGAATGAGAGTGAGGGCCTTTTGATCTGTCCTCCTTGCTTCTTTTAATCTATCCTTTTGAGCTTGAGATAGAGTGGCTTCATCTTGAGGCTCATTGTAGCCTTTTTCAACGATCTCCCAAACATCTTTAGAAGCGAGTAACACCTTCATCTTGATACTCCAATGGTTGTAGTTGTCTTTGGTGAGTTGGGGAATTTGGAAAGGAACCATACCATTAGCCATTTTAGAACCTTGGCTCTACTACCACTTTGTTGGAAGAGGTTGTTTATATATTTAGGGGAGGGAGAAAAATATATGAAAAAAGAGTGGAGAACTATTTGGTGAAAGGAACTATTTTATTAGAACTCACTAAATTTTGCTTGATACAAAATGTGGAGACAATACCCCTATTTATACTATCCTCCAACTCAAATGAATGGTGGAGATTAAATTTACATCAAGGGTCAAGATTGAATCTCTAGAACCTTCCACATCTATCTACCATTTCTTACACTCTCCACAATACACAAGATGAATCTAGAATGTTCTTGGCCAAATATCACTCTTAATGGGTCTAACTTTATAGAGGCCCAATACTAACTAATTAGACAACCCAAACATTTAACCCAAAAATACAAACTAATAAAGCCCAATTATTTTAATTTCAAAAACAAGTTTAATTTTCAACAAAATGCCATATCCTCTATTTTAACTTCAAAGCTCCAACATATTAGCACTAAATGATGTCCCATTACAGACCATAGACTCCCATCGAGTATCTTGACCATGTCATCACTTTCTACAAATTTGAAAATATAGGTGCTCTCCCCCCCAGAGGTTATCGTGAAACCCTTCTTGGTTTTCCAAGCTCCATGGATAATATTTCTCAAACCCACTGTGTTCAAAGGCTTAATCGACAGAATCCATCCGAGCATAGTTTTTATTATGTCACTATCATCCCTAAGGGGGCATTCTTTTAGTGCTAATAGGGTTTGGTTTAAGTCTTGGTTTAACCATATGTATAATAGGGTTGAGAAGATATTCAGAAGGATATAGGCTTCCCCAGATGACAAGAGGGTATCGAAAATGAGGGGCAAATGGTAAGGGTGAAAGAAAGTTAGAGGGATAATAGTAGATGAGAAGCGAGTTGACGAGATTTACGGTTATAGGCAATAGCAAGGAGGCTTCCGAGGGAAAGCTCATATGACAGGAGGATCTATGAGAGAGAGGCTTTCAAAATAGAGAGAGAAAGTAATAACTTCTTGTTATAATTGTAGGAATGTACAGAGAGAGTACGGTGTATAGGCAGATCTAGGAGCTGCCCCCCACAAACTTTCGAAAATTATATTTTTACCCTTGAAATTTATGATATTTAAAAAAAATTATGTATACACATTTGACCCCCTCAAAAAGAATTATATATACATTCCCCCCCCCCCCCCCTCCCCAACCTTAAATCCTTGATCTGCCACTGGTATGGTTCCACTATATATCCAGGTCTAAGAGCATATTCAAACGTCTTTGTATCCAAGTGGCGACTCATTTTCCATCCGCCCCAACATTTTCCTCTTTATTTTTTTTAATTTTCGTTTGTTACAGGCGAGTGAAAAGTGAGTTACTGCCTCGACCTTTTCCTTTATTGTTTATAAACTGTTTATTGGTATATTTGCCCCCCAACAGAAAGAAAAAAAAAAGTCATATGTTTGAGTTTGGCTCTTTGATAAAATGGGTTTAATCCATTTGGACTATGTAAAATTTCTAAATGGTTTGAGATGGTCTAACTTCTAAGCCTGATGGTTCAAATGTGGCATGCCTTGCATTATTTTTTATTAAATTACTAAAATAGTCCCATGATACTGGTATAATATTAACACATTTGCTAGTGATTGATGTGGCTGAGTTTGTGAATTTGATAAATTATCCATTTGAACTTTTGTATGTAGCACTGGCAATACTTCAATTATAACTAACATTTATAATATAGTAAAATGACATTACCTGGCGAATATGAGACGCTTTTGGCTGGCGATTCTGGCAATACGCTACATAAAAACTTGTCCGCGTAGGTAAGAAAAGGGCTAGTAACCGAGCTGTTAGTTAGTGTGAATTTTGAGACAAGTATGTTGATTCCAGCATGCTTATCATCCCATCCAAATTCAGCAAAATTGCCCCCATTGTTAAAATCAGCCAAATTACGTATTTCCTTTGAAGCGTAGTTCCGATAAGGAGTTTCTTTGGTAGCTTTAAATAGCCATGCTGCTCCCCAGATCAATTCGTCCTGATACCCACTGTAATCACAGTAAAATGGTCAAACCCATTGCCCTATACTATCATTGTAAGATCCTCGGTACTTATCTGCGAACTCGAATACCTAATTCAACAACATAGTTTTAATTGCCTTATATAAAAAACGTTTAATTGTGTAGTCATATCTTGATCACATTGTGCAATTGAGTTGATATCTTTTTTTATGCATTAGTGTGATTATAAAGTTAATAACATATTTTATTTTATATAAACACATCAAACAAGCGTTTTGTTTTCAAAATTGACTTTTGTTTAATTTACTCTTCAAGCACCCAGTATAGTTTTTATTAGATTGCAGTGGAGAATAAGTTTAGCTTTTTAATAATATAAATATACACACTAGGGCCGACAAATGGGCAGGTGTGGACAGATTTGGTCTGGTAAATAACGGGTTAGGGTTAGATTTGTACTGGTTAATAGCGGGTTGATGACTGTTGCGGGTTGAATTTAGGTCGGATTAACCGCCGACCCATTTTCTTATTCAAAATTTTTAATTACAAATCCCTAGTTTATATGAGTAGGAAGGATATCAGATCGCTTCTCAACCGGTCTAAACTTGTAAATAATCGAAAAGTTTTTAGTGACTCATATGCTACCTGCCTCAAACAAACAAATATGATAGTGCCCATTCTCAACCATTGCGAGTAGAAATGGGCGGACGATACTCTTTGAGTCCATTTTGCCAGCCCCAATACACACATATTAGAGAACAAAATCGAGCAAATACATATAATTTTATTGTATTTGAACCTAATGTATACTTCGACATGTATGAGCCAAGTATTTCCACAAAAATCTTCATTCGTGTGGTATAGTGGTGGCAATGGTGTTTGTTGAATGAAAAAGAGAGATATAAACTTGAACCTTGGTTTTGTAAAGTTGAAAAATACCAAGTCTTAATATTTAAATGAAGATAATTTAATATAGGATGTCTATTTAGCTTCAATTTCTAAATACAATAAATTACGAAGTGCGGGATTCTTAACTTTTATATAAAATAAAATTAAAAAGTACAGAATTAATTGAAAATAAGAATGTAATATTTAAATAGTAAAACATTCGGAATAAGGACTTCTAATTTACATGCTCCGATACATGTCCTTTTTTTAAATAGTAAAAATGCAATTTTTGATGAAATTGCTTGAATATGATCTTCATAGGGAGGAAATCATCTACAATAAATTTCATAAAAAAATTCAATCAAAAAGTGAGTGAGACGAAAATTCATATTTACACCATTTTTGAATATTTCCTCATATTATCCAACTTTTACTTTAATTTTTTCTCGAAATTTTTTGGAGATGTTTTCCTCACTATGGATATTATATTCAGGAATTTTTATTAAAAAAATCATTTTTTTACTATTTTAAAAAAATGTATATACCGGAGCATGTAAATTAGAAGTTCTCACAGTAGACTCTCTCGCTGTGTGTGTGTGTGTGTGTGTGTGTGTGTATATATATATATACAGAAAGGATCTCATGCATACCCAGTTTGCATACCCTCCGTGCGGACCATTTTTTTAAAATAGTAAAAAAAATAATTTCGGGCTGATTTTTTTTTTTATAGTTTCTAAACATTTCAATAGGACCATAAAAAAAAATTCAACTCAAAATGATTTTTTTTGCTATTTTAAAAAAATCGGTCAAACTTTGTCAGTTTTTAAGTTGTTAAAAACTGACAAAGTTTGACCGATTTTTTTAAAATAGCAAAAAAATTCATTTTGAGTTGAATTTTTTTTTATGGTCCTATTGAAATGTTTAGAAACTATAAAAAAAAAAATTACATCAAAAATATTTTTTTTACTATTTTATCAAAATTGGTCCGCGCCAGCGGTATGCAAACTGGGGTATGCATGAGAACCTCTCTCTCTCTCTCTCTCTCTCTCTCTCTCTCTCTCTCTCTCTCTCTCTATATATATATATATATATATATATATATATATATATATATATATATATATATATATATATATATATACATACTAAAAAAAAAGGTAATACAAGATATACTGTCAAATCAAACTCTGATGAGTTATCACCAATACATTGGTTAGGGCGTGAGACTCACATAGGGCCTACTAAAAATACTAATAAAGGGATATTTGATGCAACACTAATCAATACATTAATGATTGGACGAAATCCAACGCTGAAAATGGAACCCTATGTCTTTAAAGCGTGCAAGTTTCAAAGCTATTGCTTATATGTCAAAATTGTGCTCTTACTATTTTAAAGTTCTTAATGCGTACAACCCGTCTAACTTATGCAAATAATATTATGATGTGTATTTTTTTTCCAAAAAATATCCCAAATTATCCTCAAATGAGTTGGGATAGCTTTAAATATTATACAGTAATAACAATATAATCCTTTAATGATATACTATTTCACTTGGAGGATGATTCGGATATGTAGTTTGGACTAGTAGCATTACCTTTTAGAAAATAATCACATCTGTGAGAGGTACATTAGTATATATGTGGAAACAACAAGGTTTAGGCGTAATGATAGTTAAGCACCAGAAAAAAGTTTAATGATAGTTACCTTGGAGGCTCTTTGAAGAAGTAACTTGGAATATTTCGGATCAAAAGCCCTGAATACCATGGAAGATGCAGCTAGAGCAGCTGCTATCTCAGCAGAGACCTCTGAGTCTGGGGACTTTTCTGTAACCGCATACACAGTTCTAGGGGTGTCCATATCCTCTGGTCTTTCCCAGCAATTATGGTCAGCATAGGGTGAGCAAATACAACACCAGGTTTACTCGTGGCTTTAAGTACATAGTCTGTTGACCATCCAATAGCCTCGCGCGCATTTTCCAACTGCGACCCCATTTCTTTGCCGAATTCTAAAACGGTCCAAGCCAGCATAGTTGATGAGAAGGCCATTGGAAAGTTGAACTTAACATTGTCGCCTGCATCATAGTAGTCACCTGCCAAATCTACATGCGAATGGAATAGTTGCGCAACATTAAATTCTATTAGTTGGCTTTGGTCTCGTAAAATTAAACGGTTAATTTAAACTACTTAAATTTTCAATAGAAACTGCATTAAACAAATAAGGTGAAAGTTCCAATTTCAAATCTTTTTTACATACGAATGATACGTATCTCCAATTATGTTCTAGATTTGTATCATGAATCTCAATTGCAACTCATGTTTAATGCTTTGGTTCTCTATTCCAGAAGAAAGAGTTTTTAAAAATTTAAGAAACATTTACTATACACAACAGAAACACTGTTTGATGAGAATTTATTTTTTTTTCTGTAGTAAAAAAAATTTCTGCAAAATTGGGTAATTGATGTTTTACGTTGCTGCACAAATATATTAAGTTTCTAAAAAAATAAAAATATTTGTGAGTTTCGTAGGAAAATCTTCTATATTGAGACTCAAATTTTCAAGTTGATATCATTTGAGGATATTATATGATATAATAAAAAAAAGGAATGTTTTGCTGAAATGGCTCAAAATTTAATCAGTGTTCTAGCTCCCTTAATTATTATTGCTTCCTATACTTAGCTTCGAATACTAGGAGTCCAAATATCTCGAAATATGACACATTAACATGTTTGATTTATATCATTTCGGTTAGCAATAATATCATGGTTTGCACTAACTAAAATGTGTCATTCTTTTATTGTTATTGAGTACCGACACGTGCTAAAACATAATACTTTTTCTCCATTTTGATACCACTTAATTTGTTAGGTTGATCATTTAAAACATTGTTCACTTTTAGATTTTTGAAAAATCACACAATACTTGTTTTCTAAGCTTTTTAGTGCATGCCTCGTGGCGATGTCTAATTCAATTCATCACACACTTCATATCATATATAGCTATCAAGTATATTAGACGAGTTTTGTAGTGGGTGGCTCAACAAATCAAATATGCAATGACATTCATTTCAAATGAGTTCGTTTTTGCATAGTTTTTATAATGACACATACTGAATATTAAGTCTTACTGAAATAAACACAAGCTTGCTTAATTCCTTAACATGCAGGTGCAATTTCGGTATCAGAAAACCTGGAAAACAAAATTGATAGAACTTCGGATAATGAAAAGTAAATGAAATTCATGGACTTAGCAAAATTGAGGGAAACAAAAGACGATAAAGAAAAATGATAACCAGTACCGTTTTATTGCTGGCATAACAGAAATGGAAAAGTTATGTTCTTAATAGATTTCTAAGAGAACTTACACCAATGTCAAAACCATCACGTAAAGCGGAATCCTTCCTCCAAGTCATCCTCTGATTAAGAGGTAACTTCCCGGACCTTTGGCCTTCGAAGAACATAATGCTCTTTGACAACGCTTCCCCATAATTGGGTCGGGCCACTTCTCCGGCCACCATTATCGTACACTTCATTATAAATGCCAACATGCTCAATGGTTGACACATTGTTTGTTTACCTCTCACGTCTCTCTCTTTCTGTGTGTGTTATGTGATCTTAAGGACTGAAGGGCAAATATTGATATTTCTATCGTACATTTGGGTGGAGAAGGCATATATACAATTGTTAGATAACAGGAATGTTGCGTTTGCATTTTGACTTTCTAAAGTACCCTAGGTTGCTTACATGTTCAATTATATTTATAAAAACAGACTTTACGGATCAAAGTAATTTGCTTCTTTTTGCAATTACCACATCACACACAACCCCTACTGCCGTCGCAATTCATTTCTCAGTTTTACAACTGATTTTTTAATAGTCATCATTTAAATATATTCCTTTTCAAGGTGGGTTGCCTATAATTAAAAATCATAAGAACTCAGAAATTATCAATTGATCAGTATTTAAAAACTTTGTACTTTCGTGAAAAATGAGCTTCCAGTGGCATGATATTCAACTTAAAGTTAAGATATGAATGCATATGCGAAATGTCCTGTATTAACAAATAGTCACACTCTAATCATTGATTCCTATCATTTTTCCCTCTCCCAAATTGCAAATGTACACGGTGTCACTTACATGCACCTATCGATATGGTTTTGATCAAGGTTCTAAAAAATACGGGGCGTGATTGAGGCGTGGAGGCCAAGCCTTAAGCCTTAGAAGCCTAAACGGCCCTAGGCGTAAAAAGGCGTGAAAAGGCGTTTAGGCCTTCTTAATATATTTTAATATTTTTTAACCATAACAAGGCTATTAAAATATAAAAATTGCACATATCATAAAAATATGTCTGAATATATGCAAATTAAAATATTATTTGATTATTTTGGATGAGATAATGGTCCGGTTTGTGAAGAAATTTTTTAAAGGCGACATCGTTTCACTAAAGCATTGCTGTTTTTAGAAAAAAGTGCGCCTTAAGGGTTTTACCGAGAATAAGGCGTGAAAAGCGTAAGGCGAGGCGTTTCTCCCAAGCCTTAAGCCTAGGCGTGCCTAGGGAGAGCCTAGGCGGGTTTTTTAGAACAGTGATTTTGATAATGTTCTCTGCAAGACTCGTATTTTTTTCGTTTGATACTCTTCAATACATTTTTTTTTAATCAAGTGCCTTAATCTATATGACACAAACTAATTGACTTTTTTAGAGTTATTATGACTTTAGCCCCTCAAGTAATGCCTCAACAAGATACACCCGGAAAATATAAAAAATAAAATGTTTCTCTCAAAAAATATTGCATGGTTAGAAACCCTATAAAAACTCTCCATAATATTGTTAGGAAAATATATTGAACACTAAAAAAAATCTATAAATTCAAAATACACACGACATTAGAAAAACGTATTGGTCGAGGTTGTGAAATCACAATCTCCTTAAGGTGAAATGGTTTGCCGTATTTTTGTTATCAGCCTCTTGGGCACACACCTCCCGGAATTCAATGACCACGGATCTTTATTAACAACTATATAAACCCTTAGAACTCTCACATGTAATCTAGATTGAAAATAAAGAAAATAGTGAGGAAATTAATTTATGAGATTTTTTATAAGGAAGATAAACTGGGGAGAGAGAGAGAGAGAGAGAGAGAGAGACTTCCGTTTATGTGTTTCTTCACCAAAGAAAGATACTCCATTGACTTGTAGAAACTGATTAAAACATTGGAAAACTGTTTAACCCATTATTTTATTTTTACATTCAATAAAAGGAATGTGTCCATGACTACAAAACATAGTCAATATGTAAAAGCGTGTTTAGTATTTAATTAAAATGTAATTTTAATTGTGTAAGAAATATGACAACTCAACAGGTTTCCAAGGACTTATCAAAAACATTTAATGTTTAGTGAGCTCAGTGAGCTTTGAACCCATAACCTCAAGAAAATAAGTAAATAATCCCCCACATGATGGAAATAAGTCAAAATCAAATTATAAGACTCTCTAGAGTGGCCATTTAAAGGATAAGGTGACATTTGAATTGAACTTTTTCTTTGTGATTATTTATCAAGTTTACTAATTGATAGTTGTAGGAGGGGATTATAGATAAACCTCCAGTTATACCCTTATAGGTCCAGCCTACGTGAAGCCTAGGTGGCACAATGAAGGATCCACAATTGTTCGGCATATGATCGACCCCATTTTCAACATGAGGTCGGCTTAAGTACCTATCTATTTGACCAACCTCAATTGAAAATTGTGCTCATCCGATGTAATCTTTTACTTACGCCGTGCGGTCGTGTCCTCACATACACGTAACAAAGTTCTGACCAAGTCTCGTGGCACTACAAGAATTTGCACCATTAGCAACATACAAATTATGTTGCTAAAGTTAGAAATATGTTGCTAAAAGTTATTGGCAACATATTTCGCTATGTTGCCAGCTTGTTGCCCATTGCCTATCTAGGAAACCCTTTGGTAATACAGCAGACATGTGTTGCTGAAGGTATACTTTTGGCAACACACAATTGTGTTGCCAAAAGTATTTTATAATTTGTCAAATTTATAATAAAAAATATTATTTGTGTTGCCAAAAGTCACTCAACAGCAACAAAAATAATTGTGTTGCCAAAAGCTATACATTTTGGCAACATAAGAGTTGTGTTGCCAAAAGGCTATACATTTGACAACACGGGTCTTGTGTTGCAAAAAGTCACTCAACAACAACAAAAATAGTTGTGTTGCCAAAAGGGTATACCTTTGGCAACACAGGTCTTGTGTTTCCAAAAGCTATACCTTTGGCAACGCAAGAGCTGGGTTGCCAAAAGTATAGCCTTTTGGCAACACGAGTTGTGTTACCAAAAGCTATACCTTTGGCAACACAAGAATTGTGTTGCCAAAAATTATCTTTTCGCAATCAAATATTTGTTGCCATATCCAAAGTGATAGATGTAGATAATAACTTTCGACGACAAAAAATTGTGTTGCCAAAAGTACAAGATTTTTATTTATCACCTATTATTTTTTTCGCAATCGGAAACATTTTTAAAATTGCACTTTTTCATCAAACGTACAAGCTTATAATCCAAAATAACATTGCAAATTTGTCATACAATCACAAGTAATACAAAATTCCACAATTTTCAACCAAATCTCATAAATATGCATTACAAAATAATATTTCATCACAATCCAAGTATAAAGGTACAAAATAAATGCCTCCCAAATACGAACATAACAAATCCCAGCACATCAAAATATGTTAAAAAAGTTCACGCAAACTAAAACGACGGCAACAATATAGTTCCCCTACACATAAGAAACCCCAGCTCCAAGCCACCACGAACATATTAACTCCATGCAAAATTCATCATCAACCTGCACAAAATACAAAAATAAATGACTACATGAGTTTTTATAACTTCAAATGCTTGTATGTTTGACTTAATCAATTTAAAACACTATTTAATTTCAGAAAATTTCGGCAGAGTTTCCTTTGTTTATTCATGAAATTCAGCCTGTTTTTAACATTAAAATAAACCCAACAGCAAAAAACATCGCTAAACCACCATCAAATCCCTTTCACCGATTTAATATCTAAAAATAGTATCCGAGTAGCTACATAAACTTAAACAAGTATCCGAGTAGCTACGTACCTCAATCCTCCGTATCCATTGACTTTTTCATGTGTCGCAAATTCATTTTTATTCTACACAAAATACAAAATAAATTATAATCTATCTGACTTCAAAAGATAATAATAATTTATAACTATTATAGTTATATATATATAAATATAACTATAATAATCAAATTCACAGTGTCTAAAAAAAGCAAAGTGTCAATTTTTAAAAAAAATTGGGCACAGTCTCTTTTGTTTATTGGACTATCCACCCTGTTTAAGGGGTAACGACAAATCCAACAATATAAAAAAACTCCAAATTCATCTAACAAACGCTTCAATGAAACAAACTTCTTATTGGCCCATGTTTGATGTGAACTAACCAGTTGTCACGTGTTCACTTCCATGGGGACATCACCATGGTACATCAAATAGCACTCCATATACTTCCCTTGACGGGGTTCCATGTTGCCATCATTGAAAACGGCTCGAAGGTGGTTATGAGGTCCTCTACGAAAATCAATTCCATATCCTTCCTCATCTGACTTGAATATGGCCTACTCCCTAGAAAACATAGAAGAATACATTATATTGTCAAACAAGATATTAGAATGATAAAATATAGATCCCTGAACAATACCACAATTCAATTCCCTAACCATTAAAGTCCTAGCATATGATCAGACTATGCAAAACATAGTATACAAACATACATTATTATGAAGCAATTTATAACCATTAAAGTCCTAGCATATGATCAGGAGGGGAAGGAATTTATTTTAAAGCAATAGCGGTTTAGCCATAGCTTCATTTTTTCCACGTGGAATGGGACTAGAGAGAATCATTTGAAAAACCATAATGTATATATAACAGTGTATATATATATATATATATATATATATATATATATATATATATAATAGAAAATATATATAACAGATATATATCAATATATATATATATACCATATATATATATATATATATATATATGGTATATATAGGAACATATACCAAATAGTCCCTCAAACATTTTTTAATACTCATTTAGTCCAAGCCTTTTTATTTTGCCTCAAAACGTCCTTTGCCACATATTTTGGAAAGGGAGTGCCGCTGGCGCGGACCTCTAAAAATAAGAGAATATTGAGTGCTTGAGGGACTAAATGGGTTAAACTAAAAATATGTGTCCTTTTTAAAAAATATATATTTATAGTAGGGACTATTAAATAATTGACCCGTATATATATATGTTATATATATATATATGTTATATATATATATATATATATATGTATATATATATATATATATATATATATATATCTATCAGGGGTATATATGTGTATATATATATATATCAGGGGTATATATGTATATATATATATATATATATATCTAAAGTACTCAGATGATGATCCAGATCTCCCTAAAACGCTTAAAGAGCTCGCACATGAGGTTGGCATGATATCTTTTGGATGTCACTTCATTATTGAAGGAGATGTAGGTGAAGGAGAAGATCTGACTAAAAGGAAGGCCTACATAAACGAAGCTAAAGCTTTTGCTCATGTGAGGCAGATCAATCTGGCAGTGGAGGTGGACATGCGCCCTCGCAAGGAGAATAAAGATAAATTAATTATCGAAGTCTCTAAAAATGACATATCTGGAGTACTTTAGCCTCATAATGACCCGTTAGTCATCATTATAATAATCCATGAGGCAAGAGTTGTCAAAATATTGATTTGTAATGGCTGTTTAGCAAATGTTATGTTTTATAGATGTCTTCAAAGGTCAAACCTTTGAGACAACAAATTAACACCATATCACTGACCTTTTATTGGATTCTCAGGAGAAAAAAGGTGTATCTAATGGGAACAGTGGAGATAAAGGTCATATTGGGTACTTGGCAGACCTATCGAATATAAACTGTTCACTTCTTCGTCTGGGATAAAAATATGATATTCGCCTATAATTTGATACTAGAAAGAGTTGGACTGAAGAAATGTGAACCTTTTCCATCCACAGTACACCAGTACTTAAATTTTTTTACTCATTACAGAGTGGGAGTCGTCAAGCGCAACCAGGCAGAGGCACGAAGGTGTTATTACACCTTCGTTGAACAGGAAGAGTAAAAAAAAGCTGACAACCACCTCCCATATTGAAACCATTGATCCCTGAAATAAAGAGAAGTTGGTCAAGGGACATGCAGTTAAAAAAATTGAGTCAGTTCTGTTTTATGCCTATCATCCAGAGAAGACTATTTAGATTGGATCGTCACTAGATCCCTCTATGAAATAGGAACTTATAAGCTTCCTATGATAATGCAAGAACATTTTTGCATGGAACAACGACGACATGTCGTTGATGGACCCTGACTTCATTTGTCATGAGCTGAGCAAAATGAAGGGGCGAAACAAGTTAAATAAAAGTGAAGAGTCTTTGCCACTGAGAAGAATCTTGTTGTTCATGAGGAGATACTTAAGCTCGAGAAGCCTAATTTCATCTACATGTCAAGTATTCTGAATACATATGCAATGTAGTGATAGTGCGCAAAAAGAGTAATAAGTGGAAGATGGACATTGATTCACCGACCTGAATAAGGTGTACCCCAAAGACCATTATCCCCTACCCCAGATTAACCTGTTAGTTTATACAACTCTCGGTCAAACTTCTCAATTTTATGAATGCATACTCTTGGTATAACCAAATCAGGATGAAGGCTTTGGATAGGAAGAAGACGCCTTTCATAAGTCGTAGAGATACTTATTGATATAATGTAATGCCTTTTGCTCTAAAAAATGTAGAGGCCACTTACCAACGACTGGTTAATAAAGTCTTCGAAGATCATATTGGAGTCAATATGGAGATGTATATGGATGGCATGCTTACGAAGAGTAGGACCACACTCGACCACATCAGGGATCTCGGGCAAACATTTGATCAGCTTGAGAGTTACCTGATGAGTGCATTATTTTACATGAATTATGTTCAAATCTAGGCCTTGTTAGGTTCGTTGTATCACAAATAATGAGCTTTCAGAGTCATTTTCGTAAAATAAAAGATATGCAAGTTTGAATAAAGTTCGAGTTAAAAATACAATTTTAGTATCCTCGGGAGTGAAATCTTAAATGTTTTTCTAGGCAAAATAAAGTTATCCCTAAAATTTGGTTGAATTCTGAATGAAAATGAGAAATTTATGAATTTCGAGCCTTTACATGAAAAGAAGGGTAATTCTATAATTTTTAAAATATTTAGGTCTCTAAATTAAAATCAATTATATTTATTTTGTATTTTTACAGGTACCCTGAAATTTTGGACAACAACGGAATCGATGTGAAAATATTGTCACGACACGACATGACACGGTTGACACAATTGTACTAAATATTTTTTTATAAAATTGCTCGAGTGTTCGTTGAGACCATGCCATAACTTTTCAGAAAGGTCTTGACAAGGCTCACAACTTTGAAGTTAAGACGAAAATGAGATTTTGAAGTTTTAAGGGTAAAAAATGCAATTAAAGATGGTTTGCCCAAATCAACTCAAATAAAACCAATCAAAGTAGAGTCCACCAAAACCCTAATGCCTCACTCTAAACCTATAAATAGGACCCTTTGGCTAATTATTTTGGGAAGATGGTAGAGAAGTTTTGATAGATAGTTTTTGGGTCCTTTATTTTGAGATTTTTATTTTTGACGGCTAAGAATTATTCTTTTGTGGGAGAAGTTTTGTCAACATCAATTGTAAGACTTGATTATTTTTGTAAGTTAATTTATTAATGAGAATTAATATCCATTCTTGCACTTTTATTTTGTCTTCAATTATGGTAGCTTAATTTCTTTACTAGGACTAGGTGAAATTTATCATGTTTGCTTAATATTATGCGTAGTTTAAATTCGCCGTTGCTCTCGATATGTGCTAAAGGTTATAAAAATTTGGTTTTCATTTAAATGACATGTGAGTGTATTTTAAACCTTCAGTTTTTTTTTGGAAAAAAAATAATGTTTTTATTTTCAAGTGTGAGTACTCTTTGATGGATTATGCTTGCACTTGTTTATTTTGATAGTCCATGCTTAAAGACTACACTTTAAATTTAAAAGTGAACTTTTTAAGGGAATAGGGATTTTAGCCCTCTAAATTTAGAGACGTAAAATTTTAGTACGAACTTTAATCATATTATTTTTGGAATTAAATGCGGCGAGAGTCGATTTAATTTGAGTTATAAAATTGAGAATGACGAGTTTAAATTATTGCATTGTATTAATTGAACGTAATAAATGGATCAAACGTCCTAGTTTTCTCACATACTAGTTTATATATTTCGTAGTCTCACTTTTTATTATTGTTAACTTAGTTTAACATTACATCTCTTTTCTACACCCATTACGTCTAGTTTGATAGTCGAAATTATTTTGAAAGTAAAAAATGATAAATCCTCGTGGGTTCGACCCGTACCTATACTTGTTATTCTATAATAGCCTGTACACGTGCGATATTTGATAAAATTGACAATAAGTTTTTGGCGTTGTTGCTGGGGATTTGATCATTTAAAAAAAAAGTTGACTTTCAAACTAGTTTTTTTTTTTTTTTTTACTTTTCGCATTTTTCTTAGTAAAATTCATCAAAAAAAGTAGAAAATTTTGAAGAAAAAAAAAATCAACAACAACATTTCTATTTTTCTGCGTAAAAAAATAATATCAGATTTAAGTTTTTTTTAATAAATAACAATTTTAGCACTAGTTTATATTAAGAAAGTTTCGGGGATGACTTGTGCAATCTTGTGCAATCTTTCCACGAGCATAAGAAAGTTTTGGGGATGACTGAAACGTTGGCGACTGTTGATACAAAAATTAGTCAGCTGACGTGGTTCAATTATATGAAGACATGTGTCATCCTGCGTGCAGGGGTGGCAATTCGGGTTAGTCGTGTCATTTTCGGGTCGCGCTGATTTTGATTTGATTATAAGTTTTGGATACTTTTAAATCTATACAAGTTAATCGTGTCATATTCGGGTCATTTCGGGTTATTACCATAAACGGGTTACCGTGTCAAAAATTGTCAGCCCTACCTGCGTGGCATAAAATATATTCACCGAACAACTCAGTGTACCAAGCTACTCAACGTACCGAGCTACTCAAACGTGAAGAGCTACTCAACGTACAGAGCATATAGCCAAGAAGATCAAGCGACAAAAACAGATTCAATGAATATTCTTATTATGTATAGATGTATATGTTTATTAAATAACGACATATTGTCTATTCATATTGACAGCCCGAGAGCCATAAATACATTGTAACCCCTTTCATAACGGGGTAATCGATCACTTGCGATCATAATTGAGATTAAGGCAAAACACTCGACAATACAAGACAGTGGACGTAGGCCATTTTCATTAAGGCCGAACCACTATAAAAATCCCTTGTCTTATTTATTTATTTATATTTATCTGTGATTAATTAATTAGATCAAGTCTAGTTTTTTACATCAACAGATTGGCGTCGTCTGTGGGAATGACTATACATAGCGTTTTTCACTAAAAATTCATCATACATGGCTGAAATCCTAGAATCTAGCAATAGGAACAATGACGGAGTTCCCCCCAACCAGTCCGCTCCTCCAACTGTCCATGATCTCACAGGGATAGTGTCAAACTTAGCCAAAGGACAAACAATTATGTAGGAGACCATACGACAACTCATTTAAACTATTCAAAATGCAACGCCTGCCCAGTTAGGCCAGTGAAGCATTCAGAGAAATATGCACCTGCCGTCTTCACGATCCAGACGTACTCTATTCCCTCATGCTTCTCGGTCTGGACATACTGAATTCCATTATACTGAGAGGTCAAGCAATCCCTCCTATCAGCCTGGCCGGACATCTCCCACAAGAGTTATGGAATCTCAAGAAAATGTCACTCTAAATCCAGAACGAACAAGATCTCTGAAGAGGTTGAGTAGAGTCTCCCCCTTTGACCTTTTGGGCCCTAGGAGGAATAGATACCCTCCTCGGCTTACGTCGAGAAATTATTAACGACCAAATGATCTAAGGGAAGGTTATGCCCAATCACGCCCTGCAGCTTGTACAAAAAGATCCCAAGAAGAGAATTTAGTGCGATCTGTTGGTAGGGAAAATAGATCAGAGGCTGGAAATGATACATGGAAAGGCTCTATTAGGTGGTTGGAAGATAGGTTAGGGGAAATGGCTAAGGCCAGAAACCCTCTCCAAAGAACCTTTATCAAAGGATCTCCATTTATACAATCAATTGTGGACTTTCCCACTCCTTCAATGTTTAAGGCTCCTGTAGTTACACCGAGGTATGATGGGAAGACTGATCCTATTCTCCATAGAGAACAGTACCAAGATGCTATAGATATTTATACGGTCCCAGATAAGATAAAGAGTAGAGCGTTCTCAGGAACCATCACTGGTTCTGCTCAAATATGGTATAACAGCCTTCCTCGGGGGAAAATCGCAACTTTGCATCAGTTGGCTGAGCTCTTCATTGGGAAATTCTATTTTGGTGAAAAGTCAGTCAAGAGGGTATCCCATCTGTTCAGCGTAAGGAAAAAAGAGGGAGAAAGCACCAGGGACTACATCACTCGTTCTAACAATGAGAAACTGGAGGTAATCGACTATGAAGAAAAGACAACCATTACAGCTCTGATGAGTGGTCTTTTATCGAATAAGATGTATTACACTTTGGATAAAGATCCCCCCAAATCCATGGCAGCGTTGATGGCGAAAGCATCCAAGATTATGAATGCTGAAAAAGCTATGGCTGCGAGGAAGAATGGTGATGCAAAAGCAGAGACAAAAGTTGAAGGCAGGTCGGAGAAGAAGGATCACAAGCACCATAGAGGGAACAAACATCGGAAAGGCAAAGAAACGTTGGGGCATTTGAGGAACTATACAAGTTATACAACTTTAAAGGTGGGCATAAGCCATGTTCTAGAGGAGATAAAAAACAACGAATGACTAAATTGGCCAGAGAATTTGAGGACAACCACCGAAAGGAGAGATAAGTCCAAGTATTATGAGTTCCACAAAGATTATGGTCACACGACCAAGAGGTGCATAGTTCTCTAGAATGAGATCGAGGTACTCATTAGACGAGGGAAATTGAATAAGTTTGTTGATGACCAGGACGGTGAGAAGACCAATAGCGGAGCACGGTAAAGGTCAAAATCCCCTCGCCGGCCAAGGGACGACAAGAAAAAGAATCATGAGGATGATCCAGAAGATGACCCCAACCTCACTAAGAAGCCAAGACAACCAGAAAGTGAGGTATTTTCATTTCTCTTTGGTTCATTGGACTGTAATATGATAACTGGTGGAGATGCAGGAGGTGGTGATTATATCGCTGAGAGGAAAGCTTACCTCAATGAGGCCCAAGCTTATTCCTATATACAGCAGATAAATATGGCGGAAGAGGATCGTCTGAGGAAAGTTAACAAAGATAAACTGGTCATCGGTTTCTCCAAATATGATCTGGAAGGTGTCTTGTACCCTCACGACGACCCTCTTGTAATCAAGATGAGGATGAAGGATGTAATCATTTCAAGAGTGTTGGTGGAAAACGGTAGCTCAATAGACATCATGTTCTATCCTTGGTTTGATGGTTTGAATTTAAAACTTGACCAACTCGAACCATATCATAGGCCACTCATCGGTTTCTCTGGAGAAAATTTTTTTTCGGTTGGGATGATCAAGCTGGATATGCTGATTGGGACATGGTCTACCTGTAAATCCTAAAAGTCACGCTTTTCGTGATGGATAAAAATATCCAATCGGCCTACAATATAATCTTGGGAAGAGTAGGCCTGAAAAGGTTTGAAGCAGTGCCATCCACGGTACACCAATGTTTGAAGTTCCCAACTAACTTTGGTGTGAGACTTGTGAAAGGCGATCAGAAAGTAGCTCGGGAATGCTACTATTCATCTTCCGAACAAGAAAAGTTGGAAGATACTAAGAAGAAGACCCCCACTTACCAAGTGGATGAGTCTGAAGATTCAGAGATTGAGACACTGGACCCTAGAGTTGAATCAAAGCTCATGAAGGGTCAGGTCATGGAAGTAACAGAGAAAATTATTATGGATGATGAACGACCAGAAAGAACAACTCAAATTAGCGCTTCACTTGATCCAATAATAAAGCAAGAGTTGGTGGCATTTTTTAGGCACATAAAGCAAGATTTCACGTGGAGTCATGAAGATATGATGGGGATAGATCCAACCTTCCTGTGCCACGAACTCAATATTAATAAGGAGATCAAACCAGTGAAGCAGCGAAGAAGGGTATTTAGCCCAGGGAAGAACCAAGCTATTCAAGAGGAAGCAGAAAAACTACAAAATGCCTCTTTTGTTGAGGATGTCAAATATCCTGATTGGTTAGCCAATGTGGTGATGGTAAAAAAGAAGAACAATAAATGGAGAATGTGCGTGGATTTCACATATCTGAACAAAGCCTGCCCAAAAGATCACTTCCCTCTACCCCGATTAGATAAGCTGGAAGATGTTACTTCTGGGCATTAATTGTTGAGTTCTATAGATGCTTATTATGGCTACAACTAAATTAAGATAAAACCAGAAGACATGGAAAGTACCTCTTTTATTACCCCAAGGGGAACATACTGTTACAATGTTATGCCTTTTGGTCTTAAAAATGTCGTTGATACCTACCAGTGGCTAACAAACAAGGTGTTCGTAGAGAAAATTGGTATAAACGTGGAGGTTTACGTCAATGACATGCAGACTAAGAGCAAGAAAGTTGTTGGCCATATAGCTGATCTGGGCCAAACATTTGACAAGTTGGAGAAATATTAGATGAAGCTGAACCCGACCAAGTGCGTCTTTGTCATATAAGAAGGCATATTCCTCGGGTATATTGTGAATCAACAAGGCATCGAGTCAAATCCTGAAAAGATTAAAGCCTTAATAGAATTACAATCTCAAACTAAGAAGAAGGAAGTACAAAGCCTCATGGGGCGAGTCCCAGCTCTCAACAGGTTCGTCTCACGAGCAACTGACAGATGTCTTCCATTCTTTAAGACACTCAGAAAAACTTTCGAGTGGAATGATGAGTGTGAGAGGGCATTCAAAGAGTTAAAGAAATATATGGGGACACCTCCTTTGCTGTCCAAGCCGGTAGTGGGAGAGAAATTATACTTGTACGTGGTTGTCTCAGAAAGTGTAGTCAGTTCAGCATTGATAAGAGTAGACGATGGAGTGAAGAAGTCGGTGTATTATACAAACAAGGCATTCCAAGGAGCACAGATTAGGTACCCAAGATTGGAAAAGATGGCGTTAGCATTGATCGAGGAGAGCAGGAGAATAAAACCATACTTCCAAGCCTATACCATAGTGGTGTACACCGATCTGCCACTCAGACAGGTTTTACACAAGCCAAAAAAAATTGGAAGATTGATGTATTGGGTTGTGGAGTTAGGTGAATATGACATTGTCTATGAGCCAAGGTCTTCTCTCAAAGGGTAGGCAGTGGAGGATTTCATTGCTGAATTTACTTACCCAGATACCTCCGACTAATAGGGGTCTAACGTAGAACAACCTTCGAATGTTAGAGGATCATCAAAAACCATCCCTGATCAACTCCCATCAGCAGACTTGCCGGAGGGGATGGTGACCGAGCAATAAGAATCTCACCAAATATTCCATCACGGGACTTTGTCAGACCAAGGGTTTGATAACTGTATCCCTGTATGGAATTTGTATGTTGATGGTTCTTCGTGTGCCACAGGCAGCGGAGCCAGAATAATTCTTAATAGTCCGGATGGATTCGATATAGAATATGCTTTGCATTTCCAATTCAAAGCTTCCAACAATGAAGCTGAGTATGAAGATATGATTATGGGCGTCAGGTTAGCCAAAACACTGAATGCAGAGCAAGTTATGGTGTTTAGTGATTCACAGCTAATCATAAATCAGATTCTTAAGTTGTGCACGATAAAGGGAGAAATCATGTCTAGGTATCACACCAAAGTTATGGAGATTGTATCCAATTTTGCAGCAGTCCAAGTGAGCAGAATACCAAGACTGGAGAATGCGAGGGCTGATGCACTAGCTCGGTTAGCCTCAGCTACTCGCACCGAGATACAAAGAATGATTCCTATTGAGATACTTGCAGACCGAAGCATTGATGACGATTTGGTGGTGAAGTTCATCACTTTGGATATATGACCTTCCTGGATGGATCCCATCAGGGCGTATATTGAGAAAGGAATTTTACCAGCCGATCAACTTATGACCAAGAGGCTAAAGTTTAAAGCTACTAGGTATGTATTAAACAATGGAGTTCTATACATACGAGGTATAATAGCAGGTATAGAGAGATGTGTTTATCCATTGATAGAAGAAATTCACGAAGGCTCTTGTGGAGCTCATGTAGGAGGTCAAACTCTTTTGCAGAGGATAACGACGCAGGGATATTATTGGCCAACGATGCAACCTGACTACACAGCTTATGCCAAGAAATGTGACAAGTGTCAATGATTCTCTACCATACGAAGAACTCCCTAGGCATTATCAACACAGATTACCTTACCGTGGCCATTTACTATGTGGGTAATAGACTTGGTTGGGCCTCTACCAACTATCAAAGGACGATTTAAATACTTGGTAGTCGCTGTTGATTATTTCAAAAAATGGGTTGAAGCTGAGCCTTTCATTGACATGGCATATGAAAGGGTCAATCAGTTCATCTGGAAGAATATTATTTATAAATATGGTCTACCACATGCTTTCATCACTCATCATGGTACCCAATTTGATAATGAGGAGTTCGCCGTGTACTGTCAACAATCCAATGTTCTAAAGATTCATTCTGCACCAGGCCATCCCCAGAGCAACGGGAAAATAGAGGTAACCAACATAACTCTATTGAATGGGTTGGATAAACGGTTGGATGATGTGAAAGGAAATTGGATTAACGAACTACATTTTGTGTTATGGGCTTACCAAATAACTCCTCGAATAGCAACTGGAGAATACCCTTACATGTTAGCCTTTGGAAGTGAAGAAGTCATACCCGCTGAACTGGGTCTACCTACTCACAGGTGCTGAATTTCAACACTCCAGTAAGCAATTTAATGAGACGCTTAGATTTAAACATGCTCGAGGAAGTCCGGGAAGATGCAGCAATCCGAAATTCCACTTATCAGCAACGGGCTACCATATTTTATAATAAATGGGTCAATAAATGTGATATCAAGGAGGGAGATTATGTACTCAAGAAAGTCATTCAGTACCATAATAAGCTGGAGGCCAACTGGCATGGGCCTTATCGTGTAACAACGATTGTTCGACTTGGAACCTACATAATAGAAACTTTAGAGGGGGAAGAATTAAAAAATGCATGGAATGCTGAGCATCTGTGTAAATATTATCAGTAATCTAGATTCACATGTATTTCTTTCTTTCAAAATGAATACAAATGATATATTCCCCATAGTCTTTTTCGTTCAATTTTTTTCGGAGTACTCGTGCTACACACTACATTTGAATTTTGCACGAAGGCATCAAGAACCACCAACTATGGTTGATTGGCATATCAGCAACCACAAACTATGGTTGGTCGGCATATCAATAACCACTAACTACGGTTGGTCGGATATTAGCTACCACCAACTAAGGTTGGTCAGATATCAGCAACCACCAATTAAGTTTGGTCAGCATCAATAAACTTAACCAATAATATTGGCATAATATTCATACAAGGCAAGACTTGTTTGGTTATGGGTGACCTCAAGGGGCATCCAAAACTAGACAAGAAGATGGGTGACCTCAAGGGGCATCCACTGCCTAGGCACCAAGGTAATTTAGATAAGATTTCTACAACTAAGTAGGACCATGGGATGAAAATCATTCCATTACTTAGGCACTTATGGGTGACAAGTCACTACAACTAGGCAATAAATGGGGCAAAGTTCCATTGTCTAGGCAATTAAAATTAAACATCACAAATTATCCCTTTATAGATGTATATACAATATGATAAGCAAAACATATTATAATCTCTTTCCAAGGAAAGGAAATTACACAAAGATGAACTTTTATTCATTAAATACAAATTTCCTATTCTATTGGCTTTTTCCCTTCCGATTTAGATACAAGATCCATTCCAGCTAGAGCATCATCTAAAGAAAAAGGAGAATTGATATAATTTAAAACTTGCAACATCCTGTAATTGCTCAAACTTGGACGGTCAAGTAAATATGGAGGACGGGATATCTCAAAATCTTCATGAAGTTGGTAATCACCAAGGTATTTGGAGATCAAAACACTGAGGAATGGAACTGACTGGAATCCAGCTAACGTCTAGTTTAAAAGGAGGAATCGGAAGATCAAGCAGTCCAGGATCAAACTAATCCCACAACGAGTTCCCCTTTTCAACGTTCATCACACCTAGAGCATGCATCCATCCATACTTGCACCCCTCATTGTTTGACTGCTTCAACCTGGCATCAAGATGGCACAAAGCTTCATTGTATCCCCCCATCCAAAACTCTCTAGACTGCTTGCAAAATTGATAAGTCAATATCTCAACTTGTTGATGAAGTTTCTTCACCAAGTTTTCTTTAGTTTCCAACGCAGAACCCTGATTGGAAAGTTTCTTGGTAAGACTTTGAATTTTATGGGACATCTCAACCAGAGCTTGATTTTTGGCTTTCAGTTGAACAACCTGATTTGCTAAGTCTTGTTGAGTCCTAGTCTCTTCAATGCTACTCCGACCAGCTCTTGCTCTACCACACGAGGAAGATGTAGGTCAGACTCATTTCAAAGCCTTTAATTCTTCTCTCAATGCAGCATTTTCAATGAAAAGCCTTCATCACTGACTAGTACCAGATCTCTAGAAGAAAACGCATACTTTAGTTGTCTCAATTCTTCTCGCAAGGCAATATTTTCCTCCTCCAAAATCTTGGCAATGTTTCTGTTCTCCTCAACTTCACGTTTAAGCACATGCTCTCTTTTCCTGTAGGCTAAAATAAATTTGTCATAACCCCGATCAACACTCAACTATTGGTACTTCTTCTCATAACTCTCATGCAGAAGTACAATTGTTTCCTTGTGTTGAATTTAAAGTTCCTCAATCACTCCTTTAAAGTCTTCAATCATTTCATAATAAGAGGCATTATTGTCCACCACCTGATCAAGCTGACATTTTAAATATTTGTAAGCCTCAATTGCTTGATCAGAGGCATCAGGTCCAAGGATATTAACTATTTTAGCTTCACTGAAACCTGTGTGATCAACCTTGATGTAATCGGTACATTTATTCATTAATCCTATATCATGAGTTGATAAGAGTTCCATCCTAGAAATAAACTAGCAAGGAAAAGTAAAAATGGATCAACAACGATACAGATCGAGCAAGTAAAGGAGAAAAATTAGAATAAATAACAAAGTCCATTTTATTGATCACAGGAGGAGAAATTACAACTAAAGTTACAAAAAAAGGGAAAAATAGAAAAACAACATAATTAAAAATCCGAATAACTCTACACCTTCTCCTTATTTCCTACAACATCTTCAGCTAATTTGGATGAAGGAGTTGGTTGCTCAGAGGGCAGTTGGCGTTGCTCGATAGATGTTGTTGCCTATTGAACTTTCTTGGAGGATTGAGGAATTGTAATAGAAGGTTTTTATTCTACTATCACCATAGAAGATTCATCAGATGAAGCTTCAACTTCTTCTTCTTCTTCGATAGTAGGAGGGGGTCCATGAGTGTGTTTTTGAAATAGTTTAGAATCATCTGTAATATTCAACTCCTTCGAAGCTGCAACCCATATATCTCTGAAGTATTTCAAACTTGCATAGTCCATCTGGGAAGAGACAAAAGCCAAATCTTTATTCCATCCTTTGTCCCAGCTAGAGCTAAAGGACTTATTCACATCATCTTTCCTCTTCGCTCTCTCCGAGGAAGTTTTTCCCTAGGAAGCTCTTCAACAGACTTCACCTTCTCCTCAAGCTCTTTCTTACGTCGTTTAGCCTCTTAAAGCTTACCATCAGCTTCCACCTTGCTAGAAAGAAAAACCTTCAATTTTTTCTCCAACTCCTTGGAGGCATTTACAGCCTGATCTCGAGTTGTATCAGCTTGTTGACGAGATGTCTCAATAGATTGTATTTTAATCTCACAGGCAACTTTATCTTCCTCATACTTCTGCCAAGATTATTTCAAATACTGTGATAACCCAACAAGATCTTCCTCCACTTCACTAGATGAAGTTGAAGCTTTGATAGCTTCATTATTCTCCATAATATTATTAAAGTACACCAAAAACTATAAGATGAAGAAAAGTTCGGATCACGATATGAAAAATATACGAATAATAAAAAAGATGAACACAATAATACTTACTAATGCAAGATATAGGGCTGCCAAATCAGTGACTTTCTCCCGAGGAGTAGAAGTTTCAGTAGCTCGACAATCAGGGAGAGTCCCAGAAGAGATAAATTTCTTGGCCAAGACAGGAGTAATGTTGGCTGGGGGAGTAGCTCTCAGAAGGAATCCCAACTCCATAAGATTGAGTGGCAGCCTCCAAAGGTTTCTCAGCGGGACCTTTTCTTAATCTTTTTAAAGTAACACCTTCAATCAAAGGTGTTGCCTCTCCTTGAGTAGCGGCAACCCCTTCAATCAAAGGTGATGCCCCTTCTTAAACAACACCAACTCCTTCAATCAAAGGTGTTGCTTCTTTTGGAGCAATATGGGTATTTTTTCTAACCCTCTTGATATCTGTAAGTACTCCCCAAGATGGAGAAACATCCTTTTTTGTAGACCATTCAGCTGGGATATCCTCTTTACTTTTCTTTGCCCCATCGGTACCAGGAGTAGATTTGGTAAATAATTCGGGCACTTTCCTCTTCCTCGTCATTAAGTTAGCAATAGAAGTACCCAAATCAGATGAAGATTCTTTGATAGTTGCAGAAGATGGTCGTGTCTGGTCAATGTCAATCACCAAAGGAGGAACAAGAGGACGAGCAATGAAGGATGAAGTGGTATTTTTATAGCTCAATAAATAAGAAGAATCTCTTACATGTTCCCCAACAATTGATTGGTGCAAACCCCAAATGAGTTTCAAATCTTTTATATTAATATCACTCTCTTTTAGAGATTTAATTTTACTGTCAACTGCAATAAATAAAAAATAAGTGTCAGTGATGCATTTCATCAAATAAAAATAGAGCTAAATTGAGAAACTAAAAATAACCTATCCCATTGCCATAAAGTGGACATCTGGGACCTTGGTAGACATATTTTCCTTTTAACGGGGGGTGTTTCCAATTTTTCATCACAACCCCATGATCAAAATAATCCCTGTTAGCATCAGGGAGATTGACCACTAAAGCTCTATGAGAATACCTAGTTTTTAAATAAAAGGTGGTATCACAAGTAACCCATTTATAACAGTACATAATTTCAGGAATCCCTAAACGTGTTCCGTGAATTTGATTCAACCTATGTACGCCATTAACTACCCTCAATGTATTTGGAACTACTATTGCAGGAACAATATCAAAATATTGGCAAAATTCCAAACATATGGATTAGGCGGGAAAGAAAAGCCACATTCCGCTACAAAAATGGAGGGAAACTAGTGTCCCTCCGCTAAAGAAAATAAATCAGAAGGGCAAGGAGGTTATTCCAAAATAACCTAAGCAGGAATTGCAAAATCAACTCGGAACTTATCCAACGATTCGATAAGATAAACCATGGTTGCTAAAGCAAAGAAAGAAGAAAGAAGAAGTTTTTACAGAAAAATCTGCTAAGGCAGATGACAAAAGAAATGAGCGTAAGAAGAAAAAGTGAGAAGACCAAAGCCTTAGAAGTTTAAAAGGCAAAGATGATTTCTTTCTATCGCTTTTAAATGCATTACTTCGGGAGGCGAGAAAATTAATGATCACTAGAGACAACGATTTTATTTTCGGCGGCTAAATGATGAAAAAGACGTAAATACCCAAGCATTTGTTGAAGATTCAAAATATTTATGAGTTTTTCCATTTCGCGCTCAAAATCATTAAATGCCACAAGTGCTGGAAATCTGTAAACTAGTGAAACTGGGTAAACGTGTCCGAGAAACCTCTGGGTTGAATGTTCCACACTTTCCAATCTCAACTGTGAATCATTGGGGGCTTCTGTTGATACAAAAATTAGTCAGCTGATGTGGATCAATTATGTGAAGACACGTGTCATCCTGCGTGGCATAAAATATATTCACCGAATAACTCAGTGTAGCGAGCTACTCAAACGTGACGAGCTACTCAATGTACAGAGCATATGGCTAAGAAGATCAAGCGACAAAAACAGATTCAATGAACATTCTTATTATGTATAGATGTATATGTCTATTAAATAATGACATATTGTCTATTCATATTGACAGTCCGAGGGGGATAAATACATTGTAACCCCCTCCATAACGGCGTAATCGATCACTTGCGATCACAATTGAGATCAAGGAAAAACACTCGACAATACAAGACAATGGATGTAGGCCATTTTCATTAAGGCTGAACCACTTTAAAAATCCTTTATCCTATTTCTTTATTCATATTTATCTGTTATTAATTAATTAGATCAAGTCTAGTTTTTTACATCAACAACGACGTTTCCCTCCGATCAATGTCAACTTAAACTTCGGTGTCGCATAAACAAGAGACTGTAAAAAGTCCACGTCGGAGGGACATTTTTGTGCGCTCCTACGTGGTTTAATTTCACTTTTAATTTTGCACGTTGCATACATTGGTTTAAGGGCAAAATCCATTTGAAAGATAAGGTGGGGATTTCATCACCCGTCCTTGGCCCAAAAATCACTAATTAATCTAGCAATTTCATAAAGAATTTAACCTTAGGATATCACATAGCTCGTAGGAAACCTTTTAATGAGGCTAGAATTAAAAGGTTCTCCAACATGAACTTATGAAATCGCCCCGTTTCACATTATCTAGGATTGATGGTTTTTAATGTGTCTCCGTACCGACCACCCACCTAGAGGAAAAAAAGGATTTCAGGTGATAACCATAGTTGGTCATCTTTTAACTTCTCACTTGTCAAAGAGTAAGAGTTGTCTAATTAGGGAGATTAATTTGGAGACCCCTGCTGTCGTCGATTAATCTCGAAAAAACAAGATTCTAATTCCCAAATCTAGATTCTTCCCTGGGGGTATTTGATGAGTGCATTATTTTTCATGAGTTATGTCCAAATCTATGCCTTTTTATGTTCGTTGTATCATAAATAATGAGCTTTTAGAGTCATTTTCGTAAAATGAAATAAAAATGCAAGTTTGAATAAAATTCGAGTTAAAAATACAATCTTAGTAACCTCAGGAGTGAAATCATAATTTCAAAAAAAATTTGGGCCTGAAAATAATTTTAAAATGTTTATCCAGGCAAAATAAAGTTATCCCAAAAATTTGGTTTAATTTTGAATTAAAATGAGAAATTTATGAATTTCGGGGGCTAACACGCAAAGAAGGGTAATTCTATAATTTTTAAAATATTTATGTCCCTAAATTTGAATTAATTATTTTTATTTTGCATTTTTACAAGTACCCCAAAAATTTGGAAAATAATGGAGTCGATGTGCAAAAACTGTCACGACACGACACGACATAAGACGGTTGACATAGTTGTACTAAATATTTTTTATAAAATTGCTTGAATGTCCGTTGAGGTCGTGCCATAGCTTTTCGAAATGGTCTTGACAAGACTCACAACTTTGAAGTTTGGATGAAAATGAGATTTTGAAATTTTGAGGGTAAAAAGTGTGATTAAATATAGTGCTGGTGACGTGAATAAGGGATAATTATTTATAAAAAAAAAAAGATTTCTCAATTATCTCCAACCCTTCCTAAGACTCCATGAGATAATTATCAGCTCAAATACAACCAATCAAAGAAGAGGCCAGCAAAATCCTAATTCCTTACTCTAAGCCTATAAATAGGACCTTTTGGCTCATTATTTTCGGAAGATAGTAGAGAGCTTTTGATAGTTTTTGGTTTCTTTATTTTGAGAGTTTTATTTTTAACAGCTAATAATTATTCTTTTGTGGGAGAAGTTTTGTTAACATCAATTGTGAGACTTGATTAATTTTGTAAGTTGATTTATTAATGAGAATTAATATTCATTCATGCACTTTTATTTTGTCTTCAATTATGCTAGCTTAATTTCTTTACTAGGACTAGATAAAATTTATCATGTTTACTTAATATTATGTGTAGTTTAAATTCGTTTTTGCTCCCGATATGTGGTACAGGTTTTAAAAATTCGGTATTCATTTAAAACGACACGAGAGTGTGTTTTAAACATTCGGTTTGTTTGAAAAATCATATTTTTATTTTTAAGTGTGAGCACTTTTTGATGGATTATGTTTGCACTCGTTTGTTTTGGTAGTCCATGCTTAAAGACTACACTTTTAAATTTAAAAGTGAGCTTTTTAAGGGATTAGGGATTTTAACCGTCTAAATTTAGAGACGTAAAATTTTAGTATGAACTTTAATCGTGTTATTTTTCGAATTAAATGCGACGAGAGTCAGTATAATTTGAGTTATAAAATTGGGAATGACGAGTTTAAATTATTGCATAGTATTAATTGGACGTAATAAATGGATTCAACGTCCTAGTTTTCTCACACACTAGTTTATGTATTTCGTAGTCTCAGTTTTTATTATTATTAGCTTAGTTTAATATTACATCTCCTTTCTACACCCATTATGTCTAATTTGGCAGCCGTAATTATTTTGAACGAAAAAATTGATAAATCCTCGTGGGTTTGACCCGTACTTATACTCGCTATTCTATAATAGACGGTGCACTTACGGAATTTTATAAAATTGGTAACAGTACTAGACGAAGTTTAATCCGATAAAATTTGTGTTCGGAGCAAGGGAAGGAATGTTCCTGGGTTTCATTATCAATAAGAGAGGCATTGAGGCTAATCCCTAGAAGATCCAAGTTTTGATCAACATGAAGTCCCCTACAAAGAAGAAAGAAGTGCAATGACTAAAAGGGTTCGTTGCAGGCCTTAATAGGTTCGTCTCTAGAGTCAGTGATAAATTCTTGGCGTTCTTTAAAGTTCTAAAAAACTCATTCGAGTGGAACAAGGAATGCGAGAATGCCTTCCTATAACTAAAACGATACCTAGGGTTACCCCCATTGCTGTAAAGACCCGTTGTTGGAGATAAGCTTTGTATTTATCTCATTATATCAGAATCGCTCGTTAGCTCAACATTGGTATGTCAACAAGAATGCATCCAAAGACCAGTTTATTATACTAGAAAGGCATTTCAAGGATAAAAAATCATGTAACCATGGATGGAGAAGTTAACTTTGGCACCGATAAAGGCTTCTAAGAAAATGAAGAGATTCTTCCAGGCTCGTACTATTATAGTCTACAATAACCTCCCATTAAGGCAAGTCCTCCACAAATCGGACAAATCTGGTCACTTGATGGCATGGGCAATAGAACTCGGTGAAAATGACATTCAATATGAGCCCCATACGTCTCTAAAGGGTTAGACAGTGGCAGATTTTATTGCCTAATTCATATACAAAGAAAAATCATCCGAGTGGACTCCTAAAGAGGATATCTCAAATACTTAAGAAGTAGACTCCTTCGAAAGATGTCTCTTTCACGTATGATGCAGAAAAGACTCCCATAGGAGATATCTCACTGAATTGGACATAATAACTACAGGACGAAGGATCCCAGAGAAAATTATTTAAATTTGGGTAGCTCGACGAAGCCGATATTAGTCATAACGGTGTCATTTGGAAGTTATACATTAACGAATCTTCTTATGCATCTGGTAGAAGTGAAGGGATCATTATCTCCACCCCTGATGATATAGATGTGTAATAGGTCCTTCATTTCTATCTTGACACCTCCAATAGTAAGGAGAAATACGAAGCATTGATAGCAAGTTTTGGACAAGCCTCGTCCTTAGGGCCCAACCATATTTAGGCACAAAGTGACTCCCAGTTGGTGGTCAATCACCTTCTTAGAATCTACGAGGCTAGAGAGGTATCCATGATTAAGTAATTTTCCATAGTAAAACACTATTTGGAAATGTTCTTAGAGGCAAAAATTGTAAGGACACCCCGAGCAGAGAATCCACGAGCAAATACCTTAACAAAACTGGCCTCGATAACGAGAACTGAATTGAGAAGAACAGTTTCAATTGAGATATTGCCTCGAAGAAGTACATATGAGGTATTCTTAAATGCCATGGAAGCATCCCATAGTCCATTCCAGATGGACCCTATACGGGCATACATATAAACTGACGAACTCCCTCTTGATCCAAAAAAAGCTGCATTACAAGGCAACCCACTATGTGATGGAGATCATGGTACTGCACATGAGGGGGTACATCATCTTTCTACTAAGATGTGTTTACCCTAGTGAAGTTATCAAACTTATCCAAGAGGTGCTTGAATGATTTTGTGAGGCACACTCTAGAAGATTGTTGGTAAAAGGAATAGTGATCCAAGGTTATTATTAGACGACCATGAAAGCCGACTGCGATGATTATTCTAAAAAATGTGACAAGTGCCAGAAGTATAACAAAATCCATTGCACGACTGGATCGCCTCTTACCCCGATCACTTACCCTTAGCCATTTGTAATATGGGGGATTGATTTGGTCAGACCACTAGAGAAAACAAAAGGGTGATTCAAATACTTGGTGGTGGCGGTAGACTACTTCACCACATTGGTTGAAGCCAATAAGTTAATGGATATGCCCTATAATAGAGTCTCCTAATTTATCTAGGAAAATATAATATATCGCTATGACATGCCTTACACATTCGTCACAGACCATGGTACACAGTTTAATAATCAGGACTTCGAAGACTACTGTGCTAAGTCCAACATTCGAAAACTACACTCTGTCCCTAGACATCTATAATGCAATGGCCAAAATTAATTAACTAATAAAATATTACTGAATGGAATCAATAAGAGATTGAACGGTACAAAGGAAAATGTTCTAATCCTTTACCTTGTATAGGATCATCAATAAACAGGTTTTGGCTAGAAACTTGCAAATTCCCAAGGCAATGTGAATAACAATCCCTCTACTAGCTCATGAGAAAGGAAATAAAAGAGGAAGAGGAATTCTAGTTGATGCAAGACAAATGTTTGGTAGGAATAGCCAACATGGTCATTGCCTATTACGAACTAAGTATTAGAGATAGTGAGGAAGCTTATCAGATATAGTAATATAAGGTAGATCCCACCATGGAGTACCAAGTTGTGTCGAAGTTTCCAAATATTTCATGGTTCTTTAACCAAGTTGGTATGTCCAAATATAGTCCTTTGGAAATTATGATGGAGATCTTGGACGTAATAAGGAAAAAAGTTATTCCTTCACTTAAATAGAAGGAGCCAACGGCTAGGTTTATAATTCGATTTATGTATGAGATAACTCTCTTAGACAAAGATATAAAAATCAATTTCCCTCACAATAGACTTCTATATGTGACAACGAGGCTAAATAAAACGAGATTTTCTAGTGCATTAATGGAAGAAGGTGTATCGGTTAATATCTTGGCAATTAGATATTTATATGATGCTAATATCTCTGAAAATAGGTTGATCGTGATGCCTCTTTCAACCTCATGTTATGACAACCAAACTTCCAATCATATTGGGTACGTCAACTTTAGGATAGTGATGGGAAATATCACATCACACATAAAGTTCCATGCGATTGATTCTGTTACTTCCTGCCATATTTTGATCGAAAGAGTTTGGATGCACAACTATGATTTGGTCCCTTCGACTTACCACCAGTGTGCTAAAGCCAACATCTAGGGGCCTGCTATTGTGATACAAGAAACTAAAAATCCCTTCTTTAAATATGAATCATACTAGGTGGATGTTTCCTTTTACATAAAGATGAACAAAGATACACAGATTTTTATAAGGTGCACTGAAGATGTAAAGGTGCTCAAATGAGAAAGTAAATGAGGTTGTTACCTAAACTCATGTTATCTCTAAACAATTATGAGATAGGATAAGGTTAATGATTGACCTAATTGAAAAGGAAGTGAGAACCAGAGTGCATTAAGTAGGATTACGAGACCAAGGTTTGAGCAAGTGGACATCTCTATGAGTAAAGAGGAACCTACACCTCGTGAACAAAAAATGTAAAATATTTTGCTTAGTGTTGGAAGGGGGGTCTATCACCTTTGAAGATGTGAGTGGAAAAGTGATTTTGATGAGGAAGCTCATCTGAATTATAAGTGTTTTCTAGTGGATAATAAGATAAATACCTTGTAATTGGTAATTCTAACTTCTAGGAGTCTGTTGAAGAAATTAAAGATAATTCGAAATGTATGAAAGATCACCCAAAGTCCTAACTATAAGTGTCGAAATAAATTTGAAAATCTGTTACTAAAGCCGTTTAATAAAATTAAACTATTTAAGTAACTCCGAACAATTTTTTGAAGAAACTCTTTTCTTAAAAATCAAAACTATTTTGAACACAAGATGTGTTTTATAAAAGTATGTACGAGGTCTATTAAAGATTTGAATAACAGGTTTATAAAACAGTTTAAACAAACTTTAATCTCAGCACAACCAAGAATGAGATGAGAAGATGTGGGAAGATTAAGAACAAGATTTTTTACGTGGTAAAACCTCACCCAACTGAGGAAACATCCACGACTCCCTCTACGGAGTAGAAACAAAAATTCCATTATAAACAAATTTTAGCAGTTACAAACTATATAACAAACATGCATACAACTCAGAACTATATAAGTTTAGGAATGTACCCTCTGGTGTCCTTATAACTTCTCTGCAGTTCTGATTGTTGATGTTGTTCTCCCAGTTTGTTAACTCCCAATTTGTTCAAGCTCTTTACGTCGACTCTTGTTCACAAGATCTTATTACCAACACTTTTCGCGTGGTAGGGTGAAAGTGTTTGTGGTGGTGCTCTCTAACACATACATGCACACACACACACTTATTATGTACAATCAGTCCTAAACAAATTACATATAAGTCTATATGCAGTGACTTTTCCTTTTCTCTCTTATCACAAAACTTAACCTTTTTGACCTTTAAAGTAATCCCAGAATCCACGGCTATCTTGCTCAGAAGACGTATCAAGATCTTAATCAATCTCTTTTTTTGAAAAGATTTTTGAGATTGAAAACCACCAAGTACGATTCCAAACTAGGTCAAAGGTCTTGTTTCAAGAGAACTAGAAACAGAAAACATTATTGTTGATTTCAAAGTTAAAAATCTTTTTAGAAAAGAATCAACAATATATTTCTCAACCTGAGAAATAAAAATGCCAACTAAGTGTAATATATCATGAAGGACTCAGATCTGAAATTTCTATATAATAGAAAAATAGATCTAAGAAAATGATTAAGTTGGAAACAAGATCTAAAGAACAAAGAGGTTATAGCAACAAACCAACTCTCAAATCACCTCTCAAAACACTCAAACACTCAAGGTTGTGTTTGGGAAAATACAGGCGTTTGAAGGTTTATATTTGGTTTGAACTCTTTGGACGATTTAGGGTTAGGGTTAGGTTTAGTAACTCTTTCTCTCTCTTCTGGTTTCTCTCTTTCTCTCTCTTTCCTCTCTTCTCTCTGTACTCTTTTTTTGTTTCTCTCAAAGGACGAAATGGCCAAAAGTCTTCTATGGCTGAGACGAAGGGTCCTTTTATAGGAGGCTGAGAAGATTCGAGAATGAGGATTGAAATCAAGGGACCAGATTGAGTCAAGATGGATTGACTTTAATCCAAGGGCTCATGATATGCGATGGTTAAGAATCTCCTCATTGGTCGAGATAGGGTTCATAGGGATTATGAAGGGGCGCATGCAGATCGTTGATAAAAACGATCCAAGGGATGAAAATAGGCACTGGTTTACACTCTGTGAAGAAACACAATTACAACCAATCAGAGGGCAATAAGTGTTGGACAATAAGACGGGATAAAACGCGCATCCAAAAGTAATTACAATGAACACCCTGAAGTCTCTGTCGCTTTCGAATTCTACCAAAGGTAACTTTAAGCCAATAAAACGATCAATGTAAAATTGCAGATTTACCCCACAAACTTTTAAAACCAAGTTTTATTAATAAAACCCTAATTTTAAAATGTTTATAAAATCCCAAAAAATATTTAAAAAGCAATATTAGGGATTTAAACACACTCAACATATGTACACACATTAATATGCAGTATGACATGTATATTATCCATTCTACTGTGTGTGAGTGTTGGTAATGAGGTCTAGATCACTTCAATCAATGATGAAAAAGTAGGGCAAGCTCCGAGGTTCTTTGGATTCTAGGTTAGACATAATTTTGTCACAATTTCCAAACTAGATGAACACTTATACAACATAGACTCAAGTGAGTCAAGAGTAAAAGGTGCTTCAATCTCCCTGTTTGGAAATATGAGACAAAATCTCCTTTGAGTCATCTAGAACTCGTAGGGAAACAAGAATGAGGAAACCTATTCCTGCAAAAAATTTATCTACCCAAATCCTAGAAAGCAAAAAGTACATAACTCAACTATTTACAATTGAATACCCTGTTACAACTATTGAGAATAACTATACAAAAAACTGCAATGAAGCACTAAGATCAAGCTGTTTAGCATATGTAAAGAATCATTAGCGACTCAAATTTCTCCCCCATTTTGTCTCAAATAGACAAAGGGATAAAAATAAAGAGATCAAAGAGATTAATCAACACACACTATACCAATAGATTTACGCAAAGAAATAAATCGATTGTAATCTAAAGGTTTGGTAAACATATCTGCGAGTTGCAAATCAGTAGGGAATTAATTGATTTCTAATTCCTTAGTTTCAACTAATTCGCGTATAAAGTGATGTCTTATTTTTATGTGCTTTGTTCGCGAGTGTTGAACAGGGTTTTTAGAAATATTGATCACACTTTGATTATCACAATAGAGATGCAATTGGTTTTCTTGGATACCATAATCACTCAGCATTTGTTTAAGCCATAGTAATTGAGCACAAGAACTGCCAGCGGCTATGTATTCAGATTCAGCTGTTGAGAGTGATATCCAATTTTATTTCTTACTACTCCATCCTACCAAGTTATTACCTATATAATAACATACTCCCGATGTTCTTTTACTATCATCAGTACACCTAGCCCAGTCAGCATCAGTGTACCCAATTATAGTGCTTGGTGTGTCATTAGTGTACTAAAGTCCTAGATTCAGAGTGCCTTTTACATATTTGATGATTCGTTTAACAGAATTCAGATGGCTCTCTTTAGGGTTATTTTGATAACGAGCACAAATACACACATCATACATAATATCAGGACGCGAGGCACTAAGGTATAGCAAGGTTCCTATCATATTACGATATAGTGTAGGATCTATAGATTTACCAGTTTCGTCTTTAGACAGTTTTATCGTAGTACTCATGGGTGTTTTAGCATTTTTAGCACTCTCAAGGCCAAATTTCTTTACTATCTCTGAAGCGTACTTAGATTGCGAGACAAATAATCCTTCTGAATTTTGTTTGACTTGAAGACCTAAGAAAAATTGCAACTCCCCCATAAGAGACATTTGGAACTCCTTATGTATTATTTCAGAGAAGGATTTTACTTCTGAGGGAGAAGTTGATCCAAATATAATATCGTCAACATAAACTTGAGCAATAATGATGTGTTTGTCAAAATGTTTGACAAAAAGGGTTTGATCATTTCCACCTCTTTTGAAACCTTTATCTAATAGGAAATATGAAAGACGCTCATACCAAGCTCTAGGTGCTTGTTTAAGCCCATACAAAGCCTTTTTAAGACGAAATACATGATTTGGATATTGAGGGTCAATAGGTCTCCTCAGTCAATATTCCATTAAGGAATGCAGATTTGACATCCATTTGGAATAGTGTAAAGTGCAAGTGGCAAGCTATAACAAAGAGAAGACGAATAGATTCTAAACGAGTAACAGGAGCAAAGGTCTCGTTAAAGTCTATTCCTTTAATTTGAGAATATCCTTGAGCAACTAATCTAGCTTTGTTTCTAATGATTATCCCACTTTCATCAGACTTATTTTTAAAAATTCAACGTGTGCCAATAACCTTTTTTGTGATCAGGCCTATGTACAAGATACCAAACATCATGAATGACAAATTGAAGAAGTTCTTCCTACATAGCAGAAATCTAGTGAGAGTCATTCAATGCCTCATTTACATTATTTGGTTCCACTAGGGAAACAAAACATGCATAATGTGCATAATTTCTTAGTTAAGATCTTGTACGCACTGGCTCACTAGGGTTACCAACTACGTTATTTACGGGATGATCTTTAGAAACCCAGTTAGGTACTTCAGGTATCTCAATTGGTAATGAATCATCTATTTCAGGAGAGTCATTTTCTAAAATGTTTGTAGGCTCCTCTACAATAGTTGATTCACCAGTCTTGTTCTCTATAATGTGTCACTCATAATTACATTTATGGATTCTATCAAGGTTTTAGTGCGAAGATTATACACTCGATAGGCTCTACTGTTAGGCGAGTATCCTAAAAATATAGCTTTATCTCCCCGGCTCACAAATTTGGACAAGTGTTCCCTTTCTTTGCATACATAACAAGTACTACAAAAGGTTCTAAGGTACTTAAGATTAGGCTTTTTATTATACCAAATTTTGTAAGGTGTTTGTTGGGAATTCTTTCTAAGATAGACCCTATTTATGATGTGACATGCAGTACGAATGGATTCTACCCAAAAGTATTTAGGCAAATTCTTGGCATGTAACATAACACGTGCCATCTCTTGAAGTGTACGATTCTTTCTCTCGGTAATTTTATTTTGTTGAGGAGTCTTACGAGCACTAAACTCATGTTTGTAACCATTATAGTCACAATACTCTAATATACCAGTGTCTTTGAATTCTCCATATCTATCACTACAGATTCGATTTACTTGAGTGTCCTTTTCATTTTCAATCCGAAGAATAATTTTTAAGAAAGTTTGAAAAGTGTCGGACTTTTGTTTTAAAAAGGCTACCCAAGTAAATCTGGTGAAGTCATAAACCATACTAACAGTTTGGGAAGGACCTGTAATACCCCGTATTTTTATAGCTTTTAAAATATGGGATTTATTAAATTTAATTGAGATAAATTAATTTAATTTTAATCCGGAATGTTGCTTTAAATATTTACTAGCGTGACGAGAGTTAGTAATTATTGGAAATTTTTTATCTGTTGAATATTACTGGATGAGTATAGTAATATATGAGATTTATTGTTATAATATTATCACGTGTGAATAAAATGACAATTATGGAAATTTAAGTCGGGACGCGCCTGTGTCGTGTCGGGACTAAATGTTGATTAATAAGTGAATATTTTATATATTGTTTGTGTGGTCGTTTTGAGTGCGTCAACGTATCCGGAAGGGTCGAGATAGTCAGAAAAGTGTAGCCGGGGGTTTAATTTGGGTCTCGGGGCATTTTTAGGCCCAATTAGTACCCCGGGAGGGCGTTTTGGACATTTTGCAATTATGGGTAATTAAACCTACGAAAATTAAAAGGGTTATATAAGATATCTAGGTTGTCTTATAGGGTTAGAACAACCAAAGACAAATGACGGCCATTGGAGAGGAAGAGGAGAAGCTCTCCAAGGAGTTCTAGGCCAAGAACACCCCCGATTGCACCGCCGTCACCACCAACGCGTAGATCGCGAGACGGGGAACGAAACCACACCAATTTCGGTACCAAACCAGATTTCTAAAAATTCCAGGCAAGTGTTTATCTTGCTTATTTCGTTGATGCATCTTTCATATTAGTTTAGGAATGATTATGATGAATTGTATGGAAGAAAAACCCAATTTGAGATAGGAAATTGCATGTAGTGATGACTTAAATGATATTTTCGAAACCCTTTGTCATGTAAAGGATTAAGAGTTTGATTAAGAAAAGAGTTATAATTAGATACAAACACTAAAAATTTTATTCCGGGTGATCGGACTATTGGAATCGCTTGAAATTTTAGTATGTTGTAGCGAACGGCGAGACAGGACTGCTGACAAAAATTCAGCTTGATCGAACGGTCGGATTTCTAAAAATATTATTTTTACTAGAGCGTTTTATGTTTTGAGGACTCTTAGAGAGTTTTATGTTTTGAGGACTCTTCTAAATAATAATAATAAAAAAATTCAATTAAAACTCCATTTTAATTCCGATTTCGAAACCATTTGAAATTCTCATCTTTGAAAATAAAATTCAAAATCCTTTAATGTAAGGAGAAATCTATATTTTTGGTATATCTTACATGAGGGACAATGTAAGTATATGTTAAAGGGAGAGAGACACGTAAGAGAGTTACTTTGGGACAAATGTGTATACCTACTGAATTTTATACTTTGGAGGATAGAATCCGTGAGCGTGATGTAGTAAGTGGAAAAGTTCCTCAAATTAAAATAAGATGTGAATGGTTATACGTGATAACTAAATAATGAGAAATAAATACAAATGTCGTTATCATGGGAATTGAGAATTTGCCCATTATTGAAATGGTAATGTTAGTATAGTTATATGATTGTGTATGCATATACTATCTATGTGTGAAAATCATGCCCACGCTACTTGCTATCCCTGAGGTTTTCGCGCTGGGACAGTCTTATCTCGATGGGACCTTTATGGGGGATATTGACTTGTACCCTAGAAGATAGATATCCTTGGTACAGGCTATCGGAATGATAGTTCAGACGGTCCTAAGAGATGCGGGTATGTGCTTTCCTCTTAGAGACTTGGAATCTATGCTTCGCCTCATTTTGTTTGTGTATAGGTATCCTTGGTACAGGCTATCGCAGTGATAGTTCAGACGGTCCTGAGAGACTTGGAATCTATACTTTGTCTCAATATTGTTTGAGCATGTGTTGATACAGTTCGAGAGTGATTCCGAATTTGTATACCCTTAGTACGAGTGATACGGGGATTGGATAGTAGAGTATGCCCGCACCATAGTTGTTATTTGGGGTGCTGTTGTGATATATATATATTTTATGAGTAGTTAATATATATATATATATATATATATATATATATATATATATATATATATATATATATATATATATATATATATGAAATTCTGAAATCTGGAACTGCCTACTTTGATGAGACATGTAGGACATGGTTGATGACTCAAATTGTAAATACTTGTTTTGAGAAAGTATAATATGACACTGGAAAACTTTATTGATTTATAAAGTTAAAAATGAGAACTTTGGTTGATAATTGAAATATCCTTTTTGAACAATTGAATCGTTAAATTTTGAATCTTACAAGTAAGCTAAGATAAGTTAAATCATTGGGAAGATTAGTGCGATAAATGATAAGACAAACCGTTGGGAAGGTTAGTGCGATAGGTGTGCACATTAGAAGAGAGGTGAGAATTCCTCAAGAGAGTGATGCACTAATATGTTGTTGCATTGGCATGTATCAATTTAAATACTTGCTAAACAAATTTTAAATCATATACACTATCGGGCTCTGACCCGTTTCTCTCTCTCTCTCTCTCTCTCTCTCTCTCTCTCTCTCTCTCTCTCTCTCTCTCTCTCGTATATATATGTATGTATTATAGGTGCCCAGCCACAAGGGCGTCTTGCTTAGGATCTCTTGAAAGGAACGCGCTGCAGCTTAGGTGGAAGTTGCAGGACTCTTGATTAGACGACTTCGTTCATTCGGATCCACTCTTAGTACTTTCATCTAGTTGGGCATGTGTAGCTCTTTCCATTATTCCGTTGTTATTGGACATTTGTATTTCAGTTATTTCCAGTATTGTTACTATGGGATTTATTCAGTTTGGATGTGTGACTTTAGATTTCGTTTGTTGACATTCGATTGACGAATGTATTAAATTAATTGGATTATGTTGCAGAATTTAATGTGGTGTGATTCTTTCTTATTGAATGTTGTTAATAAAATAAATGATTTTTCTTTAAATAAAATTTGGAAAGTATGTATGAACATGGTTTTGACACTTAGCTTAATTAATTAGGGTGTTAAATTGGAAAATTTTATTTTTCGATAGTGATGCTAAGAATGGACCAACTGTTCACCTTGATTTAATTTAATAAAGGACCGATCGCCCGGTATTTAATTAGGCGGGGTGTCACAGGACCCATTAGGTCCATATGGATGAGCTCCAAGGGATTAGAGCTAAGGACATCATTAACTTTCTTATGAGGTGCCTTAACAATTTTACCTTCCTGACAAGAACCACAAACAATGTTAGGAATGGGTTTGATTTTAGGAACTACTCTAATTATTTCTTGAAAGGTCAGTCTACTAAGATTATCGAAATTTATGTGACCCATTCTGTTATGCCATATCTCGTTGTCATCTATTCTGGCAACATTACAAATTTCAGAATTATTCATGACAGTATAACAATTGTCAGGAGTTCTGAATCCTGTAATTACGCATTCACCTTTTTCATTTAAAATTTTGCAATTTTTCTTTGAAAAGGTAACATTATGATCTGAGTCACAAAATTGCGAGATACTAAGTAGATTGGCCTTGAGACCTTTAACTAGAAGAATATTTTCAAGAACAGGAAGTCCATCTTCTTGGAGAGTTCCTTTGCCTATGATTTGAGATGATACTCCATCACCAAAAATGACTTTTCCACTAGCGAAGCTGGTTTTGTTCAAAAGTTTAGTATCATCCGCAGTCATGTGCTTAGAACATCCAGAGTATAAATACCAACCAGATGATGTGTGCTCAGCTTTTAAGGTAGTAATAACTATATTACACTTCATCTGAGGTAATAGATCTTCTTTTCTAACCCAAATTGCTCTAGTTTCATTTTGCTCTTATTAGCTCTCAATTGATAAAATTTGCGAGCATTGGATTTTTGTTGAAAAATGTTTTGCGCATGATTTTGAATTTATGAAAGACATGAGCATTTGGTTTAGGAAAGTGTTTAGGAGTCCTTCTAGGAAATGTTCTTTTAGGTTTGGTCTTTCTCTTTCTATAATTAGAGTTTTTGTCTGGTTGTCTAGGAAGAACATAATTATTGCGGCTCCTCCTAGAATAGTTAAAGTTCTGATAGGTAGGAGGATAACAGACAGGTTTAACTAGTCTCCTAGCATAGCAACCATCAAAAGAGTGACCGTATATATCACAATAAGAGCAATAAAGATTACTCAACGTTGGGGTCTCCTTAAGAAAGTCTCTAAACAACGGTTTTGAGGAATTTTGAGGTTGGACTCTATTCCTAGGTAGGACAGTTTTGAATGCAGACTCACTCTTCCTAATAGAGGGGCAGATGTATTTAGCTTTAGGTGAACTTTCATGTTTAGAGTAACTTGATTCCCCAGTGTTAAAATTTTGATGTTTTGAATCAAACTCAGTTTTTAGGGAATGAAAATCTGGGCTAGTTTCAATAGGACTTTTACCTCCTCACACAAACTTGATAGTTTCAAAAGATTTTGTTTGTGTCTTCAAATTGGGGAAAAATCCTATTCCAGTTCGATCATCAGAATTGGTTTTAGATTCAGCAACAAATTCATCAAAATAGTTTGAATTATTTTCAAATTTTGTAAATTTTTTGAAAACAGTTGCTGTCTTTTCTTTAGTTTGTTCCAATTCTAACAATGTACTTTTGTATTTTTTTCTCCAGAATTTCATTTGTTTCAGTCAAATCTTTGAGTTTTTGATCAAACATTTTAATTTCACTTTCATGAGTTAAACATTGGGTAGTATACTCTTCAGCATTCAGTTTGACATCAGGCTTAGATCTTCCATCTTTTTGGTGAGATCTTTCACAATTTTTTCTAGTCTAGTGCTTTTCTTGAGAGTTTTAGCATAGAGTGTGTGAATATCTGGGAGGTCTTCATTGTTATAGTCACTAAGTGAAGTGTGTGAAGTGACCCCTAAGGTTTCATTTCTTGGACTCACACACCCATTGACATCGTCATTATCGCTTTCCCTTTGACTCACACACCCCGAAGAAGAGATAATAATATTCTCAATAATCAAAGCATCTAAACCAGTAACGGCATTATTCAAAACGTCAGTAGTAAAATTACTAGATTCATCCTCACTAACAAACACATGCATATCATCATTATAGATAATCTTGGCAAAGAAGGACATGCAAGGGTCAAAACATTAGATGACTCAGGTTCCTCATTTTCAGAGTCACTTGAATCATCCCATGTCTTACAAATGTTGGATCTAATGTGTTTGTTTTGAGTGTTCAAGTTAACTTTGCAGTCTTTTGCAATATGTCCTAGTTTTCCACATCTATAACATTCAGTCTTCTTAAGGTCTCTGTTAGGTCTAGCATGAGAGTCCTTGTGATTTTTATCATGGCTTTTCTCATGAGGTCTGTGATTAAAGGGAGTTGGATAATTAGACTTGCCTTGTTTATTTTCCATGTTATTTATAAATTTAATGATTTTCTTAAACTCTTTTGACATCAAGGAAATCTGATTGTCCAAGCTCTCTATATCGTATTCCTCATCAAAGTCATCATTGGAAGTATTAAACTCAGGCTTAATCAATTTAGAAGAGAATCTTAGATTGGAACTAGTCTGTTTCCTATGGGACTGGGTCAATTGCTTCTTAAATTCTAGTTCCATTTCCACAGTTCTTAATTTACTACTGAGTAATTCAGGAATGAGATTTATATCACACATTTCCTCAATAGCATATCTTTTGTTGTCAAATTTCTGTGGTAATGATCTTAGAATTATAGATACAATTTCTTGTCTATCATATGTTATCCCATTAGCATGCAGTTTTATCAAAATATCAGTCAGGTTCATATAGAAGTCATCAAATGACTCAGTCTCAGACATAATTAAGGAGTTATACTGTTGAATGAGCATTTGAGTTTTAGCATCTTTAACTCTAGTGTCACCTTCATGAGCAGTAACCAAGGTGTCCCAAGCTTCCTTAGAAGTGGTACAAGATGAGATTCTTTTGAACTCATGTTCATTTACGGACATAAATATGGCATTCTTTCCTTTGTTATTATTTCGAGAAACTTGTTTCTCTTCTTGTATGAACTCACTTAATACTTTCTTAACCCTCTCATTACTTGCTTTAGTGGGTGGTTTTGTAGGAAAAATATAACCATTTTCAACAATGTCCCAGACATCATCTCCCAGAGTTCCTTGAATGAAAGCAATCATTCTTACTTTCCAGTAAGCAAAATTGGTTCCATCAAAGATAGGAGGTCTGGTCAAGTTACCAAATCTTTCATTTTTCTTGTTCATATTTGATTTTAAGAAAACAATTTCAGAAACACAGGATCTCTTTAAAATAAGTTTACCAAGCTCTGATACCAATTGAAAATCTGTTACTAAATTCGTTTAATAAAATTAAACTATTTAAGTAACTCCGAACAGTTTTTTGAAGAAACTCTTTTCTTAAAAACCAAAACTATTTTGAACACAAGATGTGTTTTATAAAAGTATGTACGAGGTCTATTCAAGATTTGAATAACAGGTTTATAAAACAGTTTAAACAAACTTTAAACTCAGCACAACCAAGAATGAGATGAGAAGATGTAGGAAGATTAAGAACAAGATTTTTTACGTGGTAAAACCTCACCCAACTGAGGAAACATCCACGACTCCCTCTACGGAGTAGAAACAAAAATTCCACTATAAACAAATTTTAGCAGTTACAAACTATATAACAAACATTCATACAACTCAGACCTATATAAGTTTAGGAATGTACCCTCTGGTGTCCTTATAACTTCTCTGCAGTTCTAATTGTTGATGTTGTTCTCCCAGTTTGTTAACTCTCAATTTGTTCAAGCTCTTTACGTCGACTCTTGTTCACAAGATCTTATTACCAACACTTGAAGTCTATATGCAATGAATTTTATTTTTCTCTCTTATCACAAAACTTAACCTTTTCGACCTTTACAGCAATCCTAGAATCAACGGCTATCTTGCTCAGAAGACGTATCAAGATCTTAATCAATCTCAGTTTTTGAAAAGATTTTTGAGATTGAAAACCACCAAGTGCGATTCCAAACTATGTCAAATGTCTTGTTTCAAGACAACTAGAAACAGAATACATTATTGTTGATTTCAAAGTTAAAAATCTTTTTAGAAAAAAATCAACAATATATTTCTCAACCCGAGAAATAAAAATGCCAACTAAGTGTAATATATCATGAAGGACTCATATCTGAAATTTCTATATAATAGAAAAATAGATCTAAGAAAATTATTAAGTTGGAAACAAGATCTGAAGAACAAAGAGGTTACAACAACAAACCAACTCTCAAATCACCTCTCAAAACACTCAAACACTCAAGGTTGTGTTTGGGAAAATACATGGGTTTGAAGGTTTATATTTAGTTTGAACTGTTTGAACGATTTAGTGTTAGGGTTAGGTTTACTAACTCTTTATCTCTCTTCTGGTTTGTCTCTTTCTCTCTCTTTTCTCTCTTCTCTCTGTACTCTCTTTTTTTTCTCTCAAAGGACGAAATGGCCAAAAGTCTTCTAAGGCTGAGACGAAGGGTCCTTTTATAGGAGGCTGAGAAGATTCGAGAATGAGGATTGAAATCAAGGGACCAGATTGAGTCAAGATGGATTGAATTTAATCCAAGGGCTCACGATATGCGGTGGTTAAGAATCTCCTCATTGGTCCAGATGGGGTTCACAGGGATTATGAAGGGGCGTATGCATATCGTTGATAAAAACGATCCAAGGCATGAAAATAGGCGCTGGTTTACACTCTGTGAAGAAACACAATTACAACCAATTAGAGGGAAACTGGTGTTGGACAATAAGACGGGATAAAACACGCGTCCAAAAGTAATTACAATGAATACCCTGAAGTCTCTGTCGCTTTCGGATTCTACCAAAGGTAACTTTAAGCCAATAAAACCATCAATGTAAAATTACAGATTTACCCCACAAACTTTTAAAACTAAGTTTTATTAATAAAACCCTAATTTTAAAATGTTTATAAAATCCCAAAAAATATTTAAAAATCAATATTAGGGATTTAAACACACTCAACATATGTACACACATTAATATGCAGTATGACATGTATATGATCCATTCTACTGTGTGTGAGTGTTGGTAATGAGGTCTAGATCACTTCAATCAATGATGAAATAGTAAGGCAAGCTCCGAGGTTCTTTGGATTCTAGGTTAGACATAATTTTGTTATAATTTACAAACTAGATGAACACTTATACAATATAGACTCAAGTGAGTCAAGAGTAAAAGGTCCTTCAAAATTGAGCTGGCAAAGCGTGGAGAATAACTAATGCCAATATTTTGAAAGACATGGATGATGTGAAAAAAATTGAGTTAATTAATATCATTTTAGAATACAAAGACATCTTCGCTTGTAAGTATAATGAGATGCCCGTGTTAGACCAAGATGTAATATTTCGCAAGTTCAGTGTTATGACCTCAATAATCTCAATCAAGCATGAAACCAGAATTTGAAATCTTGAGGTGTATCTCCAGATAAATTCGGAGGTGGAATGATTATTTTTTGCTGGATGTATTAAAACGATTAAACATTCAATCTTGGTTATAAAAACATTTTATGTTAAGATTTGTAATATAAAAATGTGTTAAGATTTTTATTTTTATTTTAGAAATATAAAAATTAAACAATTACTCAAATATACATCACGACCACCCAAGCACACCACCGGAAACCAAATGCATCATCAACCTTACAAACCACCCACAACATCACACCCGAAGAAAAATTTTGAAAAGGAAAAGGCTATAAGGACTATGCATTCAAATATATATTTCCTTTTAAATCTTGGTTATTTCGAAAGGAAACAAATAAGCTATAAGATAGTAAAATCACTCAAACAAATTGAAACATAGAAGCACGCCTAAATGGCAAACGAATGTTGTATCAATTAGGGAAGCGATAAGGTCAGTCACTAATGTGAAGGCTGGAGGAAATGCAATACGAAGTATTTCCATTCCAAGCGCATCCATTTTGAATACATTCTTAGGGAAAAATTCCAAAAAACAAGCATAACACATAAAAACACAACTTACTTTCAAAACAAATCTATCACAACCAGTAAAGGTCCAATCACTCATAAACAAATGAATCAATACATACATATATATATATATATATATATATATATATATATATATATATATATATATATATATATATATATATATACATGCACACACGCGCGCATGCATGCACACACATATGCGTGAGTGTATATATATGTTCACCGCCAAAATATATGTTCATGAAAATAGCACATGTGTTCATGAGAAAAAAATACGTTCATCTCAAAACGTATACATGTGAACAAAAGGAATATAATCCTAATATAATAACATAAATAAACAGTGGGAAAATTACGCTTTTAAGACATAATTTTATTTTCTAAATTGAATATTACATGCAATTCTTAGACAAAACTTGTATGTATTATAATATTTTGTGAAATAAGACAACAACAATAATGAAAATGGTATGAATATTTGTTTCTCATTGGTTGGGTTTAGATGTAGTGAGTATGATATGAATATTGCTCGTGGCCCTTCATATATTTTATATCCCCAAATCATTCTTTAAGATTAATAGGAATACTGCTCGTGGCTCTTCATATATTTTCTATTTTTATCTTGTGGAAAATAATGGTTGGTTTAATTCTAGGCATGCATTCATGGCTCCAAGCGAAAATGCTTTTTGTAGCTTGCAGGAAATCAGCCTGCTACTTCTTAAGGATGAGATCTAAAGATGATTCAATCTGGGTTATCCTTCTAGGATGCTTACCATCTAGAATTACTAGATTTTTTTACTTAATGGCTAATGGTGTTACTATTTTATCTTCACCTTGAGGATCTAATGTCTCGTTATGATAAATTTGAGCTAATTTCTTTCTTTATTGCTCGTCGAACAAAGTGTAGTAACATTTGCGTGCTTCCACCTAGTCTCCCTTCATAACTCCCACATCAAAATTGGTTGGGGGCTTCAGGCATTGATGATTAGTTAAGGTAATAACCTCAAATTTCTTCAAAATAACTTGTCCAAAAATAATATTGTTGGTTGATGAGACATTATTGTCAAGGAAGAAAAATCTCATTGTCCTTTTTCTGCAGGTTGACTAAGTTCTAATAATAACTTCCCGTTCGATTGTGTCCAGTGGGTATACCATTTCCCTTGAATATTTGATTAGTGGATAATGGTAAACTTCCAATTTTTTATTAGACAACTCCAACTTCTTAAAGCACTCATAGAAAAATACCTCTGTCGTGTACGCATTGTCTACCAAAATTCTCGTCACACTCCTTTCGTGGATCATCATGGTTGTCACCAATGGGTCGTCATAAGGAAATAATAACACTGAGAGGTCGTCTCTAGAAAAACTTATCACCTATCAATCCTTGGCGACTGTATGAGGTCAGGCGTCTGTACTGTTCCCATCCTGACGTCTCTATTGTCAGTATAAGCTCGTGCTTCACCGAGGTGTGCTTTATCAGTAGGCCCATCACTTCAAAAAAAAACTCCCTCCTGCTATGAAACTACACGATAAATAAATCATGCCCACTTCTTCTACTAGCTCTTTGGTCCTTGAAGGAAGACATGTATCTTCCTCGGAATTATTCTCCCAAGCTCTTTTATTATCCTTATTTCCTACGCGAGATGATCTTGATCTTATCCTAGTCTTCCAATGATCACGAGCTGTTGCTGGATTACCATTCTTCTCCACATATATATTAATCTTCCCTCTTTTGATAAGGGACTTAATTTCATCCTTCATAGCTAGGAAACTTTGGTCTCATTCCCATATTCTTTATGAAACTTGCAAAATTTGTTCTTATTTCGTTTTCTACTGAGAGTTTTTAACTTTTTCGACCACTTCAATTGACCATTTCCTCGGATTTCATCAAGGATATGGTGTACTCTCATTTTCAAGGGATTATACTCGTTAAACTTCTGGTATAGCTTTCTTTCATTATTCATATTGGGGATCTCTTTGGGCTTTTTCTTTATTCCTGAGCTATTACCTTCTTCAAGTTTTTTGTGGTTGAACTCTTTTGCAGCTATTGCTTCTTTTTCGTTCATGATTTTTCTCTTTTTCCCAAAAGCTCGGCCATATGATTCGGAGGCTCCTTGTCTAATGCCCAATAAAACTTTTTCAACAATATCCCACTCATAATTGATGTGATGGAAACTTTTTTATTTTAGTCTACCACTTCTAACTTTTCAGTACTGAACCTGGTTATATATTCCCTTGTCATTTTATCCAAGAATTGATGGACGATTAATAAGTGAGCTACCCCCTTACCAAATTTTAATCCAAAATATAAATTATTAGTAAAGAGATCCACCAATTGGTTAAAATAATACATCTTCCCTCGTGGTAACCCATTATACCAAATCTGAGCAGCTTATGTGAGAGTGCTTAAAAATTATTTGTAATGTGTCTCCTCAGCTACTGAGAATTGATCACATGTTGATTGGTATTGCTTGATGTGCAAATTTGGATTTGTCTTTCCCTTATACCTGAGGGCGATCATATGTAGATTTATTTTTTCTAGGGTAGGATAGTTTATCACGGAGGTTGGGAATGGATATCCCTGTACAAATCCCTTTTCAAGTGGGTTTTTGGTCTTTATGAGGTCGCCCAAATGATCCTTTATTCATTGGATTGATCCCATCTATGGTTGGGCATCGTTTGTACATATATCTTTATTATCTCATACACCACTCTCACCCGATCTCTATTCTCTTCTTCCAACTTGATCGGACTTCTTTGATGGCCTAGAATTACATCTTTATCCATCATCCCTCTGTCTTCTATATTCTTCTCACTTTGTCCTTCTTCGGGATGCGAATGTGCTTGTGCCCCTCTCTTTCGTAGCCTATCAAACTCTAGTACTCTTCTAAGCCTTTCAAATTCACATATGTGTTCGGCCAAATGTGTATGGTCATTATATCCAATTAAACTCATGGTTGAGGTTCTTCCCAGGTAGTAGGAAGATCCTTTATGTCCCGACCCACTTCTCCGAGCATATCTGCTCATATCAGACCCTAAATTTAGCTTCCTAGGGTTTCCCACTATTTCACCTCGGTTTTATTATCTCCTATCTCTGTATGGGGCAAGAGGAGGCGATTGCCTACATTTATTTGGTTTTTGCAGTCATTAGAACTAGTTTGTGATGTACTAGACGATTATATGATGCTAGAACACTTTGAGTGAGCTAATTCATGTTTTCTTCCATAGGTTCTTGGCTCTTAACCAAGCTGAATAAAATCTTATTAGATACCCCATTCTAATAGGGTTTGAGGGTGGTGCAATTTCATTTTGCCTACTACTTTCTGGGTGCTCATCCATTTTTCTAAAAAATTTGAAAAAAAAATAGAGTTGAAAAGTAGGAAAATATAGTGTGACTAGACACTTGCAAAATTGAAAGTGGAGAAACTATTTTAAGCTAGAAATATGTGTATCTAGGTTCGGATTACACATAGTTAGGTGATAGAACAGTAAATCAAGTATTTAAAGTGACAAATCCAGCTAATCTAGTGATTTGACCAGAGAGATGATTGCTAATGAGATTTTGGGATGTTTCATAGTAATTTTAGAATTTTTGCAAAACAATTTAGGAATCATATGAAAAATAACTTGTTTTTAGTCTTTCCAAAAAATAGCGCCATTCTGTTATTGTCTAAAATTTGTTTCAAAATTTCATCTTAGAAAGTTGATATCTAATTCGAGATAACAACCAATAAATACACAGATAATGCATGTGTAAAGACAGATGTGAGAATAAGAAGAATTTTTACAAGGTTACGTTGTTCAGCTCTTAGGTATGAGCCTATTTCCATAAAGTAACTTTTTAGTACTATTTGAATTGAATTGAGGCCTAAAAATAGTACAAATCACTCAATATATGTCCACTCTCTGACTAGATAGTTAGAATGTAAGAATATTTCTATGCCCTCCAAGATCCCAATGTTGGATTTCTCCTTTTGCATAGAATGAGTGTGAAGGAATGCATGTTTTCCCTAGTATGGGTTAACTATAAGCATATTCTCGATGGAGCACAAGAGAAGTAATAGTTTAAAGTTTTATCCATAAAGGAATGTCCCTACACATGTTGGTTGTCTATGGTGTCATGCATATGGTATTAGCTAGCCTTTAACATTATTACTAAAGTATAGCCCGTCAGTTAGCCTTGCTGGAATTACATAGTCTGCCCAGCAGGAAAGGGGGTCGACCTCATTGCTGAGATGAGGTTATTACATTGTATTTGTTTGAACAGGTTCGAGCTCTTTTACTTGCTATTGAATCATTTTATTGCATTCTCCTAGGATCATGAGATGCTATACAAATATGGTATAATAGATGTGAAAACCCAAAACTTTGTACTCCAATAATTAATCTTACCATCATCATTTATTATCGACACATCCACAAACTTTTCCACCCCCGCATTCTTCGAACAAACAATCATAGCTAATGAATCATTCATATCAGTAAAACTCCTGTGTTTCTCGATCTGGTTATCAGAAATCGACAACACCAACCAATGAAAAACTGTGTTTCCTAATCGAGGCTTGCAAATATATATTATGTCACCTCTTTAGATTGTTTAGTAGTTGTCTTCCAGATAGATATTGTGACACCTCAAGGGTGCCTGTAAATACATAATGCCATTAATGGAACCAATAATATCCATTAGTAGGAAGAGAATGGAAAAAAATATAAATATTTAGTGGGTTTATTCGATTTTTGGGAAAGGCGGTGAGAATGTGGTCATTTGAGTTTCCATCAACGTGTGGATGGTGAGGGAGTTGTTTGAGGAGGTAGTTTGGGATGAACTTAGGATTTCTAAAGTGTGGGGGGACAACTGGGGATGAACCCTTGGGGGAGTTGTATACAGATTGTAGTGGTGTGGTGGATGACGGAGAATAAGAGGCTCTTACATTTTAAAAAATCATCATTTATATAAGGCTCATTAGGTTGTATAAATTTTTTAATTATATAAATTTTTTAATTTTAAATTGATTGATTATGGAGTTATTCATTTGGAATGTATTTAATTTCAAATTTTTTTGTGTTTGGAAAAGGATAATTTTGAAAACTATAAAGTCGTGTGTAATCTAAATAATAAATAATTTATATATTATAAGTCTAATTTTTCAAAGTATTGAATTGTGTAAATTTAATTTGTGTTGAATCTTGTATAATTAGGTCAAAAAGATTTTTTTATGACACATAAATGTAAACAGTTTAAAGTTTTTTTTACAACACATGAGTTTAAACAGTTTACAACACATCTGCCCATGCGTGAAGGCACATCACTAATTTTCAAAAGTGTACGTCCTTGATAGGAGTAAACGTCGCATTTATTTCGTAACGGATAAATAATTTTTTAGAGTTAATTATACAATGTCATGTGAAGTGTTCATAAGTACTGTTATCATGTATTACCTCAAGCTAGGGTATACCCATGCCTGAAAGCACAACAAACATTTCCAAAAAACTGCGTCGACCAAGACTTGTAATCATATGATTTATTATAAAATACAAAAATGTGTACACGATTTAAAACATTTGGACAAATTTTCTCTATTTAGAGGATTATCCACATGTTTAAGAAAACCAAAACTACTCATCCTGGATATTATATAAACTGATATAATTACACAAAAAATAATTATTGGCAACTTTACCAATAAAATGATGATAACAATAATGCTTAAGTTTATTTAAAAATAATTATTTAGTTGTTTTTTTAATGTACAGTTTTAAAATTTAATTTGAAATTTTATTATTGTGGTTAAACATTTTGAAAATTAATTTGGAGCATTAAATATTTTTTTTGAAAACTAATTCGTATGGATGAATGAATATATGATGTCTGTATACTATATCATTTACATAGGTATATATTGTTCTTATATGCGCGCGTGCCATGAAGTAGCCCGCCTGTTAACGATCTGATCATAGTAGGTATTAACATGCCTTGACTCTACTCAATGTACATATACAAGTAAAGGTATTCACATGTTGTTCACATTTTCACTTGACACATTAGGCACTCATGCATTTATTATTTGATATTTTTTAGTGTGTCTAAACATTTGTTAAAAAGTAAAATTTGAATAAATTTTTCTAAAAATAATTTACAGATTTGAGAAATAATTTTTTTCGAAACATTTCATTTTCATTTAACTGTTATCCATTTGATTGGTACTTGATTGAAACAATTGGTTCTATTGGATCCCTTATGACCTTAGGAAGCTTTGACCGAGATTTTTTTTATCTCTATACCTGTTACATTAGGTTTGCATAGATTTCGTCCTTTTAGGTAAGATATAAGCTTAGGCATATTTCGGTTTCTGTGCTAGGGTACCTATATAGCTTTTAAACTTCATTCGTACCATTAGAAGCCAAAGGCTAGTACACATATATAGGTGTAAAACCTCTTTAAAATGGATCTTAGCTGTAAGAGATTTTCGTTCTTAGTAGTCCGAATAGTACCCGTGTTAAAGGTTAGGAGCCTTAGTACATTATTTCGTCATTTTGTGTAACCTTCGATTTTCTCTATTGTTGCTTTCTGCCATGACGTTTTGTTGATGTGATATATCAATTAGTCATAGAGACCCCATACGATTTCATCCATAGGTAAGTGTTACAACTTTTATTGGATTTGCCCTGCTAGATTTCGTTCTAGCTTTAGAACTATTGGGTACACTTTGGTTTAATAGGTTATTAAATAAACTACTCTAACAGTCGTTTACTTTTCTGAGCCATGAACCCGATTATTCACCAATTATATTACCATAAATAAATTTTTAATCAAAATAAAGTGTGTTGAAGAGGTCACACGAATTAAACCGGAGCACAAAGTACCGGACATAAGTCTATTCTCATATGGCTCGTTTGTCTTTCTCTCTCTTGCAAGAAATAACTTGCAAACAGTGTAATAAAAACAAAATTTTCCCTCAAAACATTTATCTATTTAAAAAAGAAGACTGATCCGGAACATAAGATTCTTTCCATTTTATCGAATGCTGCAATTTTTGTACAAAATCATTAGATACAAAGCAGAGTTATTCCTACTCAAAGTCTGAACCAACCTACTAGAGTTTCCAAGACGCAGAACCAAAACAATATTTGAACCAAATAGGGAAACCGAGAGATTGATAATCATATATGGAGAAACAAAATACAATCAACGATAAGCTATTAGGTACACTTTGGTTTAATAGATTATTGCGGGGTGTTCAGGTGTACCTCTCTGATCAATGCACGCCAGATAAAAAACATACCTATAATCCAAATTTAAGTTTAGAGTTCTACCTACTGGTGTCATAACATCAACATTATAAGCTAATACCAATAACAATAACTAGTTTTACATCATAAGAATAATTATTTGCTATTTAGTTTCTGAAGAAATAACAACCAACTAAGCCCTCTTATAAACTAAACAAACACCCAATCAAAATGCCAATATGTACTATTTAAATTTGGTACTCAACATCCAAATGCAGTAATAAAAAGTGCATAAAGTATATATCTAAGACAAATAAAATTGAAATAAGCGGTTGAGTTGCTTAACTCCATGTTAGTCTGTTTCAAACATAAAAAGACATATTATACAATATTAAAATTAAGACCTTTGATTCCATTAACAATAATTCAAGACTTGGTTCAAAAAATAAAGCAAAACAGTACTGAATGGTACTGCAGAATGCAAAGCTTGAATTGTTCACAACCCATTTACACAATATAGAATGGTACTGTGCTGAAGACCCCCTGGTGTTGGCTTCTATGCTGAAGAGCTCTCTATAGAGAATAAAATTACATCTTTCATCTCCATAAACACTCCATATAAGAAACATTGATTAGATACACATTTGGGTATTTAAGTTGATCCAAATACCTCCAATTACATATGAGTTTATAACAAATACGTGTTCTAAAGTTCACTTTTAACATAATAAATGAGTTAGTAATAACAAAGAGTCGCGGGTAACAAAGAGTCACGATTCCTAATGCTCCATAGTTGACTGTTAATGACAAAATATAAAGATGATGACAAAAATGATATAAAAAAACGTAAGAACAATCAAAGAGCACACACCAAACTGCAAACCACCCCCTTCACTAACTAACCCAAGATCTAGTAGTCCCAAACTCACTCCTAACCCAGTACCTTCTTCTCTCTAACTAAACCCAGCTTCATACATAAATACCCAACAAATCCAAAACAGTACATGTTCAAAATCAAAATTGAAATCGAAATCAAAACACATGGATACAATGTTCTTTAGTTCTTGCACATTAGTCAAACCATCAACACATGAATAAAAATCCCATAAATAAAACATCACCTGAAGAAAAATCTCACAAAAGACGCATCATAAATGAAACTTGAAAAACTTGAGGAGACAGAAACTTGCAAAATAGCAGAGGCGCTGGCGAGACCAACGCCTTTCAAAACGGTGAGCTCGAAAAAAAATTTGGAGACATCATGAGGTGTACATTTGAAAGACTTTACAGCCTTGTCCAGTGAGGATACGAAATCCAAATGAATCTGTCGCCATTTGCTAGGGGCGATCTTCCATTGCTCGATCTTAGAAAGCTATGGAGTAATGATGTGTGGATTAGTGTTTTGTTTCCTTTGATGAGGATCTAGATATCAAAACTTTTTGTGTGCAAAACCTTTAAGTGCAGAGTGAGAAAGGGCCTGTCAAGCCGTCGCAATTTTTTAATAGATGGTGGGGGAGGAGTGTGCAGAGAGTCAAGACTTTTTTAGAGGCTCGAGGTGATTTAGACAGGATTTCAAAGATTGAGATAGGACAAAAGATGACAAAGACATAAATCTCCTCCTCGTGGGTCTGTGTTTCGAAAGAAAATGAAATAGCGGTTGAGAGATCAATTGGGCCTCTTCGTAATATTGAAGAAAATACAATTATATCCCTATTTTTTAATTTTAAATATAAGGGGGAAACAAATTAGTGTAGGTTAAAAAGAGTGGGAAATTAAAAGTTTTAAGGACAAAATAGGTAGTATAGGATAAATAAATATGGATGACATCATTATTTCATCTTATGACATACATAAGTTTCTTACTTTATTATATATAGATAGATAGATAGATAGATAGATAGATAGATAGATAGATAGATAGATAGATAGATAGATAGATAGAGAGAGAGAGAGAGAGAGAGAGAGAGAGAGAGAGAGAGAGAGAGAGAGAGAGAGAGAGAGAGAGACTAAATCAAAGTTTCAGGGGTATGGTGAGAATACTTTGTAGAACTAGTCCATTAGAGACTTGAGTTATAAATTTAAATTGTGTAATTTTAAATTTTAAGTGAAATTGGGTAATTAAAGTTTTATTATTTAACTTGAATTGTTTTTTTTTTTAATACAATAATAACAAGATAATTTCTAAATGAGTTGATTTTAGATGAGGTACTAAACAATTTTTGGTACATTAAAATAGGCACTTAGTATCAGAGTTTTAAAATCATGAATGTCCAATAATGAACAATGAAGAAGAGAATGTAGGTATTTATGTGTGTACCAGATAAGCGGCGAATAGAGAAAATATTAATGGTTGGGGAGGAGATTGCAGGTACGATAACACAAAGTGTGAGGGACAAGTTGAGATCTGCTTCGTTAACAACTCATCGATTATATGATCCAAGTGAAGAGTTGGTTCCTTCGCTCAGAAGTTGATGCACATCAACAATTCCTACGAAGTCATTTGTTAGCGAAAATTTTGAAACTATTTATATAATTCGCCTTTAAAGATAAGTCTTGGGGGTCTATTGGGTTTGGTCTCAAGTTTGATCCCTGGCACTGTCAAAATAATGCTTGGCCAGTGGAAGCCACGAATCACGAATGGAAATTACTCGAGGTGTGCGTAAGCTGGCCCGGACACCTCATGGTTGTCACCCAAAAAAAAAAAATAATGCTTGATGACTAGTAACTAGACTTGTATCCTTCTCCTCTGAGGCTCCATTAAAAATCCCATTCTCAATAAAAATCAATTGAAGTCCATAGAAACCCTATTGTTATCAAACTTATGTCCAACTCCATCTTTTGACCACCTTATGCATCAATTACATCAATTCATCAACAAAAGATGATAAATGAACATATTTTATTGTTTGACATATTAAGAATAGGTTAATCGAAAGACCGAAGCCTGTCCTTTTTTTCGAAAATATTTTATATTTTAAATATTGTATAGTTTTGTCTCTCCTAAATTTGATACCATGTAACTTTGAATTCTATTCACGAAGGTAAGAATCTATTAAGAATCAATGGTACATATATCGAATATCCAGAAAACAGTATCAACGACATATATAAATAAAAACTCGGCGGGTGTAGCAGATCGACAAGCATGGGAAAATACCTCTGCCCTTGATTTTTACCCAGTTCACATACTATTCTTTACCCCCAAAGCTTTCAAAGATATTACCTAAACTCAAAATAAACTTAGCTCCATCTCTTCTTGCCTCATTATAATAAAGTCCAATTCCTTTAAACAAAAAGTAAATATAAATGAGTTCATTGAGAAGTTAACATCAAATAATTTAGTTTCATTAAGAAGGTAACATAAAGTAAATTTGCTCATTGAGAAGTAAATTAACACTTGACATGGATTTACATTAAGCATAAGTACATACTAACTATTTAACACTTAGTAGAAATAGTTCAAATAAACAATTCAAACCCTACGAAATTAAAATAGATTCGATATAAAAACATAATGAAAAAATCAAACAAAACCCTACAAAGTAGAAAACCCGTCCAATACATACTGAAATGGATTTTTGTGTTTACACATAAACAATAGTATAAGTATCATGAGAAGAAGAGAGAGCGCAATGGGTGCATGAAGAATAATGGAGAACATCGATGGAGAGACCCTAGGTGCACGATGGTGTTTGAGTCAACGATGGAGAAACCCTGGGTGCGCAATAGTATTCGAGGATGAGAGTTCTGAGAAGAAGGCAAGGCTTTTTGTTTATATGTGTGGAAGCAGGGGATATTTTCTTTAGGTTGGGAGGAGTAATGTTTGGTAAGAAATAGTCGTGGTATAATACCGTTACTAATCATGCAATTAGTTTGTTACTAAAAGCACATTTTGGTGTAATGTTTTTATAGGACATTTGACCTTGTGGGAGAAATAAAACCTCCCTCTAGAGGAAAAATATGGATTTTAGTGGCAAGTGAGTGCTTCACAAAGAGGGCAGAGGAAGTACATTTGAAAAGGGAAACATCAGGTGTGGTGGGGCAGTTTATTCGAGAGTATATCATTTGTTAGTTTGACTTTCCCAATGTTATTCTATCAGAAATTGAAACTTCATTTATCAACAAGGAAGTGGCAATGTTAATAGAAAAATATTCAATCATCGACCGCACTTCAACAACAGTGGGTTATCCTAAAGGAAATTGTCAAGTTGAGGCCACAAACAAGACTTTGGTTAACATTTTAGCCAAGATGATGGAGGATTTTCCTGGTGTATGGGATGAAAAACTCCCAATGGTTCTTTGAGCTTATCAAACAATAAAGAGGAAACCAACAAACTACACACCATTTTTCTTAGTCTAAGGAGCTGAAGCATTTCTTTAAGTGGAGTTATAAGTACCTTTTTCCAGATATCCCTTATGAAGCAGCATATTTCTAGAGAGTAGGCACATTGAACTAAATGAACACATAGATAATGCGAGAAGGAACTTCTATATCTAAACGAAAAAACGCTCTACAGATTATGAGAATTTGGTGAAACTATTTTTTTTATGGAAGGTTACCTAGTTTTTAAAGTTGTTGTCAAACACATTGGAGGACTCCCTTTGTCAAAATTTACAAAAAATTTGGAGAGACCATATGTTGTTAAGGAGGCATATGATTTCGGTTACTATTTGATCTGAAAGATTAAGGATGACAGGTCATTCTAAGATAACAACAAATGGATGAAGGTTTATTATGTATAGATATAATGAAAATTTTCTTTCTTACTTATGTACTTCGAATTTTACAAATAATAATGTGTAGATTTTTTGTTATAATATATAGACAAATGTTGAAGCAAATAAGATGAGTAATGTAACACATTTCAAGAACAAATAATCTTTGTATCTGTTTTGTAAATATATTTACTTAAAAAAATGGAACTACTGCCCAGAAATACATCAAAGAGAATCTATCCTTTGAGGAACAATAAATTTGGGGAAGTAAAGAAGCCCTCCCTAATTAAAGCAGCAATATCTCGTTGGTAATCATACCTAATATAAAGATTCGATTCATCTTCTGCCTTTAACTTTATATTATCTTCGCGCTTCATCTTAGCATCAGCCAAAGCTTCCTCTGCCACTTTCACCTCTAGGGAACTCTCTTTAATTTGGAGGGCAAGCACATGTGACACCCCACATATTTTAATCACGGGTGATCAGTTCTTTATCAAAATAATCAGGAATCTCATATGGTTCATTATTAGCATCATTGTCGAAAAACGTTTTAATTACTAACTAACTATGTCAAATTAAGCTGATGCCAAATTTTATCTTTCATTATTATAACCACATGAGGAAATAAATTACATTAATCAAACCACCACCATAATAATAATTTGAACCATCACACAATATATATATATATATATGAATAGGTAAGACCGAATAAACCATCGGTTCAAAACAAGTAATGCAACTGAAAGATTGAAATAAATAAAACTGTATTTGCATATAGTCAGATAAACTAAAAAAACTAAATAGCCTAGGTGGCAACACACCCAAATGAAATACTAAGAGAGATCCTATCTAGAATGAATAAGATAAAGTGTTTAAAGAAAATCCTATAAGCCTTCACAAGTACTGCAAGTAAGCATCCCGGGATAGAATCATCAAGCTTGGCGTCCCTGTGGCTACACACCTAAAAGGTTTTTAAAATATTTTTACACGAGTTAGAGCCCAAGAAAATAGTTTGAAAATATTTTTTCAAGTGTTTAAATCATAAATTAAATCAGTTATTAGATGCACATGTTAGTTCCACATAGACTCTCTTGAGATCCTCACCTCTCAACTCTTGTACACGCCTAACGTACCTTATCTAGCTATGCTACCCATCCTAACTAGATAACGTATCTAAATACCTCACTAGGCCTAGCTCCCTCATATCGCATATACGACACACTACCACAAGATCAATAATATATTACCCGCATATTTTTATTGAGTCAATTATTTAAGTTTCTCCACTTATTTTACTTTTAGATATGCACAATCTATCTGTTCTACTATCACACATAAGTAGATATATTGAACTTGTATATATTTAATACACATATAATATATACAATTATAGCATCCCCAGAATGGCTCCTCGTGATGCTGACATACACTGCTATCAAGTCCATGCACCTCTCGTACCAAATCAAGGACTATTTGTCCGGCATATCTCTTCGAACCAAAAATCAATCAACACACACTGGAGATGAATATGGTTCGAAGCCTTTGGGATACGCACATACCTAACGTACCAAAATTACACGTCGGTCCCCCTAATACACGATACATAGTGAGCCGCCCTAAGGTTCATGTTCTGGGGAACACATCCAGACCTCACTGGAATCGTCAAGGTGGGATCTCACTCTGCGCGGAAACCTCCGGATAGTAGGTAGCATTGGTACACAAATAATCAACTCATAACTATAGGTATTCACATAACCTATATATTCATATTATTAAGTAGGTATACAAACAACCGATCATATAAGTCCGTACGTAGTATATATCTCTCGCATACTGAAAGTACAAATAATTTTAATTATAACCTCTGATTGGACTTTTTCGAGTATCGCTCACTACCCTAAGGTTCCTAGTTACCCCACAATAAATATAAGGCTCTAATACCCGCATACACTACTAGGATAAATCATAGGTTCACTTATCTCTCCGTGATCCTTCCTATTCTTGCGAATTTATAAATTTTCATATTGTACCCAATAGGTTATAGCCTTAATTCTCCCCTTTTGTCTATGCCTAAGTCATACAATAGGCCCACTAAAATTTACTATATCCCGCATTATATTTTAAAAATAACCCAAAAGTCTTTTCGTTCAATTTATCGCAAATTCAGGCATAAACAAAATAAATTTTTGAAATATGGGTAACCTAATTGATTCGGTGATGATGCCAAATTGATTCGCCTACTGAATCGATTCACTCCTGAGCCGAATCGATTCGCAATGCCACTGCTCGCCTTCTTCGCTTAACATTTATGGGTTTCTTCACATCCAATTCACCAAACGTCCATGAAATAGTCCCAAACACCCAACCAACATTACAAACCATCCAATGTATGTGTAGGGAAAAATTCTAATGTAAATCATGTATTCAATCCATACAAATTCCATCCAATATCAGATTTAAACTCTCTTAATCATTAAAACCCAAGATTTTGTGTTCTTCACATAAGTTCATCAAAAACCCAGATTTCTTTCATGTTCTTATTTCCAAAACTTCTGATTTCATTTTATCTACAAAATGGATTCATTCTACATGCAATCCTACCCAGAATTATGAATTATATTAATTAAATCCCAAGAATGTCATCAATTTTCATCAAATCATTAAACCTACACTACATGGGTATTATAACTCATTAAAATATGCAAGATGAACACTTGCCCTATCATTAGCAGGTTTGATTTTATGTTGAGTGTGATGAAAGTGTTCGTCCCTTGCTTCCGATCACGATTTTCGACAACTTTGTGGAGAGAAAAGGTGTTGCATCTCCAAGAAATCTCTTCTCTTCCTCCCTTGTGGGCTCTTTTATCTCAAGATTGATGTAACACTAGCCCTACACTCCCTTGGACTGATATACTCCTACAATTTTTAGATTTCTCTCTACCACAAACTCTTGAATGATCGAAACGCCCTCCCGTGGTGTCGGTTTGGTCTAAAATCGCCCCTGAACCCAATCACAACCCCTAGGTACAATATTACGACTATTTCGATCCATTAAGAATCAACCGTGACCTCAAAACTTCCATTCGAGTCACTTTACAATGCAGTCCTCTCCCGACCCTAATTAGTCTACACACGGCACCCGATTGAGATATAATGTTTCCACGTCACTATCACTCACTAGGACGTAAAATAATCATGTACTATTCACTTAGTAATCCTAATCCATAAAAATTAACCATTATCTCTCTCGATTAATATTTTTAATTCACACATAATAATTAATTCAATTAAATTACGACATGCATGTAATTTAAAAATATCCGAATTATTAAATAATAAATGCTCAGAACTACGATGTGTTACATCTCCCTCAGCTTTTCTTCTTTAGTTTTCAAGTCCTCCACACTATTGAGATATTGAGTGAGATAAGTTGTCATTTGAGTAACTTCAAAGTGTTAATGAGCTATGAGAAATTAAACCCATCATTTTTTTAGTCTCTAAAGGTGCCCAAATGACAATTAAGGATGGACCTTTCAAGATAATAAATTTAGGTGTTCACAATTTATGATATCACCACCATTACAACTTCTAATCGATAAACCATTATCACACTATGGGGCCTCGGACATTCAACAATGAAAATCTCTGGATGATAATCAATTAGTCGATCCGGCATGATGAAAAAATATCCTTGAATAAAATCATTTCCTTGAAGAACCTTCCAATAATACTTAGTTGGTGCAACATTTGGCATAACGAAAACGCAAGCTAGCTCGCTTTCTTCCATATTTATGCTGGTCATTGAGCCATAATCACACTGGATAGATGACTCTACTTCATTGGGTTGAGCTATGTCATGATCAACCTCTATTGCTTCCACAAGCACATCAATAATGTGATATTCCACTCGAGTTACTACAATAAGGTTATTCTCTATCAAAGGAAGAAAAATAGAGATAAAAAAGAGCTAGTCTGAATTTCAAAGCTGTTTTTTTACTAAAAAGGTACAACTAAAAAAGATATTGGCAACTGTTGTGCCAAGTTACCAAGCAGGTGTGCTTTTAAAAAAACCATAGGGTACATCACCAAGAAGGTGTATTTTTTTGAAGGGAAAGCATACCCAAGAAGGGTACATAAAAAAATAGGTGAAAAAACTTAACTTTTTATGAGCATTAATCAATAAGAGAGTGTAAGTAACCAGGCAAGTGAGGATTTCACATAGTTACACCCAATCAGGGTATAACACCCATAATGACCATTCATACATAAAAAGTATTATGAGAAATAACGTGGCAAAAAAAAAGATAAGTCTAGTATGCTACCTAATTAATAGTTGAAGCATTATCCAAGGGCAAAAGAAGAACCATGTTTTTAGATTCAACTTCATGCTCAAGTCTTGGTTCATCCTCAAGAGCCAAAACAATAGACTCCATTGGCGTAAGACTAAACTCTATCGAAGAAGAAGTAATCTCCACTAAAGGAAGAGTAACCTCAGCAGAAGGAGTTTGTTTCTCCCTTTCTTCACTCACAACATGCTAAAATAACTCAATAGAGGAAACTCAGTACAAAGGGGAATATGAGAAAGCTAAGTAAAATACATAATTTTTTTGTGACACCCCGCCCAATTAAATATAGGGTGATAAGTCCTTTACCAAAATTTAAAACAGGATATAAGGTTGGTTTATTCTTAGCATCACTGTCGAAAATAATATAATCCATATTAATCACCTATAATATAATTAAGCAAAGTGTAAAAACATTTTCCCTTTTTAATAAAACCATTTAATCACAACATTCCAAAAGTAAATTATAAACCATTCGCAATACATAGGAATAATAAATACTGAACAAGAATTTAATACTGAAATTAAATAAGACTGGACAAAACCTCCCAATTCAACACTCCAAACCAGAAAAGAAACTAAATATAATATCTCTGATAAAAGACTAGAAGCGGGCGACACATGCCCTAAATAGGAAGTCTAAGAGAAACAGAATGAAAAGAATAGATTGCGTCTACTGCAAGCACCTACAGCTTCCACAATAGCTGCATCACGTCTAATAATCCAATCTCTAATTCTGGTACCCCTGCGGCTGAGAACCTGTAATAATATATATATAGCAAAATAGAGAGAAGATGCAATAAACGGGTCAGGGCCCGAGGTTTAAAAAATGATTTAGCAAGTATTTAGAACTGGTTCTTAAAACAAGTCTTATACGCATGTTAGTTATCGAATTCTCACATAAGCTTCTCACCTCTCATCTATAGTGCACGCCTAACGTACATCTAATCTTCTCCCTAGTTATACCACCCAGTCTAACTAGTCTAAAGTCATTCTAGTAATACCTATACTCACCAGTAGTATACCCGTATCTCCTATACAATACGCTTTCAAATTAGCCTATGTCGAACAACTAATTAATATGTTTTCTCGTTTTAAATCAATTATACTCTTAGGATTTATTTTATGTATCAACATTTTCATCTCTACTAACTATACACAGTAGAATGATTCTCAAGTTTACGTATATATACATATAGTCACATCTTCCCTATATATATATATATATATACACTATGCCCCAGAGCTAAGACCCATTAGCGCAACTAACCATAATAATCTTGTACCCCCGGGTTATCACCCATTAGTACCTATAACAATAAGATTCTTGAACCCCCGGGTTATCACCCATTAGTGCTCTTAATAATTATATCACATAATATGCATACACACATCCTATTATAATTTATAGTATTTCTCCAACCTACATATATAATTCTCATACGTATTTTCAATCTCAACATTACGTATAGTATAAATATTTAGATTACCATCTTTCTCGTAATCTCCAAGGTACATTCTCTTTATACCGAAATAAGTAAAGTATTAAGTCTCACATACTTTTTCCGAAATTATGTTTTGTTTTAGTTTACTTTCAGTTATTTTCTCTCACTGCAAGAAATCCGGTAAACCCAAATCTCGAAGAAAAATCCTAGAAATTCCCTCTGTCGCTCGAACGAGATGGCATGTCATTTGAACGACTGCCACGTGTCGTTCGAATGACTTCGCGCGAGATTTCACTGTTTGTCTTCCTACCCAGATTTTCAGTGTTTCTCACCATTTTAGAACCTAAAAACCTCTAAAATTCAATTCCCAACACCTCTTCATCAATACTCATAAACACATATCAGATTATAAGTGATTCCTAACATCCTAGGATCCTTATTTCGTCATTAATCATCATAATTATACAAAGCCCCCAAATTAATTCACATGAAACCTAGTTTCTAGAATTTCAATTAAATGGCCTAATCAACTCAGATTCGTTCATCAATACATGATTCAATTTTGTAGTTTAACCTCTACATACATGAAGGAATATTATCCACTAATTAACCCAACCTCGATTCAGCATTTAAACTCAAATTTTCACCCAATTAACATGTAAATCAATGGTTAATTACGCCTACTCTAACATGAGTATGATTATTGATAAAGAAAGCAAGTAATAAACACTTACCTTAAATCGAAGGTCTGAATTCTTTGGTGATATTGGTATAGACGCGTTCCTCACTTCTCGATCTATGCGTTAGTAGTCACGGTTGTGCAAGGTGGTGCTAATTGAGCCTTCCCTCTTGGAAATTGGTTCTCCCTCACACCCTCTGTGCCCGTTCTTGATTTTTGTATATCTTCATCCTAATATAAATCCCGTAGATGATATAATTATTCTCTAATTTTCGTCCATTTAATTTTCCCAAAAGTCCAAATTACAAAACTACCCCTATGGGGTGCCGGTTTGGCCTAACATCTCCCGGAGTCCAAATAAAATACCCGGGTAGAGTTTTCTGACTATTTCGACCATCCCGGACTCAACGGCGCACTCGAAATCAGCATAGAGTTACATAAAAATAATGTACCTTTATGTTCCATTCAATTAGTCCTGACATGACTCACACACGTGTCAGACTTATATTACCAAATTGACGTATTGTTCCCTCTCAATAATTTATTAAAGTGTATAGTTCCATATTACATATCACACGGTAGTATTAACTCTATAAATATTAACCCTTGGCATTCTAGTTAATATTTATTTTTAAATTCGGATTAATTAAAAATTAAATTCTCACATTTTAATTCAATTAATCCCACTATAATAATTACTCCCATAATTATTTAAATTGTAAAAAATATGGGGTATTACATATTTTTACAAGGAAAATACCTCAGGATTGGTCGAATGAACGTGAGTGAAGACATCTAGAGACACCACATCGACTAGTATCACCAATGGGAAGTCTAAAGATATTATTGTCCTCACAAGGATACGAGGAATGATTTCCTCATTGATAGACCTTATGAGGGATATTAAATCAATAGAGGGAGAAGCGTGAAGAATCTCACTGGTTCCCTACATACACAAAACAAAACATAAGTCTTGAGAATTTTAAAGAGTGATGAAAAACAAGAGATTAAGTTAAGTTTAAAGAAGTGATACCTCAACAGGTTAAACAGATGGCAAAACTGCCAATCGTGACTCAGGTGAAATTAGGGGACTAATTAGAGTTATTATTTTTCGAGTTCCACTTGCATCCCACATCACTTACTAATTTATCAAAAAAATTCTTGGCATGGATAAAGCACATTCGGAAGGATCACACCTCGAAAAAACTCGTTTATTGGCTGAAAATGGGCGGATTGGAAAAATTAGTAGAAGGTCTACTTCAACAAATGGACTTGAGACACCTCATGTATGAGGAGAGTCTTTCAGAATTGAAACAACTTCCATAATGACATGAGAGGGATCCTAGAGAAATAATCTCAGTGTTAAGGTATAACATAAATAACTCAAGACTTAGAGGGATTCCAACAAATAATGAAACTTATGGATTGCTTGTAGTGTTTCACGAGGAGGAATAAATGGATAAACTATGGTGGAAACATCGACCACATCATCATTTGACCATTCTTCTAGAGTCTTATCCGAGGAATTTAATGGTATAGAAGTGGTAGTTACAGATTTTCCAATGTGCTTTTTCACCATCTTTTTCGTACACTGAATAGAAACATCAGCTGAAGGCACCTGCTTTATTTGATCCACATAAGAAGCTTTCCTCTGAGAAATATGAGGAAAAATAAATTCATCAATGGGGTGAAGTCTCTCATAAACAACTTATGAATCATATTCAATGAGAAGTGTATTTTCCATTCTATAAAGAACATCAAAGTCTAGATCAGTTACCTTGATCAGTTACCTTCTCTTCCAGAATGAGATTTTGTAGGGGAATAGACTCTAGAGGAACACCATCAAGGTTTGAGTAAATTTTAGTGGCCTTGGATTTTTTTTTGGATTTTAGGGGAAGCTTCCTCTCTTGAAGAAATTACGAATGATGAAGCTTTTCGATTAGTGCCACCAATTGCAACGAAAAATTTCTTCTCGGTCTTTTTAGACTCACGAGGTACTTCAAAAATTGAAGACAAATAAGGCATTTCTTTGGGAGGAGGCCTTTTTGTGATAATCAACTCAAAATCAGTACCAACAACCTAGCTATTTTTAAGTCCAAGCTTCAAGTGTCCATATTTTCACACCATATGACACATAGGCTCTGTTTTAATAAATTTCTTATAAAGAAATAGATGCTTTGGCCAATAATGGTAGAACAAACTATGGACACATCACTCGCCATTTTGATCTCAGGAATGAATAATAAGTCATTATTTTATGCACACCAGATCCCGACATGGCAACGAGTGAAGTCCAGATAGGCAGAGTGAAATCAATCACAAACTTTACAGCTACTACTAATTAGTTGGGGGATGCTCAGGTCATAGACAAATTTCCTAGCACAACGATGAGGGCTGTAGTCCACACTCTCAACATCCCACTCATTAAACGAGGGCAGACAACTTCATATGAGTAGAAGCACAATAGCCATAGTGGGATCACCCTTAATAGCTTGTTCCCTTAGAAGGATCTTCACCATATAAGGTTAATCTTTAAAGTAAGACCAAGTTTAAGCATTAGTCTCCCCAAAATAAGGCCAAGCATACAAATCTTTATAATCATATATCAAAGGAAAAAATTACTTCTCGCATTGCTTCTTATTCCATTGCATCAAACGTGGACGTTTAGTGGGGAAGTTGTTAATCGGTTGTTCTTTTGGAGAAAGTGTGGGGAGCCTTACATAGAGGAACCCCATTAAAAGAATATTATTTGTAAAATTAGATACAACAAGACATCTAATGGAGTGTTGCATTCCAAAATGAGTTATGCCTAACCAAGTATGCATAGATCTAAGGGTAAGGGATGTAAGTAAGGGCAATGTTAAATCGAGCAAACCTAACTGACATATTTACTAAGTCTATACATGGTTTATTAGTGGAATTTCCAGGAAAAAATGAGAAATCATCCTCACTATGTAAGCCTCTAACTCTGAGGTTTGCCATGATAGGGTCAAAAGGATCATTTATCACAATGTTATGTTCCTTATGTTCCTTGGTAGAATAATCAACATATTCACGAAATATCTTGTCCAAATCAATTTATTCTTTAACTTAGTTTCATTAATAGGCGTGTCATCATATGGAAGAGCACCACAAGGCTCTGAACCCATCATCTCATATACAACATCTAAGGTGATGCTAAATTAACCCCAAAAAGTAAGCAAAATGTGAGATTTCACACTCCATGTAGCGATCAACATTTGTAGAGCAATGTTTTTCTTGGGCAAACCATCCTTAAATAGAGAATAATCGTATTTATTATAGATGTAGCTTAACCATATTAAAAGACCATTTGGGGAACCTCATTCTCCCTCAAAGTCAATATGGGAATATGTAAAGTCCCCATGATCTAACCTAAACCTTAACCCATAAAAAAAGAGGTAACCTCCATGAGTATTGTCCACGGGTTCCTCTGCCATTAATAAAGTATCATCATTTCCTATAATAAATAGAGAAAATACATTAGTGTGAGACAAAAATTCATCATCGTCTACAAGGAACAGAACACGATCGTAAAAATCATACAAAGCCTCATATTCTTCCATTTCCAATGCTATTCCCTTATCATGGCTTTTCCTGATTTTTCTTCAAGAGGGAATAATGATTTTAAGGGGTTTTAATAGTGCAAATGCACTAAAAATGGTATAGAAATGATGCTAGAGAAAAATGACCTATGAAAATGAGTTCAAATATGGATTTATGGCAAGTTTGAAGTAACAAAGAAGATGTTCTCTCTCTAAAGTTCAAAAGCTCTGAGTTCGTTAATGGAGGAAGAACTAATAACATTGAAACAAAAAGACAAAAAGATAATTAGAGTATTAGTAAAACAAGCATTGAGTCTTCTTAAGGGTTCATTATCCCAGCTATATTTCTAACATTGAGCGTAAAATGATGATTGCATGAATCAAGATAGTTCAGAGACCACCCCAAAGCTCCACATGTCCAAATAACAAGAGAGTCGGTTGGTGATTGGCCTCCAACATTAAATGTTCAAGATATATAAATATTTGGTTGGCACACGCATAATCAAGTTGCTTCAAATTGAGGTTGACCATGCACAAATTCTTTTGAATTTAGCCCCTTAAGTTAGTAATTTTGATATCTCGAACAATGTAATTGAATCATTTTTATCCCATATCATTGACATTGACTATTTCTAACGAGTACCCCGAGTTTCGTGTATTTCTTATGGATTTTACAGGAATTTAGTGCAAGAAAAGAAAGAAAGAAACCGGAAGAAAGGAAGACAAGAAAGGAAGCCAAGTCAAAGGGAAAAAGTGCAAATTTACACCTGGAGTTCGGACTCGAAGCCTTAAGGAAAGTTGAAGATCCTTGTTTCACAAGAACATTGGAAGAAACAACAGTTAAATCAGAGCTCGTGATAAAAAGTTATGACGAGTTAAAGATGGAAATAAAAAGTCAAACATGAAAAAAATCGGACCGATTCGTTTTATCGCGGATCGATCCGAAATGTCACATTTCCAGTAAACTTCGGATTGATGCCAAATCGATGATAGCAAAACCGATCCGATGGGAATAAAAAAGAACCAATCCGGTTGCTAAAAAACACACCGATCCGAGGGGATCCGGACCGGTTCGACTGTTAAAATTCCTGGCATTAATTATGAAGCTCAAGAGGTGCATATCTTGAAGAATCTTGCACAACCAACGATTGTAGATGTCAAATTCGTGCTAGTTGGTGCTATAAAAGACCAAGTCCTACCTCATTCCAAGAGAGTCGAATTTTAGAGAGAGAGAGTCAGATTTTAGAGAATTTTTAGTAGACAAATTTCATATTCTTAGAAAAGCCCTAATTTGTAAGTTTGAGGAACAAGAAGTATTCCTGGATTCAATCATCTCTTTTCCCTAGTGCATATTTCAAGTATCAAATTCCATTATCTTAGTTAGTCTCAATTCTGTTGTCAATTCGATTATCACTTGTTTTGTAATTTTTGTTCTTACAATGTTTCTTAGATCCATAATTACATGCATTTTTATGAATTTGTTTTTTCATAAAACCATGTCTAGCTAAATTTTCAAGGGTTGGGGTACATGAACTCATTCCGAGGAAAATTACACATGTAGAAAATAGAGGGTAAATTAAATATTGACCTAATTGTGTATGGAAATTATACGAACATAGCCGATCTTTTAATCTATCTTGCCCTAGGTACTTGGGATGTTTAAGAAGACTATGCAAGTATAATTGTCTATTCACCGTTTTGTATTTACCTTTGATTTCATATGACGCAGGCTAGATCTCTCATATATGTAATGCTTAGGATTTATAAAGATTGGATTTAGTCAAGAATTTCAATTTACAATTCTAGTATTCTATACGGTAATTTACTAAGGTTTGAGGGATTGTACTCCACCCTATTGTCTATCATATTCATATCTGTTTTTTTTTTCAATTCTTAGGGTTTTTGTAAATTTCATCAATTGGAGATTTCAACCATCAATCATCTTTTCTTTTATTTTGAGAAACCATTTGAAGGATAAATAACTTTTCCTACATAATTCTCAATTGCCAATTTTTGGTCCCTGTGGAGACGATCCCGACTTGTCGGATTACTACTAACGCGACAGGATTGGACTTGAGCCTAAAAGGAATGCACTTTTGAGACAAATGCTTAGTCGTGTCAGAGGTGTTTCTAATTATGGTGTGTTGGTTCAAGTTGTTTCGTTAAAAACATATTATTTGCACAACAACTTTCTCTACGAGGGAAAAAATGTAGGAGAAGTTTATAAATAAACCTCCTTACATAGAGATAAAACTCCTCATTAAGATACTAAGGATAGATCAAGACTAAATAAGCTTTCCAAAAGAAGATAATTTATTCACTATGTACTTTGTCCATTTTATCTTTTTATGAGCCGTGTTATAATATTAATGAGGTAACTCGGTATCAACGATGAATCAGGTCTAGCAAGACCTGGGAAATCATTCATACTCTATCAAATAAATTCTTATGGGAACCTTTAAGGGAAGGTTCTAGAGATAGAAGTCAAGGAAACATTAAGGAATGACACAACCGTTTTAGATATGCTAAGTAAAACAACCATCTTAGCTTAAACGAACATTTCTCAAGAAACCATTTGGCCTAAACCGATTGAGGATTACTCAAGCAACCTTGTCTTTTTAATTTCTCAGCCACAGAGTTTTGCTTCCAAACTAAGTATAATTGCATAAAATATCTGTGTGACATCATATCATACCTAACATATGTCAAATCAAACTTACCTCGATATAGTGTTGAGTTAGTGAGGAGTTGGTAATTAAGGTTCTGACATACATATGGAGACACCGGGTACAAAGAGTGGTCACTGAAGAATTTCAATCAATATTTAATGAAAATGACATGTTTAATATGGTAGTATGACCCAGTATTTAATGTGAATGAGGTTCCTCATACGCATCCCTAGCCTATATATACCCCACTGATCCTTTGATAAACAATCAAATGTTTGAGCCATAATAATACTTTGAGATACATATTGAAAACCAAAGCTTTTAGTCATCCCCATTAATATGCTCGTTCAAGATCTTACCAAGAACTTAAACTTTCATTGAGCTTTAAAAACAATTCCTTTTATACTTTGATGATTGTCTACTTTCCTTCAGAGTATCTAGAGTGATTGCTCTCTCTCCATCTAACTAACATCAATTATATGTTCATTTATTATATAAATAGTTGTTTAATTACCCATCATAGTAATACATACTAGAGTTTACTACTTATTATTTAGAGTACACTTATCATTATTTCATCACCATTAAAATGTGTTATGCCTCAATTAACTAATATCTTGAACTATAAAATTATGGTTGTAAACTAAATCCATAAAATGCAAATATGGCAGAATTTTTTATGAAATGTAAGTATAGTGATTAAGAACATACAATATATAAACAGCCCAATCCGAACCAAAAAATCAAGCACATACAACGCAACACCACCCAACACTAACAAAAAACATATTGAACGAAAAAAGATGGCCCATAACAGCAGAAGTCTCACATAACCCAAATAATAATACAAAGCCCACAAAAATAAGCAGAACAATTATGTTCTAACTGCACAAACTAAACCCAATGACAACATGCGCTAACATAAAATGCATTGAAAAACTCTACACTTAGTCAGACAATATGAGTCCCCCATGGCATAGACAACCAATGAGAGAGATGATTCAATGGACAATGTCGTCCATTACCCCAAACAATAGCCTTAATTGCAAAACACCCATCCTATAAAAAATCCTGAGGTAAATCAACATCTTTAACTTTCTACTAACATATTTCTCTTCAACCATCTCTATCATCAGATTCTCAAGTTAAAGAAGATCCAAAATAAATAACAACCACCATAAACAACCACCATTATACAAACTTTAAGTCTTGAGAAACCTCAATCAAATCCAAACCAATCAAGGATTTTAGAACCCCTTTATATTTCGATGCATCCATGAAACAAGAAGCTTAAAATCACAAGCTAAAGAAGAACCAAAATAACAAGAACCATAAAAAATAACCACCACCGCAATACCTTTAATTCTTGAGATACATAAATGAGACTCAGGCAATGCAAGGAATATTGAACCCTTTTAGATCTAGATCATGATCTGACGAATTCGAAGGATCCATAAGACACTAAGAGGAATAATATTAAAAAACCTCACGTGGCACGAAGATTGACTCATCATACATCAACAGTAAGCACCAAAAGTCATTGTGTTCACCAGATCATTTTGAATCATGAACTAAGTTTATATTATTTTGCAACATCCCTTTTTATGACTGAGGATTATAAGGAAAGGAGATATCTCAAACAAAGAGAACACGATTAGAAACATGAAGATAACAGAAAAGAAGAACCTGTGCTTGGACATAAAATAATACAGGAAGAATATTTGTAGGTCCATGGGAGTGCCTAACCTGATAATAATTTCTCTTATGAGAAAAAGAGTAATTTAAATAACTTTAAAGTAAAGGCTAAAATGTTAATGTTAGAACATAAAGATAGAAAACTGAATAAACTTGCATTGAATTAAAGGAAAGTAAGATCACATCGTTAAAAATTAAAGGATAAAAAGTAAAAAAAGGTGCTAAAAATTAATGGTTAGAATGTAAAAACATGGATTTATTTTATTGTTTAGAGATCTCTTTTGTATTAACCAATGGCTAAATATATAGTTATCTTCAATAACTAATTCATTTTGGATGTAAGTAATTTTTAGTTTGAATTCGAATTCGATGATTGTCCTCCAAATAAACTTTAAATCATTCAAATAATAACCTCTTTAAACTTCCCACTACTTCCACAAAAATTCTTTCAATAACCTCCACTAATCTCTCATGTCATCTAGCCACATTTCAAAAAATGTCACGAGATAAATGTGATAAAATATGGTGTAAATAAACCCCTGCACCAATTTTGTTCTACAAAATATTTAGGTGATGGAGACTTGATAATTCTAGTCATGGATAAACTACATCGGATTTGTGAAATGTGCACAACATCTTCCTAATTGAAGTAGTTATCCATATTGAAGCTCATATTAAAAAGTGGCATAATTTATTTTTCTATTTCAACTGCTATCGTCACCAAATAAGGTGAATAACTTTAAATCTTTTAACTTCAAAGATCACAAAGGATGGTTAATAATCACAACATTTTTAACTGTTGAAGGTCACCAAAGATTATGAATAATTTCTCGGGGTGTAAACGGATATTCAAAAATAAATTTCATCTCCTATTTGAATCCATTTTTTGCTGATATTTATCCAAATAGAAATCCGGAAGAACAGATTCGAATACCCCCCCCCCCCCCACACACACACGTATATATATATATATATATATATATATATATATATATATATATATATATGTGTGTGTGTGTGTGTGTGTGTGTGTGTGTGTGTGCGCGCGCGCGCGCGTTTGTGTGTATATAGTTGGTATTCAATTAGTCATATGCTTTTTTTAAAAATAATTTAAATAATTAATATTTAGTATATAAACATGATAAATAAATTTTAACCTTTTGTGTCTTATATTTAATACCATCTTACACACTCCATATTTATTTTACATTGGTCGTCTTATAGTCTAAAGTCACCATAACTCTTGAAATTATCTTATTCAGTTGAGATATTCAAAATGATTCACAGATAGTGGTTTGATAATGTAATCCAGTTGTGTGTGTGTGTGTGTGTGTGTGTGTGCGCGCGCGTGTGTGTGTATATAGTTGGTATTCAATTAGTCATATGCTTTTTTTTAAATAATTTAAATAATTAATTATTTAGTATATAAACATGATAAATAAATTTTAACCTTTTGTGTCTTATATTTAATACCATCTTACACACTCCATATTTATTTTACATTGGTCGTCTTATAGTCTAAAGTAACCATAACTCTTGAAATTATCTTATTCAGTTGAGATATTCAAAATGATTCACAGATAGTGGTTTGATAATGTAATCCAGTTGAGCCAAGTCATTCTTCCTATATGTGCATTCACTAAAATGCTTTTTCGAACTCTTAATGATTTAATATTACATGATATCATGTCAATAAATGGTCACTTGGGGCACATTAAATGTTGGAAATTATTTTTAAGCCTCCTATAATTTGATTCTCTATTTTTCTATAGTCATTTTCAATTAAAAAAATTCTCTTATTTGGAGTGTGGAGTAAAAATATTTTTGTTACAATTTAGCAAAATATTAAATCAAGGCTTGATAAAAAAAATTGTATGTTTAATAATATATCTGGATAATGATATTATTCAATTCGAGAAAATTCAAAAGGATATGGATAAGTATAATTTTGTATACTATCCAAGTGGATATAAATAAAGATACATATAGTTCATTCGTAAATGGAAATGGATAACAAATAGTATAGTATCCGCTTCATATCTCTATTTTACAACCCTAATAATTGCAAAAATTTCAAATTTCGACGGTCACCAAAGATGGTGAATAATTGTAAAAATTTAATCTTCGAAGGTCTCCAAATATGGTGAACATTTGCAAAAAAAATTACCTTTAAAGATCACCCAAGATGGTGAATAATACCAAACTTTTTAATCATTGAATGTTCACCAAAGATAGCGAATAATTGCAACATTTCTTCACCTTCAAAGATTATCAAAACTTACTATAACAAACTAGAAATTTGGCTTGACTTCCCAAGTCTAATGTTATTTATTAGTTTTGAAATAGAAAATTATCCATACACTAAAATAGACATCTAGAAGTCAACCTTCCAATGTACAAAATGGTTCATCATTTGGACCTCTGCAGATAAAGTTATGACTATTTTAATGAAACGCATTTTCAGTGACTGCAAAAAAGGCTTTAACAATAAAAAAATTTGGTCTGACTTGACTTGCTGAGCATGGCATTATTTGTGTATTGAAAAAACAAATCTCTGAAAGTCAAGCTTCCAATGAAAAAATAATTTATCATTCTCACCTCTGTAAAGAGAGTTGTGACCATTTTATTGAAATGTATTTCGGATGACTACACAACCCGAGAATAAAATAAAGGCTAATGTCAAGCCATTGAGATTATAAATATTGATGTTCAAATTTATTCCCCATTACCATGTGTGGACCCCCTATTTATAACTGGGGCTTACATTTTTCATCCATCAAACACTACGAGAGTCTAAAAGGGATGAAAAAAATATCAATAAATAGTGGTACACGCTTCAATATGCTAAAGATTTATGACCATAAATAAATGGGGGTGGAAATAGAAATTCCCTAAAATGAAATGTCATAACCAAAATCGCGTGACTTCTCCTCATCAATAGCACGGTTGATCCTAGTGAACTGCATGGGTCAATATCTATCAGTAATCATTACTAGCTCAGAAGATCGATCACATGGTTGATCATTAAGGACAGTGTCATGCGAGTGCATGTTTAGGGAGGTCCTTACTTTATACAAACGATAATTCTAATTCTAAATTATAACTTTAAATAAATTAATTTCCAAGTGAACAACTACACCACTTTTAAAACAACACAGGTCTTAATAAGCATTGTGTATAGTTTAACCCATTTTATCCTGCTCAACAATTAATTTGTGAGTATGCAAAAGTAAAATAACCAAAGTAAACAAACAACCATACACTGCTAAGATTTAGGAAGAATCGACAATGGAAAAAATCTTGAATGACCTAGCATACACAAGTCCACTATGATATATGATTTGTACAATATGATAAACAAACTTACTCATATACTCGACTACCTTCAAGCTTGATGCAAGCTTTGCTCCTTCACCTCAATCACAGGAACTGCATGAATGCACAAACGACACATAATGCACTCAAACCACATCACGGTATCAACCAATTTAGACTAGGCTCTGTTAATCAATAAAGTGGAATCCGTTGTACCATAACTCTCACACAATAGAGAGTAAAACAACTTTGAGGGTTCAAAACTTGAGATCTATGAACAAGATTAGTGATAAGCACCCAATAGTGTATATTTAATACCCCGAATAAACGCATTTTAGTTTCTAATTATCAGCAAATTGGATCTTATGCGCGTAGTTGTTTATTGCGTAGGCTTGATTGCCGTTTGCGAAAGTTCGACTCTTATTTCAAGGCAAGTGTGCGATTTAAGGAGAAAATTCTTCAAACCTGAAAATCCATTTGTAAACCTTCACAGTTCAAAATCAATTCCCACCAGTCAACAAATAAAGAAACAAAAAAAAAAAAACCATCTGCAAAAACCCCAATACCCAACAGTCCGAAGCCTCCATTATCTCACATCAACTCTCATGTCAATTCGACCCTATGCCTCTTACACACGTTTCGAATCTCAGCGACAAACGACACCAAACTCCTGCAAAAATCGACTCTACAATACCTTGCTTCAGGCCTTTATAAAAGGAACCTCTCTTCATAAAAGAACGGGGAAGACAGAAAAAAACGAACATTGCATAGTAGAGTTTTTTTTAGAGCTCCATTTTTTTGGAGCCCATTTTTAGTATTTTTATTTATTTCTTTTGTAAATTTTTTTAGTAACTTGAGAAAGAAGAATATATTGTGAGATACAAATTTTGGAGATTTGGCATTTATTTGAGTGTCGTAATAACTCATATTTGTGGGTTACTATTCATGTCAAGTTTGGGAAGTTAATATCAAACTCAAGGAGATTTGATTTATTTATTTTCATTCTCACTCTATTTTATTTTGTATGACTCTTATTGTGTAATTGTTACATTTTATATGTAATATACCAGAGGCTAATACCCATTCAAGGGGTGAAATGAAACCCTTAACTTAATTATTTTTATTTTCAGTTTTTTATTTGTTATGCCCCTTTGAATATTAATATTAAAATTTTACAATTTATATTGACGCCTCGAGAGAGGGTGAATTATTTTTGAGAGAAAATTGTAAATTCAGATTATAATATTTATTTATTAATTAAACTAGAGATAAGCATTTTTTAAATAGTATTATATTTGGAATTTCTCTAATCTAAAATGTATTTTTATTGATTTAAAATACTTTTGGTGAATTTTTCCCAGCGAGTGATTTATTAGAAAATGTTTAAATCTAATTTTTGTGAGTATGTGAAATTTAAATATTAATCTTCTAAAAGGACTATATGTAACTTTACATTTGCAAAGAAAGTTGACTTGTGAATTTATATATGTTTTGAGGCATTTCAAATAGGCAAACTACTTAATGAAAATAAATAGGTTAAGTGGTTAAGTTTAATCCCTTGAATTATCTCATAATTATTTTTCCTCATATTTAGCTCACTTTATCATTTTCTTTGTTTATTAATGTAGTTTTAATTTTAGGTCATAATTAGTAGTATAAATATCCCTTCATAATTGTTTTAAAAATTATTCTTGTTTTCATCTTTCTCTTATCCACATTAGAGAGTGCGGATTGACCCCTTACTTACTAATATACAATTTTAGTTTGTTTGTAGGTACCAAAAGGGATTTTTGATTGACTGTCTTTTCCCCACAACGACATACACACAAAAGACGGGATGTCAATTAGTATGTTGAAAATATAGTAAAAAGGGTGTTTAGAGGGTTAAAAAATGGTCTATATGAAAACTACATTGAAATAGAAAAAAACAACCCACTTTTACGTTGAAAATGAGTGAAACTATCGGCATGAAAAATGAGCCACAATTTCCAAATTCATTCGAATGAGATAGGGTAACTTGCTCGAACCATCTTCGAACGAGATTCAAATTGTAAAAAAAAAAGAGACAAAAACTTGTCGTTTGAAGCCCATTCAAAACAGATAATTTTTGTTGGAATAAGATTGAAATCTTATTTAAACTAGACGACGTATCTGGTTCTAACGATATTGCAATATCGTTATTACTAGATTTCCAAATATAAGATTTTTAATACAAAAATAAATACATAAATTTTTGAAAAATCCAATTAAAAATTTTATCCTTTAAGAAAAAAAAAGCATTCATTTAAATTTCCCAGGATAGAAGTATTAATTTGCTTATACCTTTACAAGATCCTAATGATGAAGATGCAATATCAATATGAATTTGATGTCATTTTTTAAGGGTTGTTTAAAGTATTAAATGCATAGGATTAAAGGTAGTTACACAAACAAACCTAACTTATGACTGAAAAATAGTTTTGTCCAATGGAATAAAGCTAACTATATATTTTTTTAATGTTCAATGCATTCATTACAAAATTTTCCCCTACATGTCCCCCCAAAGGATCCATCCCTACACATGCCTCGCCCCAACTCAGTCCACCAAACACATCTCTTATACCATCAATCGCACGATTGGTGGGTCTAGCCTGACAACTATAAATGCAGGTCCTACCACTAGGATAAATCTCTATACTATTGTAAAATGCTATACAAATTATTAAGACAACTAAACAATAAGACTATCCACGTGGCATATGGACAGATTCTCTATTCAATCACCCAGTAAATAGCTTCACTGGCAGAACCTTCAGCTGCAAAGTCTTATCAAATTACTTTCCAGCCATTATTTATGTAGCACTGAAGACCAACATCTATCTCTTTATCTCACTGCTCTTTTAAGTGTTAACCACCCATGTCTATTGCAAAGCCAAACCATCTGACTCAATTAGGTTTTAAAACCCCCTTCCTTAGCTTCAGATGCGTCAACTTTCATTTTGGAGCTTCTCTCAAGCGATTAAACCCCACATGTATCCTTTTTTTACCGATCAGATTATATTTCACAGGCAAGTTTTCAATTTCTTCCTCATTCTTCATCCTCATTATTTTTTATCGAGTTGTTTCAATCGTAGTAATCTATGTAAATATAATTTTTTTGTCACTGTTTTTTACCCTTTTTCCAATCATAGTGTTAATAGGGTATTTTCATCATTTATGGATTTTTTTAATGAAAGAGAAGTCGAGGTTGTGACAATGTTGTTATGTATTCCTGGTAGTGGGGAAAGGGAACCCAGTAAATGAACATGGTTAGAAGGTGCAAAATGGGATAATAATACTTACGATATTGTACAATTTTTCACTTTACTCTTCTGCCATTTAATTTCCTTTTTTTCTCTTGAGAAAAATAAATGGTTCGAAGACAAGTAAGCTTTCTCCGACGGTGGTTTCAGATACCAAGAGTTGCAATAATCACTTCATATGCACTAATCACTGCATATGAACTTATAAAAAATAATCACTGCATATGCAACCTAATCAAATTAGGGTATAATCTCAATATTGTTAACATTTTGATGAGGTACAGAGTTACTACTATGAGGCTTGGCTTCTCTTCCACTCGCACAATATACGGTTGTTGTACTATTTAATCTAGTAAATGGAATTTTCAATTTTGTTCTTACATTTGAAAGATGTAAATTAGTCTTCTAACCACTCACCATATTTTAAATATGTAAATATATTACACTTTGGTTAATGCACTCAAACTATTTGATGATATAAAAATGAAGCTAATGTAAACGTTTGTGGTTATACTACAATTTAACATTTTTGTTATCATGGACTTGAAGAAATTTATTATGATATTTCAATTACATTTATCAGTAATCCTCTCTCTCTTTAAACAATTAACTTCTTAATATTCAAGTCATTATAATTAACATGCTTTTTCTTCTGATCAAGATGGTATAGCTATATCAATAGAGACCATAAAGATATTTGATTTGTACGTTTTTACTGTGTCTAAAATTCTAAGTTCAATAGTATTTGACAGTTTTCCTCCGACAATGAATTTCGTAACTTCATAAATTTCTTACTTCTAATTATTGCATTTAACTCATAATTTTCTTTGATCCACACAATGACAAGAGATTTCAACTCCCCCAACAGGTAATTTTATTCTAATATAATTTTAAAATCATATAATGGTAGTTTTATACTTTCTTAATGAATGCAATACACTTCATCATAACTCTATTTTTCAAGAAATATGAGCAGGTCTTTTATTTTATTAGTAGCAAATATGTGTTTATTTATGTCACACACACACACACATATATATATATATATAAACAGTTAGTTTATTTGGTTTTACCAGTAATTAAATTTATTATGTGATAAGATTATTTGTTTTTACCAGTAGTTAAATATATTATGTGATATTCCCGACCCAGTGTTCTAAATTTTCATTGCACTCCGAGGAGACTATTTTTCACTATGATTATTACAGATGGAAGCTAAAAACTAAGGTCTAAGAGAAGTTGTTTTTCTTTCAATAATATATCTAGGCGAGGTTAGTGCGGTTGGTGTTGCTATTTTTTGGCTCTTTGTCTCTTTTTTATGATGTTATGTGTACACATAACTAAATATTTTGTTGACGAAATGCCAAAATAAAAATGACAAAGAGGGAAAAAATAACACAAGAGGAGGTTAATTTCTCTCCTTCCAAACAAACTTACATCACTACCTAAATAAGCACCAAATCATAGCTAAAAAATTATCCCATGAGTTCTGAACAACCCAAAAGTATAAAAGAATGGTATCTTTAAAAGTGATCTCAATTTTAATTTTATGAGGTTCTTTTAATGTTCCGAATAAAAATATCTTGGAAAATATCAACCTCTTAATTTTGTAATATTTTCTCCACAATATTTTATGTTTAATATGTCTTTATCACTAAAATATTTAAACCCTGAGTATCTAAGAATCTCGAGTTATGTTCAAAATCCCGAGTGATTTCTCAACTTTCTAAAAAGTCACTTCCTCTGATAAATAGAGACAAAAATGTATGCTCACCCCGCAAAATTCAGCTCTTCCAAAAGAAGCACTATCCAATTGGTGCCGCCTCATAGAGGACACTCCCCAATGAAAAATTTAGCTTACGCTACAAGGGTAAAGAAAATTTGCTGAAAATTTGGGTCAATATCATAAATACAAACCGTGATATATAACTACACATACCTCCATCAATCACTTAGTCGGGCATCGTTAGGCAATCGAGTATGGATTTTACAATGTTTATATTTTAAATCTTTGTTTTTACCCAGAACCTCTGTTTGTTGAGCTAGATAACATACACATATATTAAATAATGCTAATCAAAACTCGTATGACATGAAAATAAAATTTATAAAAAATTATTCTAAGGAGTTTTTCATTAACCAAGTTACTCCAAAACTTTTCAAAAAACAAAAGTAAAAAATTTGAATACTGTTCACGACTTCTTCTAGTGAACATTCCCATATCAACGGAGACACACACAAATCTATGTTTTCTTGAAATGCTTATCAAATACCTGTCCTTGATTAAGTATTTTTAACATGTGAATATGCACTCCATCTCATAAAGAAATTTTATATAAGGACTAGGAACTATAAATACCATAATGTTATATATTTTCCATCATGTATACCGTTTCCTCTACTTGTAAGTCTTCCCCGTTAGTTGGAACTTCATTGGCTTTTATCCCAAGACCTTTTGGTTACGTTGGGGAAATACGAGTTATACTTATGAGCCCAAGACTTATAATACGTATCTCGATGTATTATTTATTAGGTTTGACTACATCTTTAGTCCAAACCCCTTTTCTCAGATGAAGTGGTCATCTCTATCACTTCGGATCAGGTCGAGGCCCTACGACATCTCTGGGATTTTAGCTATGTCTATAATGGATACATTGGTCTCTCTCGATGACTTCTGGTCTACTCTAGCCCGGAAAACACTCCCTATAATTCATCCCAGAACCCATATTCAATAAAGGATCCTTCACATTGAAACTATAAGAAAATAAAGTTTTAATAACACTTTGAGTTAGTGATCGGTTGACAAATATGTATATCTCTCATAGATAACTTCTCCCCCTATAAAACCAATTCGTCCCACTTGCACACATATCACGTTGGAACTTTCCATTAAGCTGAACACAACAGTCGAACGATGTAGGCTTTGATCTTATGGCTACATGGATACAAAGCCACAATACCTAAGTTCTAGTAAGCAAAAACCTTGACATTTTATCTCTCTAGATATTTTCTATACATAGAAGCGTCCATCTCTTATCCCTTTTTCACTCCTCAAATGAGATATCAAACTATCTTTAACCGACACCTCTCACGTATATACATATAAAACAAACATTTAAACACATATACACATTCATTGAAGACACCCTCACCCCCTGCTAAACAATCCAAACCTTATCTCACCTTTACGGGCACATGTAATGACTCCTCGTTATGTAAATAAATATTCCCACACAAGTACTCTTGTCTACCCGCCCCAATTTATTGTCTGTTTACACCTCTCACTAATGTCATTTTTACATCTGAGAACATATTTATGTTCTAAAGGATTCTCAAATTATGATTTATTAACATGGTATAAAATAAATTAAGGCTAATAACGTATGTAAAAAGTGATAATAAGCATATAGAAAAGGAAACATAAATAACAAGGGGGTTGCCTAATACCTTCCCCACTCGTGACCCGGTTCTGAACCCACACCAAGAATCTCCAGGTCATTGGTAGGCCTAAAACTTTCTTAGGATTAGTCCAAAAGGGCTAACACGGCCCATATTTTTTATATAAAATAAATTATCGACTCTGAATAACCAACAACCCATCGCACGAAGAATTAGGATCAGGTCTTAACATGGGTGTGTAATAAAAATGGATATGGTGTCGAAGAACTTCAAGGGAAATTCATCACAACTGAAACCGACCTCGAGGGAAACGATGAACCGAGAGACAAGCACTCTTGTGTCCCCGAAGTGAATGCACGCTAACACCCGTATGTGTATGGGTGCATTACGTCTCCCTTGCACACAGCCACGACGTTGCATCTCGCTCTTCCTCGGGTCTCAATTAGGGCCTATAACACCACACCTTGGCTCCATATTTTTCAAACAATTGGTTTATATATACTATAGGAACAACATACTACTCAATTCCTAGCAACCGACAATGTATTTCACCACCCGTAAGAGATAATTCTAATGATAAATATCGTGGGGCATGACTAAGATTTTTATTGTCCCCTAGAGAAATTTTGACGGGCCATACGTACTTTGGTTTGAGGCATATTTCTTGGGAAAATTTTGTTTTAAACTATGCATATGTTTTAACATCTTCTTGCTGCCCAAAATCTAGTTTGAACACCAACTTTTTAGACCCCTAAGTTTTTAAATCCTATGATGATTGTCCGACCCACTGAGTTCTAGATTGTGATTTTGTAATGAAAAAAGGTTGATATCACATTTATTCTGAAAATCTATGGAATTTTTTTGGCAATATTTTTGCCAAAATAGGCTCTTTGAAGAAAGTGGGTGTGACAGGGCTGTTAAAACAAAATTGTAAAGATTTTTAGCAAAATGTTGTAAACTTTGGGCCAAATCATGGAGATTTTTAATAGTTTGTCTCATATAGTACTCAAAGCCATCGCTTACCAAATACGAGTTCAAATACTGAACAAGAAAGAATCATTTTTTCATTTAGATAGTATGTTCCCGCCTTCTTGTAGCGCCAAAATATGTTTTCTTGGAAATGAAATCATACATCCACAACATTTATAGGTTCATGGGCGCACCTAACTTACTCGGAGTTTTATTTATGACAAAACATGTAATATAAATTCCTTGAAAGTAAAGGTTGAAACGTAAATGTCGGAATATAAAGGATGAAAACTGAATAAATTTGCATTGAATTAAAAGAAAGTAAGATTACATTGCCGAAAATTTATGGATAACTAATAAAAGGGGTGCTTAAAATTATAGGAAAAAAATGTGAAGACATGGATATGTTTGATCATTTGGAGATCTCTTTTGTCTTCCTCAAAGTGTGAATTCATAGTTATTTACAATAACTAAGTCGTTTCGACTCCAAGTAAATTCCAATTCGAATTCGAATTATTTCTCTAAAATAATCACCCATGCTTGCCTCCAAATAACCTATAATTTAAATTCGAATAACAACCGCTTTAAACTATTCACTACTTCCACAAACAAATCCTGCATTAAACCTCGTACAACCGCCTCTAACTTCCCCCATCATCTAGTCATATGTCGAAAAACATCACGAGATGAATCTGATAAAATATGGTATAAACATAACCCCCATAAAATAAAGATTGGCACTATAAGATCTCGAATGTAAGTAACAGTAATTGAATTTTACCAGATCTACAAAAAACCAACATTGACTTTATATTTCTTATATTTCCCACATTCGTCATCAAATTCTCACGTGTGTGATTTTTCGGCCATGAATATCCTAGGATTTATGAGTGCTCTGGGGCATTAGCCTAAATTCTTGTTAGAAAAGTTCTCTCTTTCACTCTTAAATAAGTGCTTCTAACAAGAGTGCATTGTATCTACACACATATTTAAAGTCTATGACTCTATCTCTTATCATTATAATTGGTGACATTAGACAAAAAAGATGGGTTTATAGTAAGACTCTTGTGTAGTACCCCACCAACCACTCGCATAGCCTGATGTCCCAATGTTGGGTTACTGTTATATGTGATTTTATTACTAATATTCTTAATACCTAACCCACTCGATGTCTTAATAAAAAAGTTATCCATCAAGAGAAAACTAGAATTCTGTAGGGGCCTTTAATCTGTCTGCTTAAGAAGTCAACCCCTTTGGTGGATGCATAATAATAGAATAATTGTCATCATTTTTTAACTTTGAGTAGAATAACTATAAGGCTCCTCAACCCTTCAATCTTTACTCTTCATATTAGATAGATCTACCATGAAAACAATTGAGGCATATTAACTTTACAACCATTCAAATTATCCTCCACCTTCGTCCAGTCGCAATAAAAGAAGACCTCTTTGAAATTGAAGTAATATAGTTATATGATTTATTGGACAATCCCATAACAAGTTAGCACTGTATCCTTCGGATTTTTTTCTCTTTTGATATCCATATAATAAGTCAAGGCATAAATTAAAATTCCGTTATTTTGCGTCAATAATTTTTCCTCGCATGATATAAGACGAAATCAAAACTGTTAACACGAAAGTTTTGAAACTCCTTCACATGAAAATTAGGACCTTTTGCTAGGCGTTCAAGCCTTCAGGAGACATCACCTCTTTTTAGAAGTTGCATTTATTATTGGATTTGCATTGGGGGCATGTTTTACAACACATACATAAATAACAACGAAAAAAAGTGGTGGCAAATACCTCTTTTCATACACGTGCCAAAGAATATTCATTATGCAAATTCTCTTTTAATTTTTAAAAAATTTCACGCTCATACTTCAAAAATATGTTCATGAAATATATATGTATCTATTTAGTCTCTTCAATCTTGATTTTATCTTGCCATTCGAAGACATAACAAACTATTTTCTCATACTATATCTTGGTGAGTTTCACCTCTTTAGGGTTTTCAAAAGGTAATTCATCCTCAAACTCGTTAGCTTCCTCAATCATTCGTTCTCCATGATGATTGAAACTCATAAGCCCTTATTTCAGCATATGTTCCCGAGCATATAACAACGATTTTGTTATTATGTATTCCTTCGTAATTGACCCTCAGATATACATTATATTCTTAAAGTAATATTTAAAGTTTTTCATTAAACGCTTAAAAGGATGCATCTAGCGATACCATACGGGTCCATTTTTCTACAAAATTTGCAAAGAAAAAAAATAGAGTAAAAAATTAGGAAAATAAAGTATGGCTAGACACTTGCAAAATTGAAAGTGGAGAAACTATTTTAAGCTAGAAATATGTGTATCTAGGTTCGGATTACACAGAGTTAGCTGATGGAACAGTAAATCAAGGATTTAAAGTGAGAAATCCAGCTAATCTAGTTATTTGACCCAGGAGATGATTGGTAATGAGATTTTGGGGTGTTTCACAGGAATTTTAGAATTTCTGCAAAACTATTTAGGAATCATATGAAAAATAACTTGTTTTTAATCTTTCCAAAAATATAGCGCCATTCTGTTATTGTCTAAAATTTGTTTCGAAATTTCATCTTAGAAAGTTGATATCTAATACGAGATAAAATCTAATAAATGCACAGATAATGCATGTGTAATGCCAGATCTGAGAAAAAGAAAAATTTTAACAAGGGTTATGTCATTCAGCTTTAAGGAATGGGCCTATATCCATAAAGTAACTTTTTAGTACTAGGTTTCAATTGAATTGAGGCCTAAGAATAGTACAAATCACTTAATATATGTCCACTCTCTGACTAGATAGTTAGAATGTAAGAATATTTCTATGCCCTATAAGATCCCAATGTTGGATTTCTCCTTTTGAATAGAATAAGTGTGAAGGAATCCATGTTTACCCTAGTATGGGTTGACTATAAGCATCTTCTTGATGGAGCACAAGAGAAGTAATAGTTTAAAGTTTTATCCATAAGGAAAGGTTCCTGCTTATGTTGTTTGTCTATGGTGTCATGCACATGGTATTAGATAGCCTTTAACATTATTACTAAAGTACGGTCCGTCAGTTAGCCTTACTGGAATTACATAGTCTACCCAGAAGGAAAGGGGGTCGACCTCATTGCTGAGACGAGGTTCTTACATTGTATTTGTTCGGACGGGTTCGAGCTCTTTTACTTGCTATTGAATGGTTTTATTGCATTCTCTTAGGATCATGAGATGTTATACAAATATGGTATAACAGATGTGGAAACCGAAAACTTTTTACTCCAATAATTAATCTTACCATTATCATTTATTATCCACACATCCACAAACTTTTCCACCCCCGCATTCTTCGAACAAACGATCATAGCTAACGAATCATTTATCTCAGTGAAACTCATGTGTTTATCGATCTGGTTATCCAAAATCGACAACACCAACCAATGAAAAACCTTGTTTCCTAATGGCGGCTTGCAAATATATATTATGTCACCTCTTTTGATTGTTTAGTAGTTGTCTTCCAGATAGATATTATGACACCTCAAGGGTGCTTGCAAATACATAATGCCATTAATGGAACCAATAATATCCCTTAGTAGGAAGATAATGGAAAAAATATAAAGATTTAGTGGGTTTATTCAATTTTTGGGAAAGACGGTGAGAACGTGGTCACTTGAGTTTCCATCAACGTGAAAATTATGAGGGAGTTGTTTGAGGATGCGGGTTTGGATGAACTTGGGATTTCTAAAGTGTGGGGGGACAACTGGGGATGAACCCTTGGGGGAGTTGTATAGATATTGTAGTGGTGTGGTGGATGACGGACAATAGGAGGCTCTTACATTTAAAAAAATCATCATTTATATAAGGCTCATTTGGTTGTATGAATTTTTTAATTATATAAATTTTTTAATTTTTAATTAATAGATTATGGAATTATTCATTTGGAATGTATTTAATTTCAAATTGTTTTGTGTTTGGAAAAGTATATATATATATATATATATATATATAGAGAGAGAGAGAGAGAGAGAGAGAGAGACTAAATCAAAGTTTGAGGGGTATGGTGAGAATACTTTGTAGAATTAATCCATTAGAGACTTGAGTTATACATTTAAATTGTGTAATTTAAAATTTTAAGTGAAATTTGGTAATTAAAGTTTTATTATTTAACTTGAATTGGTTATTTTTTTTTATTTTTTTTAATACAACAATAACAGGATAATTTTTGAATGAGCTGATTTTAGATGAGGTACTAAACAATTTTTGGTACATTAAAATAGGCACTTAGTATCTGAGTTTTATAATCATGAATGTGCAATAATGAACAACGAAGAAGAGAATGTAGGTATTTATGTGTGTACCAGATAACCAGTAAATAGAGCAAATCTTAATGGTTAGGGAGGAGATTGCAGGTATGATAACTCAGAGTGTGAGGGACAAGTTGAGATCTGCTTCGTTAACAACTCATAGACTATATGATCCAAGTGAAGAGTTTGTTCCATCGCTCAAAAGTTGATGCACATCAATAATTCCTACAAAGTCATTTGTTAGTGAAAATTTTGAAACTATTTATATAATTCGCCTTTAAAGATAAGTCTTGGGGGTGGATTGGGGTTTGTCTCCAATTCGATCCCTGGCACTGTCAAAATAATTCTTGTCCAGTGGAAACCACGAATCGAAAATCTGAATTAGTCGAGGTGCGCGTAAGCTGGCCCGGACACCTCATGATTGACACCTAAAAAAAATAATGCTTGATGACTAGTAACTAGACTTGTATACTTCTCCTATGAGGCTCCATTAAAAATCCCATTCTCGATAAAAATCAGTTGAAGTCCATAGAAACCCTATTGCTATCAAACTTATGTCCAACTCCATCTTTTGACCACCGTATGCATCAATTACATCAATTCATCTACAAAAGATGATAAATGAACATACTATATAGTTTGACATATTAAATAGGTTAATCGAAAGACTGAAGCCAGTCCTTTTTTTCGAAAATATTTTATATTTTAAATAATGTATAGTTTTGTCTCTCCTAAATTTGATACCATGTATCTTTGAATTATGTTCATGAAGATAAGAATCTATTAAGAATCAATGGTACATATATCGAATCTCCAGAAAATAGTATCAAAGACATATATAAATAAAAACTTAGCGGGTGTCGCAGATCGACAAGCATGGGAAAATACCTCTGCCCTTGATTTTTGCCCAATTCACATACTATTATTTACCACCAAAGCTTTCAAAGATATTACCTAAACTTAAAATAAACTTAACTCCATCTCTTCTTCCCTCATTTATAATAAAGTCCAATTCCTTTAAACAAAAAGTAAATATAAATGAGTTCATTGAGAAGTTAACATCAAATAATTTAGTTTCATTAAGAAGTTAACGTAAAGTAAATTTGTTCACTGAGAAGTAAATTAACACTTGACATGGATTTACGTTAAGCATAAGTACATACTAACTATTTAACACTTAGTAGAAATAGTTCAAATAAACAATTCAAACCCTACGAAATTAAAATAAATTCGATATAAAAACATAATGAAAAAATCAAATAAAACCCTACAAAGTAGAAAACCCGTCCAATACATACTGAAATCTATTTTTGTGTTTACACATAAACAAACGTATACATATCATGAGAATACGAGAGAGCGCAACGGGTGCATGAAGAATAATGGAGAACATCGATGGAGAGACCCTAGGTGCATGATGGTGTTTGAGTCAACGATGGAGAAATGCTAGGTGCACAATAGTATTTGAGGATGAGAGTTCTGAGAAGAAGGCAAGGCTTTTTGTTTATATGTGTGGAAGTAGGGGATATTTTCTTTAGGTTGGGAGGAGTAATGTATGGTAAGAAATAGTCATGGTATAATATCGTTAGTAGTCATGCAATTAGTTTGTTACTAAAAGCACATTTTGGTGTAATGTTTTTATAGGACATTTTACCTTGTGGGAGAAATAAAACCTCCCTCTAGAGGAAAAATATGGATTTTAGTGTCAAGCGAGTGCTTCACAAATAGGGCAGAGGAAGTACATTTGAAAAGGGAAACAATAGGTGTGGTGGCACAGTTTATTCGAGAGTATATCATTTTTTAGTTTGACTTCCCCAATGTTATTCTATCAAAAATTGAAACTTCATTTATCAACAAGGAAGTGGCAATGTTAATTGAAAAATATTCAATCATCGACTGCACTTCAACAATAGTGGGTTACCCTAAAGGAAATGGTCAAGTTGAGGCCACAAAGTAGACTTTGGTTAACATTTTAGCCAAGATGATAGAGGATTTTCCTGGTGTATGGGGTGAAAAACTCCCAATGGTTCTTTGAGCTTATCAAATAATAAAGAGGAAACCAGCAAACTACACACCATTTTTCTTAGTCGATGGAGCTGAAGCATTTCTTTCAGTGGAGTTATAAGTGCCTTTTTCTAGATATCCCTTGTGAAGCAGCATATTTCTAGAGAGTAGGCACATTGAACAAAATGAACACATAGATAATGCGAGAAGGAATTTCTAGATCTAAACGAAAAAAACGCTCTAGAGCTTATGAGAATTTGGTGAAACTAATTTTTTTATGGAAGGTGACCTAGTTTTTAAAGATGTTGTCAAACACATTGGAGGACTCCCTTTGTCCAAATTTACAACATATTGGGAGAGACCATATGTTGTTAAGGAGGCATATGATTCCGGTTACTATTTGATCAGAAAGATTAAGGATGACAGGTCATTCTAAGATAACAACAAATAATTGAAGGTTTATTATGTATAGAGATAATGCAAATTTTATTTCTTACTTGTGTACTTCGAATTTTACAAATAATAATGTGTAGATTTTGGGTTATAGTATATAGACAAATGTTGAAGAAAACAAGATGAGTAATGTAAACACATTTCAAGAACAAATAATCTTTGTATCTGTTTTGTAAATATATTTACTTAAAAAACTAGGACTACTTCCCTGAAATACATTAAAGAGAATCTATCATTTGAGGAACTCTAAATTTGGAGAAGTGAAGAAGCCCTCCCTAATTAAAGCAGCAACATCTGAAGCAACATCTCGTTGGTAATCATACCTAATATAAAGATTCGATTCAGCTTCTGCCTTTAACTTTATCTTATCTTCGAGCTTCATCTTAGCATCAGCCAAAGCTTCCTCTGCCACTTTCACCTCTCGGGCACTCTCTTCAATTTGGAGGGCAAGCGCGTGTGACACCCCACCTATTTTACTCACTAGTGATCAGTCCTTTATCAAAATAATCAGGAATCTCATATGGTTCATTCTTAGCATCATTGTCGAAAAACTTTTTAATTACTAACTAACTATGTCAAATTAAGCCGATGCCAAATTTTATCCTTCATTATTATAATCACATGAGGAAATAAATTACATTAATCAAACCATCAACACAATAATAATTTGAACCATCACACGATATATATATATATATATATATAAATAGGTAAGACCGAATAAACCATATGTTCAAAACAAATAATCCAACTGCAAGTTTGAAATAAATAAAACTATATCTCCAAAGAGTTAGATAAAATAAAAAACTAAATAGCCTAAGAGGCAACACACCCAAATGAAATATTGAGAGAGATCCTATCTAGAATGAATAAGACAAAGTGTTTAAAGAAACTCCTATAAGCCTTCACAAGTACTGCAACTAAGCATCCTAGGATAGAAACATCAAGCTTGGCGTCCCTATGGCTAGGCACCTAAAAGGTTTTTAAAATATTTTTACACGAGTCAGAGCCCAAGAAAACAGTTCGAAAATATTTTTGCAAGTGTTTAAATCATAAATTAAATCAGTTATTAGATACACATGTTAGTTCCACGTAGATTCTCTTGAGATCCTCACCTCTCAACTAATGTGCACGCCTAACGTACCCTATCTAGCTATGCTACCCATCTTAACTAGATAACGTATCTAAATAACCTCAATAGGCCTAGCTCCCTCGTATTGCATGTACGACACACTACCACAAATCAATAATATATTACCCTCATATTATTATTGAGTTAATTATTTATGTTTCTCCACTTATTTTACCTTCAGATATGCACAATATATCAGTTCTACTATCACACATAAGTAGATGTATCGAACTTGTATATATCTAATACACATATAATATATACAACTATAGCATCCCCAGAATGTCTTCTCATGATGCTGGCATACACTTCTATCAAGTCCATGTACCTCTCGTACCAAATCAAGGACTATTGGTCCGGCATGTCTTTTCGAACCCAAAATCAATCAACACACACTGGAGACGAATATGGTTCTAAGACTTTGGGATACGCACATACCTAACGTACCAAAATGACACGGCATTCCCCCTAATACACGACACATAGTGAGCCGCCCTAGCTTTCATGTTATGGGGAACACATCGAGACCTCACTGGAATCGTCAAGGTGGGATCTCCCTCTGTGCAGAAACCTTCGGATAGAAGGTAGCATAGGTACATAAATAATCAAATCATAACCATAGGTATTCAGACAACCTATATATTCATATTATTAAGTAGGTATACAAACAACCGGTCATATAAGTCCGTACGTAGTATATATCTCTCACATAATGAAAGTACAAACAATTATAATTATAGCATCTGATTGTACTTTTTCGAGTATCGCTCACTACCCTAAGGTTCCTAGCTACCCCATAATAAATATAAGGCTCTAATACCCGCATACACTACTAGTCTAAATCATAGGTTCACTTATCTCTCCGTGATCCGTCCTATTGTTGCGAATTTATAAATTTTCATATTGTACCCAATAGGGTATAGCCTTAATTCTCCCCTTTTGTGTATGCCTAAGTCATACAATAGGCCCACTGAAATTTACTATATCCCGCATTATATTTTAAACATAACCCAATATTCTTTTCGTTCAATTTATCGAAAATTCAGGCATAAACAAAATAAATTGGTGAAATATGGGTAACCGAATCGATTCACTCCCTGAGCCGAATCGATTTGCAATGCCACTGCTCGTCTTCTTCGCTTAACATTTATGGGTTTCTTCACATCCAATTCACCAAACGTCCATGAAATAGTCCCAAACACCCAACCAATATAAGAAACCATCCAATGTATGTGTACGGACAAATTCTAATGTAAATCATGTATCCAATCCATACAAGATTATATTTAAACTCTGCTAATCTTTAAAACCCTAGATTTTGTGTTCTTCACATAAGTTCATCAAAAACCCACATTTCTTTCATGTTCTTATTTCCAAAACTTCTAATTTCATTTTATCTACAAAATGGATTCATTCTACATGGAATCCTACCCAGAATTAAGAATTTTATTCATTAAATCCCAAGAATGTTATCAATTTTCATCAAATCATAAAACCTACACTACATGGGTATTATAACTCATTAAAATATGCAAGATGAACACTTGCCCTATCATTAGCAGGTTTGATTTCATGTTGAGTGTGATGAAACTGTTCGTCCCTTACTTTCGATAACGATTTTTGACAACTTTGTGGAGAGAAAAGGTGTTGCATCTCCAAGAACTCTCTTCTCTTCCTCCTTTGTGGCCTATTTTATCTCAATATTGATGTAACACTAGCCCTACACTCCCTTGGGCTGATATACTCCTTCAATTTTCAGAGTTCTCTCTATCATAAACTCTTGAATGACCGAAATGCCCTCCCATGGTGTCGGTTTGGTCTAAAATCGCCCCAGGAGCCAATCACAACCCCTATGTACAATATTATGACTATTGTGACCCATTAAGAATCAACCGTGACCTCAAAACTTCCATTCGAGTCACATTACGATAAAGTCCTCTCCCGACCCTAATTAGTCTACACGCGACTACCGATTGAGATATAATGTTGCCACGTCACTATCACTCACTAGGACGTAAAATAATCATTTACTATTCACTTAGTAATCTTAATCCATAAATATTAATCATTGTCTCTCTTGATTAATATTTTTAATTCACATATAATAATTAATTCAATTAAATTACGGCATGCGTGTAATTTAAAAATATTTGAATTATCAAATAATAAATGCTCAGAACTACAGTGTGTTGCAGCTCCCTCAACTTTTCCTCTTTAGTTTTCAAGTCCACCACACTATTGAGATATTGAGTGCGATAAGTTGTCTTGTGGGGATATTTGAGTAACTTCAAAGTGTTAATGAGCTATGAGAAATTAAACCCATCATTTTTTTGTCTCTAAAGGTGCCCAAATGACAATTAAGGATGGACCTTTCAAGTTAATAAATTTAGGTGTTCATAATTTATGATATCACCACCATTACAACTTCTAATCGATAAACCATTATCACACTATAGGTCCTCGGACATTCAACAATGAAAATATCTGGATGATAATCAATTAGTCGATCTGGCACGATGAAAAGAGATCATTGAATAAAAGCATTTCCTTGAAGAACCTTCCAACAATACTTAGTTGGTGCAACATTTGGCATAACGAAACCGCAAGCTAGATCGCTTTCTTCCATATTTACGCTGGTCATTGAGACATGATCACTCTGAATAGACGACTCTGCTTCATTGGGTTGAGCTATGTCTTGATTAACCTTTATTGCTTCCACAAGCACATCAATAATGTGATATGCCACTCGAGTTACTAAAATAGGGTTATTATCTATCAAAGGTGAAAAAATAGATATAGAAAAAGAGTTAGTCCGAATTTCAAAGTTTTTTTTTACTAAGAAGGTAAAACTAAAAAAATATTGGCAACTGTTTAGCCAAGTTTCTGTAATACCCCGTAATTTTATTGATTTTTATTTAAGGGATTAATTAAATTAAATGAGAATTAATTGGGAATTAATCCGGATGTAAATACTACCGAGATGTGAGTTAGTATTTGATTATGATATTAAATTTTAGTATTTCATGAGTATTGAAAATATTTAAATTGTCACGAGGCAAAAATACAACAATTTAAAAACTTAGTTGGGACGCGCGTGTCAGTCGCATCAGAAATGAAATTATTTAAATTAAAAAGGTGAATTATATTTTATCAACCGAATGGTAATTTTGAGTGCACCAATGTGTCCGGAAGGGTCGAAATAGTCAGAAAACACTAACCGGGAGTTTAGTTTGAGTTCCGGGGCACTTTTAGGCCAAACTGGCAACCCAGAAGGGTATTTTACTAATTTTAAAAATTAGTGGATTAAAACCAACGAATTTTAGGTGTTAATTTTATATTATTTAGGAAGCCACTAAGGCCATTACCAGCCAAAATCATTAGAAGTGGTCTACGGGAGTTAGAGAGGACTTACCATAGGGTTCCAAACCAAAAACACCCACCACCATCATTTTGGAAGAGATTTGTGACCGGAAAAAGGAGATAATCAACCTTGGAACATCGAAAACAATCTGAAGAACGAATCTAAGGCAAGTGTTTTGATATTTTTAAGTGCATTGAATATTTCTTCCATGATTACTGTAGGAATTATTTTGTCTTGGAAGTTTTGAGAAAAACCTAATAAAGATGATATATAAACTCTAAGGTTGGGTTAGGAATTGCATGTAAAAGGACTATGTACAAATTTAGTATTCAAAAACATAACTATTATGATTCAAAAACGAATTTTGGATGAGTAATTAGTCACAATGAAATTCTGGGTTCATGTTCATAGGGTTTGGGGTAAAATTTGGGGGTTAATGATATTTGCATGTTGATTTGGAGGATTTGACACCAAAAATATGTTGAGAAATGACCTAAGAGGATTTAGAGTGGTTTTGGAACATTGAAATGCTATTGGGATGACCTTAGGATGACTTTAGAAAGGAGAAAAAGGAAGAAAAACGAAATTTGAGAATTATGGGCGCAAACTGCCATCTCATTAGAAGACCTGCCCAGGTCATTCGAATGAGCTTCTAACGAGATGACAGTATCCCCTTCTAACAATTTGGTAGTTCGTTCGAAGATATTCGTTCGAACGAGACTTCTAACGAATTGTCAGAATGGCCTTTTAGGCCTAATTTTTATTTCGAACCTCTAGTAGACTTTTATAATTGAGTGTTAACCTTCCCTTGTTGACAAGTGGATATAGTTGTGAGTTTGGAAGTATGTTGAGAATTCAAACTTAGAATTTGGTAGTAAATTGGAGGACAATTATGGTCTAGGAAACAAGTACCTAAAATTACGATGTGAAAAGGATTGGTGTATATTATTCGGGGACTTATAAACACGTAACATTTAATGACGGTCTAGAACTAAGAAGTATACCTCTATTACTATGATAAGATGTCTAAGACGTGTGAATGCTTGACATATGTATTTATTTGTGTATAACATACCTACCATACTTGCTATCACGGGAGGTCGACGTTCGACCAGGGCCATCTAATCTTTATGTGCCTACGGGGGGATTTAGATTCGTACCTCGAGGACATAGGTCAGAGAAGGACTTATTGAGAAGTTAATAAGTCTGCTGATCATGGGAACGTAGGTATGTGTGTGAACCATGTGATGTGAACTATGTTCGTCTCCATTGTTTGTGGTTGTTGTTTATTGAAACGATTCCTGAGAGATTCGAAATACGTGTTCCTTATGTACGTTATGTACGGGGATTGGATAGCAAGGTATGTGTGCACCGCAGCTTAGCCTCGGGGTGCCAGTATTGTATATCTATGATGAGAATAATATACTGTTATTTGGAATGAACTGTCATGTATAAATTACAAGTGTGAATATTAGCAACATTTTTATAGAGTTAAAAATGGAAAATCCCTAGTGATTGGTATTACCAACTTTGAGAATTAAGAAGTAAAGTAAAATGCTCTATCTAAATTAAGAAGTCGGGAAGTAAATAATGAATCGTATAGTAATGTTAGATTTTATATTGGACTAGTTAGGTATGGGAATAACTAGAATGGGTACGGGTACGGGTACGGGTACGATATGAGTGCACAATTAGTTGAGAGATGAGGAACTCAAGTGAGTGCACACACTATCATGTACTTTATATTCACTGTTTAATTATATTAAACACTTGCTGCATTTTAAACTATTTTCACAATCGGGCTCTGACCCGTTTTCTTTGAAATCTATTTTTTTTTTTGTAAAAACCTTTTAGGTGCCTAGCCACAAGTACACCAAGCATAGGAGTTCCATTCAGGTGACGTACTGTGGCTGCTGTGGAAGTTACAGAACCTTGTCAGTAGATGCCTCCACTTTCGGTCTTGACTCTATGTTACCAGATCTTCTCATCTGTTGGGCATGTCGCCCATTTACTTTTAGAGACACTTTATTTATTCATTTATTTCAGATTTTGGGTTGTAATTAATTTAGTGATGCAGACTTGGCATTTGTTTATTTCAGTATTCGAATTGTTGTGAGGAGTATTCCTCCAGACTCATTATTAATTTATGGTTATTCTATTGTCAGTATGTTGTGGTGGTTATGTTAGAATTTCATAATCTACTTGTTGCATGTAAAATCAGATTTAATTAAAATGTACAACTCACTTTTTAAATATTAGGTGGCTAGTTATTGTTAAAATGTTTTTCGACAGTGATGCTACGAACTGAACCAACTTGGCATTTTGTATTAATTTAATAAAGGAGTAGCTACCCTGTATTGTATTTGTAGGGGTGTCACAGGTGGTATCAGAGCATCAGGTCCTAGTGTCCTTAGGATCTGTACGGCTTATTATGTTTCCGCTGAGCTTTCTTTGATGTAGAGCCCTATATTTTAGGACTGTCGTATTCTTTTGTGTATGTTTCGCTCTTCCGCTATTTTGAGATAATAACTGGGAACTTAAAAGACTTTACTCTGATTTCAGATGCCTCCACAATGTGCACATCGAATTCCTAGGGATGCTCATCCCGAGCCACAGCCTGCACCAGTTCTGGGCACTATGAATGCCGCAAAGGTTGCAGCTATTAGAGCCCAAGCGGTAAATGCCTCCCTAGCAGTTGTACAGCAGGAACCACCCCAGCCGCTGGTAGTCGCGTTAGTTTAGGTCCCTGCATTCCCGTCTGCTTGGGAACACGTTCGTGATGCTTTTCATAAAGCACACCCTCTAGAGTTCGCAGGTATCTCCGACGTTGTTGTGTCCAGTCAGTGGAGGAAGGACATGTAGAGGCACTTAAGGATGTACGAGTGCACGGATGTTCAGAAGCAGATACTGGCTACTTTTAAGATAGTAGGATCAGCGTTGCAGTGGTGGGAGTCCATTACCACCACGGAGGAGAGGGACACCCTTTCTAATCAGGTGTTCTGGGTGTGGTTCGACCACAAATATTTTTCGTTAGTTGTTCACACTGAGATGAGGAGGAAGTTGATGAAACTCAAGCAGGAGGGAAAGACAGTAGCCGACTATGAGGATGAGTTCACAAATCTCTTGAACATCGTCCCAGATGAGATCCCCACAGAGGAGAATAAGATTCAAAAGTTCATGGATGGATTGACTTGGAGGATCCGCTAGCAATTGTTGGGAAACCTCTCGTTGACCACTTATTCTGATGTGGTTAATGCAGCACTGCTACACTGCCAGGATCATCTCTTTCACATGTCTGAGAGCAAGAGATCAGGAGAGTCCATCCATCAGGGCAGGACCGGGGGAAATGGTTCCAGCGGGGCACAATCTGCTTAGGGTCAGCATAGGCAGGGAGATCAGGGTTCCCAACAGGGGGATCCTAAGATATTCAGATCTGGGGGTTTCAGGAATGACCAGGCAAGTTTCAAACATGGCCATCAGGGTCAGAACGGCCATCAGATCCAGCAGGGCCAAAATGGCCGGCATCAGCAATTTTAGTAGGGCCAGCATGGTTAGGGTAGGAATGGTAACGGCCATCAGGGCCATGGGCAGCAGGGACAACAAGGGGGAAACTTCCTTGGAAAGTGCTTCATTTGTGGCAAGATTGGCCACAAGCGCCAGGATTGTCCTGATAGGGGCAGGGCCCCACAACAGCAGCAGCAGGGTGCTCGACACGAGCCACAGAGGCCTGTGTTTCCCGTCGCCCTCCCAGTACCACCACAGATGGCAGCATTACCACCCATTCGAGCAGTCCCAGTCCAGTAGGGACAACTTCAGTATGGGAGAGTATCAGCTCCAGCATGCCGCAGTCCCACAGGATCCACCTGCTATTGAGGGTATGTTCTCTACTCAGGGGACTATGGGGCGTATTTTATTTGATACGGAGGCCACACATTGTTTCATTGCCACGAGATTTGCACGCACTTTGGGGTTATTAGACACCGCCGAGAGCACAATTACTTGTGTAGATTCACCGTTGAGTAGGGGTTCTGTGATTTCCCTTATTTGTAGAGGTGTGGGTATAGAGATCGAGAGGTTTACTTTACCCGCTGATATGTTAGTGTTAGAGATAATTGAGTATGATGCTATTGTTGGTATGGATTGGCTAGTTGCGTACCGAGCCATGATTGATTGTTTCAGTAGGAGTATTATCTTTGCCATTCCCGAGCAGGAGATGTTTTTAGTGGCGATGCCTCGCCCTGAGGGAGGATCGTCCACTCACTTGTACTATATAGAGGAGTAGACCTCTAAGGAAGTGGTAATACCACTCGATTCGATTCCAGTTGTTAGGGAGTTTGCTGATGCATTTCAGGATATACATGGATTACCGCCTAGTAGAGAGATAGATTTTGTGATCGATTTGATGATGGGCACTCGGCCAATTGCCCGCGCACCTTACTGTATGGATCCAGTAGATATGAGAGAGCTAAGGGATCAGATAGAGGAGTTGTTGGGTCAGGGGTTTATCCGAAGGAGTACTTCGCCGTGGGGTGCCCCTGTGTTGTTCGTAAAGAAGAGGGATGGAACGTTGAGGTTGTGTTTAGATTATAGGGAGTTAAATAAAGTCACGATACAGAATAAGTATCCATTTCCCCGAATCGATGACTTATTTGACCAGCTGAGAGGAGCTTCCTTCTTCTTAAATATTGATTTGCGATCGGGATACCATCAGTTGCGTATCAGGGAACAGGATGTCTCAAAGACTGCTTTCTTGACGAGATATGGTTCTTACGAGTTTCGAGTTATGCCTTTTGGCTTGACTAACGCTCCAGCCGTGTTTATGGACTTGATGAATAGGGTGTTCAAAGAGTTCCTAGACTAGTTTGTCATTATCTTTATTGATGACATTCTGGTTTACTCCCATACAGAAGAGGAGCACGCCGAGCATTTGAGACAGGTTTTGCAAACATTACGTCAGAACGAGCTTTATGCCAAGTATGAGAAGTGTGGGTTTTGGCTGAAGGAGGTTCAGTTTTTGGGGCATATCATTTCAGACCGGGGAATATCTGTTGATCTGGGGAAGGTATCCGCGGTGAGGGAGTGGGGACAACCCACGATAGCGACTGAGATCCGTAGTTTCTTGGGCCTAGCAGGATGCTGTAGGAGGTTTATTTGGGGTTTCTCAAAGATAGCGGGTCCTTTGACACTTCTGACTCTCAAGGGTGTGCCATTCATCTGGAGCGATGCCTGTCAGTTGGAATTCGATGAGTTGAAGGACAAGTTGACCTCAGCGCTAGTGTTAGCATTGCCCAGACCGGGAGTTGAGTATTTAGTCTACACCGATGCGTCTTTACAAGGACATGGAGGTGTGCTGCAACAGGAGAGTCAGGCCATAGCTTATGCTTCCCGTAAGATTAAGCCTCACGAGAGGAATTACCCCATCCATGATTTGGAGTTGGCGACAGTCGTATTCGCTCTCCGAATTTGGAGACACTATCTCCTGGGGGAGAAATTTCAGTTGTTCACAGATCACAAGTCTCTACAATACCTCTTCATGCAGAAGGAACTGAATATGCGTCAATGTCGGTGGCTTGAATTTGTGAAGGATTATCAATTCCATATCCAATACCACCCGGGGAAGTCTAACGTGGTAGAAGATGCATTGAGCCGTAGGCCAGTAGATGAGGTGGCCGAGGTGTGGAAAGCTAAGTGGAAGGAGCTGGGACACCAGGATGCGGTGGCCCGATCATTCATGTCTGTGATGACTATTACACCTCAGATTGTTACGAGGGTGATAAAGGCCCAGGCAAATGACTCGTTCTATCAGGAGCAGATAGTTCAATTACTAGCAGAGGGAGCCGAGTCCTATACCGTTAGCTCATATGGGGGATCACAATTCAATGGGAGACTGATCGTTCTGGAAGGGGAAGACTTGTGACACAAGGTAATGGCAGAGTCGCACGATTCACGGTTCGCGGTACACCCTAGTAGGGATAAGATGTACCAAGACATGAGATGCCAGTATTGGTGGAGCGGGATGAAGAGAGATATCTCCGTGTTTGTTTCTAAATGCACCACTTGTCAGCTAGTAAAAATAGATCATTAGAAACCGGCAGGACTTCTACAGCCATTAGAGGTTCCGACGTGGATATGGGAGAGCATATCCATAGACTGTATCACGGGATTACCTACGTCACAGAGGGGTCACGACTCCATATGGGTAATTATGGATAGGTTGATCAAGGTTTCTCATTTTCTACCCATGAGGACAGACTACACTACGGGACAGCATTCACAGATTTTTATTGCGGAGATAGTGAGGCTTCATGGGGTGCCTCTAAATATCGTGTCTGACCGAGACAAGATATTTGTTTCACGGTTTTGGTAGAGCTTCCAGGAGGCCATGGGTACGAAATTGCAGCTAAGTACAACATATCACCTGCAGACTGATGGGCAAACCGAGCGGACAAATTAGATGTTGGAGGACATGTTGCGTATGTACATCCTAGACTATGGAGGTGGATGGGAGCAGTACCTTCCACTGGTGGAGTTTGCTTATAATAATTCCTACCCGTTCACCATTAGTATGGCTTCATTGGAGGCATTGTACGGTAGACCTTGTCGTTCCCCATCATGTTGGTTAGAGGTTGGGGATAACAAACTCCTTGGGCCTGAAGTGATTAAGGACACATCGGCAAGGATAGAGTTGATACTGAGTCGTATTCGTGTAGTTGAGGACCGGCAGAAGAGCTATGCTGATGCCAAGAGGTTCTTCAGAGAATTCAAGGTGGGGGACCAGGTATTACTCAGAGTATCTCTTTTGAAGGGGATTATGCATTTTGGAAAGAAGGGGAAACTGGCACCGAGATATATGGGGCCATTTCCTATCTTCGAGTGGATTGGACCAGTTGCGTATAGACTTGGATTACCGAAGCACTTGCATAGGATTCAAGATGTGTTCCATATTTCCTCGATAAGGAAATATCTTAGGGATGATTTGACCCATACACACATTGCTTTAGAGTACATCGATCTTCAGCCTGATAGTTCCTATGAGGAGGGGCCGATTTCTATTTTGGACCAAAGCGAGCGAAAACTGAGGTAAAAGAGAGTACCATTAGTATGTGTTCAGTGGCGGCATCATAATGCCGAGGAGTCCACATGGGATCGCGAGGATGAGATGCGCGAGCGTTATCTAGAGCAATTTTTACCAGGTACTCTTTAGTTCTGAATTTCGGGATGAAATTATGTTATTAGGGGGGAAGTATGTAATACCCCGTAATTTTGTTGATTTTTATTTAAGGGATTAATTAAATTAAATGGGAATAAATTGGGAATTAATCCGGATGTAAATACTACCGAGATGTGAGTTAGTATTTTATTATGATATTAAATTTTAATATTTCATGAGTATTGAAAATATTTAAATTGTCACGAGGCAGAAATACGACAATTTGGAAACTTAGTTGAGACGCGCGTGTCAGTCGGGTCAGGAATGAAATTATTTAAATTAAAATTTTAATTATATTTTATCAACCGAATGGTCATTTCGAGTGCACCAACGTGTCCGTAAGGGTCGAAATAGTCAGAAAACACTAGCCGGGGGTTTAGTTTGGGTTCCGGGGCAATTTTAGGCCAAACTGGTAAACCACAAGGGTATTTTAATAATTTTAAAAATTAGGGGATTAAAACCAACGAATTTTTGGAGTTAATTTTATATTATTTAGGAATCCACTAAGGCCATTACAAGCCAAAATCATTAGAAGTGGGCTACGGGAGTTAGAGAGGACTTACCATAGGGTTCTAAACTAAAAACACCCACCACCATCAACCTTATGTAATACCCCGTATTTTTATGCTATATTAATTTGGGGATTTATTAAATTTAATGAGAATGTTTATTTAATAAAAATCCGGAAATTAATTATGTTATATTATTAACGTGACGATTGTTAGTAATTATGGGAAACTTGTTGAATATTACTAATGAGCATAGTAATATATTATATTGGTTATATTGAATGTCATAAGTGAATTAAATGACTATTTCGGAAATTTAAGTTGGGACGTGCCCATGTCACGTCGGGACTAATTTTGTTAAATAAAAAGTGAATATTTTATAAGTTGTTCATATAGTCGTTTTGAGTGCGCCAACGCGTCCGGAAGGGTCGAGATAGTCAGAAAAGTATACCCGGGGGTTTAGTTTGGGTCTCGGGGCGTTTTTAGGCCTAATTGGTACCCCGGGAGGGCATTTTAGTCATTTTACTTAAGTGGGTAATTAAACCCACGAATTTAAGCCAACCTATATTAGCCACTAGGTCAGCCTCTTAGGGTTAGAACATTCACAAATCAAGTGACGGCCATTGGAGAAGAGAGGAGAGAGCTCCAAGGCAAACCAAGGCCAAAAAGCCACCGGATTTCACCACCACCACCACCACCGCGTAGATCACGAGACAAGGAATGCAGCCATACCAAAATCATTCGGGAATCTGCATACCAAAATCCCAGGCAAGTGTTTAACTTGCATATTTTCGTTAATGCAATCTTCATATTAGTTTAGGATTGAATTGTGATGAAAATTATGGAAGAAAACCCAATCTTTGATAGGAAAAACCCATGTAGTATTGATGTACATGTTAATTCTGGAAAACCTTGCCATGTAGAGGTAATAATCCACGAAATTTGGTGATCCTAATAAAGAAATATTGGAGAAAGATTCATTAGAAATCTGTTTAAGAAAATTTTAGGGTTCTTGATAATTGGACATGATTTTAGGTTGAAAACCCATGTTTAATGATAGTTACACGCATGATTTACGTTATAAACACCTGGTATAATGTTATAATGATGATAGTAGGATTTTTGGGGCGATTAGAATGGAAACACACCGTTTTAGATGAAGAAGTTGGATGAAACCCGTAACTGCATTCTGCAGAATTTTTCCCAGACCTGCTTGATCGATCGATCGAGCCTAGAGCTTCGATCGATCGAGCCCCAAGCTTCGATCGATCGACCCCTCCTGGAAGACTCCTAATTCCCTCTTTAAATGCGTTAAATGCAAATTGTTGTGATATAATTCTTGGGCACTATTGATAAATTTATTTGGGAGACATTGAGGACCAGTAGGGGATATGAATAAATGTTGGAGCCTTTAATCTTTAAAGAAAATGGTATTTATGGGATATTTACTTTAGGTTAATGGATTTATGAATTTAAAGGGTGAGGTGCGTAAGAGAGTTACGTTGGAACTTAATAAAGACACTTACTGAAATTTAGATTTGTGAGGATATAGCCACGAGTGTTAGGTAATAAGTGAGAAAACCCTTTCGAGTTAAGGTTAGGAACGAAACCTTATACGTATTTCTATAAATGTGATATTAAGGATAAATGCTATAATTACGGGTGATAAGAAGAACCTATATTAATATAATAAAGTGGTATATTTATATGATTGTGTGTACATATATTATATGCATGTGAAAATCATACCCACGCTACTTACTATCCCTGAGGTTTCCGCGCTGGAACAAGTCTTATCTCGATGGGACCTTTATGGGGGATATTGACTTGTACCCTAGAAGATAGATGTCCTTGGTACAGGCTATCGACGTGATAGTTCACACGGTCCTAAGAGACGCCGGTATGTGCCATCCTCTTAGAGACTTGGAATCTATTCTTCGCCTCAATATTGTTTGTGTATGTATTGTTAATACATTTCGAGAGTGATTCCGAATGCACTCCCCTTAATATGAGTGATATGGGGCTTTGGATAGTAGAGTATGCCCGCACCATAATTTAGTTGAGGTGCTGTTATAATATATATTATACGAGTAGTTAATATATATATATGAAATTCTAAAATTTGGAACTGCCTACCGTGATTTGATATGTAGGACATGGTTGATGACAAAATGTAAATACTTGTTTTGAGAAAGTAGAGTATGCCTACACCATAGTTTATATGTTGGTGCAGTTAGAATATATATATATATATATATATATATATATATATATATATATATATATATATATATATTATACGAGTACCTTATATATATATCTGGATTGAGGAATTTAGACTATTGATGTAACGTAGTAAGTGAGGAATAATTCTGAACTAAATTATGAATACTTGTTTTGAGAGAATATAATATATCACTGGGAAACTTATTGATTTTATAAAGTTAAAATGGAGAACTTTGGTTACTATTTGGAACATTTTTATGGAATCATTGAACTATAAATCTTACGAGTAATTTAAGTTAAGTTAAATCTTTTAGAAAGACTAGTGCGTTAATTGATAAAACGAAACCGTGGGTGAAGGTTAGTGCGATAGGTGTGCACATTAGAAGAGAGGTGAGTATTTTCTCAAGAGAGTGACGTACTAATATGTTATTGCATTGGCCTGTATCAATTTAAATACTTGCTAAACGTATTTTAAAATCAAACACACTTTCGGGCTTTGACCCGTTTCTTTTTATCTCTCTCTCTTGTATATATATGTATATTTTCAGGTGCCCAGCCACAGAGGCGTCTTGCTTAGGATCCCTTGAGAGGAACATGCTGCAGCTTAGGTGGGAGTTGCAGGTCACTTGAGTAGACGGCTTCCTTTATTGACTCCATTCTATCATTCTCATTTATTGGGCACCTGTCGCCCTTTCCATTAGTTCAGTTGTTGTTGGGACATTTATATTTCAGTCATTTCCAGTATTGTTCTTTGGGATTTATTTCAGTATGGACTTGTGGTTTTAGTTTTCAGATGTTGGCATTCGATTGACGAATGTATTATATTATTTTGGTTTATCGTGGTGTGATTCTTAATTGTAGAAATGTTGTTTTATATAAATAAATCCTTTTCTTTAATTAAAATTTGGAAGTTTGTATGAAAAATGTTTTTGACACTTAGCTTAATTATTTAGGGTGTTAAATTGGAAAATTTATTTTTATCGACAGTGATGCTGAGAATGAACCAACTGTTAACCTTGATTTAATTTAATAAAGGAGTGATCGCCCGGTATTTAATTAGGCGGGGTGTCACACCTTGGAACATCGACAACAATCTGAAGAACGAATCTAAGGCAAGTGTTTTGATATTTTTAAGTGCATTGAATATTTCTTCCATGTTTAGTGTAGGAATTGTTTTATCTTGGAAGTTTTGAGAAAAATCTAATGAAGATGATATAGAAACTCTAAGGTTGGGTTAGGAATTGCATGTAAAAGGACTTCGTACGAATTTAGTATTCAAAAACATAACTATTATGATTTAATAATGGATTTTTGATGAGTAATTAGTCACAATGAAATTCTGGGTTCATGTTCATAGGGTTTGTGGTAAAATTTGGTGGTTAATGATATTTGCAAGTTGATTTGGAGGATTTGACCCCAAAAATATGTTGAGAAACGACCTAAGAGGATTTAGAGTGGTTTAGGAACATTGAAATGCTATTGGGATGACCTTAGGATGAATTTAGAAAGGAGAAAAAGGAAGAAAAAAGAAATTTGAAAATTCTGGGAGCAAACTTTTAATACACCGTACTTTTGGCTATATTTATTTTTGGGATTAATTAATTAAATGCGTATTAATTGGAAATTAATCCGGGTTAAAAATACTAACGAGATGCGAGTTGGTATTTGATTATGTGCATACATGTTTTATATGAATATTGAATTATGAAAAATTTGTCGTGAGATTGATATACGGCATTTTAGAAATTTTGTTGAGATGCGTGTGACCGCCGCGTCATGGTGTATTATTTTAATTATAAAAGTGAATTTAAATTCTATAAACCGTATGTTCATTTTGAGTGCACCAACGCGTCCGAAAGGGTCGAGATAGTCAGAAAACACTAGTCGGGGGTGTAGTTTGGGTCCCGGGGTATTTTTAGGCCATACCGGCAATATAAAGGGTATTTTGGTAATTTCGTATTTTGGGAAATTAAAAGTGACGAAAATTAGGAGTTTTAATCTGATTGGGGATTGACCCACTAAGCCACTAACCAACCCATATTAACCCAACAAGCTACGGGGGTTGTTAGATTAGGTTTCCTAAATTTCCCCAAATCAAACCCTAGCCACCATAGCCTTTTGGAGAAGAAAGCTTGGAGAGGGAGAGAAAGAGAAGGAATTCTGCAGAAATCTTCTTCAAACCAACATCTAAATCAGAGATAAACTCTATGCAAGTGACTTAATTCCATTTAATTTCAGAGAATGTTCTTTCCATGTTAGATAATTCAAATTTTATGTTTGTTCTTGGTGAAATATGAAAACCCATGTAGTTTGGAACTTAGAAGTTGAAAATCTTGAGGAGAATTGCATGTAGAATGATAGGTAGATGATTATTCTCATGATATTTGTGATTAGAAGAAATTAAAACGGATTTATATTGGGTTAATTCATGATTTAAAATGTTAGGGTTTGTGTTCTTGAAAAGAATTGGAGAAAAGTGTAAAATCTTGTGATGTAATGATGTTTAGGATGTATTAATTACTTAAAAGGTGTTAAAATATGACCTTAGTATGTTTTAGGATGATTGGAGACCTTAAAACATTGATTGGACGAATTTTGGTTGAGACTTGAGGTGTTAAAAATGGTGAAAAACGAGATTAGACAAATCTAGGACGAAACTGGAAGGTCGTTAGAAGCCCCTGCCCAGGTCGTTCGAACGAACTCGTTCGAAGGAGATTTTAACGAATTGACCAGTCGCTTCTAACGAAAGGGAACTTCGTTCGATAATCTCGTTCGAACGAACTGGATCTCGTTCGAACGAGACTTCTAACGAACTGACAGTGGAATCTCGTTCAAATAGCCTCGTTCGAACGAGACTTCTAACGAGTTGACAGTTTAGGCCTTTTTGGCCTGTTTCGATTTTTAGAGTCCCGTAAACTTGTTCGAGGATATAGATAACCTTCCTTTGATGATATATGGATAGATTTGGGACTTTTGGGTTATGATGAGGAGTAAATTATATACGAGTGATTTAAATCAATGAACCGTTTGGGTTGAGACGTGAGTGTCTACTACGACGCGAGAATAGATTATGGCACGTATGATTATAAACCGGAATCGTATAAAGTGTGTAAATTATATATTGGTACTAGAATGAGATTAATACTACGATTAAACTACGGGATTACTAAGACGTGTGTTTACTTAGTATTGGTATATGAATTGTGTGTATGACATACCTACCATACTTGCTATCACGGGAGGTTTGCGTTCGCTTAGGGCCCTCTAATCCTTGTGTTGCCCGGATTTAGACTGGTTACCTTGATGAACATAGGTCATAGAAAGACTTATTGAGATATTAATAAGTCCGTTGATCGTGGGAGTGTAGGTATGTGCGTGACCCATGTGATGTGACTGTGTTCGCCTCCATTATTTGTGATGTTGTTATTTGTGAACTATTCCTGAGAGATTCGGAATATGTAATCCTTATGTACGTGATGTACCGGGATGGATAGCAGAGTATGTGTGCACCACAGCTTAGTTCTCGGGGTGCTTGTATTGTATATTTATGATGTGAATAATATACACTTAATTAATGGGAACCTTCATGTTAATGTTGTGAAGATAATTACGGTATTGCTTCGAGAAACATAACGAGTTAGCTGATAGTGAAATATATTGCATATTGAGCATCTGAGTTTACGTTAAACCCCTACTTAATTACGAGCGTTATAATGTTAATAGAACCGAGTAATATGGGTAGGACCTATGATAGTCTAGCTAGATATGATGTCACTTAGCTAGTGGTTGGTGTCGTTATAGATGGGTACTTACGTTAGAAGTGCACAGTTAGACGAGAGGTGAGAATATCATGTGAGTGCACGTCCTAACATGTACTTTGCATTTAATGTTTTAAATGATTTTAAAGCACTTGCAGGTTTTTAAAATATCTCCACATTCGGGCTCTGACCCGTTTTCTTTCAAATCTATTTTTCTTTGTAAAACCATTTTAGGTGCCCAGCCAAAAGGACACCATGCATAGGATACTCATTCAGGTGACGAGCTGTAGCTGTTTGTGGAAGCTACAGGGATTTGCTTGTAGACGCTTCTATCACTTGGATTCCTGATTCATTATCTATCAGTTGTAGGGAATGTTGCCCATTTCTATTAGAGACATCTTTCCATTACAGTTTTCAGACTTTGGCATGTATTGTTTTAGTATTCGGTTTACTTATTTCAGTTGTGGGATTGTAGTGAGGAGTTTTCCTCCAGACTTTATTTATATTGCGTGATGGTTATTCTATTTACTTCATTATGGTGAATGGTGTTATTATTCCTCATTACACTTGTTGCATGTTAATCAGACTTAAATTAAAATTTGGCAACTTAATTTTTAAATACTAGTTGGTTAGTAATCATAAAAATGTTTTCGACAGTGATGCTATTAACTGGACTACTTGGCATTTTGAATTAATTTAATAAAGGAGTAGCTACCCGGTATTTAATTAGTCGGGGTGTCACAGGTGGTATCAGAGCATCAGGTTCTAGTGTCCTTTAGGATCTGACGGCTTATTATGTTTCCGCTAAGTTTCTTTGATATAGAGCCCTATATTTTAGGACTGTTGTACTCTTTTTGTGTATGCTTCGTTCCTCAGCTATCTTAAGTTTATAAACAGCGAACTTACAAACTTTGTTCTTATTTCAGATGCCTCCACGACGTGCACGACGAGTTCCCAGGGATGCAACGCTCGAACCCCAGCCCGCTCCAGTTCAGGGCATGATGAACGCCGCTGAGGTTGCAGCTATAGTAGCCCAAGCGGTAAATGCCGCAATAGCCGTTGTTCAGCAGGCACCACCTCAGGCGCCGGTTGCCGCGCCAGCACAGGCAAATGCATTCCCGTCTGCTTGGGAGCGTGTACGTGATGCTTTTCAGAAAGCGCATCCGCCAGAGATTGCAGGTAGCTCAGATGTGGTAGTCTCGAGCCAGTGGAGGAAGGATATGCAGAGGCACTTAAGGATGTATGAGTGCACGAACGTCCAGAAGCAGGTGCTAGCTACTTTCAAGCTAGTTGGATCTGCGCTACAGTGGTGGGAGTCTATTACCACCGTGGAGGAGAGGGATACTCTCACTATTCAGGACTTCTGGGTGCGGTTTGACCGCAAGTACTTTCCGTCGGCTGTTCACACGGAAATGAGGAGGAAATTGATGAGTCTGAAGTAGGAGGGTAAGACTGTGGCCGAGTATGAGGCCGAGTTCACGAATCTGATGAATATCGTTCCAGATAAGATACCAACAGAGAAGAAAAAGATTGAGAAGTTCACGGACGGGTTGACTTGGAGGATCCGTCAGCATCTGTTAGGAAACCTTTCGTTGGCCACGAATTCTGATGTGGTTAACGTTGCTTTGTTACACTGCCTGGACCACCACTTTCATATGGCTGAGAGCAAGAGGTCGGGAGAGTCTAGTCATCAGGGCAGGACAGGAGGACATGGTGCTGGTGGGGCACAATCTGTCCAGGGGCAGAGACAGGGTGAGCAGGGTTCGCAGCAGGGGGATCAGAAGAGGTTCCGGTCAGGGAACTACAGACAGGGACAAGGAGGTTTCCGTCAGGGCCATCAGGGTCCAAACGGCCATCAGGGCCAACAGGGGCAGAATGGGCAGCAGTTTCACCAGGGCCAGTAGGGCCAAGGGAGGAACGGTAACGGCCACCAGGGCCGGGGGCCGCAGGGGCAGAGAGGAGGGAACTTCCCAGGGAAGTGTTTTATTTGTGGCAAGACTGGCCATAAGCAACAAGATTGTCCTGATAGGGGCAGGGCCCCACAGCAGCAGCAGCAGGGTGCTCGCCAGGAGCCACAGAGGCCTATGTTTCCCGCCGCTCTCCCTGCACCGCCACAGATGGCAGCATTGCCACCCATTCCAGCAGTCCCAGTTCAGCAGGGGCAGCTACAGTATGGACGTGTCTACAACGTCCATCAGGCTGCAGTTCCACAGGTACCGCCCGCGATTGAGGGTACGTTTCCTATCCATGGCACTATGGGTCGGGTATTGTTTGATACGGGGGCTACACATTGTTTTATAGCTACACACTTCGCGAAATCTTTAGGATTGTTAGCTACGGCAGAGAGCACAGTTACGTGTGTCGACTCACCATTGGGGAATGGGTCACTTATTTTCTTTATATGCCGGGGAGTGGGGGTAGAGATTGGTGGTTTGGTATTACCTGCAGACATGTTGGTATTAGATATGCATGATCACGATGTGATTATCGGTATGGATTGGCTCGTAGCTTATAGGGCCATGATTGATTGCTTCAGCGGGAGCATTATTTTTGCCATTCTGGGGCAAGAGATGTTTGTAGTGGCGATGCCTCGCCCAGAGGGAGGATCGACCGCTCATCTGTATTATATTGAGGAGGATACCTCTAAGGAGGTAGTGATTCCTTTAGATTCTATCCCAATAGTCAGGGAGTATTCGGATGTGTTTAAGGAGATACCAGGCCTACCCCCCAGTCGAGAGATAGATTTTGTTATAGACCTATTGCCAGATACGAGGCCTATAGCACGCGCACCGTACCGTATGGCTCCGGCAGAGATGCGAGAGCTACGAGATCAGATAGAGCAGCTGTTAGGTCAGGGCTTTATTCGCAGGAGTACCTCACCTTGGGGCGCTCCAATTTTGTTTGTGAAGAAGAGGGACGGTTCACTGAGATTGTGTGTGGACTACCGAGAGTTGAATAAGGTCACGATACAGAATAAGTATCCGTTGCCTCGAATCGATGACTTATTCGACCAATTGAGAGGAGCTTCTTTCTTCTCGAAGATTGACTTGAGATCGGGATACCATCAGTTACGTATCAGGGAGGAGGATGTCTCGAAGACTGCATTCTTGTCGAGATATGGTTCTTACGAGTTTCAGGTTATGCCTTTCGGTTTGACCAACACTCCAGCAGTGTTTATGGACTTGATGAACAGAGTGTTCAGGGATTTCCTAGACCAGTTTGTCATTGTCTTCATTGATGATATTCTGGTTTACTCCCAGACAGAGGAGGAGCACGCTGAGCATTTGAGGCAGGTTTTGCAGACACTTCGTCAGAACGAGTTGTATGCAAAATATGAGAAGTGCGGGTTTTGGCTGAAGGAAGTCCAGTGTTTGGGAAACATTATTTCCGATCGGGGAATATCTGTTGATCCGGGGAAAGTATCCGCGGTGAGGGAGTGGGGACAGCCCACGACACCAACGGAGATTCGTAGTTTCTTGGGTCTAGCAGGATACTACAGGAGGTTTATTCGGGGTTTCTCGGAGATAGCAGGTCCTTTGACATATCTGACTCGTAAGGGTGTGACATACATCTGGAGTGATGCCTGTCAGTTGGCATTCGATGAATTGAAGGACAAATTGACCTCAGCACCTGTGTTAGCATTGCCGAGACCGGGAGTTGAGTATTTGGTTTACACCGATGAGTCTTTGCAAGGGCTTGGAGGTGTATTGCAGCAGGAGAGACAGGCCATAGCTTATGCTTCCCGTAAGCTTAAGCCTCATGAGAAGAATTACCCCACGCATGATCTGGAGTTGGCGGCAGTGGTATTTACCCTACGGATTTGGAGGCACTATCTTTTGGGGGAGAAGTTCCAACTGTTCACGGATCACAAGTCCCTACAGTACCTGTTCACGCAGAAGGAGTTGAATATGCGGCAGCGTAGGTGGCTTGAGTTTGTGAAGGACTACCAGTTCGATATCCAGTATCAACCAGGCAAGGCTAACGTGGTAGCAGACGCGTTGAGCCGTAGACCGGCAGATGAGGTGGCAGAGGTGTGGAAGGCAAAGTGGAAGGAGTTGGGACACCAGGATACAGTGGCCCGATCTTTCATGTCTGTGATGACCGTTACACCGTAGATTGTCATGAAGGTAGTACGGGCATAGGCTAATGACTCGTTCTGTCAGGAGCATATAGTTCGATTACTAGCAGAGGGAGCCGAGTCCTATACCGTTAGCTCAGACTGGGGATTACGCTTCAATGGGAGATTGGTAGTTCCGGAAGGGGAGAAATTGCGACACGAGGTGATGGCAGAGTCGCACGGCTCACGGTTCGCGGTACACCCCGGAGGGGACAAAATGTACCAAGACATGAGACACCAATATTGGTGGAGCGGTATGAAGAGAGATATCGCTGAGTTTGTTTCGAAATGCGCCACTTGTCAGCTTGTAAAAGTGGATCATCAGAGGCCGGCAGGATTGCTACAGCCGTTGGAGGTCCCGGTGTGGATGTAGGAGAGCATATCCATGGACGTTATCACGGGGTTGCCTACGTCGCAGAGGGGTCACGACTCCGTTTGGGTAATTGTGGACATGTTGTCCAAAGTCGCTCACTTTTTACCCGTAAGGACTGACTACACTACGGGACAGTATGCCCAGCTCTTCATTTTAGAGATTGTGAGACTTCACGGTGTGCCCCTAAATATCGTGTCTGACAGAGACAAGATATTTGTTTTGAGGTTTTGGGAGAGTTTCCAGGAGGACATGGGCACGGAATTGCGGTTGAGTACGGCTTATCATCCGCAGACTGATGGGTAGACCGAGCGCACAAATCAGATGTTGGAGGACATGCTGCGCATGTGCATTGTTGACTTCGGGGGTGGATGGGAGCAGTATCTTCCACTGGTGGACTTTGCTTACAACAACTCCTATCAGTTTACTATTGGCATGGCTCCATTTGAGGCATTGTACGGTAGGCCTTGTCGTTCCCCAGCATGTTGGTTAGAGGTGGGGGACAACAAACTGCTTGGGCCGGAAGTGATTCAGGATACTTCGGCAAGGATTGAGTTGATTCGGAGTCGCATTCGGGTAGCTCAAGACAGGCAGAAGAGTTATGCTGATGCAAAGAGATTTTTCAGGGAGTTCCAAGTGGGGGACCAGGTTTTGCTCAGAGTGTCTCCTATGAAGGGGATTATGCGTTTCGGGAAGAAGGGGAAGTTGGCACCAAGGTATGTGGGGTCGTTTCCTATTATTGAGCAGATCGGACTGGTTGCGTATAGACTTGGGTTACCGGAGCATTTGCATCGGATTCACGATGTGTTCCATATTTCCTCGCTGAGGAAATACCTTAGAGATAATTGGGCTCATTCTCACATTTCTTTGGAGGACATCGATCTCCAGCCGGATAACTCCTACGAGGAGGGGCCAATTGTTATTTTGGACCGAAGCGAGAGGAAACTGCGGTCAAAGATAGTCCCGTTAGTGCGTGTTCAGTGGCGACATCACAATGTCGAGGAGTCCACATGGGAGCGCGAGGATGAGATGCGCGAACGTTATCCAGAGTTGTTTTTAGCAGGTACTTTCTAGTTTCGAATTTCGGGACGAAATTCAATTATTAGGGGGGGAGTATGTAATACCCCGTACTTTTGGCTATATTTATTTTTGGGATTAATTAATTAAATACGTATTAATTGGAAATTAATCCGGGTTAAAAATACTAACGAGATGTGAGTTGGTATTTGATTATGTGCATACATGTTTTATATGAATATTGAATTATGAAAAATTTGTCGTGAGATTGATATACGGCATTTTAGAAATTTTGTTGAGACGCGTGTGACCGCCGCGTCATGGTGTATTATTTTAATTATAAAAGTGAATTTAAATTCTATCAACCGTATGGTCTTTTTGAGTGCGCCAACGCGTCCGTAAGGGTCGAGATAGTCAGAAAACACTAGCCGGGGGTGTAGTTTGGGCCCCGAGGTATTTTTAGGCCATACCGGCAATATAAAGGGTATTTTGGTAATTTCGTATTTTGGGAAATTAAAAGTGACGAAAATTAGGAGTTTTAATCTGATTGGGGATTGACCCACTAAGCCACTAACCAACCCATATTAACCCAACAAGCTACGGGGGTTGTTAGATTAGGTTTCCTAAATTTCCCCAAATCAAACCCTAGCCACCATAGCCTTTTGGAGAAGAAATCTTGGAGAAGGAGAGAAAGAGAAGGAATTCTGTAGAAATCTTCTTCAAACCAACATCTAAATCAGAGATAAACTCGAGGCAAGTGACTTAATTCCATTTAATTTCAGAGAATGTTCTTTCCATGTTAGATAATTCAAATTTTATGTTTGTTCTTGGTGAAATATGAAAACCCATGTAGTTTGGAACTTAGAAGTTGAAAATCTTGAGGAGAATTGCATGTAGAATGATAGGTAGATGATTATTCTCATGATATTTGTGATTGGAAGAAATTAAAACGGATTTATATTGGGTTAATTCATGATTTAAAATGTTAGGCTTTGTGTTCTTGAAAAGAATTGGAGAAAAGTGTAAAATCTTATGATCTCATGATGTTTAGGATGTATTAATTACTTAAAAGGTGTTAAAATATGACCTTAGTATGTTTTAGGATGATTGGAGACCTTAAAACATTGATTGGACGAATTTTGGTTGAGACTTGAGGTGTTAAAAATGGTGAAAAACGAGATTAGACAAATCTGGGACGAAACTGGAAGGTCGTTAGAAGCCCCTGCCCAGGTCGTTCGAATGAACTCGTTCGAACGAGCTTTTAACGAATTGACCACTCGCTTCTAACGAAAAGGAACTTCGTTCGATAATCTCGTTCGAACGAGATATCGTTAGAAGGTACAGTTCGTTCGAACGAACTGGATCTCGTTCGAACAGTCTCGTTCGAACGAGACTTCTAACGAGCTGACAGTGGAATCTCGTTCGAACAGCCTCGTTTAAACGAGACGTCTAACGAGTTGACAGTTTAGGCCTTTTTGGCCTGTTTCAATTTTTGGAGTCCCGTAAACTTGTTCGAGGATATAGATAACCTTCCTTTGATGATATATGGATAGATTTGGGAGTTTTGGGTTATGATGAGGAGTAAATTATATACGAGTGATTTAAATCAATGAACCGTTTGGGTTGAGACGTGAGTGTCTACTACGACGTGAGAATAGATTATGGCGCGTATGATTATAAACCGGAATCGTATAAAGTGTGTAAATTATATATTGGTACTAGAATGAGAATAGTACTACGATTAAACTACGGGATTACTAAGACGTGTGTTTACTTAGTATTGGTATATGAATTGTGTGTATGACATACCTACCATACTTGCTATCACAGGAGGTTTGCGTTCTCTTAGGGCACTCTAATCCTTGTGTTTCCCGGATTTAGACTAGTTACCTTGATGAACATAGGTCATAGAAAGACTTATTGAGATATTAATAAGTCCGCTGATCGTGGGAGCGTAGGTATGTGCGTGACTCATGTGATGTGACTGTGTTCACCTCCATTATTTGTGATGTTATTATTTGTGAACTATTCCTGAGAGATTCAGAATATGTAATCCTTATGTACGTGATGTACCGGGATGGATAGCAGAGTATGTGTGCACCACAGCTTAGTTCTCGGGGTGCTTGTATTGTATATTTATGATGTGAATAATATACACTTAATTAATGGGAACCTTCATGTTAATGTTGTGAATATAATTACGGTATTGCTTCAAGAAACATAACGAGTTAGCTGATAGTGAAATATATTGCATATTGAGCATCTGAGTTTACGTTAAACCCCTACTTAATTACGAGCGTTATAATGTTAATAGAACCGAGTAATATGGGTAGGACCTATGATAGTCTAGCTAGATATGATGTCACTTAGCTAGTGGTTGGTGTCGTTATAGATGGGTACTTACGTTAGGAGTGCACAGTTAGACGAGAGGTGAGAATATAATGTGAGTGCACGTCCTAACATGTACTTTGCATTTAATGTTTTAAATGATTTTAAAGCACTTGCAGGTTTTTAAAATATCTCCACATTCGGGCTCTGACCCGTTTGTTTTCAAATCTATTTTTCTTTGTAACACCATTTTAGGTGCCCCGCCACAAGGACACCATGCATAGGATACTCATTCAGGTGACGAGCTGTAGCTGTTTGTGGAAGCTATAGGGATTTGCTTGTAGACGCTTCTATCACTTGGATTCCAGATTCATTATCTATCAGTTGTAGGGCATGTTGCCCATTTTCTATTAGAGACATCTTTCCATTACAGTTTTCAGACTTTGGCATGTATTGTTTTAGTATTTGGTTTACTTATTTCAGTTGTGGGATTGTAGTGAGGAGTTTTCCTCCAGACTTTATTTACATTGCGTGATGGTCATTCTATTTACTTCATTATGGTGAATGGTGTTATTATTCCTCATTACACTTGTTGCATGTTAATCAGACTTAAATTAAAATTTGGCAACTTACTTTTTAAATACTAGGTGGTTAGTAACCATAAAAATGTTTTCGACAGTGATGCTATTAACTGGACCAACTTGGCATTTTGAATTAATTTAATAAAGGAGTAGCTACCCGGTATTTAATTAGTCGGGGTGTCACAAAACTGACACCTCGTTAGAAGACCTGCCCAGGTCGTTTGAACGACCTCGTTCGAACGAGCTTCTAACGAGATGACATTACCCCCTTCTATGAGTTGGTGGTTCATTCGAAGCTATTCATTCGAACGACACTCGTTCGAATGACCTCGTTCGAACGAGACTTCTAACGAGTTGTCAGAATGGCCTTTTAGGCCTAATTTTTATTTCGAACCTCTAGTAGACTTATACAATTGAGTGATAACCTTCCTTTATTGATAAGTGGATATAGTTATGAGTTTGGAAGTACGTTGAGAATTCAAACTTAGAATTTGGTAGTAAACGGGAGGACAATTATGGTCTAGGAAACAAGTACCTAAAATTACGACGTGAAAAGGGTTGGTGTATATTATTCGGGGACTTATAAACACGTAACATTTAATGACGGTATAGAATTGAGAAGTATACCACTATTACTATGATAAGATGTCTAAGACGTGTGAATGCTTGACATATGTATTTATTTGTGTATAATATACCTACCATAGTTGCTATCATGGGAGGTCGGCGTTCGATCTGGGCCACCTATTCTTTGTGTGCCTACGGGAGGATTTAGATTGGTACCTCGAGGACATAGGTTAGAGAATGACTTATTGAGAAGTTAATAAGTCTGTTGATCATGGGAGCGTAGGTGTGTGCATGACCCATTTGATGTGAACTATGTTCGCCTAAATTGTTTGTGGTTGTTTTTTATTGAAACGATTCCTGAGAGATTCGGAATACATGGTCCTTATGTACGTGATGTACCGGGATTGAATAGCAAGGTATGTGTGCACCGCAGCTTAGCCTCGGGGTGCCAGTATTTTATATCTATGATGAGAATAATATAATGTTATTTGGAATGAACTTTCATGTATAAATTACAAGTGTGAATATTAGCAACATTTTTATAGAGTTAAAAATGGAAAATCCCTAGTGATTGGTATTACCGACTTTGAGAATTAAGACGTAAAGTAAAACGCTCTATCTAAATTAAGAAGTCGGGAATTAAATAATTAATCGTATAGTAATGTTAGATTTTATATTGGACTAGTTAGGTATGGGAATAACTAGAATGGGTACGGGTACGATAGGAGTGCACAATTAGTTGAGAGGTAAGGAACTCATGTGAGTGCACACACTATCATGTAATTTATATTCACTGTTTAATTATATTAAACACTTGCTGCATTTTAAACTATTTTCACAATCAGGCTCTAACCCATTTGCTTTCAAATCTATTTTTTTTGTAAAAACCTTTTAGGCGCCCACCCACAAGGACACCAAGCATAGGAGTTCCGTTCAAGTGACGTACTATAGCTGCTGTGGAAGTTACAGAACCTTGTCAGTAGACGCCTCCACTTTCGGTCTTGACTCTATGTTACCAGATCTTCTCATCGGTTGGGCATGTCGCCCATTTCCTTTTAGAGACACTTTATTTATTCATTTATTTCAGATTTTGGGTTGTAATTAATTTAGTGATGAAGACTTGGCATTTGTTTATTTCAGTATTCGAATTGTTGTGAGGAGTATTCCTCCAAACACATTATTAATTTATGGTTATTCTATTGTCAGTATGTTGTGGTGGTTATGTTAGCATTTCATAATCTACTTGTTGCATGTAAAATCAGATTTAATTAAAATGTACAACTCACTTTTTAAATATTAGGTGGCTAGTTATTGTTAAAACGTTTTTCGACGGTGATGCTACGAACTGAACCAACTTGGTATTTTGTATTAATTTAATATGGGAGTAGCTACCCGGTATTTAATTAGTCGGGGTGTCACCAAGTAGGTGTGCTTTTAGAAAGACCATAAGGTAAATCACCAAGAAGGTATGTTTTTTTAAAGAGAAAGCATACCCAAGAAGGGCACATAACAAAATAGGTGAAAAAACATAACTTTTTATGAGCATTAATCAATAAGAGAGTGTAAGTAACTAGGAAAGTGAGGATTTCACATAGTTACACCCAATCAGGGTATAGCACCCATAATAACCATTCATACATAAAAAATATTATGATAAATAATGTGGAAAAAAAAGATAAATCTAGTATGCTACCTAATTAATAGTTGAAGCAACATCCAAGGGCAAAACAAGCACCATGTTTTTAGATTCAACTTCATGATCAAGTCTTGGTGCATCCTCAAGAGACAAAACAGTAGACTCCATTGCAGTAAGACTAAATTGCATTGAAGAAGAAGTAATATCCACTAAAGGAAGAGTAACCTCAGCAGAAGGAGATTGTTTCTCCCTTTCTTCACTCACAACATGCTAAAATAACTCAATAGAGGAAACTCGGTAAAAAGGGGAATATGAGAAAGCTAAGTAAAATACATAATTTTTTATGACACCTCCCCCTCCCCCCCCCCCCCCCCCCCCCCCCCCCACAATTAAATATAGGGTGATAAGTCCTTTACCAAAATTTAAAACAGGATATAAGGTTGGTTCATTCTTAGCATCACTGTCGAAAATAATATAATCCATATTAATCACCTATAATATAATTAAACTAAGTGTCAAAACATTTTCCCTTTTTAATAAAACCATTTAACTACAACATCCCAAAAGTAAATTATAAACCATTCACCATACATAGGAATAATAAGTACTGAACAAGAATTTAATACTGAAATTAAATAAGACTGGATAAAACCTCCCATACAAAACTCCAAACCATAAAAGAAAATAAACACAATATCTCCGATAAAATGCTAGAAGCGCATGCCCTAAAGAGGAAGTCTAAGATAAACTGAATGAAAAGAATATATTGTGTCTACTGCAAGGACCTACAACTTCCACAATAGTTGCATCACATCTAACAATCCAATCTCTAATTCTGGTACCCCTGCGGCTGAGCACCTGGAATAATAAATATATAGCAAAAGAGAGAAAAGATGCAATAAACGGGTCAGGGCCCGACGTTTAAAAAATGATTTAGCAAGTATTTAGAACTGGTTCTTAAAACCAATCTTATACGCATGTTAGTTATCGAATTCTCACATGAGCTTCTCACCTCTCATTTATAGTGCACGCCTAACGTACATCTAATCTTCCCCCTAGTTATACCACCCAGTCTAACTAGTCTAAAGTCATTCTAATAATACCTATACTCACTAGTAGTATACCTGTATCGCCTATACAATACGCTTTCAAATTAGCCTATGTCGAACAACTAATTAATATGTTTTCTCGTTTTCATAATAAATCAATTATACTCTTAGGATTTATTTTATATATCAACATTTTCGTCTCTACTAACTATACACAGTAGAATGATTCTCAAGTTTACGTATATATACATATAGTCACATCTTCCTTATATATATATGTATTCTAATACTACGCCCCCGAGCTAAGACCCATTAGTGCAACTAACCATAATAATAATACACCCTTGGATTATCATCCATTAGTGCACCTATAACAATAATCTTGTACCCCCGGGTTATCACCCATTAGTACACTTATAATAATATTCTTGTACCCCCGGGTTATCACCCATTAGTACATTTAATAATGGAATACCTGCACCCCCGAGTTATCACTCATTAGTGAACCTAACAATAAGATTCTTGCACCCATGGGTTATCACCCATTAGTGCTCTTAATAATTATGTCACATAATAGGCATACACACATCCTATTATAATTTATAGGTATTTATCCAACCTACATATATACTTCTCATACGTATTTTAAATCTCAACATTACGTATACTATAAATATTTAGATTACTATCTCTCTCGTAATCTCCAAGGTACATTCTCTCTATATCGAAATAAGTAAAGTATTAAGTCTCACATACTTTTTCCAAAATTGTGTTTTGTTTTGAGTTTACTATCGGTCATTTTCTCTCACTCCAAGAAACCCGGTAAGCCCAAATTTGTACTCGAAGAGAAATCCCAAAAATTCCCTCTGTCGCTCGAATTAGATGGCATGTCGTTTGAACGACTGCCACATGTCATTTGAATGACTTCGCACGACTTTGCGCGAGATTGCACTATTCGTCTAAATATATTTTTGTCCGCACAAGGATACGAGGAATGTTTTCCTCATTGATAGACCTTATGAGGGATATTAAATCAACAGAGGGAGAAACGTGAAGAATCTCACTGGTTCCTTACATATTCAAAACAAAACATACGTCTTGAGAATGTTAAAGAGTGATGACAAACAAGAGATTAAGTTAAGTTTAAAGAAGCGATACCTCAACAGGTTAAACATATGGCAAAACTGCCAATTGTGACTGAGGTGAAATTAGGGGACTAATTAGAATTATTATTTCTCGAGTTCCACTTGCGTCCCACATAACTTACTAATTTATCAAAAAAATTCTTAGTAAGGATAAAGCACGCTCGGAAGGATCACGCCTCGAAAAAACTCGTTTATTGGCTGAAAATGGTCACAATGGAAAAATTAGTAAAAGGTCTACTTCAACAAATGGACTAGAGACACCTCATGTACGAGGAGAGTCTTTCAAAATTGAAACAACTTCCATAATGACGTGAGAGGGATCCTAGAGAAATAATCTCAGTGTTAAGGTATAACATAAATAACTCAAGACTTAGAGGAATTCCAACAAATCAGAAAACTCATGGATTGCTTGCAGTGTTTCATGAGGAGGCATAAATGGATCAACTATGGCGGAAACATCGACCACATAATCATTTGACCATTCTTCTAGAGTTTTATCCGATGAAGTTAATGGTATAGAAGTGGGAGTTACCCATTTTCCAATGTGCTTTTTCACCATTTTTTTCGTACACTGAATAGAAACATCAACTGGAGGCACCTTCTTCATTTGATCCACATAAGAAGCTTTCCTCTGAGAAACATGAGGAAAAATAAATTCATCAATGGGGTGAAGTCTCTCATAAACAACTTATGAATCATATTCAATGAGAAGTGTATTTTCCATTCTACAAAGAACATCAAAGACTAGATCATTTACCTTCTCTTCGAGAATGAGATTTTGTATGGGAATAGACTCTAAAGGAACACCATCAAGGTTTGAGTAACTTTTAGTGGCCTTGGATTTATTTTGGATTTTAGGGGAATCTTCCTCGCTTGAAGAAATTACGGATGATGAATCTTTTCGATTAGTGCCACCAACTGCAACGAAAAATTTATTCTCGATCTTTTTAGACTCACGAGGTACTTCAAAAATTGAATACAAATAAGGCATTTCTTTGGGAGGAGGCCTTTTTGTGGTAATCAACTCAAACTCAGTACCAACAATGGAGCTATTTTTAAGTCCAAGCTTCAAGTGTCCATATTTTCCCACCATATGACACATAGGCTCTATTTTAATAAATTTCTTAAAAAGAAATAGATGCTTTGGCCAATAATGGTAGAACCAACTGTAGACACATCACTCGACATTTTGATCTCAGGAATGACTAATAAGTCATTATTTTATGCACACCAGCCCACGACATGGCAACGGGTGAAGTCAAGATAGGTAGAGTGAAATTAATCACAAACTTTACAGCTACTGCTAATTAGTTGGGGGATTCTTAGGTCATAGACGAATTTCCTAGCACAACGATGAGGGTTGTAGTCCACACTCTCAACATCCCACTCATTAAACGAGGGCAGACAACTTCGTATGAGTAAAAAAACCATAGCCACGGTGGGATCATCCTTAATAGCTTGCTCCCTTAGAAGGATCTTCACCATATAAGCTTAATCTTTAAAGGAGGACCAAGTTTAAGAATTAGTCTCCCCAAAATAAGGCCAAGCATAAAAATCTTTATAATCATATATCAAAGGCAAAAATTACTTCTCGCATTTCTTCTTATTCCATTGCATCAAACGTGGACGTTTAGTGGGGAAGTTTTTAATTGGTTGTTCTTTTGTAAAAAGTGTGGGGAGCCTTACATAGACGAACCCCATTAAAAGAATATTATTTGTAAAATTAGATATAACAAGACATCCAAAGGAGCGTTGCATGTCAAAATGAGTTATGCCTAACCAGGTATACAGAGATCTAAGGGTGATGGATGTAAGTAAGGGGAATGTTAAATCGAGCCAACCTAACTGACATATTTACTAAGTCTCTACATGGTTGATCAGCTGAATTTCCAGGAAAAAATGAGAAATCATGCTCAATATGTAAGCCTCTAACTCTGAGGGGTTTCCATGATAGGGTCAAAAGGATCGTTTATCACAATTCTACGTTCCTTATGTTCTTTGGTGGGCTTCACATAGGGATTAAAGAAGTGATTAATGAATTGGCCAAAAGTGTCCTTGGTAGAATGATCAACATATTCACGAAATATCTTGTCCAAATTAATTTATTCTTTAACTTAGTTTCATTAAGAGGTGTGTCTTCATATGGAAGAGCACCACTAGGCTCTAAACCAATCATATCATATACAACATCTAAGGTGATGCTAAATTCACCCCAAAAAGCAAGAAAAATGTGAGATTTCACACTCCATGTAGTGATCAACATTTGTAGAGCAAGGTTTTTCTCGGACAAACCATCCTTAAACAGAGAATAATCATATTTCTTGTAGATATAGCTTAACCATATTAAAATACCATTTGGGGAACCTCATTCTCCCTCAAAGTTAATATGGGAATATAGAAAGTCCCCATGATCTAACCTAATCCTTAACCCATAAAAAAAGAGGTAACCTCCACGAGTATTGTCCATGGGTTCCTCTGCCATTAATAAAGTATCATCATTTCCTTTGATAAATAGAGAAAATACATTAGCGCAAGACAAAAATTCATCGTCGTCTATAATGAACAGAACACGGTGGTAAAAATTAAATAAAGCCTCATATTCTGCCATTTTCAATGCTATTGCCTTATCATGGCTTTTCTTGATTTTTCTGCAAGATGGAATAATGATTTTAGTGGGTTTTAATAGTGCAAATGCACTAAAAATGGTATAGAAATGATGCTTGAGAAAATGACCTGTGAAAATGAGTTCAAATATGGTTTTCACGCAAGTTTGAAGCAATAAAGAAGATTTTATCTCTCTAAAGTTCAAAAGCTTTGAGTTCTTTTGTGGAGGAAAAACTAAGAAGTTTGAAGCAAAAAGACAAAACGATAATTAGAGTGTTAGTAAAAACAACCATTGAGTCTTCTCAACGGTTCATTATCCCAGCTATATTTCTAACATTGAGCGTAAAATGATGATTGCAATCAAGATAGTTCAGAGACCACCCCAAAACTCCACATGTCGAAATAACAAGAGAGTCGGTTGGTGATTAGCCTCCAACATTAAATTTTGAAGATATATAAAGATTTGGTTGGCACATGCAGAATCAAGTTGCTTCAAATTGAGGTATTTCGAATTATGGTGTGTTGGTTCAAGTTGTTTCGTTAAAAACTTCTTGTTTACAAAACAACTTTCTCTACGAGGGGAAAAATGTAGGAGGCATTTATAAATAAACCTCCTTACATAGAGATAAACCTCCTCATTAAGATACTAAGGATAGATCAAGACTAAATAATCTTTCCAGAAGAAGATAATTTATTCACTACGTACTTTGTCCATTTTATCAATTTATGAGATGTGTTATAATATTAATGATGTAACTCGGTATCAACGATGAATCAGGTCTAGGAAGACCTGGGGAATCATTCATTCTCTATCAAATAAATTCATATGGGAACCTTTAAGGGAAGGTTCTAGAGATAGAGGTTAAGGAAACATTAAGGAATGACACAACCATTTTAGATATGCTAAGTAAAACACCCATCTTAGCTTAAACGAATTTTTCTCAAGAAACCATTAAGCCTAAACTGATTGAGGATTACTCAAGAAACCTTGTCTTTTTTATTTCTTAGCCACAGAGTTTTTTTTCCAAACTGAGTATAATTGCATAAAAGATCTGTGTGACATCATACCATACCTAACATATGTCAAATCAAACTTACCTCGATATAGTGTTGAGTTAGTGAGGAGTTGGTCATAAAGGCGCTGACACACATATGGAGACATCGGATATAATGAATGGTCACTGAAGAATTTCAATCAAGATTTAATGAAAATGACATGTTTAATATGGTAGTCTGACCCAGTATTTAATGTGCATGAGGTTCCTCATACATAAACCCAACCTATATATACCCCATTGATCCTTTGATAATCAATCAAATGTTTGAGCCATAATAATACTTTGAGATACTTATTGCAAACCAAAGCTTTTAGTCATCCCCATTAATATGCTCGTTCAAGATCTTACCAAGAACTTAAACTTTCATTGAGCTTTAAAAACAATTCCTATAATACTTTGATGATTTTCTACTTACCTTCGGAGTATCTAGAGTTATTGGCTCTCTCTCCATCTAACTAACATCCATTATATGTTCATTTATTATATAAATAGTTGTTTTAATTACCCATTATAGTAATACATACTAGAGTTTACTGCTTATTATTTAGAGTAAACTTATCATTATTTCATCACCATTAAAATGGGTTATGCCTCGATTAACTAATGTCTTGAACTATCAAATTATGGTTGTAAAGTAAATCCATAAAATGCAAATATGGCAGAATTTTTTATGAAATTTAAGTATACTAATTAAGAACATACAATATATAAACATCCCAATCCGAACCAAAACCTCAAGCACATACAATGCAACACCACCCCAACACTAACCAAAAATAAATTGAACAAAAAAAGATGGCCCATAACAACATAAGTCTCACATAACCCAAACAGTAATACAAAACCCACAAAAATAAGGAAAATAATTAAGTCCTAACTACGCAGACTAAACCCAATGACAACATGCGCTAACACAAAATGCATTAAAAAACTCTAAACCTAGTCAGAAAATATGAGTCCCCCATGGCATAGACAACCAATGAGAGAGATTCTTCAATGGACAATGTCGTCCATTACTCCGAACAATAGCCTTAATTGCAAAACAACCATCCTACAAAAAATCCTGAGATAACTCAACATCTTAAACTTTCTACTACCATATTTCTCTTCAACCATCTCTTCCATTAGATTCTCAAGTTGAAGAAGATCCAGAACAAATAACAACCACCATTATACCAACTTTAAGTCTTGGAAAACCTCAATGAAATCCAAAGACATCAAGGATTTTATAACCCCTTTATATTTCGATGCATCCGTGAAACAAGAAGCTTAAAATCACAAGCTAAAGCAGAACCGAAATACCAAACACCATCATAAATAACCACCACCGCAAAACCTTTCATTCTTGAGATACATAAATGAGACTCAGACAATGCAAGGAATATTGAACCCTTTTAGATCTAGATCATGATCTGACGAATTCGAAGGATCCATAAGACACTAAGAGGAATAATATTAAAAAACCTCACATGACACGATGATTGACTCATCATACATTAACAATAAGCCCCAAAAGTCATTGTGTTCACTAGATCATTTTGAATCATGAACTAACTTTATATTATATTGCAACATCCCTTTTCTGACTGAGTATTATAAGGAAAGGAGATATCTCAAACAAAGAGAACACGATTAGAAACATGAAGATAACAAAAAAGAAGAACCTTTGCTTGGACATAAAATAATCCAGGAAGAATATTTGTAGGTTCATGGGAGTGCCTAACCTGATAGTAATTTCTCTTATGACAAAAAGAGTAATTTAAATTACTTTAAAGTAAAGGCTTAAATGTTAATGTTAGAACATAAAGACAGAAAACTGAATAAAATTTCATTGAATTAAAGGAAAGTAAGATCACATCGTTAAAAATTAAAGGATAAAAGGTAAAAAAAGGTGCGAAAATTAATGGTTAGAATGTAAAAACATGGATTTATTTTATTGTTTGGAGATCTCTTTTGTATTGACCAAGGGCTAAATTTATAGCTATCTTCAATAACTAATTCATTTTGGATCTAAATATTTTTTAGTTTGAATTCGAATTACATGATTGTCCTCCAAATAAACTTTAATTCATTCAAATAATAACCGCTTTAAACTTCCCACTACTTCCACAAAAATTCTTTCAATAACAGGCACTAATCTCTCATGTCATCTAGACACATTTCAAAAAATGTCACGAGATAAATGTGATAAAATATGGTGTAAATATACCCCCGCACCAATTTTGTTCCGAAAAATATTTAGGTGATGGAGACTTGATAATTCTAGTCATGGATAAACTACATCGGATTTGTGAAATGTGCACAACATCTTCCTAATTGAAGTAGTTATCCATACTGAAGCTCATATTAAAAAGTGGCGTAATTTATTTTCTGATCAACTGTTATCGTCACCAAATAGGTGAATAACTTTAAATCTTTTAACTTCAAAGGTCACAAAAGATGGTGAATAATCACAACATTTTTAACCGTTGAAGGTTACCAAAGATTATGAATAATTTCTCGGTGTGTAAACGGATATTCAAAAATAAATTTCGTCTGCTATTTGAATCCATTTTTTGCTGATATTTATCCAAATAGAAATGCGAAAGAACAGATTTGAACCCCCCACCCCACCCCACACACACACACACACACACACACACACACACACACACATATATATATATATATGTGTGTGTGTGTGTGTGTGTGCGCGCGCGCGCGTTAGTGTATGTATATAGTTGGTATTCAATTGGTCATATGCTTTTTTTAAATAATTTAAATAATTAATTATTAAGTATATAAACATGATAAATAAATTTTAACCTTTTGTGTCTTATATTTAATACCATCTTACACACTCCATATTTATTTTACATTGGTCGTCTTATAGTCTAAAGTCACCATAACTCTTGAAATTATCTTATTCAGTTGAGATATTCAAAATGATTCACAGATAGTGGTTTGTTAATGTAATCCAGTTAAGCCAAGTCGTTCTTCCTATATGTGCATTCACTAAAATTCTTTTTCGAACTCTTAATGATTTAATATTACATGATATCATGTCAATAAATGGTCACTTGGTGCACATTAAATGTTGGAACTTATTTTTAAGCCTCCTATAATTTGATTCTCTATTTTTCTACAGTCATTTTCAATTAAAAAAATTATCTTATTTAGAGTGTTGAGTAAAAATATTTTTGTTAAAATTTAGCAAATTTTTAAATCAACTCTTGATTAAAAAATTGTATATTGAATAATATATCTGGATAATAATATTATTCAATTCCAGAAAATTCAAAAGGATATGGATAAGTATAATTTTGTATACTATCTAAGTGGATACAGATAAAGATACGGATAGTTCATTCGTAAATGGAAATGGATAAAAATAGTATGGTATCCGCTTCGTATCTCCATTTTATAACCCTAATAATTGCAAAAATTTCAAATTTCGACCGTCACCAAAATGGTGAATAATTGTAAAAATTTAATCTTTGAAGGTCACCAAAGATGGTGAACATTTGCAAAAAAAATTACCTTTAAAGATCACCAAAGATGGTGAATAATCCCAAAATTTTTAATCTTTGAATGGTCACCAAAGATAGTGAATAATTGCAACATTTCTTCACCTTCAAAGATTATCAAAACTTACTGTAACAGACCAGAAATTTAACTTGACTTACCAAGCCTAAAGTTATTTATTAGTTTTGAAATAGAAAATTATCCATACACTAAAACAGACATCTAGAAGTCAACCTTCCAATGTACAAAATGGTTCAACATTTGGACCTCTGTAGATAGAGTTATGACTATTTTAGTGAAACGCATTTTCAGTGACTGCAAAAAGGGCTTTAACAATAAAAAATTTGCTCTGACTTGATGAGCATGGCATTATTTGTGTATTTTGAGCTAGAAAACGTTTCATATTGAAAAAAGAAAGCTCTGAAAGTCAAGCTTCCAATGAAAAATAATAATTTATCATTCTCACCTCTGTAGAGAGAGTTTTGACCATTTTATTGAAACGTATGTTGGATGACTACACAACCCGAGAATAAAGTAAAGGCTAATGTCAAGCCATTGAGATTATAATTATTGGTGTTCAGATTGATTCCCCATAACCATGTGTGAACCCCCCTATTTATAATTGGGGCTTACACTTTTCATCCATCAAACACTACGGGAGTCTAAAAAGGATGAAAAAAATATCAATAAATAGAGGTCCACGCTTCAATATGCTAAAAATTTATGACCATAAATAAATAGGGGTGGAAATTGAAACTCCCTAAAATGTAATGTCATAACCAAAACTGGGTGACTTCTCCTCATCAGCTGCACGGTTGATCCCAGTGAGCTGCATGGGTTAATATCTATCAGTAATCATTACTAGATCAGAAGATCGATCACATGGTTGATCATTAAGGACAATGTCATGCGAGTGCATGTTCAGAACTTGTACCACAACTCTCACACAATCAAGGATCGATCACATTGTACCATAACTCTCACACAATAGAGAGTAAAACAACTTTGAGGGTTCAAAACATGAGATCTATGAACAAGATTAGTGATAAGCACCCAAAAGTGTATATTTTATACCCCGAATAAACGCATTTTAGTTTCTAATTATTAGCAAAATGGATCTTATGCGCGTAATTTTTTATTGCGTATGCTTGACTGCCTTTTGCGAAAGTTCGACGCTTATTTCAAGGCAAGTGTGCTATTTATGGAGAAAATTCACCAAACCTGAAAACCCATTTGTAAACCTTCACAGTTCAAAATCGATTTCCACCAGTCAACAAATAAAGAAACCAAAAATAAAAAAGCAAAAAAAAAAACCAACTGCAAAAACCCTAAAACCCAACAGTCCGAAGCCTCCATTATCTCACATCAACTCTCATGTTAATTCGACCCTATGCCTTTGACACGCGTTTTGAATCACAGTGACGGACAACACCAAACCCCTGTAGAAATCGACTCTACAATACCTTGCTTCAGGCCTTTATAAAAGGAACCTCTCTTCATAAAAGAATGGGGAACACAGAATAAGCCGAACACTGCATAGTAAAGTTTTTTTTAGAGCTCCATTTTTTTGGAGCCCATTTTTAGTTGTAGATTGTATAAATGTTTATTTATTTTTTTGTAAATGTTTTTTAGTAACTTGAGAAAGAAGAATATATTGTGAGATACAAATTTTGTAGATTTTGCATTTATTTGAGTGTTGTAATAACTCATATTTGCGGGTTACTATCAAACTTGGAAAGTTAATATCAAACTCAAGGAGATTTGGTTTATTTATTTTCTTTCTCACTCTATTTTATTTTGTATGCCTCTTATTTTGTCATTGTTACATTTTATATGTAATATACTAAAGGCTAAATACCCATTCAAGGGGTGAAATGAAACCCTTAACTTAATTATTTTCATTTTCAGTTTTTTATTTATTATGCCCCTTTGAATATTAGTATTAAAATTTTACAATTTATATTCACGCCTCGAGAGAGGGTGAATTATTTTCGAGAGAACATTGTAAATTCAGATTATAATATTTATTTATAAATTAAACTAGAGATAGGCATTTTTTAAATAGTATTATAGTTCGAATTTCTCTAATCTAAAATTTATTTTTATTCATTTAAAATACTTTAGGTGAATTTTCCCCAGCGGGTGATTTATTAGAAAATGTTTAAATCTAATTTTTGTGACTACGTGAAATTTAAATATTAATCTTCTAAAAGGACTATATGTAACTTTACATTTGCAAAGCGAGTTAACTTGTGAATTTATATATGTTTTGGGACATTTCAAATAGGCAAACTAATTAATGAAAATAAAGTGGTTAAGTTTAATCCCTTGAAGTATCTCATAATTATTTTCTCCTCATACTTAGCTCACTTTATAATTTTCTTTGTTTATTAATGTAGTTTTAATTTTAGTTCATAATTAGTAGTATAAATATACCTTCATAATTGCTTTAAAAATTATTCTTGTTGTCATCTTGCTCTTGTCCACATTAGAGAGTGCGGATTGACCCCTTACTTACCAATATACAATTTTAGTTTGTTTGTAGGTACCAAAAGGGATTTTTGATTGACTGTCTTTTCCCCACAATGACATACACACAAAAGACCAGATGTCAATTAGTATGTTGAAAATATAGTAAAAAGGGTGTTTAAAGGGTTAAAAAAATGCTCTATATGAAAACTACATTGAAATAGAAAAAAACAACACACTTTTATGTTGAAAATGAGTGAAACTATCGGCATGAAAAATGAGCCTCAATTTCCAAATTCATTCGAATGAGATAGGGTATCTTGCTCGAACCATCTTCGAACGAGATTCAAATCGTAAAAAAAAAAAGACAAAGACTTGTCGTTTGAAGCTCATTCAAAACAGATAATTTTGGTTGGAACAAGATTGGAATCTTATTTAAACTAGATGATGTATCTAGTTCTAACGATATTGCAATATCGTTATTACCAGATTTCCAAATATAAGATTTCTAATACAAAAATAAATAAATAAATAAATTCCTGAAAAATCCAATTAGAAATTTTATCCTTTAAGAAATAAAAAGCATCCATTTAAATTTCCAAGGATAGAAGTATTAATTCGCTTATACCTTTACAAGATCCTAATGATGAAGATGCAATATCAATATGAATTTGATGTCATTTTTTAAGGGTTGTTTAAAGTGTTAAATGCATAGGATTAAAGGTAGTTACACAAACAAACCTAACTTATGACTAAAAAATAGTTTTGTCCAATGGAATAAAGCTAACTATATATTTTTTTAATGTTCAATGCATTCATTACAAAATTTTCCCTTACATGTCCCCCAAAAGGATCCATCCCTACACATGCCTCTTCCCAACTCAGTCCACCAAACACATCTCTTATACCATCAATCGCACGATTGGTGGGTCTAGCCCGACAACTATAAATTCAGGCCCTACCACTAGGATAAATCTCTATACTATTGTAAAACGCTATAAAAACTATTAAGACAACTAAACAATAAGACTATCCACATGGAATATGGATCAAATTCTCTATTCAATCACCCAGTAAACACCTTCACTGGTAGACCCTTCAGCTACAAAGTCTTATCAAATTCCTTGCCAGCCACTATTTATGTAGCACTGAAGACCAACATCTATATCTTTATCTCACTGCTCTTTGAAGTGTTAACCACCCATTTCTATTGCAAAGCCAAACCATCTGACTTAATTAGGGTTTAAAAACCCCCTTCCTCAGCTTCAGATGCGTCAACTTTCATTTTTGAGCTTCTCTCAAGAGATTAAACCCCACACGTCTCCTTTTTTTACCGATCAGATTATATTTCACATGCAAGTTTTCAATTTCTTCGTCATTCTTCATCTTCATTATCTTTTATCGAGTTGTTTCAATCGCAGTAATCTATGTAAATATAAATCTTTTTATCACTGATTTTTACCCTTTTTCCAATCAGAGTGTTAACAGGGTATTTTCATCATTTATGGATTTTTTTTAATGAAAGAGAAGCCGAGGTTGCGACAATGTTGTTATGTAATCATGGTGGTGGGGAATGGGAACCCACTAACGAGAACATGAATTGAAAGTGCAAAATGGGATAATAATACTTATGATGTTGTAGAATTTTTCACTTTACTCTTCTGCCATTTAATTTCCTTTTTTTCTCTTGAGAAAAATAAATGGTTCAACGACAAGTGAGTAAGCTTTCTCCGGCAGTGGTTTCAGATACCAAGAGTTGCAATAATCACTTCATATGCACTAATCACTGCATACGAACTTATAAAAAATAATCACTACGTATGCAACCTAATCCAATTAGGGGATAATCTCAATATTATCAACATTCTGATGAGGTACGGAGTTACTACTATAAGGCTTGGCTTCTCTTCCACTCGCACAATAGGCGGTTGTTGTACTATTTAATCTAGTAATTGGAATTTTCGATGTTGTTCATACAATTGAAAGATGTAAATTAGTCTGCTAACCACTCGCCATATTCTAAATATGTAAATATATTACACTTTGGTTAATGCACTCAAACTGTTTGATGATATAAAAACGAAGCTAATGGAAACGTTTGTGGTTATACTGCTATTTAACATTTTTGTTATCATGGACTTAAAAAAATTTATTATGATATTTCAATTACATTTATCAGTAATCCGCTCTCTCTTTAAACAATTAACTTCTTAATATTCAAGTCATTATAATTAACATGCTTTTTCTTCTGATCAAGATGGTGTAGCTATAGCAATATAGACCATAAAGATATCTTCTTTTTATGTTTTTACTGTGTCTAAAATTCTAAGTTCAATAGTATTTGTCAGTTTTCCTCCAACAGTGAATTTCACAACTTCATAGATTTCTTAGTGCTAATAATTGGATTTAACTCATAATTTTCTTTGATCCACACAATGACAAGAGATTTCAACTCCCCCAACAGGTAATTTTATTCTAATATAATTTTAAGACCATATAATGGTTGTTTTATACTTTCTTAATGAATGCAATACTGTTCATCATAACTCTGTTTTTCAAGAAATATGAGCAGGTCTATTATTTTATTAATAGCAAATATGTATTTATTTATGTCATATATATATAAACAGTTAGTTTATTTGTTTTTTCCAGTAGTTAAATTTATTATGTGATAAGATTATTTGTTTTTACCAGTTGTTAAATGTATTATGTGATATGCCCGACCTAGTGTTCTAAATTTTCATTGCACTCCAAGGAGACTCTTTTTCACTATGATTATTACAGATGGAAGTTTAAAAATAAGGTCTAAAAGAAGTTGTTTTTCTTTCAATAATATATCTAGGCGAGGTTAGTGCGATTGGTGTTGCTATTTTTTGGCTCTTTGTCTCTTTTTTATGATGTTATGTGTACACATAACTAAATATTTTGTTGACGAAATGCCAAAATAAAAATGACAAAGAGGGAAAAACTAACACATGAGGAGGTTAATTTCTCTCCTTCCAAACAATCTTACATCACTACCAAAATAATCACCAAATCATAGCTAAAAAATTAGCCTATGAGTTCTGAACAACCCGGAAGTTTAAAAGAATGGCGTCTTTAAAAGTGATCTCAATTTTTATTTTACAAGGTTCTTTTAATGTTCCGAATAAAAATATCTTGGAAAATATCAACCTCTTAATTTTGTAATATTTTCTCCACAATATTTTATGGTTAATATGTCTTTATCACTAAAATATTTAACAGTGCACAATTAGGAAACGTCTATTATTTTTAAACATGCTGGCGCATCGCGTGAGTTTACATATAGTGTACCCTAAATCTTAATATTGATTCATTTTTCTAAGTTTCTTCAACCCCGAGTATCTAAGAATCTCGAGTTATGTTCAAAATCCCGAGTGATTTCTGAACTTTCTAAAAAGTCACTTCCTCTGATAAATAGAGACAAACCTCTATGCTCACACCGCAAAATTCAGCTCTTCCAAAAGAAGCACTATCCAAATGGTGCCACCTCATAGAGGACACTTCCCAATTAAATACCACCTGATGCTCTGATACCACCTGTGACACCCCGCCTAATTAAATACCGGGCTATCACTCCTTTATTAAATTAAAATCAAGGTGAGCAGTTGGTTCATTCTTAGCATCACTGTCGTAAAAATAACTTTTTCCAAATTAACACCCTAATTAATTAAGCTAAGTGTCAAAACCATTTTTCAACATTTCTGACCAATTTTATTATTAAAGGAAAGTTATCTATTTAATTAGTAACAACATTGTCAATAAGTATCATACAACAATTAACCTGGAACATAATCCAATTACTTTAAACATTCAACATCCAAAATCCCAACATTAAAACTTAATGTAAAACATACATGCTGAATAAATCCCAAAGTAACAGTACGAGAACTAACTGAAATATAAATGTCCCAACAAAACAGATAAATAGTGGAAAGGGCGACACATGCCCCAATAACTGAGAATCATAGGAGTGGAATCAAGTAAATGAAATCGTCTAAGCAAGTGGCCTGCAACTCCCACCTAAGCTGCAGCACGTTCCTTCCAAGGGATCCTAAGCAAGATGCCCCTGTGGCTGGGCACCTGTAGTACATAAATATATATACAGAAGAGAGAGAGAGAGAGAGAGAAAAAAATGAGTCAGACCCCGATAGTGTATATGATTTAAAAATCGTTTAGCAAGTATTTAAATTGATACAGGCCAACGCAACAACATATTAGTGCGACACTTTCATGAGAAATTATCACCTCTCTTCTAATGTGCACACCTATCGTACTAACTTCCCAATGGTCTATCTCATTATATATCACGCTATCTTTCCCCAATGATTAACTTATCTCAGGTTATTCACAGGATTCAAAATTTAACGATTCAATTGTTTGAAAAAAATATTTCAATTGGTAACCAAAGTTCTCATTTTGACTTTATTAATCAATAAAGTTTTCCAATTTCATATTATACTTTCTCAAAACAAGTATTTACAATTTGAGTCATCAACCATGTCCTACATATCAAATCACAGTAGGCAGTTCCAGATTTCAGAATTTCATATATATATTAACTACTCGTAAAAAAAATATATATATATATATATATATATATATATATATATATATATATATATATATATATATATCATAACAGCACCCCAAATAAAAACTATGGTGCGGGCATACTCTACTATCCAATCCCCGTATCACTCGTACTAAGGGAATACAAATTCGGAATCACTCTCGAACTATATTAACACATACTCAAACAATATTGAGGCGAAGCATAGATTACAAGTCTCTAAGAGGATGGCATATGTCTGCGTCTCTTAGGACCGTCTGAACTATCACTGCGATAGCCTGTACCAAGGATATCTATACACAAACAATATGAGGCGAAGCATAGATTCCAAGTCTCCAAGAGGATGGCACATGCCTGCGTCTCTTAGGACCATCTGAACTATTTCATCGATAGCCTGTACCAAGGATATCTATCTTCTAGGGTACAAGTCAATATCCCCCATAAAGGTCCCATCGATATAAGACTGTCCCAGTGCGGAAACCTTAGGGATAATAAGTAGCGTGGGCTTGATTTTCACAGATAGATAGTATATGCATACACAATCATATAACTATACTAATATTACCATATCAATAATGGGTATATTCTCAAATCCCATAGTTACGACTTTTATTTATCATTATTTAGTTATCACGTATAACCGTTCACATCTTACTTTAATTTGAGGAACCTTTCCACTTACTACATAACGCTCAAGGATTCTATCCTCGCAAGTATAAAATTCAGTAGGTATTCATCTATTTTCCATCGTGATCATTTTTACGTAATCTCTCCCTTTAATAAAAGATTTCATCGTCCTTTACGTAATTATCCCAAAAATACAATTCTCGTCTCACATTAAAGGCCCCAACATTATTCATATGTCCTACTGGTCTTCCAAACTCCCAAAACATTTTATTAAGGGTGCCCAAGAATTATCTCACAATAAATTGAATTTAACTCATTTAAAAGGAAATAGGATTCTTCCAGGAGGGGTCGATCGATCGAGGTCTGGGGCTAGATCGATCGAACCTTCGATCGATCGATCAAGCAGGTATTGCGATTTCTGGAGAATTGCAGCTACTGGTTCTAATACATTTCTTCATCCAAATCCATATTTTTCAATCCCAATCGTCTCAAAAATTTGCCTTGAGAGCTCTCTCCTTCCTCTCCTATGACCGTTCTTGTGTTTGAGTTTTCTAACCCTAGCTGACTAACCTAAATGGTTGATATAGATTACTGATTTTCGTGGGTTTAATTACCCAAAAATGTGAAATGTCCAAAACGCCCTCCCGGGGTACCAATTAGGCCTAAAAACGCCCCGAGACCCAAACTAAACCCCCGGGTACACTTTTCTGACTATCTCCACCCTTCCGGATGCATTGTCGCACTCAAAACGACCATACAAACGACTTATAAAATATTCACTTTTATTTATCAATATTTAGTCTCGACGCGACACGGGCGCGTCCCGACTCAAATTTCCAAAATTGTCATTTTATTCACTCGTGACATTCAATATAACCAATATTACATATTACTTTTCTCATTAGTAATATTCAACAAATTTCCCATAATTACTAACTCTCGTCACGTAAATAATTATAACACAATTAATTTTCGAATTTTTATTAATTAATTAACTCACATTAAATTTAATAAATCCCCAAATTAATATAGCATAAAAATACGGGGTATTACATACTTCCCTCCCTAATAAAGGAATTTCGTCCCAAAATTTGTAAAACAAGGCGTACCTGGTAAGAACAAATCTGGATATCTCTCGCTCATATCGGCCTCACGCTCCCAAGTGGATTCCTCCATATTATGATGCTCCCACTGGACTCGCACAAGTGGAACTATCTTCGACCTCAATCTCCTCTCACTATAGTCTAGGATAGCCACCGGTCTCTCCTCGTAAGATCTGTCAGGCTGTAAGTCTATCTCATCTATCGCGATGTGAGTATGGGCCATATCATCCCGAAGGTACCGTCTCAACGACGAGATGTGGAATACATCGTGAATGCGATGTAAATGCTCTGGTAGTCCCAATCTGTATGCTACCGGCCCAATCCTCTCGATGATGGGAAATGGTCCCACGTACCTCGGGGCCAATTTCCCCTTCTTCCCGAACCTCATCACTCCTTTCATAGGAGATACACGCAGTAACACTTGGTCCCCCACATTAAACTCCCGGAAGAACCGTTTCGCATCCGCGTAGCTCTTCTGCCTGTCCTCGGCTACTCGAATGCTACTCCTGATCATCTCAATCCTCGCGGAGGTTTCCTGAATCACCTCCGATCCTAGAAACTTATTATCCCCCACCTCGAACCAACAAGTTGGAGAACGACCAGGCCTGCCATACAAAGCCCCAAATGGAGCCATACCAATCGTAAACTGATAAGAGTTATTATAAGCAAACTCTACTAGTGGAAGATGTGGCTCCCAAACTCCTCCAAAATCAAGAACACACATGCGTAGCATATCCTCTAACATCTGATTAGTACGCTCTGTCTGTCCATCTGTCTGGGGGTGATAAGCTGAACTCAACCTCAACTCAGTACCCATAGCCTCCTGAAAGCTTTCCCAGAAACATAACACGAAGATATTTTCTCTATCTGACACAATATTCAGGGGCACCCCATGTAATATGACAACCTCAGCAATGAACAACTCAGCATACTTACCCGTGGTATAGTCTGTCCGTGTCGGCGGAAAATGAGCCACCTTGTTCAAACGGTCTACAATCACCCAGATAGAATCGTGGCCCCGCTGTGATGTAGGTAACCCTGTAATAAAATCCATGGAAATACTCTCCCACTTCCACGCGGGTACTTCCAATGGCTGAAGCAATACTGACGGTTTCTGATGGTCCACCTTCACCAGCTGGCAGGTAGAACATTTGGACACGAACTCAGCAATGTCCTTCTTCATCCCACTCCTCCAGTATTGCCTCCTCATATCCTGGTACATCTTATCTCCTCCAGGATGAACCGCAAATCGAAACCCGTCAGATTGGGTCATCACTGCATGACGTAGTTCTGTCCCTTCTGGAACCACTAGCCTTCCATTAAACCTCAAACCCCCATCAGAACTAACAGAATAGGACTCATCACCCTCTGCTAAAATTCGTACAATCTTCTCCTGGAAAAACGGGTCTGAGGTTTGGGCCTTTATTACCCTCATAACAATCTCGGGTGTGGCTGTCATAACAGATACGAAGGAACGGGCAACTGCGTCCTGGTGACCCAACTCCTTCCACTTCGCTTTACAGACGTCCGCTACCTCATTTACCGGTCTACGGATCAACGCATCAGTAACTACGTTGGCTTTCCCCGAATGTTACTATATGTCAAACTGATAGTCCTTCACAAACTCTAACCATCTGCGCTGTCGCATATTCAGCTCTCGCTGAGTGAATAGGTACTGCAGTGACTTGTGGTCTGTGAACAAACGAAACTTCTCCCCCAATAAGTAGTGCCTCCATATCCTTAATGCAAAAATGACCGCTGCTAACTCCAGGTCGTGGGTGGGGTAATTCTTCTCATGCGGCTTAAGCTTGCGGGAGGCAAAAGCTATGGCCTTCTCCTCCTGCTGAAGTACTCCCCCAAGTTCCCGTAAAGAGGCATCGGTGTAAACTAGGTACTCCGCACCCGACTTCGGTAAAGTAAGGACTGGCGCTGAAGTAATCTTGTCTTTCAGCTCGTCGAAAGCCAACTAGCAAGCGTCATCCCAAACATATGGTACCCACTTGCTAGTCAGGTTCGTCAATGGACCCGCTATTTTGGAGAACCCCCGAATGAATCTCCTGTAGTAACCGCACTTCCGTCGGTGTCGTGGGTTGTCCCCACTCCCTCACCGCTGACACTTTACTCGGGTCGACTGCTATCCCCTACTAAGAAACAACATGGCCCAAGAACTGTACTTCTCGCAACCAGAATCCACACTTTTCGTACTTAGCATACAACTGATGCTCTCGTAGAGTCTGAAGAACCTTACTCAAATGCTCGGCGTGCTCCTCCTCGGAGTGTGAATATATCAAAATGTCATCTATGAAGACGATGACAAACTGATCCAAGAACTCTCTGAATACTCGGTTCATTAAGTCCATGAATACGGCTGGAGCATTTGTGAGACCAAATGGCATCACTCTGAACTCGTAAGACCCATATCTCGTCAAGAAGGCAGTCTTTGAAACATCCTGCTCTCTAATACGTAGCTGATGGTACCACGACCTCAGATCTATCTTCGAAAAGAAAGTTGCTCCCCTCAGTTGGTCAAACAGATCATCGATTCGAGGCAACGGATACTTATTCCGTATCGTGACCGTGTTCAACTCCCGGTAGTCCACACACAACCTCAGTGAACCATCTCTCTTCTTCACAAACAGAACTGGAGCGCCCCAGGGTGAGGTACTCCTGTGAAAGAAGCCCTCACCTAACAGCTGCTCTATCTGATCTCGTAACTCTCACATCTTTGCCGGAGCCATATGGTATGGAGCGCGTGCTATAGGTCTAGTATCTGGCAATAAATCTATAACAAAGTCTATCTCTCGACTGGGGGGTAGGCCTGGTATTTCCTGGAACACATCGGAATACTCTCGAACAACTTGAATCGAGTCTAACGAAATCACAACCTCCTTAGAGGTATCCTCCTCTATATAATACAAATGAGCGGTCGAACCTCCCTCTGGGCGAGGCATCGCCACTACAAACATCTATTGCCCTGAAATGGAAAAAACAATGCTACCACCGAAGCAATCAATCATGGTTCTATAAGCTGCGAGCCAATCCATACCGATAATAACATCATGCTCATGCATATCTAAGACTAACATGTCTGCAGGTAATACCAAACTACCAATCTCTACCCCCACTCCTCGGCATATAAAGAAGATAAACGACCCACTCCCTAGTGGTGAGTCTACACACGTCACTGTGCTCTCTTCTGTGGTTAACAACCCTAAGGCCTTCGCAAAATGCATAGCTATAAAACAATGAGTCACCCCAGTATCAAACAAAACCCGACCCATAGTACCATGGATTGGAAACATACCCTCAATCGCGGGTGGTGCCTGTGGAGCTGATGCCTAGTGGACGTTATAGACACATCCGTACTGTAACTGCCCCTGCTGCACTGGAGCTGCTGGAACGGCTGGTAGGGCTGGCACCTGGGCTGGAGCCGGGAGGGCAGCCGAAAAAAGTGGTCTCTATGGCTCATTACGGGCACCCTGCTGCTGTGGGGTCCTATCTCCCTCCGGACAATCCTGGCGCCTATGGCCGTGTCTACCACACCCAAAACATCGTCCTTTGAAGTTGCCTCCCCTCTGAGCCTGCTGACCACCGCCCTGCTGGCCGTTACCATTACGCCACTGACCCTGTTGGCCCTGCTGCTGACCCTGCTGTCGGTATTGGCCTTGCTGGCCCTGATGATTAGGATGACCCTGCTGACCCTGCCTATAACCCCTAAATCCCTGCCTGGAATCACCTGAACGGAATCGCTTAGTAGGGTCCCCCTGATGGGAACTCTGCTCGTGTGACGAGTTTGTCCATGAGATGGTGCCCACTAGCACTACTACCCCCTGTCCTACCCTGCTGGCTGGACTCTCCTGCTCTCTTGCTTCCCTTCAGATGGAAGCGGTGATCCTGGCAATGTAGTAACGCAGCATTGAGTACATCAGTAAAAGTACTCAAAGATAGATTCCCTATAAGATGCTGACGGATCCTCCAAGCTAACACGTCTACAGACAACATAATCTTCTTACCCTCAATGGGTGCCTCATCTGGCACGATGGTGAGAAGTCTCGTGAACTCCTCCTCATACTCAGCTACGGTAGAATTCTCCTGTTTCAAATTCAGTAATTTCCGCCTCATCTCAGTCTGCACGGCGGGTGGAAAATACTTGCGGTCAAACCGCTCCCAGAACAACTAAATAGGGATTGTGTCCCTCTCCTCTAATGTGGTAGTGGACTCCCAACACTGTAAAGCGGCCCCCACCAGCTTAAAGGAAGCCAACAACTATTTTTGCACGTCGGTGCACTCATACATACGAAGATGCCGCTGGATGTCTTTCTTCCATTGGCTGACTGTGACGATATCTGAGCTACCAGAGAACTCAGGGGGATGCGTCTTCTGAAAAGCATCCCTAACCATCTCCCATGCAGATGGAAGTTGTGCTGGTACTGGCGCCACTGCTTGAATCTGGGGTGGAGCCTGCTGAACCACCGCTAGCGCGGCATTCACCGCCTGAGCAACAATGGCGGCTACTTCATTAGCATTCATAGTGCCTTGTGCCGGAGCTGCTGGTTGCTCGGCTTGGGCACGACTATCCTTTGGTGCACGTCTCGGAGGAATCTAAACGTGAAGAAATTTATTAGTCTACAGTTATTAACAAATCTCAAATAGCTGAAGACATAACGTTAAAGCAGAAACACGACAATCTTAAAAATAGGGCTCTATAGCAAAAACGTTAAGCTGAAAGCGAAAATAAGCCGTACAGATCCTATGGACACTAGAACCTGATGCTCTGATACCACCTGTGACACCCTGCCTAATTAAATATCGAGCTATCACTCCTTTATTAAATTAAAATCAAGGTGAGCAGTTGGTTTATTCTTAGCATCACTGTCGTAAAAATAACTCTTTCCAAATTAACACCCTAATTAATTAAGCTAAGTGTCAAAACCATTTTTCAACATTTTTGACCAATTTTATTATTAAAGGAAAGTTATCTATTTAATTAGTAACAACATTGTCAATAAGTAAGAATCATACAACAATTAACCTGGAACATAATCCAATTACTTTAAACATTCAACATCCAAAATCCCAACATTAAAACTTAATATAAAACATACATGCTGAATAAATCACAAAGTAACAGTACGAGAACTAACTGAAATATAAATGTCCCAACAAAACAGATAAATAGTGGAAAGGGCAACACATGCCCCAATAACTGAGAATCATAGGAGTGGAATCAAGTAAATGAAACCGTCTAAGCAAGTGGCCTGTAACTCCCACCTAAGCTGTAGCACGTTCCTTCCAAGGGATCATAAGCAAGACGCCCCTGTGGCTGGGCACCTGCAGTACATACATATATATACAAAAGAGAGAGAGAGAGAGAGAAAAACGGGTCAGACCCCGATAGTGTATATGATTTAAAAATCGTTTAGCAAGTATTTAAATTGATACAGGCCAATGCAACAACATATTAGTGCGACACTCTCTTGAGAAATTATCACATCTCTTCTAATGTGCACACCTATCGCACTAACCTTCCCAATGGTCTATCTCATCATATATCACGCTATATTTCCCCAATGATTAACTTATCTCAGGTTATTCGCATGATTCAAAATTTAACGATTCAATTGTTTGAAAAGAATATTTCAATTCGTAACCAAAGTTCTCATTTTGACTTTATTAATCAATAAAGTTTTCCAATTTCATATTATACTTTCTCAAAACAAATATTTACAATTTGAGTCATCAACAATGTCCTACATATCAAATCACAGTAGGCAGTTCCAGATTTTAGAATTTCATATATATATTAACCACTCGTAAAATATATATATATATATATATAATAACAGCACCCTAAATAAAAACTATGGTGCGGGCATACTCTACTATCCAATCCCCGTATCACTCGTACTAAGGGAATACAAATTCGGAATCACTCTCGAACTATATTAACACATACTTAATAAATATTGAGGCGAATCATAGATTCCAAGTCTCTAAGAGGATGGCATAAGTCTGCGTCTCTTAGGACCGTCTGAACTATCACTGCGAAAGCCTGTACCAAGGATATCTATACACAAACAATAGGAGGCGAAGCATAGATTCCAAGTCTCTAAGAGGATGGCACATTCCTGCGTCTCTTCGGACTGTCTGAACTATTTCATCGATATCCTGTACCAAGGATATCTATCTTCTAGGGTACAAGTCAATATCCCCCATAAAGGTACCATCGAGATAAGACTGTCCCGGCGCGGAAACCTCAGGGATAGCAAGTAGCGTGGGCATGATTTTCACACATGGATAGTATATGCATACACAATCATATAACTATACTAATATTACCATATCAATAATGGGTATATTCTCAAATCCCATAGTTACGACTTTTATTTATCATTATTTAGTTATCACGTATAACCGTTCACATCTTACTTTAATTTGAGGAACCTTTCCACATACTACATAACACTCATGGATTCTATCCTCCCAAGTATAAAATTTCGTGTGTATTCATCTATTTTCCATCGTAATCATTTTTACGTAATCTCTCCCTTTAATACAAGATTTCATCGTCCTTTATGTAATTATCCCAAAAATACAATTCTCGTCTCACATTAAAGGCCCCAACATTATTCATATGTCCTACTGGTCTTCCAAACTCCCAAAACATTTTATTAAGGGTGCCCAAGAATTATCTCACAATAAATTGAATTTAACTCATTTAAAAGGAAATAGGAGTCTTCCAGGAGGGGTCGATCGATCGAGATCTGGGGCTCGATCGATCCAACCTTCGATCGATCGAAGCTCTGGGCTCGATCGATCGATCAAGCAGGTATTGCGATTTCTGCAGAATTGCAGTTACGGGTTCTAATACATTTCTTCATCCAAATCCATATTTTTCAATTCCAAACATCTCAAAAATTGTACTACCAACATTATATCATCCTACTAGGTATTTCCAACGTGAAGCATGAGGAATTCTATCATTATACATGGATTAACCAACCAAAAATTATTATAATTATCAAGAACCCTAGAATTCTATTAAACATGGTTCTAACAAGTATTTCCAGAAATTTCCTTCTTTTAAACATCATAATTTCGTGGTTAATTCCTCTACATGGCAAGGGTTTCCAGAATTATCACTTTATTCATCACTACATGCAATTTCCTAACTCATATCTTAGGTTTCTTCCATAAAAACTCATTCTAATTACTCCTACACTAATATGAAAGATGCACCAACGAAATAAGCAAGATAAACACTTGACTGGGATTTTTGGTGTCTTGATTTGCAGATGATTTTGCTGTGGTTGCGTTCCCCGTCGCGCGACCTACGCGTTGGTGGTGGTGGCGGTGCAACCGGATGGATTTTGGGCCTTGAATTTGCCTTGAGAGCTCTCTCCTTCCTCTTCTATGGTCGTTCTTGTGTTTTAGTTTTCTAACCCTAGCTGACTAACCTAAATGGTTGATATAGATTACTGATTTTCGTGGGTTTAATTACCCAAAAATGTGAAATGTCCAAAACGCCCTCCCGGTACCAATTAGGCCTAAAAACGCCCCGAGACCCAAACTAAACCCCCGGGTACACTTTTCTGACTATCTCCACCCTTCCGTATGCATTGGCGCACTCAAAATGACCATACGAATGACTTATAAATATTCACTTTTATTTATCAATATTTAGTCCCGACGCGACACGGGCGCGTCCCGACTCAAATTTCCAAAATTGTCATTTTATTCACTCGTGACATTCAATATAACCAATATTACATATTACTTTGCTCATTACTAATATTCAACAAATTTTCCCATAATTACTAACTCTCGTCACATTAATAATTATAACATAATTAATTTTCGGATTTTTATGAAATAATTAACTCACATTAAATTTAATAAATCCCGAAATTAATATAGCATAATAATACGGGGTATTAAAACCTTGGCTCCATATTTTTTAATCAATTGGTTTATATATACTATAGGAAGAACATATTACCCAATTCCTAGCAATCGAAAATGTATTTCACAACCCATAAGAGATAATTCTAATGATAAATATCGTGGGGCATGACTAAGATATTAATTACCCCCTACAAAAATTTTGACGGGCCATACGTAATTTGTTTTGAGGCATATATCTTGGTAAAATTTTGTTTTAAACTATTCATATGTTTTAACATCTTCTTGCAGGCCAAAATCTAGTTTGAACACCAACTTTTTGGACCCCTGAGTTTTTAAATCCTTTGATGATTGTCCAACCCACTGATTTCTAGATTGTGATTTTGTAATGGAAAAAGGTTGATATCAAATTTATTATGCAAATCTATGGAATTTTTTTTGCCAATATTTTTGCCAAAAAAGGCTCTTTGAAGAAAGTGGGTGCGACAGGGATTGTTACAACAGAATTGTAAAGAGTTTTAGCAAAACGTTGTAAACTTTGGGCCAAATCATGGAGATTTTTAATAGTTTGTCTCATATAGTATTCAAAGCCATAACTTACCAAATACGAGTTCAAATACTGAAGAAGAAAGAATCATTTTGTCATTTAGATAATATGTTCCCGCCTTCTTGTAGCGCCAAAATATGTTTTCTTGGAAATGAAATCATACATGCACAACATTTATTGGTTCATGGGCACACCTAACTTACTCGGAGTTTTGTTTATGACAAAACATGTAATATCAATTCCTTGAAAGTAAAGGCTGAAATGTAAATGTTGGAATATAAAGGCTGAAAAATGAATAAATTTGCATTGAATTAAAAGAAAGTCAGACATTGCCGAAAATTTAAGGATAACTAATAAATAGGGTGCTTAAAATTAAAGGAAAAAATGTGAAGACTTGTATATGTTTGATTATTTGGAGATCTCTTTTGTCTTCCTCAAAGTGTGAATTCATAGCTTTCTACAATAACTAAGTCGTTTTGACTCCAAATAAATTCCAATTCGAATTCGACTTATTTCTCTGAAATAACCCCCCATGCTTGCCTCCATATAACCTATAATTCAAATTCAAATTACAACCGATTTAAACTATGCACTACTTCCATAAACAAATCCTGCATTAAACCCCATATAATCGCCTCTAACTTCCACCGTCATCTAGTCACATGTCGAAAAACATCACGAGATGAATCTGATAAAATATGGTATAAACATTAACCCCCATAAAATGAAGATTGTCACTGCAAGATCTCGAATGTAAGTAACAATAATTGAATTTCACCAGATCTACAAAAAACCAACACCGACTGTATATTTCTTATATTTCCCACATTCATCATCAATTTCTCACGTGTGGGATTTTTCGGCCATGAATATCCTTGGATTCATGAGTGCTCTAGGGCATTAGCCTAAATTCTTGTTAGAAAAGTTCTCGCTTTCACTCTTAAATAAGTTCTTCTAACAAGAGTACATTGTATCAACACACAAATTTGTAACCCAAATATACAAAGCATTTAAAGTCTATGACTCTATCTCTTATCATTATAATTGGTGACACTACACAAAAAAGATGGGTTTATAGTAAGACTTTTGTGTAGTACCCCACCAACCACTCTCATAGACTGCTGTCCCAATGTTGGGTTACTGTTATCTGTAATTTTATTACTAATATTCTTAACACCTAACCCACTCGATGTCGTAATAAAAATTTATCCATCAAGAGAAAACTAGAACTCTGTAGGGGCTTTTAATCTATCTGCTTAAGTAGTCAACCCCTTTGGTGGATGCATAATAATAGAATAATTGTCATCATTTTTGAACTTTGAATAGAATAACTAAAAGGCTCCTCAACCCTTCAATATTTACTCTTCATCTTAGATAGATTTACCATGAAAAAAATTGAGGCATATTAACTTCACAACCATTCAAATTATCCTCCACCTTCGTCCAGTCGCAATAAAAGAAGACCTTTTGAAATTGAAGTAATCTAGTTCTAGGATTTATTGGACAATCCCATAACAAGTTAGGACTGTATCCGTCAGATTTTTTTCTCTTTTGATATCCATATAATAAGTCAAGGCATAAATTAAAATTCCATTATTTTTTGTTAATAATTTTTCCTCGCATGGATATAAGACGAAATCAAAACTGTTAACACGAAAGTTTTTAAACTCCTTCACACAAAAATTAGGACCATTTTCTAGGCGTTCAAGCCTTCAGGAGACATTAACTCTTTTTAAAAGTTTCATTTATTATTGGATTTGCATTGGGGAATGTTTTACAACACATACATAAATAACAACGCAAAAAAGTGGTGGCAAATACCTCTTTTCATACACATGCCAAATAATCATTCATTGTGCAAATTCTCTTTTGATTTTTAAAAATTTTCACGCTCATACTTCCAAAATATGTTCATGAAATATATATGTATCTATTTAGTCTCTTCAATCTTGATTGTTTCTTGCCATTCGAAGACATAACGAGTTATTTTCTGATACTATATCTTGGTGAGTTTCACCTCTTTAGGGTTATCAAAAGGTAATTCATCCTCAAACTCGTTAGCTTCCTCAATCACTCGTTCTCTATGATGATTGAAACTCATAAGCCCTTATTTCAGCATATGTTCCCGAGCATATAACAACGATTTTGTTATTATGTATTCCTTCGTAATTGACCCTTCGATATACATTATATTCTTAAAGTAATATTTAAAGTTTTTCATTAAACGCTTAAAAGGATGCATCCAACGATCCCGTACGGGTCCACACAATAAATCCTCATCGCATAAATATACAAGCATGTGGAAATTTATGTGAAAGAACGTAGAAAAAAATATTTCTCTAAGACACAACTCGCCCCTACTAAAGTGGCTTTTTCAGCCTTAATGTGCTTTGTGTTTACCACTTTTACACATAGAAATGTGAGGCACAAACTAATTGTGACACCCCGACTAATTAAATACAGGGTAGCTACTCCTTTATTAAATTAAATCAAAATGCCAAGTTGGTTCAGTTAATAACATCACTGTCGAAAACATTTTTAATAATTACTAACCACCTAGTATTTAAAATTAAGATGTCAAATTTTAAATTAAGTCTTATTAACCAGCAGTAAGTGAGATATAAAAGAATAACATAACCATACACCATAAAGTCTCAACGAAGTAACCAACAAACATTAATAAGTCCAGAGGAAAAACTCCTCACAACAATGCACAACTGAAATGAACAAAATAGTGTATCCTGATTTAACTACATGCCAAAAATCTGAATAACGGAAATATGAAATGTCTCTAATAGAAATAGGCGACATGCCCTACAAATGATGGAACTGAATATGGAGTCAGGAAGCGTCTACTAGCAAGGCCATGTAACTTCCACAACAGCTACAGCTCGTCACCTGAATGGAAATCCTATGCATGGTGTCCTTGTGGCTGGGCACCTAAAAGGTTTTTACAAAAATAGATTTGAAAGCAAACGGGTCAGAGCCCGAAAGTGGAGAGTATTTTAAAAACAGCAAGTGCTTTAATAACATTAAAACAATGAATGCAAAATACATGTTAGGATGTGCACTCACATGAGCTCCTCACCTCTCAACTAGTGTGCACTCCTAACACATCCATAGCCCGTACTAGTTATGCTATTAACTAACTAGTCTAATACAAAACCTGACTTCACTTTGTAGGTTTAAGGGTTTATTCATGTCATTAAAGTATACCATGTATGTGCCTAACTTCCCTATTAACAAACTTTTATTATGTGGAGTTCTCATTTTAATCTCTATTAAAATAGTACAAGTATACACATCGTTACTTTACTAAGTATTTCATTGAACATTATTTGTATATTAATCACATCATAAATATACATTATAGGCACCCCTAGTCTAGGCTACGGTGCACATACTCTGCTATCTCATCCCGGTACATCACGTACATAAGGATTACAAATTCCGAATCTCTCAGGAATTGTTAGAATAAGCATAACACACAAAAATGGAGGCGAACATAATTCAACATATCCATGGGTCACGTATATGCCTACGCTCCATAGTCAGCTGACTTATTAACTCACAAATAAGTCATTCTAGTATTATGTTCTTAAGGTACCAATCTAAATCCCCCCGTAGGCACACAAAGATTAGTTGGCCCAACACGAACGACGACCTCCGTGATAGCAAGTATGGTAGGTATGTCATACACATAAGTCATATACTAAGCATTCACACGTCTTAGATATCTTAATATTAATAAAGGTATATTCTACATCCCTATACCATTATTCCAATTTGATGCATTTTAAGTCTTCCGATAATATATAATGTAGACTGTCGACACATCTCACATCCTAGTTTCTTATACTTAAAACCTATCTCAAAGAGGTTACTAAGTCTCCTATTATTTCCACATTTAATTTCATTATTCTTAAGGTCATTATTTCTGCCACAAACCTCATTTCATCAAATCATTCGAATTTACTCTTTTAACCCTAATATTATCTCACTCGTCGAGCTTTATTGGATTTTTGACAACTATCCCAAATTAAATTCTAATTAAGGTCCGATTTCATAACCATACCTACTGGTCTTCCTTAAGTCTAAGAATAATCACAAAGTCCCCATCAATAATTTTCTAGGGTTAACATCCTTAAAATTTTAAATGGGAAGATTTTACTCATTTTGGAAAGGTCGATCGATCGACCTTGTATGTTCGATCGATTGATGGTGATCGATCGATCGACCTATGAATGTCGATCGATCGAGCGCACCAGTTATGCTACGGACTACTTTGTTTTGCAGTCCAAGTTTCGCCCCAAAATTCCATTATAATGCATGAAACTCTAATCTAACGTTATAATATCATCATACAACCATCCTACAACATTGTTAACGTTCTAAAACCAATAAATCATCAACCAAGGGCTTTATTTGGATCAAAACTTCATCAAGAACCCTAGTTTTCTATTTCTTTCAAGAACAATAATAATTCTCTTCTTAAATCCGTTTTTAGATCATCAAGGGTTATATTTTGGATTCATAATTCGTCCAGAATATGTCTACATGCAATTCCTAACATGGTTTATAGTTTTAATCCTCAAATTCATGGGTTCATATCAATCTCCCAAAACAATGCAATTTTGTAGATTTCTAAGCATGGAAGAAACATTCTCTTGAAATTACCGTAATTAAACCACTTGCCTCGGATTGTTCTCTGAATTTGATGTTGGATGTTGGATGTTGCTCTGTTTTCCTCTACAATTTCTCCCCAGGTTGAAGGTTGAAGATAATGGTAATGGTTTTTTTTCTTTTGGGAACCTCTCCTAACTTATCCTATAACTCCCGTAGCCCTCTAATTAGTTAAGTGCTGGTAATGAGTTAGTGGGTTCCCAAATACCCTATTTTTAATTCCCAAAATTCGTTGGTCAAAATTCCCCAAATTCCAAAATTACCAAAATACCCTTTTAAGTTGTCGGTGTGGCCCAAAAATGCCCCGGGACCCAAACTAAACCCCCGGCTAGTGTTTTCTGACTATTTCTTGGCGCACTCAAAATGGCCATACGGTTGATAAAAATAAAATTCACTTTTTAATTTAAATAGTTACCTTCCTGACGTGACTGTCACACGCGTCCCAACAAAATTTCCTAAATTGCCGTATTTCAGTCTCGCGATAATTTTAATATTTTCAATATTCATATACTGCCATATATACACATTATAATCAAATGCCAACTCACATCTCGTTAGTATTTTATCCGGATTAATTCTCAATTAATTCACATTTAATTTAATTAATCCCATAAATAAATATCCATAAAAGTACGGGGTATTACATACTTCCCCCCTAATAACAGAATTTCGTCCCGAAATTAGAATAAGTAAGGCACACCTGGAAAAATTATGTATCCTCCAGTATTCAAAACTATTATAAAGAAAAGCCCAAATCACTAAAACCCTCGCTTCACAATAAGCTTGTTTAACATACTTGATACCTTATCAGAATAATCTTCGATAAATGCACCTCACGTTGTGCTCTTATTAAACAACATTCGAATAAAAATAGCCTATACATCATTAGCCGCATTATTTTTTATTAGTATTGTGAGTCTGCACCTCACTACTAACTCCAGCGTTTATCAAAACTCCAAACTCCCATCCTGAGATGAATCAATAACACATCTGACTACGCTTGTCCATTCCTTGAAATATCCCGACGTTGTGACTTTTACACAAGGGAAAACCGCTTCAGCCTGTTGGTGTCACACAAACCTTTGTAAGCACCTTGTCCACCATAAATAGATACGGATGCTTTTCCCCCGACCCTACCATTAGGTAATATCTCCTCCTCATGACTACAATATACCTCACTAGTTATACCCGATTTGGAATTGAAAATATCGCAATGAATCCAAAAAAAAATTCATACAATCCATCAGTCGTTAGTCACCTTGCGCCTGCACCTCGGGTTATAGGTGATACAACCCTCAGTTTGAATCGTTATTTCCCACTACTTATTATCACCCCACCTAAATGTGGATTTCGGGGATTTCATCCCAGTTCTAAATAATACTACGTCGAACCACGTACCGGCGTGTTCACTATCTAATAGTGTAAATCATTCAAGTATATATTAATTTGTCTCCTTCTGAACAACATGACTCACGTATTTAAAGGAATTTGTTACCCCTCAAGGAATTTACTAACTTGACTCTTCCATCCCTGGTATCATCGGTTGGATACAAAATTAATTGGTTAATCATCTAACACCCAACTGTTCTACTACTTACTACACCCCTTTAAATGCTGACTTTCTTATAAATGTTCCTTCTCGTTAAGTGATACTTAACGATCCTCTGCTTCTCTTGGCGTATGCCAAAGTTTCGACCCTTACACTTTCTCACCTTTTTGTGAAAATCCGGACTCCTTATACCTTATTAACATTCTCACTCTATTTACTCTTGAGTCACCCTCAACATTCGATTGATCGGAACTCTACTCCAAATTGCTCATAATAATTTATTCGCCTTCTCAAGAGATATCCTTTTATTAAATGTCTTTCTACTGCCTTTCCTCCAAATTTGAACGTGCTACACTGACTACACATGATATTCACTTACACCTTTTCTTATGACGTTTAATCTCATAAGTAATAATCTCACCTGTCTATGTTCCCTCTTCCTTTGATTTACACTTTAGCAAATCAATATGTCTACGCCCTTTATAACCCAACCATATGGTTTTTAAACATTATATACGCTTCATACAAATCCCAAACTCTTTGTTGTCACTGCAAATACAACGGTGCTATACCACTTGGGTGTTCTTAATCGCTTCTGAATTAGAAATCCTAAATACTTCTTAACCTCAATGCATCCTTCAACCTGTCGAAATAAAACCAAAATTTTCAGTACTTCTTCACCACACCACTGGCTCTACTGACCTTATATCGTAATTTTCCTAACTAACTATTTTCGTAATTATCGAGGGATTCCAAATTATGGACGAATGGTTAAATATCCCCCTACTACCAACCTTAAGCTAGGTTTCATGCGTGGGATGTCTCGCAAAGCGAAATCGAAACAAGCAACCCCCCCGATACACTACTACCTAACCTTGTCGGTCATCGAGATTATTAAGCCCTCAGTCCATAATATGTACCCCTACACTCTCGTCTTTTAACAACAAAGTTTCATCTCAGTTCGCAATTATACATAAACAAAGAACTCCTTCTGAATGACACTTTTCTCTTTACAGTGATGGAAATCACATTTCATATACAACATGCGAGATATTTGAGACCCTCAAATTCCCGTCCCCAGACACACAACTATGAGTATAAACTTCCAAATCTCTAACGGGTGATAAAAAAATGCACTCTTTTTGTTACGACCTCTCTATCGTTAATTATAAAAACCAACTAACTCTTTGTTGACTAGTAAATCAATTACATACGACTCAAAATAATGAAATCCCTACGCATACTGGGATTAAATATCCGAGACCATTATACTTTGAAATCACAACAAATATATATATATATATATATATATATATATATATATATATATATATATACATATATGCACGAAAGTACAATTGCGAGCCCGGCCCTCTAACTGATGGGGCCTCGCCAGAACAAAACATGCTACCCCGATGTAGTAATCCCAACAAACTTGCAATACCATCACACTATCGGTATAATCATATATATAAAACAATAATTAAGATCATATCATACTCGTATAACACAGCACTAAAACGAGTAATTTCGATAAAGCATAAACCGCTATTAATATACCCATTCATCCTCCGCGGATGACAATAAAAGTAACCCCCACACTATCAGGGAAAATGTTCTTATATATAATAAACTTACTGATATACTCACTAAACTCGACTCTCAAGTGAAAATACAAGTGTAACAAATGTAGTAACTCATTCATGCCACAAATAACATGCATCCTCGTCTGAGGATATAACTCATACTTATATCCTAATAATCATCCCGGCTGCTCAAATGGTTCCTGGACTAACCACCCATGTCTGTCCCAAATCGGATATTTTAATAACTGTTGCCCTCGCCAGGCACAATACCTTGATACCTACTCTTGTATCGGGAAAAATTTATAATGTACGGGTTTTCACTCCCACAAAGTACCTCTACACATACTCCACTTATTTTCGGTCACCCTGACCATGTTAAAGTGGTAATTTCCTCGGACGTTGGTAGTCTCAGCTCTGAAGACTATCTCCATTGTTCCCTTAACTTAATGTACCAAAGGAACACACTACTAGTTTTCCACCTCTCTTACTGAAATTACCATCGCTCGGTAGTAATTCTGCTATCGAATTATTTTAACGGTTTCTCCATTGGGTCTTCCTCCTTGTGGTGTTTCTCCAACACCATTTTACCAGTCTTATTCTATAAATTTTTTTTGTATCTCCCTACCCAAGGGAACATTTACCTCCAAATTTACACCAATCGATATAATTACTATCTCTATTTATCATCCAAGAAGAATTCCCCATAAGAGCTAACAATTCTTCTCGTATGTAGATTCTCCCTTTAACATCCTCTTCTCTATACCACCTTTTCTACCCGGTGTAAGGTCCGCTACAACATTAAATTTTTCCTCACAAGTTGACCCCTGTTTGGCCCTCTTATGTGAGTTCAGAATAACATTCGCCTTTCAACCTGAACATCTGATGAAGGAACTTATGGTCAAACCATACGTGTACACCCTCTCGACATCACATTCCACTTTTAAGTGGGTTGCTTGTTTCTCACCATTGAATCTCCGCTCTTACGAGTCAAGGAAAAATTTCTCTAAATTTTCACTCTCAATTGGTCATATCCTGACATATGTCCAAGCCTTTGGATACATTGCGTTCGTTTGGCTAACACATGCCGTCTTCGCCTTTCGAGTATTGCTACTGCTGGTTCTCTTCAATGTTACACCTAACTCTTTCTCTCCCATTCCAACCTTGTTGGATGTGTCTAATTTGACCCCATTCCTACTATAGTTGTACCCGTAAGTCTCAAGTCGCGCCTTAGCCTTCTATATCATCCAGGACTTCCGTGCCATAATATCGGTGACTTCAACTATGGCCATCCTTCTTTAAATAAATCAATTAACCTCAATATATATTTGCCTCCTGCTGTTCACCCAACTGTCTTCGCCTGACGTACTACATTGTTCAGCACACGAATACACCCGATCGCAATACGATTCGCTATCATATACATCACAGCAGGAGAACGAAATTTTACTAAAGGAATCAACAATCCTAAACATAGGGCTCTATATCAAAGAAAGTAACGCTGGAAGCATAATAGGCCGCACAGATCCTAAAGAACACTAGAACCTGATGCTCTGATACCACCTGTGACACCCCGACTAATTAAATATCGGGTTGCTACTCCTTTATTAAATTAAATCAAAATGCCAAGTTAGTTCAGTTAATAGCATCACTATCGAAAACATTTTTAATAATTACTAACCACCTAGTATTTCAAAGTAAGATGTCAAATTTTAAATTAAGTCTGATTAACAAGCAGTAAGTGAGATATAAAATAATAAAATAATCATACACCATAAAGTCTCAATGAAGTAACCAACAAACATTAATAAGTCCAGAGGAAAAACTCCTCACAAGAATCCACAACTGAAATGAACAAAATAGTGTATCCTGAATTAATTACATGCCAAAAATCTGAATAACTGAAATATGAAATGTTTCTAATAGAAATGGGCGACATGCCCTACAAATGATGGAACTGAATATGGAGTCAGGAAGCGTCTACTAGCAAGGCTCGGTAACTTCCACAACAGCTACAGCTCGTCACCTGAATGGAAATCCTATGCATGGTGTCCTTGTGGCTGGGCACCTAAAAGGTTTTTACAAAAATAGATTTGAAAGTAAACGGGTCAGAGCCCGAAAGTGGAGAGTATTTTAAAAATAGAAAGTTCTTTAATAACATTAAAACAATGAATGCAAAATACATGTTAGGATGTGCACTCACATGAGCTCCTCACCTCTCAACTAATGTGCACTCCTAACGCATCCATAGCCCGTACTAGCTATGCTACTAACTAACTAGTCTAATACAAAACCTGGCTTCACTTTGTAGGTTTAAGGGTTTATTCATGTCATTAAAGTATACCATGTATGTGCCTAACTTCCCTATTAACAACCTTTTATTATGTGGAGTTCTGATTTTAATCTCTATTAAAATAGTACAAGTATACACATCGTTACTTTACTAAGTATTTCATTGAACATTATTTCTATATTATTCACATCATAAATATACATTATAGGCACCCTGTGACACCCCGCCTAATTAATCCCGGGTGATCAGTCCTAAATCAAGTTAGAAAAGGTTTCTCAGTTGGTCCATTCTTAGCATCACTGTCGTCTTTTTAAATTACTAACCACCTAAGTGAGAAAAATAGACTGGTGCCAATTTTTATATTTCAATTTTATAAAAATAAAATTCAGGCAGAACATACAACAATACACGATCATAGTTAATTCAAGTAACCATCCACAATTAAAACACCTAACCGAATAAACCATCGGTCCAAATATCCAATACAAGTAGATATCAGAAAACATCTCAACAAGTGTACTATAGATAAAATAACTGTGAGCGACAAGCTCAGATAACTACTAGAGAGTCCCTACAAGACTGGAAGAAGGAGGCGTCTAGCAAAACCCCGCAACATCCACATGTGTTGCAGCAGAGGATACCTGGAATAGAGTCAAGCTTGGCGCCCTTGTGGTTGGACACCTAAAAGGTTTTTAAAATTTTTTATAGCAAGGGTTAGTACCCAAAAACATTTGAAAACATTTAACAAATGATTAACTTGTAGTAATAATAAATATGCATGCTCTTCATATTTTAGTTAGTGTCGCACTCTCTTGAGGACTTCCTCACCCCTCCTCTAATATGCACTATTAACGCTTCCTTTTAAATTACTAGGTCCTACGCTCCTGACCCAATGCTTATTTTTAAACTTTGAATGTTACCTACTCTAACCGAGTATGCCTTAATTCATGATTTTTAAGTTATTATAAACATCAACTTAATTGAATCATTACTCCTTTTTAATTTCATATAACATTCACACCGGTTATACACCTAATACATTTTTCACTATGTATTAATTATTCCCTATATAATTATTTACCTAATTATATAATTTAATCACATTACAGTATTCACAAACATACTGAAATAACACTTAATGCCAACTTTCGACCAAGTAAGAATACTCACAAAATATAAATTTTCCCAAGTGCTATCCCACTAGGTGTATTCACGTAACCTAGTTATCCAAGTTAGATTCGCTCATAACTTAGTTTAACATACGAATTGGAGGCGGTCATATTACTTGCCTGAAAGTGAGATGCCCCTCACCCATATAACGGACGCTATGACCTGGGATTATACTCGCCCTACTCCTCAAGCTAGGGGATTCATCCACTACGCGCAACCTCCCCATATAGCACTAGAGTATATAATAGTAATATTCAATCTCTGATATTAATGCACACACACTATATATATATACTATCACACACCGTATATATATATAAAAATAAAACGTCCCGGCTACACCATGTACTAAACCCGTAACACCAGCCTATTTTATTTATTAAGAGTTTATGGTCCAACCCTAACTATTAATTAATTTGCACATTAATTAATTTAGTCACCTTTGGTGTCGCTCCCACCATAAATTTGGACTTACTCTCGTAGCCTGAAATAACCTCACTCGAGTCTAAATTCCCGACTCTCGAATTTATAATCATGTCGTGTCACCCAAAACTTTCCTCAAATCCTAATTAACTTTACTAATTATTAATTAGGTTTAGACTCATGTATTAATTTTCCCCATAATTTATTACATAAGGATTTATTATATAAATTTTTCTTTATTACACATAACTGGGCAGAATTGCTGAAATCAGCCGACCTTCGATCGATCGACCCCAGACCTTCGATCGATCGATCGAACAGGTCTTCGTCTTCTTCGCGAAGACAGAATCAGCCATGGACGGAAATTCTCAAACCCTAATTCCTTCTACCAGTAACCTCAAGCCCTCTTAGCATTAATACATGTTAGAAACCTTATTAGGGACCTCTAGAATGTCCACTAATATCATTAATTCGTCCATTAACTACAGTTTCTGGATTTGGGGAAAAAATCATCTTTAACCCTTAACCAATTTACATCCAAAATCCCTTCACCAAATTCGTTTCTAATTATCCAGATATCATCCTATCAGATATGTATCAGTTCCTAATATCAGATTTCTACCAGAATTTTCATTAAAATTCTTAAATCAGATTATCACTTTTCAAAACCTCATGTTTATGCCGTGAACACCCAAAACGAATTTTTGATCAAACACATCACATGAATATGAATTTCAACACAGATTTAATACTATTGCAAGTTATCCACTGCCTTAGGTTTCGTAGTGTCTGATTCGGAGATGAATTCCAAGGTTGAAGATGATCCTTGTTGGCTCTCTAATGATCCCCAAAATTGCCTTTAACTGCTATTAGGGTTCTTTAATCCAATTAGCCTTTTTCTAAAACTCTATCAGCCGTTATATCATTCCTTCAAATTCTTTAATTTACCTAAATCCCGTTTTTTTCCTAATGGGCCAAGCCCAAGTGACCCAAATGCCCCCGTGTGGGCCCGGCTATGTCTAAAAACGCCCCATGACCCGTTTACTACCCCCGGGTACACTTTTCCGACTATCTCGGCCCATCCGGACTCAACCGTACACTCAGAATTGGCATCTGAATTAATTTATAAAAATGTGTATCCCCTCACCCCTTTACTCTATACCGACTCCCGGTTGAGATAAGTGCCTACCCTGTCATTAATACTCGAAATGACTTAAATAAATAATTACTATTCATTTAGTAAATAACTTCCCGCAAATATTAACCATTTATTCCTCGATTAATATTTAAATAATATTTCCCTAATTAATTCAATTAAATTACGATTCACAAGTAATTTTAAATTCCCGAATTAATTAAATATTTAATGCATGAAAATGCGGGGTGTTACACACCCCTAGTCTAGGCTACGGTGCACATACTCTGCTATCTCATCCCGGTACATCACGTACATAAGGATTACAAATTCCGAATCTCTCAGGAATTGTTAGAATAAGCATAACACACAAAAATGGAGGCGAACATAATTCAACATATCCATGGGTCACGTATATGCCTACGCTCCATAGTCAGCTGACTTATTAACTCACAAATAAGTCATTCTAGTATTATGTTCTTAAGGTACCAATCTAAATCCCCCCGTAGGCACACAAAGATTAGTTGGCCCAACACGAACGACGACCTCCGTGATAGCAAGTATGGTAGGTATGTCATACACATAAGTCATATACTAAGCATTCACACGTCTTAGATATCTTAATATTAATAAAGGTATATTCTACATCCCTATACCATTATTCCAATTTGATGCATTTTAAGTCTTCCGATAATATATAATGTAGACTGTCGACACATCTCACATCCTAGTTTCTTATACTTAAAACCTATCTCAAAGAGGTTACTAAGTCTCCTATTATTTCCACATTTAATTTCATTATTCTTAAGGTCATTATTTCTGCCACAAACCTCATTTCATCAAATCATTCGAATTTACTCTTTTAACCCTAATATTATCTCACCCGTCGAGCTTTATTGGATTTTTGACAACTATCCCAAATTAAATTCTAATTAAGGTCCGATTTCACAACCATACCTACTGGTCTTCCTTAAGTCTAAGAATACTCACAAAGTCCCCATCAATATTTTTCTAGGGTTAACATCCTTAAAATTTTAAATGGGAAGATTTTACTTATTCTGGGAAGGTCGATCGATCGACCTTGTATGTTCGATCGATCGATGGTGATCGATCGATCGACCTATGAAAGTCGATCGATCGAGCGCACCAGTTATGCTACGGACTGCCTTGTTTTACAGTCCAAGTTTCGCCCCAAAATTCCATTATAATGCATGAAACTCTAATCTAACATTATAATATCATCATACAACCATCCTACAACATTGTTAACGTTCTAAAACCAATAAATCATCAACCAAGGGCTTTATTTGGATCAAAACATCATCAAGAACCCTAGTTTTCTATTTCTTTAAAGAACAATAATAATTCTCTTCTTAAATCCGTTTTTAGATCATCAAGGGTTATATTTTGGATTCGTAATTCGTCCTGAATATGTCTACATGCAACTCCTAACATGGTTTATAGTTTTAATCCTCAAATTCATGGGTTCATATCAATCTCCCAAAACAATACAATTTTGTAGATTTATAAGCATGGAAGAAACATTTGCTTGAAATTAACGTAATTAAACCACTTGCCTCGGATTGTTCTCTGAATTTGATGTTGGATCTTGGATGTTGCTCTATTTTCCTCTACAATTTCTCCCAAGGTTGAAGGTTGAAGATGATGGTTATGGTTTTTTTTCTTTTGGGAACCTCTCCTAACTTCTCCTATAACTCCCGTAGCACTCTAATTAGTTAAGTGCTGGTAATGGGTTAGTGGGTTCCCAAATACCCTATTTTTAATTCCCAAAATTCGTTGGTCAAAATTCCCCAAATTCCAAAATTACCAAAATATCCTTTTAAGTTGCTAGTGTGGCCCAAAAATGCCTCGGGACCCAAACTAAACCCCCGGCTAGTGTTTTCTGACTATTTCGACCCTTCCGGACTCGTTGGCTCACTCAAAATGACCATACGGTTGATAAAAATGAAATTTACTATTTAATTTAAATAGTTACCTTCCTGACGCGATTGTCACGCGCGTCCCAACAAAATTTCTCAAATTGTCGTATTTCAGTCTCGCGACAATTTTAATATTTTCAATATTCATATACTTCCATATATACACATTATAATCAAATTCCAACTCACATATCGTTAGTATTTTATCCGGATTAATTCTCAATTAATTCACATTTAATTTAATTAATCCCATAAATAAATATCCATAAAAGTACGGGGTATTACACTAATCTTCATAATTTCCGTACGGAGATCTTTATGCTCAGAAAACCAATGCCTAAATAATAGAGAAATTGGTTGGATGTGACATTCCAGTCATGAGACTTGCACCTTTTTCAGGTCATTTTTAATTGGAATAACCACTTGGCATCTTGAAATTGAAAAACGTGTTTCGGAGGATCTTTTTCTCACTTGTAGTCAAAGAGAAAGAATCCGTGAGAATAAAAAATTTCCCTTTTGTAGGATAAGTTTTTAATTAAAAATTATATTTTCATCTCCCCTAGATTGTGGAGCGCCCTTTCTCCATCTTTCTAATGAAAAACACCCAAATATATTCCTATCAAATGTTTCAAAAACTTTTTGTCGTGTGCATAATATTAATTACATGTCTTACACGATGCTCTTTCCAATATGGGAAGTGAAATAAGATTGATCGTTTGAACCTTGCCTTCATTTTACTAGGATCTTTCTAGTCCTCCTTATATTTACGTTTCTGGATCGCAAATTGATGGTGTTTACTACAAACTTATCCTCAAATTCATAACCTTTAATTTTTCCTAGATTTGATAACTAGAAAGTCGAGTGGGTTCCATCCCATGATCGTTACTAACACGTAGAGTTAAAGTTTTCGTGCCTAAAAGGGTGACTATTCGATATAAGTGAATTCAGTTTCCTCCTAAAAAAGGGAACATCCATAATAACCATGAACATTGTAACCTAGCAAGCTCCCATAGCAAGAAAAGTCATGGATTACCCACAACACCATTTCTTTAACTGTGAACCCTTCACCCTTATGAGTGTCAAACTCCCTCATGCTATCATTCCACAACTCTTTAAGTGCTTTCATTAATAGGGCTAAGAAAATATTAATATCATCGTCTAGAGCCTTTGTCCCGATTATTAACAATGATAATGAGCAGACTCTTTTTTAATGCACAATGCTGGCGGGAGACTTTAAGGCTCCATAAAAACTGTCCAATAACTCTAATTAGTGCATAAATTATTGAAAGGATTAAACCAGTCACGTAATAATACAAAATAGAATTGCACGGTTCCTTTGGAAATTTAGGGTGTCCTACATTTGAAAGTTTCCAGATGAGTGAATCAACTAGATGACGCAAAAGACTCCCACCCATCTCAGCTTGATTGTGCCATGTCATGGCCTCTTATTTCCAAGGTATAGTGAAAAAAATATTTCTAACTGTGGCCCGAGGGGTAAATACTTCAATACATTTTGTGGAACTAACGAGCTCTTACGAGATTTTGTAGTTTGTATTCTCCCCTCTCACAAACCATATATCTTGGTTCATTGCATATATGACACTCATCCTTTAGTTAATGTTTATTGTAGTATAATATGAAATCCTCATTTCCTGTATGAATAGATTTTTACTTCGAACACAAACTTTAATCTCTTTTTCATGATTGGATAACTATCTATTAACATGTTCTTATTCGTAATTTTTATACAAATGTCTAGATGCATTAGCTTTCAATAATATGTATTCCCGATCTTTGGGTAATTCATTATCAACTTGTTCATTGACTTGATCATAATGCACTTTATCTATATCCATAGGTTGATAGTTTTTATTGTGATGGACTTTGTAAGCATCATCGATTAGGTTGGTCAAAGGATGATGTGCTATAAAATTATTCACCACTTCCACTTGGTGGGATTCTGTCATGAAGTTGGGTACCGATAATTATTTTGAAAAATTTGGTACATTTCTTTTCCCATGAATTTTCACATCTTATAGTCTTGCGACATACCCCACATTAGCAAATGCAATTCAATGTCTTCCAAATACTTAAATTTATCTTTCATATAATAGTTGCACGGACACAGAATCTTATCACTATTAATATTTCAATCGACATATTTAACAAATTCACGAATGCCCTTCACATGATAATTAAAGACTCTATTACTCTTCCCCATTCACTATATGTATTGTGAGAAACCCATTAAATAGTCTTCAAAATTCAAGTCACCTATATAAATAGGTTGAATTGAAGGTCATGTTGGATACAGGAACTCTCAGTTTATAATTCAATCAAATTCATTCAACCCCAGAAAATTTAAACAAATGCGTTCAACCCTAGCATTCAATAAATATGAAATAAAACCAAAAAAATTAATATGTTATTAAAATTAAGATGTCATTACAAACTTTAAACATTGCATCGCCTAATCCTGTGAAACAAATGAATTAGTGAGACAATATAACAATTTTATAATATTTTAATAGAGGCCCTTCACCATGGTCAACATGCGTAGGCTCATGTACGTAAATATTGTATACTTTATCAACGAATATCTAAGCCTTATCCATCATTAAAGGTCGATTATGGACAGGATTTCTGATATTCATGTAAACAAACGTGCACATGCCAATGACCCTACTATTAGACAAGTTCGTTATATAATACCCCGCTCCATAGTAATTGTGCATGGATGATATTGATCTATGAAATATTGCAGGAGGAAAAGCTGGGGGGATCTTATAGGAGGAGGCACTTGAGAGGGGAGTGCTCTAAGAGGAGATAGTTCGGAGGGAAAACCTTGAGGTGTATGATTGGGAAATGTTTGATGAGGCATTTGAGAGAGTAGACCATATTATTGGGTAAAAAATTGGACTAATCCCTTGATTTCATTCATCGGCATTTCCATGTTACTACAAGCATTGTCACCTCCCTCCTAAGATTTTATACATCTTCTTTTTTCATAGACTCTTCTTCTGCCTTGACTCATAATTCTTGACCGAAGAGATGTCATCCAGTAGAGGCGTAGTGGGTTGTATTTTTCTACTTGGCATATGTAAGCTCACACCTCTTTTCCCACACTTTTTCTACTTCCCAATTACCTTAGTTATGTCATATGCTCTAATGTCATAAGGGTTGCACTCGAACTAAGTGCTTGACCTTCTTTTTATCATTTCCTATAACGTAATATTATATTTAGGACTATGGTTTGAACATTATTTTATTATAACATGTGTGTGTATATATATACACGATAACTAAATTCAAACCCACTAGAATCGATTATAATTTTTTGGGAACTGATTGGTCCTTTTTTCTCGTCGATCATACAAGTACAATTTGACCTAATTAGGATCTTTAACTTTTTTCAAAATCCCCTTGGTCCTGTCCACCCATTCACCCTTCAAATCAGCATATGATTATGACCCAAGTTTATCGACATCAACTTTCTTTAACATGTTGAGTTTGTTTTTCTTCCCTATCAGTTAGTTTTTCCTCCCTGACCTCATTATCCAAGAATTTGTTCCATTGTTCGGTTAAAATTAACATTTAGGGGACTCCTTCTTTCAACCCCAAAATATCAGAACTTGATGCCCTCTTTGGGAAAAAAACTTTCGAAGGTTCTTCTAATAGGTTTCAATTGATTTGCTACTCAAGAAAGAACATTTTCCTTTGAAACCAGATGAAAATACATAACTCTTACAAAGTATTACCCACACATAATCATTTATGTAAAGATCAACCTTTTTCCATCTATCTGAGCCCCCGATACCGATAGTCATCATTCCTTAGATACAAACAATGGGCTTTAAAAATCTGGATGTCAGCTTTATTACCAGTAGGATGATTCCCGATCATGGAGAATCCAATGGATATCCTATCTTTAGCTTAGTATTCCTTAGTATAAGGAGGTGGGGGTGTTGGATTAATAGGGTCTTGTTGATTTGCAGTGGAGTAGAGAATTGTCAACTAGAAAGTAATGAGAATTAAGGTTGGGGTGTAGGAGAATGCCCAGTTGGTGGTGTTTTGTTATTTGTTTCATTATTTTAGTTCCTGGTCAACTTTGCCTATAATTAAAAAAAATAGTGACGAATTTACGACAATCGTGATTACGACTATATATACGTATCTACCTTTTCAATAGATTTTAAAATATAATTAATATGTCTGATTTCCATCGAATCAGTAGTAGATTTTAAAAATTTATGAAAATTTTCATGTAGCCAACTAGGCGGAAGCGTATCTATGATTGGCATATAAAGGTCCATGACAGGAACTAGAATACTTTCTTCTTCAACTTATTTACAAGCTCGTTTTTAATGTGCATATGTCGCGAGACTTCACAATCTGGGTGAATGCTCTATTTATGGATTTGTATCTGGATTGGATGAATATTTTATTTAGCCTTTGTAACAGTGTTACTAGCGTCAGTGCCCGGTTGGGATTATGAAGGCGAAATTTATTATTTACTATCTCATTCCAACGTTCGGGCATGAAAACTAGAATACGATCAAACACGTATGCTTGTGAGAGATTAACTTCATGATTTTTAAAGTAATTAAAATATTTACTTTTCCAATTCCCATCCTTGTAAATAGGAGTTCCCTCTATGTGGAATACACTAATAAAAAATGTTTTTGTGCGGTCTAATTGCACCCTATCGTACTCTTATTGAAAATAATTATAACTGTGACTTATTTTCTTGAGAAAATATATGGAAAGAGGGTGTGAATATAAATATAAGAGGTAATGGCTATAATTAATCCTAAAATAATTATTGTTTTCCAACTAATCAATCATACACAACAAGTCCAATTTAAGTTCATTTTAATTAACTTAATCCTAAAATTAATATGTCTACCAAATGTGCAAGTCCTTCTATTAATTTATGTTCACATAAACAACAACCACTTATGGAAGGGGTGAACATGACCATAACAGTTAATCAAAAAAATATATGCATTAATATTTAACCGCACACTACCATCAAGTCTAATTTAAGTTCATTTGAATTAAATTAATCCTTAGATTGCTATGTGTCAACCAAATTTGCAAGCCCTAACACCAATTTATGTTCATCCAAATATTAACCACTTAAGGAAAGCGTGAACTTAACCACAACAGTTAACTAAACATTTATTAATTAATATTCAACTCCAGTGTATCAACAAGTCTAATTTATGTTCATTTTAATTAAATTAATTCTAAAATTATTATGTGTCCACCAAATATGCAAGCCCTTACACAAATTTTTGTTCATCGAAACAATAACCACTTGAGAAAGGGTAAATCGGACCACAATAGTTGACGAAACAAGTATATCCATTCATATTCAACCACGTAGTATCAATAAGTACAATTTGAGCCTATTTTAATTAAATTAATCATAATAATATGTGTCCATGAAATGTGCAAACCCTTCCTCCAATTTATGTTCACCCAAACAATAACAACTTAAGGAAGGGGTGAACATGTCTAAAACAATTAACCAATCAGATATATTTATTATTAATCAACCGCATAGTATCAACAAGTGCAATTTAAGTTCAATTTAATTAAAATAATCCTAAAATTACTATGTGCCCAGCAAATGTGCAAGCCCTTCCATCAATTTGTATTCACCCAAACACAAACCACTTAAGAAAGGGGTGAAAACAGTCACAACATTTAACCAATAAGTTATAATGATATATAAGACTGTTATATAAAAGAAAAACTAAATAAAATCACCTCAATAAAAAAAGCACACAAAATCAGTTGAGCTTCAATAATTGTTCCCTAATTGCATGCGCACATGGAACGGGAAGAAAACATGTTGACGTATTATTCAATCTAAAATGTTACCAAGCATATATATGTGTGTGGAGGAGTGTATATTTTCATGTGTGAGTATACGAGGGGCTTCATGTGTATATAGAAATTATTATGTTGTGCATGGAATATATGTGTGTATATATATGTGCGAGTATGAGTATGTGTGTACATACTAGTCCAATTTAATGCATATAATCAATTTCACATACCGAATTTTAGTATTTTAATGTATATATGCACAATCATGTATGTACCCAATTTCACTATTTTAATATAGCATACCCAATTTCACATACCCAATTTCATATAGACAGACACATACACACATAAAACCCCTAACACAAACACACTCATATCTTTATAAATTTTGCTTATATACAAAAACCCTAACACAAACACACATATTTCTACACACACACACACACACACACACACATATATATATATATATATATATATATATATATATATATATATATATATATATACAGCCTCACACACACAAACATATAGACACACACAAGTAAAAGAATTCGTGAAATTAGAGAGAGAGGTACTAATGATGATTGTGCCACTGGTGAGGGGAGAGTATTGTAGGTTAGGGTGGTGGTAGCCATCAATGAATGAATATTAAGACAAGAGAGTGAGATATCAGGAGAGAAGAATAAGGAAATCTTGAAATGAAATAACCATGGTGGTTTTTTCATAATGTAAACATGATCACGATTTAGATCCGTTACCATACCATTGACTCTTTAACTTACCAAATTGGTCATGTTGTGGATCCGTGACCATACCTATGATCCAATCACATGTTTCATTTTTTTACAATCTACATCCGTAACCACGTGTCCGTAAGTAATTCAAACTCAACATTAAGGGTCAGAGTTCATAATCGTGACCATAGAAGGCTCCCATTTATCATTGATGGGTAATGCTTCAAAATCGTGACCACCTACTTGGTAAAAAGGCCAAAATTCCCACTAAATGGTCACTGTTTGGTCATCATCTAGAGCCTTGACCCCTATGGTCATGGTCTGGAACCGTGACCAAGTGTTTTCCTATGCTACCCTTGCCCTTGGTCAGACATTGAGTCTCATATTTTCTTGTGTGGTCACGAATTTAGATCGCAACCATACTGGTCATAGTTTTGGAGTGTGACCAGTTGACTGTGACCCTTTTCGGTGTATGGATTAGTGTGTTTCTTATGTTCAGGTGAACATCGTGAGCATTCATATGTCTGTCGAGCCTTAGGTACATAACTTTTGTTCATTTTTATACTTATACTTTGTAAATACTTGGTCGGCTCCTTAAAATGTTTCTTTGTTTTCAAATGAATACCATGAGTGCTCATTTATTTTTGGAACCTTAAGTACTTAACTTTTTTACCTTCTTATACTTTTTCTTATACTATGCAAATACTAACTTGTCTACTAAACCTTTCATTGTCTTCAGGTGAACACCATGAATGCTCCTATAATTGTGGAGACTCATCTACTTAAATTTTATACATGTTTATTCTTTTATTTGGTTCATACTTCACGATTAGACATTTTTCATTTGCATTGTCATCTCACTTTTTTATTCTTGATCTATCAGACCCAGCAGAGGGGTGAACATATCCATGTATCTTCCATATATGTTTCTCCTGAACAACGATTGAGCTATTCATTTTCATGATTATATCCTTCATTTATATTTCCCCAAGTATCATTTTAACCATGTCAAATCTTTGGTAGTAAAGGTGATAATGTAAGATCTCATGAAGTATGCTTACACCATAGGCAAACGAGTAAGTTTTATTACTTTAAAATAATTCTATTTTTATCTTTCACTTGGTGAACTTATAATTTTCTTCTTTTTATCTCAGAAGAAAGTGAGGAGGGGGAAGGAAATGTGGAAGCCAAATAAAATTAAAAAGCTACCCACTTCGAGGGAGCTGAGAGCAATCAGGGTGGTGAATAGACTGATGTTAGTTCTGATGGAAGCTCTATGGACACTGGATTTGACGTGGTATAGTTGGATGCTCTAGACATTTACATGAAAGAGATAAGGTCCAAGCTTCTTATCAATGATCTTTTTGATGAGGATGGGAATATACTGGATTTTATTTATGATAACCATCTCGATACTTTCACAACCCAGTCTATTTAAAATATTAAAGGCCTCACAATTACCAAGTAAAGACAGTGGATAATAAAGTACGTTGTTTTACTACAACTTCTCCGAGCGATATTAATCCAACAGACCTGCACCATTTACTCACTACAATTAAAAACTTGGAGGATTGTAATCACTTCAAGATAGATTGGTTAGATTATACCATTCGAAATATCATTCAACTCACCATGAGGAAGTTGGTAAGAACTAAATCCTTTGAGAATGTTAAGGCTGAGAGGCTCCTTCAACGAGCAACTACTATAAAGGACCAAATAAAATATCTTGAACTTAAACTGGGCGAGTTCTTATTCAGCAAAAAATAAGGTGTTTCTCGCATAGCTATAGAGGATGTTAAGCAAGAGGTTGGAACCATTTGGGTAAGTTTATAGAGGAGAGAGAATCATCTTTGGCTTATAATGGGTGGCTAGTTATTGTCTAGACTTTGTTTTTATTTTTGAGTATTTATAATACTTTTATAGACTCTTAAAGTGGGCCAATTGTTTTTCGGAAATGAAATATCAATCATTTTCATTTACCTTGTGTTTTTACTTTTCACCTTCTTTTATTGCGTTCGAGCAAATGTTTCAATTTTGGAGATATTTTTATCTTTCCCTCATACTTTGAGATCTTTCACGCATCGTATTTTATGTTTCTTCATAAAGTACTTGTGAATATGTAAACATTTGATAACAATAAAACACTTTTCATTATGCTTGGGGAACTGTTGATATGCTTATTATATTCTTTAAGCCATATTTCGTTATACTTTGGAAATGCTCTAGATGCCTTGCTCGCTATTTTTAAGTGGATGTTAGCTTAAAAATATATCCTATCAAAGTTTGGGAACAATGCAATGGATTTTTAAAAATTCATCCTCCATCATACTTTGGGGACACTTGGACCATTCTGCTAGCCATATTTTGTTATTGAAGCAATGTGATCCCAACTCTAAAATGTATACTTTCCATAATATTGCGAGAAGACATATAAAAATAACTTTTGTTACAATAAAACATATACTAGTAATGTAATCATTGTAAAACTTTAAAAAATGTTTATTCAAACCAAACATAAGCAACATTTGTAGACATTGCTCATACATATATTAAGATTTTATTTTCATATAAGAAAAAATTTAATTTTTCATAAATAAAAAAAAAGAAATAAACTTTTGAGGTACCTCATGCATCATACTTATTCATCCATTTGTAATTTATGGATTGGATATAATCACTCTCTTGCTATGAGATTTAACAATACCCGGACTTGCCCACTTCTTTAACCACGAACTGTCCTTCCCAATTGGGATTAAACTTTGAGGATTACATGCTCCTTAAATGATGATGGTATGCTCGTAGAACTAGGTTGCTAACTTCAAACTCTAATAACTTAGCTAATTTAGCATAAGCTTGTGAAAGTTGTTGATTGTAAACCTTGAAATTTTCATGGTCTTTATCACTATGTGTAAGGACAATTTTCTAATAGAGTCAATTTGTATATATTTTGGCTTATACCGTGTTTGAATAAATCTCTTTGATTCCTAGGTTAGGACTTGAGTATGTTGACCTTTTAAGCTTATACTATGATTGTTTGAAAATGTATCAACGACATTTTAGAGATTTCATTCATCGTGTCATGTTTCTTCTTCATATTTTGAGGATCTTTCACGTCTGAATGTGTATATATTTTAATTCTTGGAACTTAATACTTTGTGTTAGCATTTATAAAAATGTTTGAGGGTTGTTTTAAAAGTTTTTTAAAGATAAATATTTTTGTTGTTTGAATGATTTTGTAGTCTTCATTCGAATAAGATTGTTTGTTGTTCAAATGAACCTTCAAATGAACATTGAACGAGGTTTCTCTATTAAAAGAATAAATATCATTTGAAATTCGTTAGAAGTTAGTTTGAATGATATGAGATGTTCATTCGAACGAGTTTGATTTTCGTTCGAACGAGATATACAGTTTCATTGAAACGGGTCCTCAAAATCTATGTCTCCTAAAAAAATGTGAATTTAATATAAAGGAGTCTTGGCATCAGTTATTAATAAGATTTTTGGGCAAAAATGAATTTCTATACATATCCATAGTCTCCAAATCCCTATTATTACACCCCAAGTGTTTAAGATCCAATTTTCATTATCATATATGTATTGAGATCTTATTTGTGGGCAATAAGGAGGTTTACACTCTTCATCTCTGTCGAGTATTCATTTCATGCAGTGGACTCCGTATCGTTTGTTGTTTAACATGGTGGACTCCGTATTTATGGTATTGCGATAAATAAGTGGTGCGTCCATTTTCCATATCTTTTGACTATTATTAAGCCTTTTTGGTGGACACTGAGGTATGTGTGGACTCAAACATTGTAGTAATTACACGTGTAGACTCTTTCATGTCACTATGGAGGAGATGTTGAAGATTAAAGACATGTCAAGGCTTACGATTGTGTCAATTCATTATGTAAGTCATCAATTAACTTTTCTAGTTTCTTATCATAGTGAATTTGTGTGACTGGGTCATCGGAGGTTTTTCTCATTATGGATTTTCCTCATACAACGGTGTGTTTTGTGGATTGATCTATATTATCCTACTATTGCCCAGAAGAATGCTTTAGGATAAAGATAAAATTGGTTAGTGTTTTAATAGAACCATCATTTTAACATTGGTTCTAAGTTTATTAGGTTAACAAAATTGTTTAATTCGAAAAGATGAAAATTTACATTGCCTTGTGTGTTTTAACCATCCTTCATACTTTTAACGACTTCAAATTGGTATCAGGGCGGGAACCTATTAGTTACTTAGGCTTGAATCCAAGTTTTTTTTTTATATTGAGGGTCAATCATTTTCTAAAACATCAATATTTCATAGGTCTAATTACACATACTGTAAGATGCATATGAAATAAGCTTTCAAGGTGATAGACGAGCGGGTATGGCAAGCGCTTATTAGAGGGACGTCTCCACCCACAACATTAGTAAGTGAAGTTTGAATACATAAACCCGTTTAAATATGGAGTAACATTGAGCATTAGTTATGCAATTATAATTCACGTGGTTCGAATGCATTATTTTGTGTCATCGCCCCGAAGGAATTTCATCGTATTATGACACGTAAGACGTCTAAAATGTCTTGAGACATAAACTAATTCACCTATAAGGTTACTAGTGTTGTTAAGGTTTTTAAACTCCAAAATCTCACCACTCAATTTAAAATCATTAGGATGGAGGAGTGTCAATCCTTTAATGAGTTATATTCTAGACTATCTGATATTCTGAACTCGTTATTTAACATTGGGAAGAGAATAACTCAAACTTGAGTAGTGAAAAATAATCTTAAGGTCCTTGCCTAAAAGATTAAATTCAAAATATGAGACTCGGAGAACATGTGGATGGTCTTCAGACCTATGAGGCTGGCATATTTTCCTCCAAAAAGATGAAGAAATATAAGGGAATTGGTTTGAAAGATCAGTAGGAGGAAACGTGATCTTTGAATGATAAGTTTGACATCGATTCCGATGATATGGATATGTTTTCAAAGAAGTTTCGAAAATTTCTCAAGTTTGAAAACAATAGAAAAATGTAAAGAAGCTTGAGAAAAATAAGTATAACAAGGTTAATCAATTCCCTAAACATATTAATGATAATTTTAAGAAGGAGGAGTCGAATAACTATTTTGGGTGTGAGGATTATGGATATATGGTAGTTGAGTATACCACTAAGATAAGGAAGGGGGACAAAAAAACGTTTGCATACAATTCAACCCTTTGTGATAATGAACCAGAAGAGGAACCTGATTGATGATACGTGAAATCAGATGCAAGTCCTTCTCAAGCTTCATATCAAGTGTAGAATATAAATAAAGCAAACAATAAGAGAAAGAACATAAGATGTAGAGTGGTTCGATTATAACAATGATCCTACATCCACTTTGTTGCAATACTCTCAATATATGCATTGTATAATACAATATGACTGGACCTAAAGAGGCATACAAGTAAGAGAGGAGAAGAAAATTCATGATTATAGTGAATCCGGGTAGACCAAATGTGAAATGTAACGCCATTTTGTACTAGCTGTGGTTTGGTATGCCCCAGGTGGGTGTATCTCTTGAGAGAGATTATCTAGAGATATTGGCAGGGCTTCGCCAGGTGATTATCTTCTGAGACCCCCTAATTCTGAGGTGATAACCTCTATTTATAGGAGATATAAAGGTAATGTCACAGGTTTAGGACACATGATAAATGGATAAGTCTGGAGAATGAGTCCCTCTGGATAGCCATCAACTGTGGTATACAAATAGGGGATGCGACATGTTTAGACCCAGGTAATAACCATCTTAGAAGAGGTATCGCAGCCTGTTTGAGTCCAAGAAGCGGCCAATTAGGGCCAAGTCTTGGTATGGCTTTATTCATATGGTACCACGACCTGTATAAGCCCAGGCGGCGAACCTTTGTTAATGCATCCACGACAGTAGGGAAAATATTAACGATATTAACAAGCCCCCAAGTCATAGTGCCAAGAGTTAATGAGTTGGAGCTACGACTAAATTAAATTTCTTATGGTAAGTATTCATAGGTTGCCTCGACAAATTTCAAGGCGACGCTTAAACTTCCCGTTCCCTCTTATATAAATGGGTTATGGACATGCCAATCAGTACCTTTTCAAAACCTTTAGATAAGATCGAGAGCAAAGTTTTTCAAGTTTCATCTTGAGTTTTTTGACAATTATTTAGCTGTGGTTCAAGGCTATTTGTGGCAGCATTTCTTCTGACCCAGTTTGCAAAACCTTTTATCTTTCTATACTTTTCCACTTTGACCTAGTTTGCAATGTATGTTCTGTATATCATACGAATCTTCATAGCTGAATTTATATTGAGAACCTTTTTTTCTTGTTTCTAAATTTTTAAATTGATGATATTGAACCATTTTCTATATCTTTCATATTAAAACAAGTAGGTAATTAAAAATCCCTTGCTTTTTTAATTTGACTTTTGGATATCAATTCTGTGTTTTTAGGTAGGAAGAACTAAATTCTTTGCTAGTTCTAGGTATTTGAACTGAATTTGGGTTAGAAATAAGGGTTCTTCGGGATTAATCTTCCCCAATTTTGGATTTGTTTTTGTGCAAGAACACCAAGAACACGCTCTTGATGTTCTTGTCCAAAACCTATAATTCATGGGTTTTCAATCTTTGCGAACACGCACCTTATCCAAATTACGTGTTTGTGTATTTGGCCATAGCTGGTAGTATGACTTGAGCTATTTTGTCACGGACTCTTGCCATTCCTTTTCGTGGCTGCATTCTGCAACTTGAACTTAGGTGGCATTTAAATCAATTAGATGTTGTGTCTAAAATTAGATGGCTTCAGCTGACTTTTAATATTTTTTGCACTTCTATCTCTTTCTTTCGCGACCTCTAAGAGACTTCTCTAATCATAGTGGTTGTGACACCTAACTGCAGAGCCCTTATGCTTTTCAGGTTTTGCTATGGCCCTATGAGTTGGAACCCTCAATATTTCTTGGAAGACTTCTGAAAGTCTCATTTTGGCTTTTCTCCTCATGATATCTCATTTGTAAAACCTTTGAAGGCTATTGGGCCTTATCTGCTTAAAGATTTTCTCAACTACGTCATCCTTGATTGTGACTCTACGAAATCCTTGAACTGTAGGGACACTAGTGAGGGTGCAGATGATATGGAGGAGTATAGTAGTTCCATCAATACTCCTCTTATAGAAGTAGCGACTGCGAAGCTTGTTGGGATAACAGTTGTCGCACCTAAAACTAGGAATCCCCCAAATGAACTTTTAGTTGCGGCTAGTCCTCTGAGAAAGCCCCTACAACTCTCAATCATAGGTTCATTATGGATGGGGACTAGATTGCTAATGTTATCGCGACCTTTGAGTTCCCTAAACAATCTGCATACTTCTTTACATGAAACAAAGTTCATGTTCTGTTATTCCTGAAGATGTTAACTTTCCTCGCTATGCCTTCCTTCTAGGGCTATGGCTTCCTGTTCCTGTGCCCATCAGAAGGATCTTGCATGTCATGAACTTGTCTCCAGCCCAATTTCATCCTAACCGCTAGAGGCAAATTCTTTCTAGTTTGGTGCTTTGACAGAAGCACATTGATAAAGATATTACGACCGCGAAGTTTTTACAGTTTTACAGTGTAAAGGAAAATTACAAAGAATTCCCATGGAATTACTATTTCACACTACGGAGCGATGATAGGTATTTATACACCGACCGATCGACAAACTAGAGTAAAAAACTGGAAGGGCAAGTATTTCTTTGTGTTTAGGGACACTTGGGAAATCTGTCCAGAAGAACTTGAAAGGGATAAATCTGCTAGAATTCCGCAGACTTGGTAACCTCTGTCTAAAAAGGGTATGCACTGTCTGTGGCCCTTACTAATCCTTAGATATTTTAGTACATACTAACTCCACATTTTCTCATACTACGGATATTAACAACTTGAAGCTTAGCGACAATCAGGTGAAGAGGGTTGAGGACGCAGCCCACTTACCTGATTTGGAGAAAAAGTTTTCTGAATCGGTCACTTCTACCTCCATTATTGAACAAGGATATTTTGCATCCAAGATGATCCCCAAGAAAATGATTGCGGAAGGTAAGATTTAACATTTCCAATATTCACTTCTAATACTTTTTTGCGGCCTCACATCTTAACCTCATAATTTCAGGTGAGGAGATTGACCATGATCTTTTTGGCGGCTCAATTATTAGAAATAGATGAAGATGCTGCGGACCTTAAATGAAAAAAAAAAGGGAAAAAATTAAGAGGGCATAAAATGAGTCATCCCTTGCAAATGAAACTATTGAGCCTCTGTAGCAAAGTGTTGCGGTATAGACAGGAGTAATCCCTCCAGTAAAAAAATCTGCGGCCCCTGATAACGCTACTGCGGCAGAAGAGACGCATATATATGATGGCATTGGTGATAAGCTTTTCATAGGAAGATTAATGTCCCTTAGTGATTTTTAGGTTGGGCGCAGCCCATCCACGTCTCTCCCTATACTTTTCCTCCTTCGCAGACTATTATAGGAGTCAATAACAATTTACCACCACCTCAAAATGGGACATGTGTGGGCCCTGATGGTTGCCCTCATCCTCAATTGAGGTTTCCAAATCCTCAATCTTCCTGGGACACAACTGCAAGGGTAATCCACATAATGAATAAGGTCTCGAACACCATTGATCTTGACCGCTTGGTTGAGTCTAATCATGAGGACTTGGAGGAAGTAGGCCTCCACAGTTTGTTGTGGGTAAGTGCATTTCCTTGGGTTCACTTTTTGCATTTCATTACTTAGATACTAATATAAATACCAAACTTCATGCTATGGATGTTGTTATGACCCAGAGGTCAAAATATAAAGGCCTATACAAACTACACTAGGTCGCGGAGTCAGTGCATAAGGTTGACTTGGAAAATGCCGGGCCTCTTCCTTTGAGGCAGGTAAAAAATCATCTTTTGCTGCACTTGATCTGGACAAGCTAAATTTGAAGGTTGCCACTAAGGCAAAAAATGAGGTCGAACTAAATTTCGTCGTGGATAAAAATCCATTCAAATTGTTGAGGCTAAGACTATGAAGGCTGCTAGACAAGACACCTTTTTTTAGGGTAAAGACAATGTTCTTAATCAGAAGTACGATCAATTGGAGTAGCAGAGCATCACCTACGCGCTCCAATAAAAGGATACCGATCATGCCACAACACTAAAACAGATGGAGGAGGCTTAGGCCGCAGCCTTAAAAAAAGTTGCGAATGATGTTGTAGCTGCTAAAAAAATCAAAGCATTTCTTCCTTACAAATAACAAAGCCTATCTCCACAGATTTCGGGAGCTTAGGCACAAGGTGGTGAAAAACTTCCCTGAATCAAAAGAAAAATCATGTCCTAGAAGTTAGGTGATTCTGAGCACAACTAATGCGTCGTAGAGATCAGAGCTGAGGCAGTGGAAAGAGACAAGCATTAATGGAAGAGGATGCAAAAACTGAGATTGCAACAGATGCAGATGATGAGGATGATCCAACCTTATAGGCTTGTAATTTTTTGTAACTTTTGTAATCTTGGTCATATTGAAACAAGCTTGCAACTTTTTGAACTTTAAATCTTAAATAGGACTATGTCTATTTTGGTGAAGCCTCATCCCCAAACTAATACTAAGCAGAGTAGTGATTATTTAACCTTTTGACTGCATGCCTCTTTAAATAGTGCCTTATTTTGCTTTGCTCTATTTTTAGATCTTTACAAATTTCCACTATTATGTTACAGACTTTGATTGATTCCACCTATAATCTTGAATAATCTGCTATTTTTGTTTTACTTTCATGCTCATGTTGTGATCTTGAGAATAGGCTATGGCAAGTGAGGTTGTTGTCTACGTTATTTATATTAGGCTGTAGTCATTTTTTGTTACAAAGAAATATAGGATTGTCCATGGATAATTAAGTCATTTCCCCCTTTGAATATTATTATAGAAATTTAGGATTGTCCAAGGACGATTAAGTCTTTGGACCCTTTGATTTATTATCAGACCTCCCCAGGCTAGGTATTATGAAGCTTCCCCAAGCTATAATCAGATATATATCAATCCATCCCTAGATGGGTATTATGAGCCCTCATGGCTGATTGAAGCATCCAAAAAGCTAAGAACGGGCATTATGAGCCCCTGTGGATAATCGAAGCATCCCAAAATCTAGGAACTGGCATTATGATCCCATATGGCTAATTGAATCATCTCAAAAGCTAAGAACGAGCATTGTAAGCCCCCGTGGCTAATCTAAACATCTCGAAAGATAAGAACGGGCATTATGATCCCCCGTGGCTTTGCGTTGTGCGAGGTACAAATTGCCAATCAAGGTCGTCTCCCCAATAGACTTTTCATCCTCAAAATAGGCAAATGATCTCTGAGAAAATTGGTCATCATGTTCCATCAAATCTATTTAAGACGAAGATCTTTTAGTATATTTCTAAGCAGGAAAGCAAGAATAAATATATGGCTAACGATTGCCATTCATTCATATATATATATATATATATATACTTTAACAAAATGAAAAAGTCTTGGAGATATAGCTACAAAGAGCTTCATAGATAGAGTTTTAAAAGAGGAAAATGTAAACAGGTAGAGAAGGATAGAATCTGGTAATAGGCCACCCAAGCATCAGTTGCACCCCCTAAGCATCCTTCAGGAATCACTGAAGTTCTCCCTTCCTGATGAGCCTTTCAATATCATTCTATAAAGCGTGACTATCATTTGTTTTATGGCCATGAATGCTATGAAAACTACACAATTTGGCCCGATCCCTCTTGTGAGGAGGGGACCTCAGCTTCTTAGGAAAATGAAACAATTTTTCTTCTCTGATGTGCTCCAAAATCTCTTCAATTTGGTAAATCAGTGGGGTGTGGGTCTCATAGCATTTTTCTAGTTTTGGCTGCTCGAGCTTCCACTTTTAAACTTTGTCAAAGGCCATTGCTGCTTCTGCGACGACCTTTTTCATGGATGTGAAGGTTGTAGCTCCAGTTGCTGCGACATTTGATGAGGTGAAGGCCCCAGCCTCGAATGTCAAGACCCTTTACATCAGGAAGTTAACCTGGTCTTGGAGTTCTGGTTGACAGGCATACATGTGATCAATGTATTTTAACAACTGGGTAACTTCTTCACTATGCTTTATGCTTGTCTTTGAGGTTCCCTCCATGGCTTATGTTATGTTAGTCTTATATATATATATATATATATATATATATATATATATATATATATATATATATATATATATATATTCTGAGATAAACCAAACAACGGTGAGAAGCCAAAGAATTTCAGGAAAAACTGAGCATAATAATAGATATGCAGTCTTTCGCTATCTGCAACATTATTTTGTTGTGTCCACGGCATGAAGCACGTATGAAAGTACTATATCAACTGTAAGGACAACTGTGTAATACCCCATATTTTTATGCTATAATTAAATTGGGGATTTATTTAATAAAAATCCAAAAATTAATTATGTTATAATTATTAATGTGACGCGAGTTAGTAATAATATGAAATTGTTGAATATTACTTAAGAGCATAGTAATATATGGTAAATGTCACGAGTGAATAAAAATGACAACGAGTGAATGAAAATGACAATTTTGGTAATTTTAGTCGGGACGCGCCCGTGTCGCGTCGGGACTAATCATTGAGATATAAAAGTAAATATTTTATGAGTTGTCCGTATGGTCATTTTGAGTGCGCCAACGCGTCCGGAAGGGTCGAGATAGTCAGAAAAGTGTACCCGGGGGTTTAGTTTGGGTCTCGGGATGTTTTTAGGTTTAATTAGTGACCCGGGAGGGCGTTTTGGTAATTTTACAAATTAGGGTAATTAAACCCACGAATTTCAGCCATCCTTAGCAGCCATTTAAGTCAGCCTTTTAGGGTTAGATCATTAAGAACCCTAAGACGGCTAGTGGAGAAGAGAGGAGAGACCTTGCTAGGTGATTCAAGGCCAAAAACACCACCTTTTTGCACCACCGTCACCACCAACGCGTAGATCGCGAGGAGGAGAACGCAGCCATACCAATATCAGCAGGAAACCAGACCTCTGAAATCCCAGGAAAGTGTTTAACTTGCGTATTTTCGTTGATGCAATAATCATGTTAGTGTAGGAACGATTAAGAGTATAATCCATGGAGGAAAACCCAATTTTGATAAAGATTTGCATGTAGAAATCATATGAACCTTATTCTGGAAATTAATATGTGAAGTAGATATTCAACCCACGAAATTTTGATGATTTATTAGAAGGAATTTCTGGAGAAAACTGATTAGAACAAAGGTTAAGAAAACTGTAGGGTTCTTGATGATTAGATGAAATATTAGGTTGTTTAATCATGTTTATTGATGTATATACGCATGCTGATCGTTAAATAAACCTGGAATTATGTTAGGATGTAAGCAGTAGACTTTTTGGGTCAATTAGAGTTGGAAAATATGAGTTTTGATGAAGAAACCTAAGCAACCCCGTCACTGCAGTTTCTGCAGAATTTTTCACAGACCTGCTCGATCGATCGATCGACCCTAGATCGTCGATCGATCGAAGGTTCGATCGGTCGACCCCCAGACGTCGATCGATCGACCCTCCCTGGCAGCCTATTATTCCCCTTGTTTAATTAGTTGAATTAATTTATCGTGGAATAAACCTTGGGCATTCTAAATAAAATGATTTGGGAGATATTGAGGACCAGTAGAGTATATGGACATATGTTAGAACCTTTAATCTTCAACGAAGAGGGTAATTATGGGATATTTACTTTAGGTTGTTAGATTTATGAAACTTAAGGGTGAGGTGCGTAAGAGAGTTACGTTGGAATCAAATGAAGTTATTTCCTGAATTCTAGAATTGTAAAGTTATAACCCATGAGTATTAGGTAATGAGTGAGAAAACCCTTCGAATTAAGGTTAGAGGCGAAACCTTTTACGTTACACTAATAAGGTGAAATTTAGGACAAAGGTTGTAATTATGGGTAATGAGGGTGACCTATATTAATATGATGAAATCGGTATATTTATATGAATGTGTGTACATATATTATATACATGTGAAAAACGTACCCGCGCTACTTGCTATCCCTGAGGTTACCGCGCTGGGACGATCGTATCCTGTGTTGCTTTATGGGGATATTGAATCGTACCCTAGAAGATAGAGATCCTAGGTACGGGCTATTAAATTGATAGTCGGACGGTCCTAAGAGACGTGTGGGTATGTACTGACCTCTTGGACTTGGAATCTATGCTTCGCCTCAACGTTGTTTTGTATATGTTAATACAGTTCGAGAGTGATTCCGAACTTGTATTTCCCTTTTTTGTGAGCGATACGGGGATTGGATAGCAGAGTATGCCCGCACCATAGTTTAGTTGGGGTGCCATTATATATATATTTTATGCGAGTAGTTAATATATATATGAGGTTATAAACTTTGAACTGCCTACTGTGATTTGATAAGTAGAACATGGTTGTTGACTCAAATTATTAAATACTTGTTTTTGTGAAAATATGAAAAGGTACGGGAAATCTTATAATTTAATGAAGCTAAAACGAGAGGAATACTACAAATTGAAAGTAACCTTTTTATAACATTGTTATCGTTCAGTTTTTGAAAACATTTGAGTAAGTTAAGATAAACGAACCATTGGGAAGGCTAGTACGATAGGAGTGCACATTAGAAGAGAGGTGAGTATTTCTCAAGAGAGAGACGAACTAATATGATGTTGCATTGGCCTGTATCAATTTAAATACTTGCTTAACGTATTCTAAAATCAAACACACTTTCGGGCCCTGACCCGTTTCCTTTTCTCTCTCTCTCTTGTATATATATGTATATTTTTCAGGTGCCCAGCCACAGGGGCGTCTTGCTTAGGATTCTTTGAGAAGGACGAGCTGCAGCTTAGGTGGGAGTTGCAGGTCCCTTGAGTAGACGGCTTCTGTCATTGACTCCACACCTATTACTCTCATTTATGGGGCACGTGTCGCCTTTTTTATCATTTTATTTATTATTGGGGATTTTTATATTTCAGTTATTCCAGTATTGTTTATGGGATTTGTTTCAGGATGGTTTATGATTTTTGCTTTATATTATTGACATTCGATTGGTGAATGTATGGTTTTATTTAGATTTCGTGGTGTGATTCTATATTGTAGAAATGTTGTTTTGTATTAATTAAAAATCTTTTCTTTAATTAAAATTTGGGAGTTCGTATGAAAAATGTTTTTGACACTTAGCTTAATTATTTAGGGTGTTAAATTGGAAAAATTATTTTTATCGACAGTGATGCTGAGAATGGACCAACTGTTTACCTTGATTTCATTTAATAAAGGAGTGATCACCCAGTATTTAATTAGGCGGGGTGTCACAGGTGGTATCAGAGCATCAGGTTCTAGTGTCCATACGATCTGTACGGCTTATTTTCGCTTTCAGCTTAACGTTATTGCTATAGAGCCCTATTGATAGGACTGTTGTATTCTTGCTTTCACGTTTAAGTCTTCAGCTATTTGAGATTTGTTGATAACTATAGACTAATAAACTTGCTCACGTTTCAGATGCCTCCGAGACGTGCTCCGAAAGATAGGCGTGCCCAAGCCGATCAGCCAGCAGCTCCGGCACCAGGCACTATGAATGCGAATGAGGTAGCCGCCATCGTTGCTCAGGCGGTAAATGCCGCGATAGCGGTGATTCAGTAGGCTCCACCACAGGTCCAAGCAGTGGCGCCAGTACCAGCACAGCTTCCATCTGCATGGGAGAGAGTTCGGGATGCTTTTCAGAAAGCACATCCCCCTGAATTTTCTGGTAGCTCCGATATTATTACTGTCAGCTAATGGAAGAAGGACATCCAGCGGCACCTCCGTATGTATGAGTGCACCGAAGTGCAGAAGCAACTATTGGCCTCTTTTAAACTGGTGGGAGCCGCATTACAGTGGTGGGAGTCCACTACTACTTTGGAGGAGAGGGATAAGATCCCTATTCAGATTTTTTGGGAGCGGTTTGACCGCAAGTACTTTCCACCCGCAGTGCAGACTGAGATGAGGCGGAAATTACTAAATCTGAAGCAGGAGAACCTTACTGTAGCAGAGTATGAGGAGGAGTTCACGAGACTTCTCACTATTGTGCCGGATGAGGCACCCACTGAGAGCAAGAAGATTTTGCTGTTCGTCGACGGGTTAGCTTGGAGGATCCGTCAGCACCTTATTGGAAATCTATCCCTGAGTACTTTTACGGACGTACTCAATGCAGCGTTACTACATTGCCAGGATCACCGCTTCCATCTTCAGGGAAGCAAGAGAGCAGGAGAGTCCAGCCAGCAGAGCAGGACCGGGGGTAATAGTGCCAGTGGGGCACCAACTCAGGGACAGACTCATCAGCACGAGCAGAGTTCCCATCAGGGGGACCCTGCTAAGCGATTCCGTTTAGGTGATTCTAGGCAGGGATTCGGGGGATTCAGGCAGGGCCAGCAGGGCCAACACCGACCGCAGGGTCAGCAGCAGGGCCAGCAAGGCCAACAGCGTGCACATCAGGGCCAATGGCGTGGAGGTAACGGCCAGCAGGGCCGTGGTCAGCAGGGACAGAGGGGAGGTAATTTCAGAGGCCGGTGTTTTGTGTGTGGCAAGCACGGCCATAAGCATCAGGATTGCCCAGAGGGCGATAGGGCCCCACCGCAGCAGGGAGCCCGTAATGAGCCACAGCGACCACTCTTTCCACCTGCCCTTCCAGCTCCAGCCCAGATGCCAGCCCTACCAGCCATCCCAGCAGCTCCAGTGCAGCAGGGGCAATTACAGTACAGACGTGTCTATAACGTCCACCAGGCGGCAGCTCCACAGGCACCACCCGCGATTGAGGGTATGTTTCCTATCCATGGTACTATGGGTAAAGTTTTGTTTGATACGGGGGCAACGCACTGTTTTATAGCTACGCATTTTGCGAAGTCCTTAGGATTGTTAGCCACAGCAGAGAGCACCGTGACGTGTGTCGACTCACCTTTAGGGAGTGGGTCATTTATATTCTTTATATGCCGAGGAGTAGGGATAGAGATTGGTAGCTTGGTACTGCCTGCAGACATGCTAGTCTTAGACATGCACGAGCATGACATGATTATTGGTATGGATTGGCTCGCATCTTATAGAGCCATGATTGATTGCTTCGGTGGGAGCATTGTTTTTGCCATTCCGGGGCAAGAGATGTTTGTAGTAGCGATGCCTCGCCCAGAGGAGGTTCGACCGCTCATTTATATTACATTGAGGAGGATACCTCTAAGGAGGTTGTGATTCCTTTGGATTCGATCCCAATTGTTAGGGAGTATTCCGATGTGTTTCAGGAGATACCAGGCCTACCGCCCAGTCGTGAGATAGACTTCGTTATAGACTTATTGCCGGATACGAGACCTATAGCACGCGCACCGTACCGTATGGCTCCGGCAGAGATGCGAGAGCTACGAGATCAGATTGAGCAGCTATTAGGTCAGGGTTTCATTCGTAGGAGTACCTCACTGTGGGGCGCTCCAGTCTTATTTGTGAAGAAGAGAGATGGCTCACTGAGATTGTGTGTGGACTACCGGGAGTTGAACAAGGTCACGATACGGAACAAGTATCCGTTGCCTCGAATCGATGATCTGTTCGACCATTTAAGGGGAGAAACTTTCTTTTCGAAGATAGATCTGAGGTCGGGGTACCATCAGTTGCGAATTAGAGAGCAGGATGTTTCGAAGACTGCCTTCTTGTCGAGATATGGGTCCTATGAGTTCAGGGTGATGCCGTTTGGACTCACAAATGCCCCAGCCGTTTTCATGGACTTGATGAACCGAGTATTCAGAGAGTTCTGGGATCAGTTCGTCATCGTCTTCATAGATGATATCTTGATATATTCACACTCCGAGGAGGAGCATGCCGAACACTTGAGGCAGGTTCTTCAGACTCTACGAGAGCATCAGTTGTATGCTAAGTACGAGAAGTGTGGATTCTGGTTGAGAGAGGTACAATTCTTGGGCCATGTTGTTTCTGAGCAGGGGATAGCAGTTGACCCGAGCAAAGTGTCAGCGGTGAGGGAGTGGGGGCAGCCCACGACACCGACGGAAGTGCGTAGTTTCTTGGGGTTAGCCGGATACTACAGGAGGTTCATTCGGGGATTCTCCAAAATAGCGGGTCCATTGACGAATCTGACTCGCAAGGGGGTACCATATGTTTGGGATGACGCTTGTCAGTTGGCTTTTGACGAGCTGAAGGACAAGCTTACTTCGGCACCAGTCCTTGCTTTACCGAAGCCGGGTGTAGAGTACCTGGTTTACACAGATGCGTCCTTACGAGGACTTGGGGGAGTGCTTCAGCAGGAAGAGAAGGCTATAGCTTTTGCTTCCCGTAAGCTTAAGCCGCATGAGAAGAATTACCCCACCCACGACCTGGAGTTAGCTGCGGTCGTCTTTGCATTGAGAATTTGGAGGCACTATTTATTGGGCGAGAAATTTCGTTTGTTTACAGACCATAAGTCACTGCAGTACCTGTTCACTCAGCGAGAGCTGAATATGCGTCAGCGCAGATGGTTAGAGTTTGTGAAAGATTACCAGTTCGATATACAGTATCATTCGGGGAAAGCCAACGTAGTTGCTGATGCGTTGAGCCGTAGACCGGTTGACGATGTAGCGGATATCTGGAAAGCAAAGTGGAAGGAGTTGGGTCACCAGGACGCAGTCGCACGTTCGTTCATATCTGTGATGACAGTCACACCCGAGATTGTTACAAGGGTGATACAGGCACAGACCACAGACCCGTTTTTTCAGGAGCAGATTGTACGACTTCTAGCCGAGGGTGCTGAGTCCTATTCTGTTAGTTCGGATGGAGGGTTGCGGTTTAATGGGAGATTAGTGGTTCCAGAAGGAGCAGAGCTACGTCATGAGGTGATGACTCATTATCATGGGTCCCGATTTGCTGTACATCCGGGAGGCGATAAGATGTACCAGGATATGAGACGTCAGTACTGGTGGAGTGGGATGAAGAAGGACATCGCTGAATTTGTGTCCAAATGTTCTATTTGCCAGCTGGTGAAGGTGGACCACCAGAAACCGTCGGGATTACTTCAGCCGTTGGAAGTACCTGCGTGGAAGTGGGAAAGTATTTCCATGGACTTCATTACAGGGTTGCCTACATCACAGCGAGGCCACGATTCTATCTGGGTGATTGTAGACCGTCTGACCAAGGTGGCTCATTTTCTGCCAGTAAGAATAGATTATACCACAGGTCAGTATGCCCAACTATTCATCGCTGAGATTGTCAGATTACATGGGGTGCCCCTGAATATTGTGTCAGACAGAGATAAGATTTTTGTGTCGCGTTTCTGGGAAAGCTTTCAGGAGGCTATGGGTACAGAGTTGAGACTGAGTTCAGCTTACCACCCACAGACAGATGGACAGACAGAGCGTACTAATCAGATGTTGGAAGATATGCTACGCATGTGTATCCTCGACTTCGGGGGAGGTTGGGAGCCACATCTTCCACTGGTCGAGTTTGCTTATAATAACTCCTATCAGTTTACGATTGGCATGGCTCCATTTGAAGCTTTGTACGGCAGGCCTTGTCGCTCTCCAACCTGTTGGCTCGAGGTGGGGGACAACAAGTTATTAGGACCAGAAGTGATCCAGGAGACCTCCGCGAGGATTGAGATAATCAGGAATCGTATTCGGGTAGCCCAAGACAGACAGAAGAGCTACGCCGATGCAAAACGATTCTTCCGGGAGTTTAATGTGGGAGATCAAGTGTTGTTGCGTGTATCTCCTATGAAAGGAGTGATGAGGTTCGGGAAGAAGGGGAAGTTGGCTCCGAGGTACGTAGGACCATTTCCCATCATCGAGAGAATTGGGCCAGTAGCATACAGGTTGGGTTTTCCAGAACATTTACATCGCATCCACGATGTATTCCACATCTCGTCGTTGAGACGATACCTTCGGGATGATATGGCCCATACTCACATTGCGTTAGATGAGATCGACTTGCAGTCGGATAGCTCTTACGAGGAGAGACCGGTGGCTATTCTAGACTACAGTGAGAGGAGATTGAGGTCGAAGATAGTTCCACTCGTGCGGGTCCAGTGGGAACATCATAATGTGGAGGAATCCACTTGGGAGCGTGAGGCAGATATGCGTGAGAGATATCCAGAGTTGTTTTTACCAGGTATGCCTTATTTTCCGAATTTCGGGACGAAATTCCGTTATTAGGGGGGAAGTATGTAATACCCCATATTTTTATGCTATAATTAAATTGGGGATTTATTTAATAAAAATCCGAAAATTAATTATGTTATAATTATTAACGTGACGCGAGTTAGTAATAATATGAAATTGTTGAATATTACTTAAGAGCATAGTAATATATGGTAAATGTCACGAGTGAATAAAAATGACAACGAGTGAATGAAAATGACAATTTTGGTAATTTTAGTCGGGACGCGCCCGTGTCGCGTCGGGACTAATCATTGAGATATAAAAGTAAATATTTTATGAGTTGTCCGTATGATCATTTTGAGTGCGCCAACGCGTCCGGAAGGGTCGAGATAGTCAGAAAAGTGTACCCGGGGGTTTAGTTTGGGTCTCGGGATGTTTTTAGGCTTAACTAGTGACCCGGGAGGGCGTTTTGGTAATTTTACAAATTAGGGTAATTAAACCCACGAATTTCAGCCATCCTTAGCAGCCATTTAAGTCAGCCTTTTAGGGTTAGATCATTAAGAACCCTAAGACGGCTAGTGGAGAAGAGAGGAGAGACCTTGCTAGGTGATTCAAGGCCAAAAACACCACCTTTTTGCACCACCGTCACCACCAACGCGTAGATCGCGAGGAGGAGAACGCAGCCATACCAATATCAGCAGGAAACCAGACCTCTGAAATCCCAGGAAAGTGTTTAACTTGCGTATTTTCGTTGATGCAATAATCATGTTAGTGTAGGAACGATTAAGAGTATAATCCATGGAGGAAAACCCAATTTTGATAAAGATTTGCATGTAGAAATCATATGAACCTTATTCTGGAAATTAATATGTGAAGTAGATATTCAACCCACGAAATTTTGATGATTTATTAGAAGGAATTTCTGGAGAAAACTGATTAGAACAAAGGTTAAGAAAACTGTAGGGTTCTTGATGATTAGATGAAATATTAGGTTGTTTAATCATGTTTATTGATGTATATACGCATGCTGATCGTTAAATAAACCTGGAATTATGTTAGGATGTAAGCAGTAGACTTTTTGGGTCAATTAGAGTTGGAAAATATGAGTTTTGATGAAGAAACCTAAGCAACCCCGTCACTGCAGTTTCTGCAGAATTTTTCACAGACCTGCTCGATCGATCGATCGACCCTAGATCGTCGATCGATCGAAGGTTCGATCGGTCGACCCCCAGACGTCGATCGATCGACCCTCCCTGGCAGCCTATTATTCCCCTTGTTTAATTAGTTGAATTAATTTATCGTGGAATAAACCTTGGGCATTCTAAATAAAATGATTTGGGAGATATTGAGGACCAGTAGAGTATATGGACATATGTTAGAACCTTTAATCTTCAACGAAGAGGGTAATTATGGGATATTTACTTTAGGTTGTTAGATTTATGAAACTTAAGGGTGAGGTGCGTAAGAGAGTTACGTTGGAATCAAATGAAGTTATTTCCTGAATTCTAGAATTGTAAAGTTATAACCCATGAGTATTAGGTAATGAGTGAGAAAACCCTTCGAATTAAGGTTAGAGGCGAAACCTTTTACGTTACACTAATAAGGTGAAATTTAGGACAAAGGTTGTAATTATGGGTAATGAGGGTGACCTATATTAATATGATGAAATCGGTATATTTATATGAATGTGTGTACATATATTATATACATGTGAAAAACGTACCCGCGCTACTTGCTATCCCTGAGGTTACCGCGCTGGGACGATCGTATCCTGTGTTGCTTTATGGGGATATTGAATCGTACCCTAGAAGATAGAGATCCTAGGTACGGGCTAATTAATTGATAGTCGGACGGTCCTAAGAGACGTGTCGGTATGTACTGACCTCTTGGACTTGGAATCTATGCTTCGCCTCAACGTTGTTTTGTATATGTTAATACAATTCGAGAGTGATTCCGAACTTGTATTTCCCTTTTTTGTGAGCGATACGGGGATTGGATAGCAGAGTATGCCCGCACCATAGTTTAGTTGGGGTGCCATTATATATATATTTTATGCGAGTAGTTAATATATATATGAGGTTATAAACTTTGAACTGCCTACTGTGATTTGATAAGTAGAACATGGTTGTTGACTCAAATTATTAAATACTTGTTTTTGTGAAAATATGAAAAGGTACGGGAAATCTTATAATTTAATGAAGCTAAAACGAGAGGAATACTACAAATTGAAAGTAACTTTTTTATAACATTGTTATCGTTCAGTTTTTGAAAACATTTGAGTAAGTTAAGATAAACGAACCATTGGGAAGGCTAGTACGATAGGAGTGCACATTAGAAGAGAGGTGAGTATTTCTCAAGAGAGAGACGAACTAATATGATGTTGCATTGGCCTGTATCAATTTAAATACTTTCTTAACGTATTCTAAAATCAAACACACTTTCGGGCCCTGACCCGTTTCCTTTTCTCTATCTCTTGTATATATATGTATATTTTTCAGGTGCCCAGCCACAGGGGCGTCTTGCTTAGGATTCTTTGAGAAGGACGAGCTGCAGCTTAGGTTGGAGTTGCAGGTCCCTTGAGTAGACGGCTTCTGTCATTGACTCCACTCCTATTACTCTCATTTATGGGGCACGTGTCGCCTTTTTTATCATTTCATTTATTATTGGGGATTTTTATATTTCAGTTATTCCAGTATTGTTTATGGGATTTGTTTCAGGATGGTTTATGATTTTTGCTTTATATTATTGACATTCGATTGGTGAATGTATGGTTTTATTTAGATTTCGTGGTGTGATTCTATATTGTAGAAATGTTGTTTTGTATTAATTAAAAATCTTTTCTTTAATTAAAATTTGGAAGTTCGTATGAAAAATGTTTTTGACACTTAGCTTAATTATTTAGGGTGTTAAATTGGAAAAATTATTTTTATCGACAGTGATGCTGAGAATGGACCAACTGTTTACCTTGATTTAATTTAATAAAGGAGTGATCGCCCGGTATTTAATTAGGCGGGGTGTCACAAACTGCCTTAGGAATGAAGCCGCAATATGGCAATAAAGCTGCTCGAAAGCATCCCTCAGGTAGCAGGGGTTGTGATCCCAAAAACAGGCTCAAGACCTGAGATCAATTTATAGAATATACACAGAACGTGCCAACTAGGGACTTACCAATGGCAAAACAACCTTTAGGTGTAAAAGTAGAACCAACTTGGTAATAAGACCTTGATCATAGGTGTAAAAGACAGAAATAAGTGAGTATAACTCTTTCCTAGTCACGCACCTATAATAGGCCACTGCTTTTTGTTGTTTCGACACTATACAGGTAAGGTAACATCACCGGGGTATAAAAAACAAATCTATAGTCATAGAAAATAAAACTGATAACAGATCTAAAAAAGAATAATACCCTCATCAGTTTGTACACACATATAAGGGCTCGATAATGAAAACCTCGCCCAAGGAGTCCATATGAAATAAGGCATTTGGAACCCTGAATAAGAGGAAACAAGATAGAAATACCTCATTTCCAACAAACGCCGCCAAAATGATGATACGAGAAATCGAATAGAAGTCATTCTCAAGCATCATTTGAAGTGTAGAATATAAGTAAAGCAAAAAATAAGGGAAATAACACAAGATGTAGAGTGGTTCAGCTATAAAAATGATCCTACATTCACTTTGTTACCATACTCTCATTATATGCATTATATAGTATAGTATGATTGGGCTTAAAGAAGCATACAACTAAGAGAGGAGAAGAGAATACATGAGTATAGTGAATCTGGGTAGACCACATGTGAATTGTAAGGCGGTTTGTTTACCGGTTGCAGCCTGGTAGGACCTAGGTGGGTGTAGCTATAAAGAGAGAGGTAGTGTAGAGATTTTTGTAGGGCTTTGCCGAGTGATTCTCTTCTCGGTCCCCCCCAATTATGAGGTGAGCACCTTTATTTATATAAGACACAAACGTAATGTCATGTGTTAGGACACGTGGAAAATGGATAAGTATGGAAAATGAATCCTTCTGGAAAGCTACCAACTATGGTGTAAAAATAAGGGTTGAGACCTATTTGGACCCATGCAACAGCCATCTTAAAGGAGGTGTCGTGGCTTGTCTGAGTGCAGGTAGCGGGTAATTCTGACCAAGGTTGTGTATGGCAATATCCATATGGTGCTGCGCCCTTAAGGAGTCCAAACGGAGGCCCTTTGTTAATACCTCTGCAGCATTAGGGACAATATTGACCATATCACCGATTCCCATATTGAGTGCAACTACACTGCATCAAGCAAGTCAAGAGAGCCTTGAAGAAAAATCTTTTTGTGAAGATAATTTTGCACATGACAATTCCCTAATTTTTTTTTATGATTCCCATGTGAGTGATATTTGAGAGAGTAGAGAAGAAGAAGATAAAGAAGAATAGGATGATGGGGATTGAACCTCGAGTTGCCTTCCATGAGTTGTATGCAAAAACGATCAAATTGTAGAAGACTTAAAAGTACCTTATTTTTTCATTCTGATTTTATTAGGTCAATTTTGTAACAACATCCCTAATACCTTTGGTTTCATGGTGGTCCCTAAATATATTCTTAAAAAGAATTTAAAAAAAAATAAAATCAAATTTTTTAAATTTATAAAACCCTAAATTGAATTTGTGTAATATATTGTATATTTTTCTATTTATACTTTTTATATGTATTTTGTACTTCGATATTTTTATATTCTAATTTGTCTCAACTTTATAAATTTCCAAACTTTAAAAATTAATTTTCATATGTTTTTATAATTTTTTAGAATTTATTAAAGTTGTTTTATTTATTTAATGAAATAAAATAAAAATATTTTTGTTTCTTATTTTAATTCAGTAGAAATAAGAACGAGGAGTTTATTTTTTGTGTTTAATTTTCACGCGTAGCTTTTCCACGTATTGGTCGGGCATCCCTTCTGTTGGTTTGTCTGTGTGGTAGTTGTGGCTTTGTCACGTGGTGGGTGGATAGAGTTTCTACTGTTTGTTTTGTGATCTACCACTTGTGCCCTCTTTGTTCATTGGTAGTTTATGTTTTTATTCCCATGACTTTGGCTTTTGTGTGATTCCTTTTTTACCTTCAGTGGATGTGTTTTTTTTTACTTGCGTGCTATTTTTTGTTTACTTATTTACAAGTTTACCTGGGTGCTTCTACAACCTTCTACGCATATCTATAAATAGAGAGCACCGGTTCATTTGTTCTTAATCTTTTGAAATTCCTTAGAAACAATCTGCCAAAATATTTTTCTTAACATTCTCTCTGTAAAATTCGTTTAAATGCCTTAGCCTTTTTTAGACTATTTCTAAACACTTTCATCCTATATTTTCTATCATAAATATTTTGTATGGATATGTGTTTAGTTGTTGATCATTTTTTGAGGTAGGGATTTTCTGCCTATGGTGCTTAGACATTTTGAACTCATTTTGAACTCATTTGCCTATGGTGTTGGAGTTTTCTTATGGAAAGAACGAAATATAATAATTAATTTCTGCAAGGCACGTTCTTGGAACGCTTTCTTTTAGGCAAAATTTCTCCCAATCCGGTTGAGACAGAACCAGAACCGCGAGTACACAATGGGTTTTGTAGAACCTGCCTTCAGGATACAATGCAGTATGAACAGTTGTTTGATTCAAACTATGTACTGTTTGATCAAACCCGAGAACACTCTGAATTTGTAACTTGATAATGCCAAAGTATAGAGGACGGAGAGAGGAGAAACTAGCAATTTTCGGTGTCCAAAACAGAAGTCTGGAACTCTTTTTATAGCCATTTCTGTGACTGTTCTTCAACAGTCACAACTCTTCATGGAGTGACTCAGCAACCGTTGGATCGTGCCTGTTTGGAACAGCTACGATCTAACGGTTCAGATTAGGCGTCCCATCGTAAGCGAATGGACACCCCCTACACGAAACGCTACGAGTTCATCTAACGGTTTAGATCAAGCCGTTTCGGATTTTAAACCCTTTGATCGGATCGTTTAATCACAACCGTTGATCTGTTTTACCTCGTCAAAACTTTAGGCTCCCACGCTCCAAGCGACGATGCGCACGTGCGAAGTGCCAAGTGCGCGTCAAAGCGCGCAATGCGCCCTAAGTCGCCCAATCGCCCTTTCGCGCGCCGCGTGTCGCGCTTACGCGTGTCGCGATTGGTGGGGCTTAAGCACCACCGCGATGCGTAGGATCATAGCCTCTTATTTGACTTGTTAACTAAGAATCTTAGTTGTCCTTTAGTTGATATACCACTACCTTTTGTAGTATTCTTCCAATGTGGGACAATATGGGATTTTGAGCATTCCCCATATCTTTCACACCCATTTGCTCATGTTTCTACTTTCTAAATTAAAACCCAAACTATGTTTAAAATAAAACACAAATAATATAATAAAATATTAACAACTAAAAATTAAACTCAATAAATATTGGAATTAATCCAACATTCTCCCACCAATTTCAATATACACAAGAGAGCAAAGCAAAAAAGACAATAAATAACTTTTGGCATTATCGCTAAAATCTAGTACATAAATGAGAAGTGTCTTTCGGACTTGAACTTCCATATAGTGAAAATAATTCAAAGCTTCATCAAGGTGCTGTGGTGAACGTATCTTGAACCAAGGACCTTTTGAGACTAGCCGGAACTATCACACATACCGATTTCTGAGTTTATAAGTGTTCTTCTAGCATGCACTTTTATGGCCTTGTGCTAATCCTGATTTCACGAGCGCTTTAGGATCGGTCTTGATTTCATAGAAAGCGGCCACACTTTCGACACTCGAATAGGTAAATCAACTTTAGTGATTCTGCGAGTCACACTTATATGATTTATTAAGAAGTGAACTTCATCCTCTAACATGCAGAAAACCAACACTAGGCATATAGGAATGGAACTTTTTGTATAAATTCCTAGTGTTCCATAACTATAATTTAACTTGTTTGTACCACATTGAACTCTATCTATATTTTCAAGATATGAGTTGGGTTCCCATTAAATATAGTTGTGTTATTTAATAGACCTTAGTCCCATTCCTTTTGAGGTGATATATATCATCTCTCTTACAAGACCTTTAGTCAGAGGATCTGCTAAATTCTTGTTCGTTTTAATATAGTCGACTGTAATTACTCCTTCCTTGAGTAATTTTCTTATAATTTGATGTCTTAGACTAATGTGTCTAGATTTTCCGTTGTAAGTTTTGTTCGAAACTTTATAAATTGTGGCTTGGTTATCACAACTTATCATAATAGAAGGTGATGGCTTTTTCCATAAAGGAATATCATACAACACATTTCTAAGCCATTCTGCTTCTTTACATGCATCTGCTAGGGCTATAAATTCAGATTGCATTGTTGAATCTGATACACATGTTTGTTTCTTGGATCCCCAAGAGATAGCTGCTCCTCCTAGCGTAAAAATCCAACCAGTAGTTGACTTTGATTTTGATTCAAGATTATTCCAACTTGAATCACTATATCCTTCTAAAACAGATGGATATCCTACATAATGTAAGCCATAATCCAAAGTCCTCTTCAGATATCTAAGCACCCTAGAAATTGCATTCCAGTGCTCTTGTCCTGGATTACTTGTAAATCTACACAATATACTCACTGCATAAGCAATGTCTGGTCTAGTGCAATGCATGGCATACATTAGACTCCCAATAATACTAGCATATTTAAGTTGGTCCATAGCACGCCCAGTATTTTTCATTAATTTGATGCTAGGATCCACAGGTGTAGCAGCTGGCTTAAGTTCAAAATGATTATATCTTTTAAGAACTTTTTCTATATAATGAGATTGAGATAACGCTAAATAATTATCCTTTCTCACAATTTTGATTCCTAAAATCACATCAGCTTCTCCAAGATCTTTCATATCAAATTTTGATGAAAGAAACCTTTTGGTTTCTTCAACATATTTGAGATTAGACCCAAATATTAACATGTCATCCACATATAAGCATATAACAACACCAACACCATTTTCAAATTTACTATATATACATTTGTCGGCATCATTAACTTTATATCCATGGGATATAACAATATTATTAAACTTCTCATGCCATTGCATAGGAGCTTGTTTAAGGCCATAAAGAGATTTAACCAATTTACACACTTTCTTTTCTTGGCCAGGCAATACAAACCCTTCGGGTTGTTCCATATAAATCTCTTCTTCTAAATCACCATTTAAAAATGCAGTTTTAACATCCATTTGATGAATAACTAAATTGTGAATAGAAGCAAGAGATATTAATATCCTAATGGAAGTGATTCGAGCAACAGGAGCATATGTATCAAAGTAATCAATTCCATATTTTTGCTTATAGCCTTTAGCAACTAGTCTTGCCTTAAATTTATTTATAGAACCATCCGGATTTAATTTTCTTTTAAATATCCATTTGCACCCAATAGGTTTAGACCCGGGGGGAAGATCGAAAATAACCCAAGTTTGATTTGACAAAATTGAGTTCATTTCATCATTTATTGCTTCTTTCCAAAAGACAGCATCCCTAGATGTTACCGCTTCATGAAATGTGGTCGGTTCATCTTCTACATTAAGAACAAATTTAGTTTTGTTCTTAGTCTCATTTAAATCCCCTTCAACTAAATAAATAACAAAGTCAGGCCCAAATGTTTTTTCAGTTCTTTGTCTTTTACTCCTTCGTGGTTCAACGTCATTCGTTGTTTCTGAAGAAGATATAGGTTGTGAATTTTCTTCTAAATTTGAGGAGTCAACAGTCGAATTATTATTTTCTAAACCTTGATTCAAAGTAATAAACTTTGTTAGATGTTCAAAAAATTGCACATCTACCGACTCAATGATTTCTTGAGTTTCAAGGTTTAAAAATCTATAAGTCGTACTGTTACTAGAGTATCCAATAAAAACACATTTGTAAGTCCTATTTCCTAGTTTAGGTCTTTTAGGTTTTGGTTTTCTTACATAAGCAAGACATCCCCAAACTTTAAGACGTCTAAGATTAGGCTTACGATTAAACCATAATTCATATGGTGTAATATCCTTGTTTTTCAATGGAACTCTATTTAAAATATAACATGCGGATAAAACCGCTTCTCCCCACATCGACAAAGGTAAACCAGAACTGATTAACATTGAATTTATCATTTCAACTAAAGTCCTATCTTTCCTTTCCGCCGTTCCATTTTGTTGTGGCGTATATGGCGCCGTAACTTGATGGATTATCCCATGAGTATTACAAAATTGTATAAACTCACTCGGGTAATATTCACCACCCCTATCGGATCGTAGGACTTTAATTTTTCGATTTTGTTGAGTTTCAACTTCCGCTTTAAAAATTAGGAATTTCTCGAAAACTTCATCTTTACTTTTAAGTAAATATGTATATGCATACTTAGAGTAATCATCAATGAAAGTTAAGAAATATTTATTTCCACCACGAGTCATATTACTCTTCATATCACATACATCACTATGAATAAGATCAAGCATTTCGGATTTCCTCTCAACAGATTTGAACGACTTTCTAGTTATCTTCGATTGAGCACAAATTTCACATTTAGAAAGGTTATCAAATTTACAATCCGGGATTAAGCCGAGATTAGTCATATTTTTTATACTTCTATAATTCACATGACCTAATCTACTATGCCATAAAGAAATAGACTCAACCATATAAGCAGAACTAATATCATTGATTACATTAATTTTAATCATGCCGTTACAAGAGTACCCTTTGCCAATAAATTGGCCATTCTTAGACAATACAAACTTATCAGACTCATACACTAGTTTGAAACCTCTCTTATTGAGAAGGTCCCCAGACACAAGATTTTTACACATATCAGGTACATGAAGTACATCAATTAGAGTAAGTGTCTTTCCAGAAGTTAGCTTCAATTCCACTGTGCCTTTTCCAACTACATTTGCGCGAAGATTATTTGCCATCTTCACTTCTTTTCCATCAATTTCTTGATATGTTTTGAATGAAGAGCGGTCTTTGCATATGTGGACCGTTGCGCCGGTATCCAGCCACCATCCACTTTCATTATCAATTGAATTTGCTTCGCAAACAGTAGCAATAAGATCTTCAACATTGTTGGTTTCCTTCGACCCTTGTTTTTCTTTAAATGCCTTCTTTTTAAGACGACATTCTCGAGAATAATGGCCCGGTTTGTCACAGAAGAAACATTTTCCCTTCTTTTTCTTATTTGCACCTTGGTTCTTGAATTTGGAATCATTCTTTGCTTTAAATTTTGAGTCTTTGGTAATCTTGGATTTTTGATCCTCAACCATATTAGCTTTTGAATGACCCTCACTTTGTTCATCCTTATTTTCTCGAATACGAGTATCATCTTCAATACGAAGGTGACGAAGAAGGGATTCCACAGTATAAGTCTTTTCATCATGATTAATTTTCTTCTTAAAGCCATTCCAAGAGGATGGAAGTTTTGAAACAATCACCCCTACTTGAAATTCATCTTGAAGATTAATACCAGCGGCTTTAAGGTCACCAACAATTTGTTGGAGTTCATGGGCTTGTGCAACGACAGATTTATCATTATTCATTCTAAAATTCATATAGTTTGAAATTAGAAACTTACGATTGCTCGCTTCCTCGTTTTGATACTTTATCTCCAAAGCCTTCCATAATTCCTTTGCCGTCGGAATCATTCTATGAGCGCTATAAACAGTTTGAGACAAAGCATTGAGGATGTGTCCTCGACACATAAATTCGTCTTCTTTCCTCTTCACACGTTTTTGCTTTATTCCTTCGGTGTCTTCGGGTGTGGGCTCGGGAATTTGTTCAAGGTTATCATCTAGAATGTATGCAAGTTTTAGTGATGTGAGGAAGAACATAACTTTCTCTTGCCAACGGGTGAAATTTCCGCCACCAAAACGGTCGAGTCGAATTAAGTCTTGAGTCATGACTTGGATAGATTGTGCCACAGTTCCTTCCATTTGAGTGGAGTAATAAGAATATAAGAATTTTGCCTAAAACTGTTGGAGTTTTCTTATGGAAAGAACGAAATATAATAATTAATTTCTGCAAGGCACGTTCTTGGAACGCTTTCTTTTAGGCAAAATTTCTCCCAATCCGGTTGAGACAGAACCAGAACCGCGAGTACACAATGGGTTTTGTAGAACCTGCCTTCAGGATACAATGCAGTATGAATAGTTGTTTGATTCAAACTATGTACTGTTTGATCAAACCCAAGAACACTCTGAATTTGTAACTTGATAATGCCAAAGTATAGAGGACGGAGAGAGGAGAAACTGGCAATTTTCGGTGTCCAAAACAGAGGTCTGGAACTCTTTTTATAGCCATTTCTGTGACTGTTCTTCAACAGTCACAACTCTTCATGGAGTGACTCAGCAACCGTTGGATCGTGCCTGTTTGGAACAGCTACGATCTAACGGTTCAGATTAGGCGTCCCATCGTAAGCGAATGGACATCCCCTACACGAAACGCTACGAGTTCATCTAACGGTTTAGATCAAGCCGTTTCGGATTTTAAACCCTTTGATCGGATCGTTTAATCACAACCGTTGATCTGTTTTACCTCGTCAAAACTTTAGGCTCCCACGCTCCAAGAGACGATGCGCACGTGCGAAGTGCCAAGTGCGCGTCAAAGCGCGCAATGCGCCCTAAGTCGCCCAATCGCCCTTTCGCGCGCCGCGTGTCGCGATTGGTGGGGCTTAAGCACCACCGCGATGCGTAGGATCATAGCCTCTTATTTGACTTGTCAACTAAGAATCTTAGTTGTCCTTTAGTTGATATACCACTACCTTTTGTAGTATTCTTCCAATGTGGGACAATATGGGATTTTGAGCATTCCCCATATCTTTCACACCCATTTGCTCATGTTTCTACTTTCTAAATTAAAACCCAAACTATGTTTAAAATAAAACACAAATAATATAATAAAATATTAACAACTAAAAATTAAACTCAATAAATATTGGAATTAATCCAACAATTTTGAACTCATTTGGTTATGGAGCTTGCAAGCTTCTGCGATAACTTTTGGTAACTATCTCTCAACCCACCTTTTACCATAAGAAAACTTATGTTGCAGTGTTCCTCTATGATTTAGTCTTTTGAATGACTTGAATCCTTTTGATTTTTTTTTTACAAAACCTAATTTGGAAAGTATTCATTAATAAACTCCTGAGAGATGGTTCTTTTAATTGTTTGATCTACGCTCTTATTGATCTATTAAAATTTTATCATGAATATATATATTGTTATTGATAGATCTTGTTTAAACAAAACATGTTGTAGTCATCATGTGCATAATCTGAACTTGGTTTGGTTGCAATTTCTTTGTGAGGATCCTTTTATGGTTTCTATAAATCTCAGGATTTTACTTTTCTCACACAAATTGTTTTTACAAGGTTGGAAAGTCAATTTATAAAGAAAGACTTTTCTATAGATGGATTTAAAATTTATTTCAAGAGCTTCCGATAATTTCATACTTAATAAACTACTTTTGTTACCTCTTCACTGGATAGTCTAGCTTTGGGTCTGAACTGGTGTTCTTCCACTTGGCTATTATTATGTCTAGTCTAGTTTTAAGAAGTTGTAGGGTCATTTAATCCTTGTCATTGAATACTAGGTATAGTGGGAGTACTATTTCATTTACACATTTATAATCTGGAAATTTGTACAAAAGTTATTGTTATAGTAGACTTGGGGTGTGAATGGTCTTAGGAACTAGATGACATGGGGTTTACAAGTTTCTTTGGGTTCCTCGTCAATAAAAATTGTGTTCTTCTCCCTTTTTCGCATCTCATTTTATCCCTATTTTAATTTGTTGTACTTTGAACATAATATCAATCTAGACCGTTATTTTTGTGTATGTATGTATTTTAACCATTGAAGTTTAAAGGGCTCTAATAAAAAAGTCAAAAGAGATTTTTTAACCGTAACACTTTACGTCTATAGATTACTTTCAAGGACATATTAAATTTGGAAGCTAAGTTGAAATAGCGTACTAGAGGGACTGATGAGAGTATTTTGATTGAGGATCTTAGAGCACGTGAGAATACTCTCAGGGAAAATCTCACATTTGTTGAGTGGGAAAGAAAGCCTTCAGGGCTTAATGGAGATTTTAAAGAAGGATTTCCTAGTCTTTAAAGAGTCTATTCGTCTACTCGAGTTTACGATTGCGGAGTTAGAGGATAGTTTGAAATATTCGAGTCATATCAACCTTGATTTGGAATCTACATCAGAAAATCTAGATAAGATGTTAGGCACCATCAGAATCAAAGATAACATGTGTAGGGTTGGCTTCGATAATCCAAACGTTTCCGGTACTAAAGCCAAACCCAAAATTTTGAGAGAATCAACCATTTCTTCGGACATTAGAAAAGGTCACCCCTTAGGTAACACTCATCTTCGTGTATACACTTGTACACATCACCACAGTTTCACAAACCTATACTTGTTGATTCTCACATCTATCACATGTTTCTTCCCATGCTATATCCAATGAGTGATTGTGGTTGCATGTTTCCATACACTAGCATTTGTGCTTCATGTTATATATTATTGCTAGTTATATTATGTTTGAGTCTTTTGTATTTTGAATTTTCTTTTGGGGTCTTATTGAAAAATACAAAAAAGATTTTGTTTTGCTTTTGAGTTTATTTTTCATTTGTTTTTAAAAACATCTCAAAACTTAAAAAGACTTTTATTTTATGTGTAGTTTGGTTTTACACATTTTGTGTGGAATATCGGTGTTTTTAATCAACTTCATTCCATTTTCCATATAGCTACGACATTTAATTATGAGTTTCAATGTTTAGATTGTTCTTAAACTTGCTTTCAGGGAGTATTTCAACTTTGATTTTCTTAATGAATTCACTTTGTATATGCCTTTCCACACACATTCATGGGCGCTTTTGGATTTTAACTTTACATGTTATATTTTTTATAAGTGAGATGTTATCTCATCGATTTTTTCATCTAAATATATTTTTGCTACGGGGGATTTTTACATGTAAGAACCATTACCCATGAGTTTGATTGTTATTAAAAATATGAGTGTGCACAAGAAATAGCTACGAAGGGAGAAATCTTTCTTGCGTGAAAGGCCAACATTGGTAAGAGTCTAAGAAAATAAGAGGTAAAAGAAAAGCATAAGTTGCCAATGCCATGCTTATAAAATTGATCATAAAAAGTGGTATTTGTAAAATATTTGAGTCGTAAAATAATATGTTCTTAACTTTTAAGGGTGTTAAAGTTGAATGCCAATGGGTTTTCACAACGAATGTTATGCTTAAAATGTCATGACGTTTTTTATTTATAAATCATTAATGTTCTATGCTTGTGTGAATTATGCTTGTTTGTCCATTTATGAGCACTTCATCTATCACTGTGAGGCTAAACCTTTGTTTGATAAATTTAATACGGTTAAATAGAACTCCATGGATATTTTTGAGTGATTAGGTCATGATCTTTTGTTTCTAGTTCACGCCCCTTCACTCTGTTTACCACATTATGTTTAGGCACATTGATACTATACTAGTTGTAAATATTATATGTCCTGTGTCATTTTATGGTGTTTATATATATATATATATATATATGCTTGTGCATCATTGGTATCGTTTTGCATATTTATAGATATGGTATCTTCTATTTTTAGTCTTTGCGTTTGCATTTAATCTTTGTATGCAATTTTCTTTATCGTTGAATCAATTTGGTTTCACTGGTATTCTCTTTGGTCATCATGATATCTTTTGTTTTTGTGTTTGATACCCTTTTCTTTCTTTTGTATTCATGTCGGTTTCTTATTTGGCATCAAAATTAGTATTATTTGGTCATTGTTTTTATTATTTGTGTTTGTGTTACCAATTTGTTTGTTGTTTCACGTTACACTTTCCATCATTGGATGATTTACTTGTTTTTCCTATATACTTATCCTTGTTTCATTTTTCAGGAGATTTGGTTATACTGAGGAGAAATGATGTTATAATTAACCTTGATTCTTTGTTCATTCCTGAACAAAAGGGATAGAAATGCTATCTCAGTCTTAATAGTTTAGGGGAAATTTTTTCCTTGGGGCGAGACGTCCTAACTTTGGTTAGACAAACGGGGATGGTCTATCCTTAAGCACTTGATATTGTTAGTTATTTAAGTTGTGTTTGGAGGTGTGTTTAAGTGTGCAGGTTTGCAATATGTGGCAAAGTTTACAAGCGTGCAAATCTATTCATAGTATGTGTATGTCAAGTCTGTACCTTTTCCTTTTAGGGTTGTGGATTGAGTCTTTTAGATGTTCTTGATGACCCACATTATTTTTTGTGTTTTGTTCCGGAATATCAAAAGGGGGATATTTATTAGAAATTTTTTTCGATATAGTCAATTTTTATGTATTTAGGCTTATTTTATGTTTGGAGAAAACTCTTTGAGTCATAGATTAGGACTTGGGTATGTTGAACTTTCAAGCATATGACGTGTTTTTTGAAGATATAACGATGAAGTTTTAGAGATTGATTTCATCATGTCGTGTTTCATTCCATGTTCTATCTTCATGTTCCGAGGATCTCCCAGGTATAAATGTGTATATTTTTTATCATTGGAACTTAATATTGGGTGTTAGTTTTTATAAAAATATTTTAGGGTTGTTTTAAATGTTTTTCGAAAAATAGATTTTTGCCTTTCAAACGACTTTGTAGTCTTTATTCAAACGAGGTTGGATATTCATTCAAACGAAACTTCAAATGAATATCGAATGAGATTTCTCTGTTAACAGAAGAAATATCTTTTTAAGCTCAATAGAAATCGGTTCGAACGAGATGAGTTGTTCGTTCAAATGAGTTTTATTTTAGTTTACATGAGGTATACAGTTTTGTTTAAACGAACTCTTATTTTCATTTGAACGAGTCGTCAAAATCTATGGCGCCTTGAAAATGTGTTTGATATATAAAGCGGTCCTTGCATCAGTTTTTGTTGTGATTTTTTAGCAAAGTTGTATTCCTATACATATCAAAAGTCTATCGATCCCTAGTTTTACACCCAAGTGTTTAAAAGCCAAGTTTCATTATCATATATAATTTGAGATTTTGTTTGTGGACACTAAGAAGGTTGATACTATTCATCTCTATTGAGTATTAATTTCGTTGGGTGGGCTCCATACCATCTGCTTTTGAAACTAATCTATAAATGTGTTTAAAATTAAAAATCTCTTTTAACTCTTCAGTAAAAACCCTTTAACTTTAATAATTGAGTATACACAAAAAAATAAGGTTTAGGTTGGTATGCTGTTCAAATTCTTATAAACAAAAGTGGGAGATAGAATGAGACGAGGAGAAGAAGTTTGAATACAATATTTGTTAATGAGGAACCCAACATGTTGGTAAACCCCAGGTCTTTTAGTTCCAAGACCACACACACAACAAGTCCACCGTAAGAACAATATAGGTACAAATTACATTTTACTATATGTAAATGAACTAGTGCTCATCATTAGGCATAAATTCTTCATATTTATCCCCATAGTTTAGAGTATTTTAACACTCTGTGCGGTGTAATTCAAGTTGATTTATCTCATATCATTTCTACTGACATTTTCTAACGAGTATGCCGAGTTTCATATATTTTTTTATCGATTTTACAAGTATTTAGTGCACACAAAGAAAGAAAGAAACTGGAAGAAAGGAAGAAAAGAAAAGAAGAAAAGGAAAAAGGCAAAAAGAGTAATTTGACATCTAGAATTCGGACGAGAATCCTAAAAGAAAGTTGAAGACCTAGAGTCTACAGGCACATAGGAAGAAAAAACATCCAAATCCGAGTCCCATATCAAAAGTTACGAGGAATCAAAGTTGAGAAGAAATCAAGAAGAAAAATAAGGAAAAGAAAAAAACTTGACTCATCAAATCGAATCGATGAAGAGGAACAATGAACCGGTTCGATGTTGGTAAATGTTATAGATAAGACAAACTGAACTAATGAGAATGAAAAATGAACCTATGTTTCCAAAACATCTGTATAAGGCGAACAGAACCGATACCCCTGGACAGGATAGGTTCGATCGAAGAATTTTGAATTATCTTTCTTCTAAATTACAGTTCTGCATGGTCCAAACTCTTGTAAAAACATAGTGTTTTTATTCCAACTTATACCAAACATTAAAGAAGTTCCTTTTTTCATAGTTTTAGAGAGAGAAGAGGGACAACAACCTTATGAACTCAAGTTTATAATTTTAGGGTTTGAAATTCAAGATTTGTGCAATAGAGTCTATTTATTTTTCTTTAATGTTTGAAGTTTATGATTTGTGTATGAGTTGTTTATTTCCAGAATTCTTAGATTCTCTTGCTTAGCTAGGTATTATTTCATAATGGTTTCGAATATATGCAGTGTAGAAAACATGGCTTTAATTAATTGCACCATGTTAGATTAGACTTACTCTTAATCTTGATTATGTATGATGCGGGCTAGTAGCCTCATATATGTAATGCTTGAGATTAATAAAGACTCGATTTAATTAATTATCTAATTCATGATTAGTTTTATATCCAGTAAATTACTAGGGTTCGGGGGGATTGTATTCTAACCTATTTTTCTCATTTATATTTAGTTAATCACAGTTATTTCACTTCTTCTTGAGTAGTTTAGTTAGTAGTTTAATTTAATTTTCATTTACTTAGTAGAAATCAAATTCCAAAAATTCATCAGCTTTTCCTTTTATTTTTCTATTGTCAACTTTAGGATTAGTTAACTTACCTATCTTCGTTACGTTCCACGTCCTATTTCCCTGAGGATTCGACATCGTCTTACTAAGTTTATTACTTAGGCAACAGGTTTGCACTTGAACTATAATTATCACACACTAGAGACACATTTTCAGTGGCGTCAAGTTTTTGGTGTCGTTGCCGGGGAAATAGGTAAACTGTTAGATTAGGATTATTTAATCTAAAATTTGACCCCAAATCTTAAAAAGCCAAAAAGAATCATAAAATCAAAAATCCAAAAAATTTAGAAAATTGAAAAGAGAAAAATATAACATCTCTCATATCCCTTTCGTGCAAAATTAGCAACAAAACCCTCAATCTACTTCCACACGCATTCATGGGAATCCAATAGTTTACTACGATCTTGATAGCCCGCACACTCCTAACGCACCTCAGTTATGGGTTCCACCTCCAAATTCCATTACAAGTCACATATCTAGGACACCGAGTGAGTATATTGAGTCAATTGGATATAGAGCCATGTATGGGCTCGCTAGTTTTGGTACGATTAAGGGTGAGATGCCATGTTGTCCCTTGAGAGAACTCATATATCCCGAGAGAACTGTCACCCCAAGATGCATTCTACTTTCGTATAATGTGGGACAATTCCATTTTGGTAATTGTATTATACAAATTCTTCCCACATTTCACGGGTTGGATTCGAAAAAGCCTTATCTCCACATTCGTGAGTTCGAAGAGGCATGCGATACATTTAGCGTTCAAGATTGTACACAAGATATCGTTCGCCTAAGGCTTTTCCCCTTTCCCTTAAAGGATAAAGCTAAGACATGGCTTTGGTTTTTATCATCGAACTCAATTAGATCATGGAGGGAGATGGCCTCAAATTTCCTCTTAAACTTCTTTCCCCAACATTGAACAAATTCCATCCAGACTCAAATTCAAAAATTCTGACAACAAGAAAATGAGTCATTTGATCGATATTACGAACGTTTCAACGAGCTATTTAGTACATGCCCTCATCATGGTTTTGATAAGTACCGTCTCATATCTTTCTTTCACCACGGGATAAGTATAGAATCTAAACAACTCGTTGAGACAATGTGCAAGAGACCATTTTGGGAATTAGATGAACATGATGCAGATGCTCATCTTATGTTTTTTGTCGAGGAAGCTCAATCGTGGGACACCTCTGATCCTAATACCCAAAATCAGATTCGATAAACTCATATCGCTCCTTCAGCACCAGGGCTTTATCATGTGGGAGATGTTGTCAAATAAAGGCTAAAATAACCAACTTGACCCATAAAAGAGAAGGTGTGTGATATTTGTGAGGCATAACATTCAACGAAGGAATGACCGACGATACCCGCCTACAAAGTAATGTTGCACGAGAAAGTGGATGTGATAGGTGGATTTAAGGGTATTTTCAATGCCCCACATGGTAACTCTTTCAACCCTTCATGGAGAAACCATCCTGGTTTTAGCTATGGGAAATAACAGGCTGCGTTGAATCCTAATTCACACATTGCCCCACCTTCACCTCTTCATTTTCAATAAGCGCCACGTATGCAAGAACCACCTCCCGTTCCATATATCATCCCACCGTGGAGAAATATCAAGGATAATTAAAATTAATTTGTCGAATCTCAAAACGCAACCAATGCTAAGTATGATCACATGCTCACCGAGATAAATGTGAATATCTTTACGTTGCAATCATCTTTAAATATCCAAGAGAAGGGCAAGTTTTTGGCTTAAGGCCAAACACCTCCTCAAGGTTAAGATAATGTTAGCTCTACCTCCCATGATCATCAATAGCAATGTCAAGCCATCACCACTCTACGTTGTGGGTTAGTTGTTGATTTATCACCTCCCCCACACGACACATCTAAAGACAAGTAGGTTTCATCCGACATGAAAGAGGCCGAAGATGCCCCCTTGAAAGAGAGTGAACATGACGACACTAGTGAGCCTGAAGTTGTAGTGAAACTCCCACCGCCGCACCATTCCCTCTATGATTGGATCCACCCCAAAAAGGAGCCTCCCGCGAAGACGTGTTAGATGTCCTTAACCAAGTAAAGTTGAATTTTCCATTTCTCGATGCCATCCGGAAAATTCACGCCTATGCCAAAGTAATTAAAGATTTATTGACGGTAAAAATAAGTCTAAAGGTGAAAAAGAATGTCTTTTTAGCACAAAATGTGAGCTCCATTCTACTTAATGACCTCCCACCAAAGTTCAAAGATCCGGGTGCACCTACAATTTCGTGCATTAATGGGGAAAATTTTATAGAAAAATCCTTGCTTGATTTAAGGGCGATTTAGGTGACCTTAAGCCCACAGAATCATTCTCCAACTAGCGGATCATACATTAATGATACCTCGAGGGATTGTCTAGGACGTGATATTCTAAGTGGACACATTCTACTTCCCGATAGATTTTGTCATTTGGGACATAGAGGCCTCCATCCATTCTAGCAATCATGTTCCCGTGATTCTAGGCCGCCTATTCTTAGATATTGCTAGTTCTTTGATCAATACACATAATGGTCAAATAAAACTTACTTTCGAGAACATGACCCTCGAGACAAATATTTTCAATATCGCTAAATAAGTGGGTGAAGAAGAAGAAATTCATGCGGTCGATCTCATAGATGAGATGGTGGAAGAGCACATAGAGGTAACTGTTAGTGGAAATGCTTTAGAAACAAGCCTTGTGAGGGGTAGTGAGAGTGAGAATACATACACCAAGTTTGAGCGAGAGGTAGAGGGGTTGAAAGCGCTATTAGTCGAGAGAGCGTCAACTGAGGACTTGAGAGAGATTAATTGGGTTTCTAGATTCGAGAAGTTACCCCTGAGGGAGTCATGCATGATCTCCCCTGAAGAAAAACTTCGCACCATCGAATTAAGGAATCTACCCTCTAACGTTAAATATTTTTATTTTGGAGAGGATGAGACATTTCCTATTTTTGTCTCCTCAAGCCTAGATAAAGAGCAAGAAGGTAAATTACTAGAAATTTTCAGGAAGCACCGAAGTTCTTTTGGTTGGAGCATAGAGGATTTAAAGGGTATAAGTCCCTTGATTTGTACCCATAACATCCACTTCGAGGAGGACGTGAAGCCCTCGAGGGAGATGCAAAGAATATTGAACCCCACGATAAAAGAGGTAGTGTGAGCAGAAATTATTAAGTTATTGGACGTCAGGATCATTCACCCAATATGGGATAAAAAATGATTGAGCCCTATCCAAGTTGTCCCGAAAAAGTAGGGAATGAATGTGGTCGAGAATGCAAAGGGTGATTTAATTCCCCAACGTACCACCACTGGGTGGCTCGTTTGCATTGATTACCGGAAACTCAATGTGGGCACATGGAAAGATCATTTCCCCTTACCATTCATCTACCAAATGCTAGAGAGAGTGGCGGGACACCCATATTATTTCCTTCTCGATGGTTATTCCGGATATGACCAAATAGAGGTATATGTTCTTAATCAAGAGAAGACAACTTTCACATGTCCCTTTGGCACGTTTGCCTACAAACGTATGCCATTTGGATTGTGTAATGCGTCTGTGAACATTCAAAGGTTCATGCTTAGTCTCTTTAATGATATGGTTGAGAGGGGAATAGATGTATTTATGGATGATTTTAGCGTTTTTGGCTCCTCTTTTGATCTTTGTCTTGTGAATCTTGAGAAATTACTCACCCGGTGTGTGGAAAAGAACTTAGTGATTAATTAGGAAAAATGCCATTTTATGGTGATCGAAGGGATAGTTCTTGGGCACATAGTGTTGTCCAAGGGAATCAAAGTCGATAGGGCCAAAATAGATGTAATAGCCAATCTTCCCCCACCTAAAGCACAAAAGGGCTTATTGGGCCATGCGGGTTTTATAGAAGGTTTATCAAGGATTAAGTTCCATCGCTAAACCCTTGAGTAACCTCCATATGAAGGATGTACCCTTTGAGTGGAACGAAGCATACCAATGTGCTTTTGATAAATTTAAAAGCATGTTTGTTTTCACCCCATCATGCGAGTTTCAGATTGGTCCCTTCCATTCGAGTTTATGTGTGATACGAGTGATTATGCTATAGGAGTTGTTTTGGGCCAAAGAAAGGATAAGAAATATCATGTAATCTACTACGCTAGCTGGACTTTAATTGGACCAGAACTCAATTACTCCATGAAGGAGAAAGAATTGCTAGCGGCAGTGTTTGACCTAAACAAATTTGGCTCATACCACATTGGTTCACCCATCACATGCTTTACCGACCACGACCGACCACGCGGCGCTGAAATATCTCCTTTCGAAGAAAGATGCTAAGTCTCACCTCATAAGGTGGATCCTACTCCTACAATAGTTTAATCTATCCATCAAAGAAAAGAAAGGTGTAGAAAACATCGTTTCTGATCATTTGTCTTGACTTTCTTCCGATGTGCCTAGTGATCCCATACCCATAGATGAATACTTTCTAGATAAAAAATTATTTTCCCCTTCTTCTCTCCCCTGGTTTGCAGATATAGTTAATTACCTTATCACGGTAGTCGTCCCTCCCGATTGGACATCGTAAGAGAAGAATAAGTTTATTACTTGGTCACTCATATTCTTTTATGAAGAACCATCTCTTTAAGTATTGCGCCGACCAACTCATCTGAAGATGTGTACCAAATGACGAGATCCCTAGCGATATTCATATTTGTCATACGAAAGCATGTGGGGACACTTTTCCACGAATAAGATGGCTGCTATGATTCTTCAAAGCTACCTCTATTAGTCCACAATCTTTCGGGATGTCAACGCTTATTATAAATCTAGCGATAAATATCAATGGATGGGAGCTATCACCCGACGAGACATGATGCCATTAACCCCTATACTCGTCATCGAGACATTTGATTGTTGGTGTATTGACTTCATGGGCCCTTTCCCTCCATCCTTTGGCTTCTTATACATCCTTGTCGTGGTAGATTATGTGTCAAAATGATTTTAAGTCATAGCTAGAAGGGCAAATGATAACAAAGTGGTGATCAAGTTCTTGCAAGAACACATACATTCTTGATTCAGTGCTCCGAAAGTAATAACTAGTGATAACAGTAAGAATTTTTGCAATAGGCCATTTCAAAAGCTTATGAGAGAGTATGGGGTCTTCCATAAGGGTGGGATGACTTATCACCCCCAATCGAATGGGCAAGGTTAGTTAGAAAATCATGAGATTAAGCAAATCTCAGAAAAAGACAGTCAATCCTAATCGGAAAGATTGGTCCCTACACTTAAATGATGCGCTATGGGCTTATCGAACCTCATACAAGAATCCCCTCGGGATGTCCCCATTTTCTCTTTGTGTATGGAAAGACTTCACATCTCCCCGTGGAGCTAGAACACAAGGCATATTGGGACATTAATAGGTTGAACTATAATTTGGATAAAGCCATAGAAACACGAAAGCTTCAACTGAATGAGTTGGAAGAGATGCACAATGATGCGTATGCGAATGCCAAAATATCCAAGGAAAGGATGAGACTCGCCCATGATCTAATTATCTGTCGAAAAGAGTTTCATTCGGGCCAAAAGGTGATTCTCTAAAACTCTTGGCTACACTTGTTTCCCAAAACATTGATGTCGATATGAACTGGCCCATTCATTGTGAGAAATGTGTTCCCCCATAAAGCTATGGAATTGGAAGATCCAAAGGGGGGAGATACATTCAAAGTTAACGAACAACGCCTAAAGCCATATCTAGAGGCGTATTTGGAAGAAGTCGTCACTATTTGGTTGTCGGACCCCGCTTATAGGGTTGAGTGAGCTGTAACGGAGCGGTCATCACACCCCCGATGCGTATGGTGTGATTCTCGTGTATAGTAGTAATGTGTAGGTTAGGATCGTTAGGAGTCCATATGTGCAAGTAGTGAGAGGATATGAGCTCAAGTAGACGGTTCGAGAGAGCATAGAGATCTTCGAGGGAATTTGTTTGGAAGTTTGAGCTAATCATGTGTAGGAATAGTTGGGGAAGTGTCCACAAAATTGAGAGAGAAAGAGTTTGCACTTCGAAGAGAAGAGGAGAACCCTACAGCAAACCGGACCAGTTCACCCCTGGAGGGACCAGATCGGTTCGGTAATAAAAAAAGAATGAAGAAAAAAGGAACCAGATCGGTTCGCCCATGGAACCCGGACCGGTTCGCTTTCTGCACGTTTTTGCTGCTTCCCTTGGTGCACCCCCTCCCCCCCTCCCCCCCCCCTCCCCAATCCATTCCTCTCCCTCCAAATCTGAATTCCACCCATTTCTCCATCCATTTCCCTGCATTCTTCCCCCTTTTTCCTCCACCCATTACCTTCCAAATCCCCCCCTCCACATACCACCTATAAATACACACCATATCCCACCCTTTTATTTTCACACCATTCACTTCCCTCTCTTACTCTCTCTCTCCATCTCTATCATTTTTCCAGCAGCCCAAGTTTATTTCCAGATGGAAAACATGGCTCTACCCGTTAAATATACCTACGTTGAAATCCTCCCCGATGGAAATGGGGAGTTCCGTTCGCGTCTAGAGCGCCTATGGTGCGAGCGATTTTTCAGTCATTCTCATAAATTAGACATCGAGCGCCAAGTCAAATGGAACGAGTTACCTCCCTCCATCACAAACTTTTTCCTCCCAGGTGGCAGTGCCAATTTTTCAATGAACCACATGAAGTGGTTTGGGAGAACGAAGCGCGTTCTTTTTATGGCTCTCTCGTCCGCACGAGCCAATTTGAAGTCGACGCTTATGTCGACACGACCCTAGTCCCCTTCTCATTGGAAATTATGTCCTGAAAGCTAGAAACCAAGGGGGTTCCGGGCCCTAACCGGTACGGGTAACCCAATAATGCCGCCACAATTTCGAAAAGTACGTGCATCTCCCGCCTTGCACCGGGAGAAATTTGGAATCACGAAACTTTTGCGGTGTTAAATATTAATGACAAAGCCAACATCACTTTCCAACTCGTATACGCCAACATCATACAAACTTCAAATGATTCGGTGACGCGCGCTCGTCAAGACACCCTCGTATACCTCCTCTTCATTCCCAACACCACTATACATCTTTCCCGAACCTTTTACACCGATATTCTTTACGTGGCCTTGGATCAAAAAGGCAATGCCCCTCTCCCATATCCCGACCTCGTCACCTCAATCATCGCTGATGTCGGTATCCCCCCCCACCCCTCCCCGAGCGGTTACCCGTCTTGCAAAGCCCATTGGGCAGTAATCTCACACAAGGAGTGAAAAGGAAAGGGAGGTGATACGAGTTACGAGGGTGGAGGATGATGATGATGACTATGAGTAGGAGGAGGAGGAGGTTGCGGATGTTGAGATGAAAGAGGGAGAGGAAGAGGAGTATGACGAAGAGGTTGATTCGGATTACGAGCCAGTGGGAGCGGACATCACTCATCGCATTGAGAACTTGGAAAAGAGTTTCAATTACTTTTTAAGGGATTATAGGGTGGACCATGAGGCATACCAACATGACAATAGCATGATGGTCAGCCTCCATGCGAAAATGTACAAGCTCCAAATAAGTGAGGGGGTCCCACTCCCCACTTACTTCTATGACCCCTAGGATCCTAATGCACCCGGCCCCTCTCAACCATCCCCATAGTAGGTCATGTTTTCTTGATGATGTGTTCTCTTGGTTTTCTTTATGTAGTTTGTTGTTTGTTTTGGAATTTTATTGATTTGTCACAATGGGCTATGTACCATTCTTTCAAGTTCATGTAATCCTTGTTGAGTAATACAAAATAATTGCATCCTTTGTTTATCTTTACGTGCTTTCCTTTATTTTAGACCTTTGTCCTTTTTCATAGGGACTTTGCAAAAGTCTAAGTTGGGAGGGGGGGGGGGGGGGGGGGGGGGGGGGGTTACACCTGCGCTTTAAAAAGTTCACAAAGTCCAAAGTGCCCAAAAAAAATAAAAAAAATAAAAATATTTTCTTCTAAATAAATTAAATTTGGAATTTGAATTTTTCAAAAATATTACTAAAAATTTGCTTAAAGTCTCAAATTGTAAAAATTCAAATGTACAAAGCCGAAATTGACCAAAGATGGGAATTGAGCAAAAATTGACGACTTAGCGAATAAGTGTGGAGATTGATTAATGCGATGAGATTTTGAGCCTATTTATTCTTGTGAGATTTTTCTATAAAAAATCCATTGAGGATCTCAATACCTTCGTTTTGATCGGTTACAGGAAATATGTGAGTTGTCACCTCGAAAAGCGTGCTAAAATATCTCTAAAATTAAATGATTCTCGAGACGCATATGGTATTGTGATTAATAATTCGGATAATGAAGTTAGGCCATCGTTTGGTACCCAAAAATATTAGCCATAAAAAGTTGTGAAAAATTATCCTTTTGCAACCCACTTTGAGACTAAAAAAATTTTCCTTTTCGTTTGTAACTAGAAAAATCCAAGTAGCCTGAAATTGTGAAAATGGGAACTTCAAAATTATGTCCAAATGGTGCAATAAAAAGGGGCAAGAAAAAAAATAGAATGATGCTCAACAAAAATAGAAATAAAAGAAAAGAAAAAATATAGAAAAATAGTAGAAAAAGAAGAAAAAAAGGGCAACATCCCAAAAAAGCACTAAAGGACATCATAAGAGAATTTTCCAATTCCGAAATTTCCCAACCATTACCAATGTTACCGAATAGATCTTAAAATCCGAAAAATTCTTAATCGAGTTCGAATTTCGAAACTAATTACTGCATAGAGAGATAAAACACGAACAGATAAAAGAGATATCAATTGGTGTGAATAAGAGGTGATGTTTCCCATTTTTCAATAACCATATTTCGATAAAGAGATCTTTTCATCCAAATAAGTTCTATCTTTCAATTTGTGTGCGTGAACTTGTGTGCCATTATTATTTACTCTTATAAATCACACATGCCAAGAAAAAATAGACACACTCCGAGTGATTCGTTTGTGAGAGCATCCCATGAGAGTTTAAAATGAAAGCGAATTTTTGAAAAGTAACGTGATGATCGACCGGTGGAAATTAGCGGTTAAAACCTCGGCTTCGCACACAAACTACAAATTAAGACTATTGAATATGAATTTACAATAACTGTTTTGGGGAGTTTAAATCGAATAATTTCTAAGTATTTTAAACTTTCTATGAGTCGACAACGAATTTTGTGGGCAAATCTACTGCAAACCCTCACGAGACTCCACTCGTCCTACAAGGGTAACCTAGGGGTTTAAAGTTTTGTTGCATATGCTAAAAAAATCCCTTGCCCAGGAAAGAGGTGCTTTATCCCAATAAAACATTTGATAAAAGCTTGACCTTGTTTTGATTCTTTTACATTGCTCAGGACGATCAAAGTTCTAAGTTACGGGGGTTTAATTAGGAATAGAATATTCATATTTATTCCCATAATTTAGAGTCTTTTAACACTCCGTGAGATGTAATTTCAGTTGATCTATCTCATATCATTGTTAATGACACTTTCTAACAAGTACGCCGATTTTCTTGTAGTTTTCATCGATTTTGCAGTTATTTAGTGCACGCGAAGAAAGAAAGAAATCAAAAGAAAGAAAGAAGAGAAAAGAAGAAAAGTCCGATGAAGAGGAAAAATGAACCGGTCTGGTGCTAGTAAATGTTTGGCATGAGGCAAACCGAACCAATCAAGATGAAAACTGAACCGGTTCGGTGCTACCAAAACTTCGGTATATCGATACCCCGGGACCGGATAAGTTCGGTTGAAGAATTTTTGAATTATGTTTCTTCTAAATTAGAGTTGTGCATGGACCAAACTCTTGTAAAAATGTAGTGTTTTTATTCCAACTTGTACCAGACATTAAAGGAGTTCCTTTTTGCATTGTTTTAGAGAGAGAAGAAGGACAAGAACCCTCGAAACTCAAGTTTATAATTTTATGGTTTGTAATTCAACATTTCTTCAATAGAGTCTATTTGTTTTCCTTTACTGTTTTAAGTTTATGATTCGTGCATGAGTTGTTTATTTCCAGAAGATCTCACATTATCTTTCATACGTAGGTATAATTTCATAATGGTTTCGAATATATGCATAGTAGAAAACATAGCTTTAATCAATTGCACCATGTTAGGCTAGACTTTTAAGGGTTGGGATTCATGAACCCAACCCGATGTGGTTTGCATTAATATAAAATTAGTTTCCATGAATTAAATAAATGATTGCATCATGTTGTCTAGTAGTAACAACGGTCGTAGGACTTTTAACCCCATTTACCCTAGGTAACCAAGGTGTTTAAGAGTGCGACGTGCATGTTAGCTATTTTGACATCGCTTTATTCTTACTCTTGAATATGTATGATGGCGCGTAACCTTATATATGTAATGCTTGTGATTAATAAAGGTTGGATTTAACCAATTATCTAATTCACGACTAGTTCTATATCCGGTAAATTAATAGGGTTCGGGGGATTGTATTCGAACCTATTTTTCTCATTCATATCTAGTTAATGATAGTTAGTTCACTTATGCTTAAGCAGTTTAGTTACTAGTTCAGTTCTGCTTAGGTTTCTTTATGTAGTTCATTGTTTTTGGAATTTTATTGATTTGTCACAACAAGCTATATATCTCTATTTCAAGTACATGTAATCCATGTTTAGTAATACAAAAAATTTGCATTTTGCCTTTGTTTATTTTTACGCCCTTTTCTTTATTTTAGCTTTTAGTCCTTTTGCATAGGGACTTTGCAAAAGTCTAAGATAAGGGGGGTATACATTATCTTTAAAAACTTCACAAAGTCCAAAATGCACAAAAAATTAAAAAAATTAGAAATTTCCAAAAATTTCCAAAAACAAAATTGAAAATTTTTGAAGAGCTAAAAATATTTTTCTTCAAAATAAATAAAAATTGGAATTTGGATTTTTCAAAAATATGAATAAATTTTTTCTTAAAGTCTCAAATTGTAAAAATTCAAATGCACAAAGTCGAAATTGACCAAAGATGGAAATTGAGCAAAAATTATCGAGTTAACGAATAAGTGTAGAGATTAACCAACCTGATGAGATTTCGAGCCTATCACTTTTTACGAGATTTTAAATCAATCCGAATTAAAATTAACTCAAAGTTTTCTATAATTTAAAGTCATTGAGGATCTCTATTCCTTTCCTTTGATCGGTTGTGGAAAGTGTGTGAGATGTTGTCTTGAACAAAGCGCTAAAAATATCTCTAAACTAAATTGATCTCTAGATGAATATGGTAAAGTAATGAGTAATTCACCATATACAGTTGTGAAAAAATTTGTATAACCCAAAAATATTTGCCATATAAAGTTGTAATTTTTTTTTTTTGCAAACCCAACTTGAACCGAAAAAAATTCTCCCTTTTCATTTGTAACCCGAAAAACCCATTTAGCCCAGAATTATGAAAAAATTAAGATACAAAAATAAAGTCCCAAAAGTGCATAAAAAGGGGCAAGAAAAGAGTAGAATAATGCTCCACAAAAATAGCAAGAGAAAAAAATAGAAAAAAAAATGAAAGAAAAAGAATAGATAAATAAGCAAAAGCCCGAAAAAGCACTAAAGGACATTATAAGAATATTTTTCAATTCCGAAATTTCCCAACCGTTCCCAATGTTACCTAATAATCTAAAAAATCGAGAGGTCCAAACTGATTCCGAATTTCGAAACTAATTACCGCGTGGAGAGATAAAACACGAAAAGATAATAAGAGAGATCCATTAGTGTGAATAATAGGTGATGTTTTCGATTTTCCAATGACCGTATTTTGATGAAGAGATATTTTCACCCAATAAATTCCGTCTTTCAATTTGTGTGTGTGAACTTGTGTTCCATTATTACTTAGTCTCATAAATCGCGCATACTGAGAGAAATTTCAACATTCCGAGTGATTCGTTTGGGAGAGCATCCCATGAGATTTTGGAATTAAATCAAATTTTCAGAAAGTAACATAACGATCAATTGATGGAAATTAACGGTTAAATTCTCTGCTTCGAACACACACATTACAAATTGAGACTATTGAATATGAATTTATAGTGACTATTTTTGGGGAGTTTAAATGGTACAAGTTTTAAGTATTTTGTACTTTCTTTGAGTAGACAATGAATTTTGTGAGTATATTTACTGCAAACTCTCAAGAGACACCATTCGTCATACTAGGGTAACCTAGGGGTTTAAAGTCTTATTCCATATGCTAAATGAAATCGCTAGCCCGCGAAATAGGTACTCTATCCCAATAAAATGTTTGATAAGAGTTTGACCTTGTTTTGATTCTTTTACATTACTCGGGACGATCATACTTCTAAGTTAGGGGGTTCGATTAGGCATAAATTATTCATATTTATCCACGTAATTTGAGTCTTTCTACACTCTGTGCGATGTAATTCGAGTTGATTTATCTCATATCATTGGTACTGATATTTTATAACAAGTACATCGAGTTGCATATATTTTTCATCCATTTCTCTCGTATTTAGTGCATGCAAATAAAGAAAGAAATTGGAAGAAAGAAAGAAGAGAAAAGAAGAAAATTTGAAGAGAAAAATGAGTAATTTTACATCTGTAATTCAGACGATATGATTAAAGAAAAGCTGAAGATCTTGAATATTCAAGAACATAGGAAGAAATGGCATCCAAATCCGAGTCCCGGATCAAAAGTTATGAAGAGTCAAAGTTAAGAAGAAATTAAGAAGAAAAACAAGGAAAAGAAAAAAAAAACTGGACTCACCAACCCAAACCGATGAAGAAGAAAAACGAATCGTCTAGTGTTGGTAAATGTTCTGCATAAGGCAAATTGAACCGATGAAGATGAAAAATGAACCGGTCCGGTGTTGCCAAAACTTCTGTATAAGGAGAATCGAATCGATACCCCTGGACCGGATCGGTTCAGTTGAAGAATTTTTGAATTATCTTTCTTTTAAATTAGAGTTTTGCATGGACCAAACTATTGTTAAAATGTAGTGTTTTTATTACAACTTGTACCAAACGTTAAAGGAGTTCCTTTTTGCATAGTTTTAGAGATAGAAGAAGGACAAGAACCCTAGGAACTCAAGTTTATAATTTTATGGTTTGCAATTCAAGATTTCTGCATAGAGTCTGTTTCTTTTCCTTTACTATTTGAAGTTTATGATTCATGTATGAGTTGTTTATTTCCAGAAGGTCTTAGATTCTCTTTTTTATCTTAGTACAATTTCATAATGGTTTCAAATATATGCATAGTAGAAAACTTGACTTTAATTAATTGCACCATGTTAGGCTAGACTTTGAAGGGTTGGGATGCATGAACCCAACCCGATGTGGTCTGGATGACTATAAAATTAGTTTCCTTAAATTAAATAAATGATTGAACCATGTTGTGTAGTATTCACAACCATCGTAGGGCTTTTAACCTCATTTACCCTAGGTAACCTGGGTGTTTAAGAGTGCGACGTGAGTGTTAGCTATTTCAACACCGCTTGATTTTTACTTTTGATTATGTATGATATGGGCTTGTACCCTCATATATGTAAAATTCTTAAGATTAATAAAGATTGGATTTAACCAATTTTATAATTCACAACTAGTTTTATATTCGGTAAATAACTAGGGTTCGGGGGATTGTATTCCAACCTATTTTTCTCGTTCAAATTTAGTTAATCACAATTATTTCACTTCTGCTTAGGAAGTTTACTTAGTAGTTTAATTTAATTTTCATTTAGTTAGTAGAAATCAAATTCCAAAAATTCATCATCTTTTTAGTTCATTTTCTAGAGTCAACCTTAAAAATAGAAAAAAAATGGAAAAACAAGAGAAAAAGGGCAAAAGCTCAAAAAAGCACTAAAGGACATCATAAGAACATTTTCCAATTCTGAAATTTCCCAACCATTCCCAATGTTACCCAATATATCTTAAAACCCGAAAAAAGTCCTAACCAAGTTCGAATTTCAAAACTAATTACCGCGTGGAGAGCTAAAACATGAAAAGATAATAAGAGAGATCAATCGGTGTCAATACGAGGCGATGTTTTCCGTTTTCCAATAAACGAATTCTGATGAAGAGATCTTTTCACCCAAATAAATTCTGTCTTTCAATTTGTGTGCGTGAACTTGTGTTCCATTATTATTTACTCTTATAAATTGTGCATACCAAGAGAAAATAGCCACACTCTGAGTGATTCTTTTGTGAGAGCATCACATGAGATTTTGAAATCAAAGTGAATTCTTGGAAAGTAACGTAATGATGGATCGGTGGAAGTTAGGGGATAATTTTTCGGCTTCAAACACACGCACTACAAATTGAGACTTGTTGAATATAAATTTAGGGTGACTATTTTTGGGGAGTTTTAATTGTACAATTTATAAGTATTTTGAACTTTCTTTGAGTCGACAACGAATTTTGTGGGCATATTCACTACAAACCCTAACGAGACACCACTCGTCCTACTAGGGTAACCTAGGAGTTTAAAGGCTTCTTGCATATGATAAATGTAATCACTTACACGCAAAAGAGATACTCTATCCCAATAAAATGTTAGATAAGAGTTTGACCTTGTTTGGATTCTTTTACATTACTCGGGATGATCAAAGTTCTAAGTTAGGGGGATTTGATTAGGCATAAATTCTTCATATTCATCCTCGTAATTTAGAGGCTTTTATCATCTTGTGAGATTTAAATCATGTTGATTTATCTCATATTTTTGCTACTGACATTTTCTATGTATTGCATTGAGTTTTGTGTTTTCTCGTATATTTTGCAGGTATTTTACACAATTGGATAAAAGAGAAAATCAAACTCGAGAAAGTTACAAGTGAAGGAAAGTCAAGGGTAAAATAAAAATTCTACATCTAGAATATGAACGAGGATAGAAAAGTTGAAGACCTTGATCCTACAAGCACATAGGAAGAAACAACATCATAATCTGAGTCACGAACCAAAAGTTACGAAGAGTCAAAGTTGAGAAGAAATTAAGAAGAAAAATAAGAAAAAGAAAAAAAACTCAACTGACCAAACCGAACAGATGAAGAGGAAAAACGAACCGGTCTGGTGTTAGTAAATGTTCGGCATGTGGCAAACCGAACCAATCAAGATGAAAAATGAACCGGTTTGGTTCTATCAAAACTTCGGTATAAAGCGAAACGGATCGATACCCTGGGACTGGATCAGTTCGGTTAAAGAATTTTTGAATTATGTTTCTTCTAAATTAGAGTTGTGCAGGGACCAAACTCTTATAAAAGTGTAGTGTTTTTATTCCAACTTGTACCAGACATTAAAGGAGTTCCTTTTTGCATAGTTTTAGAGAGAGAAGAAAGACAAGAACCCTAGGAACTCAAGTTTACAATTTTATGGTTTACAATTCAAGATTTCTGCAATAGAGTCTGTTTGTTTTCCTTTACTGTTTGAAGTTTGTGATTCATGCATGAGTTGTTTATTTCCAGAAGTTCTTACATTCTCTTTCTTAGTTAGAAATAATTTCATAATGGTTTCGAATATATGCATAGTAGAAAACATAGCTTTAATTGATTGCACCATGTTAGGGTAGACTTACTATTACTCTTGGTTATATATGATACGGGCTAGTACCCTCATATATGTAATGCTTGAGATTAGTAAAGAGTAAATCTAATTAATTATCTAATTTATGACTAGTTTTATATCCGGTAAATTACTAGGGTTCGGGAGGATTGTATTCCAACCCATTTTCTCATTCATATTTAGTTAATCACAGTTAGTTCACTTCTTCTTAAGTAGTTACGTTAGTAGTTTAATTTAATTTGCATTTATTAGTAGAAGTCAAATTCCAAAAATTCATCGCCTTTTCCTTTTATTTTTTTATAGTCACCACTAGGATTAGTCAGCTTACCTATCATCGTCACGTTTCACATCCTATTTCCATGAGGATTCGACTCCCTCTTACCGGGTTTATTACTTGTGCGATCGATTTACGATTGAACCATAATTAGCACACACTAGGGACACATTTTCAGCCGCATCAACTCCTAATACACCCAGTATTAAATAACAAATAGAAGCCAATTAGTACAAACACAATTTTACGCTCAATGCCAGAGTATCCAATGAAGAGGTAACGTAAATCAAGTTTTAATAAGTCTGATTACTATTGATGGTTGGGAGATGGATTTTACAGCTAAGAATAGAAGGATTCTTGCTTTATGATTTGATATTTCAACCTTCTGAAAAATAGAAACAATTTTTGTGATAAAAATTATGATCGCGAGTTTTACAAATAAAATACAAAAGGGTCATCACAAACAAATGACAACTACATCATGTTTAGAGTAAATATGAGATTAGTACATAGATTTACTTTTGAACAAGATCTAATAACACATTATATATATATATATAAAGGTCACTGAAACCCCTTTCCAACGGCCCATCCCGTGCATGATTCTGACTTATGGTACGGATGAACGATTCGGTTTACTCCGAAAGCCACCAAACACTTCCAGGGCCCGGTTTACCAAATTCAAATCCCTGATTCGGGTAAAATGCTTGGAATGTCAAAGTAAATCTCCTAACCTTTCCAACAGTCCGCCACGTGCACGATTCGGACTTACCATACGGATGAACGATCACTTTACGTTCGACGATCCCCGTCCAAAGGACCGATGAGTGCTACCGAGACACATTTGATGCAAAGTAAACTCTCTAACCCAGGAGAGGTCCAAAGGACTTTCAAAGGTCTCTGAATTACCTTTCCAACGGTTCACCCTATGCGCGATTCGGATCAATGGTTCATGCTCTACGGTCGATTTTCCGAAAAGGTTTGAAAGACACTACCAAACGGCAGGTCTCAGACCCTGCTTATCGGCAGTGTGCCTAAACACACTTGCCGATAAGAAGGAACAGGGATATGTCGATTGGCAAGGCCCTGGGTATATAAAAAGAGATATTTCCGTCATTGAAAAGGGAGCCCAAATCTGATAGATATCATTCTCAGCAAATCCAGAAAACCTCTCTCGAAGTCAGCGTGATTTCCACATCCAAATCCCTTTCCAACCATCACCTTTCATCAAACATGGTGAATTAACTACCATCCATCATCATCCAAGTGAAAGGGTTGCTCTCCAACATTCAAGATCAAGCTCAAGATCTTCAAGAAGGTCCAATTTTCTCAATTCTCTCCTTTAATTCCTATAAATTCGCATTAACTTATTTTATTACTTAGCACTTTTATTCTCTCATCTCACATATCCTAATATATTTTTTATTTAGTAGTATTGTACATCTCTTATTTTCATACAAGTAAAAACCCAAAAACCAAGAAAAAGAGGGTTTTCTCATAAATTCCAAATGGGAATTCTCACACCTTTCTTACACTTTTCTCATAACTAAAACACTTTTTCTACACAAAAAAAAAAGAGAATCCCCTTATTGGATTAATGGGATAAACCTCACCCCTCGTTTTGCATACGAATTACGTGGACTTTGTTGCCTCTATAGGTTACGTAGGCGTCTCGGGGTAAAACCCGAGACTCGAGTCCTTTGTTTTTACTTTTTCTCTCATTTTCTTTTTCCTCTAAACTTCACTCTCTTATATTACATATATCTATATATACATATATTTGTTCTTAGTGGCGTATTATTCCACATGCGTTGTCGTTCCATCATAATGATCAACGTAAAGATAGTTGCGTAAATCTGATTTTCTAATATTATTTTTACATTCTTACGGATGACTCGCTTTACCCCTTCCATGGTACAAGTTGATGACTCCTATCTCCACTACATATACACATGCACACATATCACGAGGAAAATAAAAGGAAATAACAAAAACCCATGAGAGATCGTAAGGGTGGAATGGGTGCCTAACACCTTCCCATTTCGTAACTTAGCCTCCGGACCCTTTTCGAATCATTTTGGTTTTGTATGTATCAGTATGTCTTTGGATGTTGTCCTTTGGGATGGCTCCCTTTCTTTTGTCTGTTTTGAGTAAAATAGATTGGTGACTCTTTCTCTCTATATTTTTCACCTCACCTAATGACGTCGGCCGAAGCTCTCCCGAGAGGGACGCGCGGGACCTAGGATCCTCACTCCACCCGCCCGTCGCGAGGATCGGGGATGGCCACAGTGGAGACTCTGCTGGGGATCTGCATTTTAAGGGATAGACTCTATTTACATGCATGTTATGCTTGTTTATATTTTCCCCCATTTTGCGTGTCCCCTTTTTTCATGTGTACCCCATACTTATGCTTGTATTAACACACTTGTAGAAAATTTCTCCATGTACACTTCACACCATGTGCACCTAGGATCACATATATCCATGTGTTGCATGAATTACCCATCCATTACTGGTGTATCATTGGTACTTGTACTTTGCTTCCTATTTGGCATAATCAAGAAAGATATTCTCATCATAAGATACCAATAAGAGAATCATGCATGATTCACACGACATCACCAAAGAACATTATTATTGACCAAATTTTGCCCAGTAACTGGAGAGTCACTTCGTGATGGGCGCTGGTTCGGAAGGGCGCAGTTAGCCTAAGTGATATGACTCTCACCTTCCATTAGCCAAGTACCTTCGACGTATATCGAACGGTTCCCTCGCATTGTATCGCTTGACCGAAGTCATGACAGGAGATATCGTGGGGAACTCATTCACTGATAGTAAAAATATATTACCCTGCCGCGGAATGTATTCTTCTCTATTCAGTTCGCATACATACCTCATAGGTCATACAGGGTGCGGCCAGACTTCACTCAGGGCGCGGCCAGACCTCACGCAAGGTGCGACATCTCTTCAAGACACCAGGTGCTTGGCACAGGGTGCGGACTTGTCCATTATAGGCCGCGGCACTCCTCCGTACGATACGCAGCATGCCTCCAGCAGCTTCATTCAACACCGATTGCTTTGCAGGCCGCACCCCCTTCGTCTACAACTACTGCAGACTTGGTATAAGTCACGTGTTCAGGGCACGTGGCACAACACACTTACCTCATATAAGTAGAGGACCACACCTCGAAAGAGGGGATCGATTCCACACACGCCCGAGGCAGGCTCTACAATACAGATTCTCACTACACAACCTAAACATACTTCTTGGAGGCCACCAATATACATCATATTCGCCTCCCCGGCTTATCAGAATCTTCCATATCATCATGTACTCTCCTTATTCTCATACTTGTACGCCTCTTTAGGCATGATTATATTGTACAATGAAACCATGTAATGAGAACGGAGCAACACAATGGACATAGGCCTATTTTAAATGCTGAACCACTCTATATCTTGTCTTCTGTGTATTTACTTGCTTTACTTGTTCATTACGCACTTTACTCATGATTTGCTGATACGAGAACAACAAGTGGACGATTTCTCGTATCATCAGTTTGGCACCGTCTGTGGGAACCGAGACACTTCAATGTTGTTTCTCTACATATATGAGTTCTTAAACACCTTATTCGACCCCTTAGGGTCCTATGGATCATCTTCTCACGGGTCGATTACTGGTTATTGGGCTCCGCTTTGCATTTGCCCCCATGAATGGGTATTTCATATATCTGGATCTGTCTTTGGATCTTCATTTGATGGCTTTGGATCTATTTTTATATACCCCTGTGATATCATTCCATCTAGATAATGCTGAAAAGCATGGTGGACTTTAGTCCCGAAAAGGTGGATGATTAGGGAAGGGTTATATTTACTCACCCTTTTGTTGCCATCCGCCTATGATCTACGGGTTAACATTGAAATGTGCCGTCTTGCTCACCGCAAGGTAATTCTCTCATCGATGGACCCTAGTATGTTTTCTTGTGTTAGGGGAGAGATATCTCCACTGCCTAGACAGGGGTGCGGCCTGTAGGTTCGACAGCCTCTCGTGCCGTGACCCCTACTAGTGCAGACCTATTACAACAGCTCAAAATCACCATGGCAAGGAGTTGAGTGGCCTTTAGATTGACCTTGGTGATTAACATTAAAGGGATATGGTAGTGCACTTGTGTGCCATACTGGTCGCGGCCTCGTCAGCATACCATGGAGCAGTTCAACCCCTCCTTCCCAATATTTATGTGATCACTCACTTCTGTTAGTTTTGTCTCAGATTCTATATACTTTATAAAGACTAACAAAAGCACAAATGGAAGGAGAATCCAGCCAGAGCGCAGAAGTCAAGGATGAGATCGTGCAACTGTACAATCACCTTAATCACCTCTATGAAAGCCATGCCTCACTTCAGACCTAGGTCAATTATCTAACTCAGAGGGTGCTAATGCTAGAAGCCGCAGCCTCTCAGAATATAGGCGCGGGTGTGGAGGAAACAACTCAACCAGCCTTATCTACCGCGGTAGTTAAAGAAGCCGCGGAATCAACTGGCAGAAGTCAGAAAAGGAGAATAGAGAAATCAAGGAAAAAATCGGGTGTCTATACTCCGTTGACCTTCCCGATTGAAGAGATCTTTGAGTTCATCAAAGAGGACAAGCTTTTGAGGTGGCCAGAAAAGTTGAGAGCTCCACCCCACAAGAGGAACAAAGCTACCTGGTGCAAATTCCATCAGGACCATGGCCATGACACAGAGCGATGCTATGCTCTGAAGGATGAAGTTGAAAGGCTAATTGGGAAAGGGATGCTGCAGCGATTCCTGAAAAATGCATAAAGGACTCAGCCAAACCTGATAAGAGGCTGCATGCCGCATCTCATCCTTAGTCTTTCCAATTTTAACTATTTATGTTTATGTTTTATGAAGCTAATTACAGCCTTAATACTCAAGACTTTATGTTTTGTTAACAAAGTCATTAGCTGAAGCATACATATATAAATATATGAATTAGCAAATTTTGCCATATCTGATATCTCTCTTGGTTTCATAATCTGTTATCTCACAAAAAGACTTTTTGTCTTAAAAAGATTCCAGCGGAAGAATAATAAAATTATCTCGAAGGATTATTTTACTTCGGGATGCACTTATGGAGGGATTGCGATCTTAATTAGCTCAGAAGTTCCCCCCACGATGTGCAACTATATCTTATCTTCTGATGATCATATTCGCGAAAGCATCTGAGAATTCAAGGAGCTCCTATTAGCCACGGGGGCTTACAATGCCCGTTCTCAGCTTTTGGAAATCATAATTAGCCGCGGGGGCTTATAATGCTCGCTCTTAGCTTTCGGGATGCCTCATTGAGCCGGGAGGCTTATAATATCCAGCCAGGGATGGATTTATATATATCAGCAGCTGTGGGTGTCTTAATAACATAACCCAGCCTGGGGAGGCTTAATAGTGTCCCGTATATTAGCTGTGGGTGGCTTAATAACATAACCCAGCCTCAGGAGGCTTAATAGTGTCCTGCATATTAACTGTGGGTGGCTTAATAACATAACCCAGCCTGGGGAGGCTTGATAGTGTCCCGCATATTAGCTGTGGGTGGCTTAATAACATAACCCAGCCTGGGGAGGCTTGATAGTGTCCCGCACATTAGCTGTGGGTGGTTTAATAACATAACCCAGCTTGGAGAGGCTTGATAGTGTCTCGTATATTAGCTGTGGCTGGCTTAATAACATAACCCAACCTGGAGAGGCTTGATAGTGTCTCGCATATTAGCTGTGGGTGGCTTGATAACATGACCCAACCCAAGAAGGCTTGGAAATACCAACGTATGTCTACAGGGGCACATTATTCAGATGGACCAGAAATGTGCCGCCGCCCACCGATACGGTTGGAGAGCTCTAGGAGCCATTCAGTTATGAAAGTGCTAAGGCACTGACATCTTGAAGCATGAGAAAGATACAATGTCAAATGCCATGGTGGAAGAGAATCAATTGTACCAAGACTAAGGAAAGGCTTTATCTACGTGTTCCATGTTGGTTATGGGATGACAAAAGATAAGCGGTTCAGACAACCAGGTGCAATGAAAGTAGCTGGGGATCCATGTAATCAGCAATCCCTAGCCTTGAAATCATGTTCGCGGCAATCAAGTGAAGACGTTTACATGACGCGGCATAATAAAAGAACGCGGCTTGAACGCAGCAGCCTTGTGACGCAGCAGTCGATGTCCTTCGGGAGTAAAATTGCACCAGTTATGTGGGTGCGGACATTGGCAAATAATCATACTACGAAGAAATCGATCTCTGTCCGCGGACTTAAAATGTTATTTTTATCTAGACAAGGATGCATTTTCAAATATGAAGCAGTTACGTTCCACCATTCATTATAGAAAGCAATGTAAAACATGCAATGTAAAAGAGCAAGGAATTGCAAGCAATCAATCGTATACAAAGTGGTAAATATGGCCGCAGCCTTAGTATTAGTAGTCAAGATTATAGAATGAAGCCCGCAGCCACAACAAAAATTAAGATTACAAAAAGAAGGGACGCAACCCTGTATTAATGATGAGCAACAGAAATTGAATGAGTTTAAGAGGCTGCGTCATCATCTTCATTAGCCTCTTCTCCGTCCGTGGCAATCCCTGTCTCTTTATCTGCAGCCGCTGCTTCTGCCTCAGCCCTTAGCCTCTCTCTCTCTTCCGTCGCGGCCTTACGTTCAGCGATGCACTCTTGATGTTTAGCATCGCTTAACTTCCAAGAAAGGACCTCCTCCTTAGCCTCAGGGAAGCTCTTAATAAATCTCTACCGCAGCTCCTAATAGCCGCGGAGATATGCCCTATTGTTGATAAGAAAGAAGTCCTTGGAGCCTTTAAATGACTATATGGCATGGTCCACGGCTAGTTGGAGGGGGTCACCATGATCAACCTCTAACTTTTTTTATTACCGCGGCATGATCTTCAGCTTTTTGAGAGGACTTGGCTTCCAGCTCTTCATACTTATGCTGAAGGAGGGCGAGCTTACTGCTTGAAATCTCCGCGACACGGGCGGCTTCCGCAGTCTGGGTCTGGGAGGATTTCAGGGATTCCGCAGCTTGTTTGAAATTCTCTTTCGCTTCTTCCCTTGCCTTGTTCGCCTTCTCCAGGTCCATATGGGCTGCCTGAAGAGCCTTGAAAGCAGACTTCTTCCCAGCCTCAAATGAAGAAGTCCATGCAGCTTGTAAGTTCGAGGCATGAGTACTATTTTCGACCTCCTTCAGTCTGTACAAGGCCTCGTACTTCCTCTTCTAGACCACCATCACATCCGCGACCTGAAATAAAAAAGTTAGGAAAAATATGGAAAAAATATTGGATGCTAAAGTTAAAGAATGACAACTGGCACGTACCCTCAGAAGACTATGGAGGCCACAGTCCTCCAGATCGTCATGATCTTCTCCCACTAGCTTGTCAAGATCGGCGGCATCCAAGGATCTTTTCATTCTCCGCGCAGCCTTTGCGGTAGTGTCCCAAGAAGAATTGGGGTTAGGCTGCCTTAATTGGGGCCTTGGTCTACCATCAGGCCCATACTCTCCGCAGAATTGAGGAGGTGGTAAGTTCGTATTAATCGCCACAACAGGTGGTGACAGAGGAGAGGTTGAATGAAGGGGCAGATCAGTTGATATCAAGCTCTCCGCGGCCAGGTTTTCCCCTATGTCATCATCATAATGGTCATGCAGAAGGTTCTCATCATTAACCATTTTATCCATGGTAGGAGTTGTAGTTTTTTCGGCAGAGTGAGCCACGGCAGGGGTAGCATTATTTTTTACGGAGTGAGCCACCGCAGGTCCCTTGGCATTGGACCTCTTCCTCTTTCTGCTCCGTGTAGTATTGTTTAGGACGTATGCGTCCTCATCCATCTCCGCTAGTTGCGCCGCTAGCAGTTCTCTGTCAACTTCTTCACCTGAAAAAGCAACAGCATGAGTTCAAGAGAATAAATAACCGCAGAGTAAAAATCATGGCGCAGTTAATTACCTTCCGTGCCCATCTGTTGAGGAATGGACTTGTTTGGGAAAAATCCCACTTCAAATATGGTTGCTGATGTTACAAGTGTGTTCCGCGGCCTCAGCAACTCTTTTTTCCCGTCGCTTGTTCAAATGCAGATTGTCAAGGGCTGCAGAAAAGACAATTCAAAGGTTAGTGGAAGTTAAGCATATTATGTGAAATGAAAGGACGCGGCTATAGTCTTATTACCTAATTTTGAGGGAGACCCCCACTGCCGCGGCATTTTATACGACCTTTCCCTCTCATTCTCATCGGGGTGCATCTCCCAGCCTTCGCCGGAGATGTAAAAATATTTCCCCTTCCAGTTCTTCACATTGGTCGGTCTCCCAGTGTAAAGGGTCTCGTCCCTACCGCGGCTTGAGAGATAGTAGTAGCCCGCGAACTTCATTGAGTTCTCCTTTGGGTGGTAGAAGTGAAATAACGCCGCACGAGTGATGTCTTTTTTGAATAAGTTCTCCCAAAGGACAACTACGGCGAGAATGGCTCTCCAGCCATTAGGATCCAACTATGCTGGGGCCAGGTTCATTGCCTAAAAAAGGCAATGGATAGGAACTGGAACAGGCAGCCGTAACTCGTAAATAAAGGTGTGCAGAGGGAAGAAAATCCCATCATCGGATAGAACCGTGCACGGTCTTTGGTTAGCAGCAGGAGCTGAGCACGTCAAATTTTCTGGAAATTCGAAGGCCTCATCACCCGCTCAACCCAATCTTGGGTCATGGAGCCGCAGATATCAAGTGAGGCCAAGGGTCTCTCAGCCCTCCCAGGTACACCACCTGGGTTATCTCTAACGGTTGTGGCATCATCTCCTACATCCATTAGATGAGTGCTTGAGTTGGCTTCCTCTTCCATCGGCGTAGATTGGAAATCCTTCCCAGATGCAGTGTCCGCGGAGTCTGAGTCAAGTATCACGCAGTTTGGGTAATCTTTTAGTTTGCAAAGCCCTATTGATCTTTGAGGGGGCACAGAAGTAAGTTCAGGAGGAGAGGTTCCAAATTTCTTTGCCCAAAATCCTCTCAGGAACTCGTCTGGGTCAAAGCTCATATGGCTGCAGCAGTACCTGAAAAGTTTGCAGTTAGGTGCCGAAGCCAATATGGTTTGGAAAAGACTTTAAGAAGCCGCAGAAGAATTATTAATAGGTATTGAAAATATGTTTGGAATTATTTCCCTAACGTAGTTATAAATGGGCCAACTCTACTACTTGAACTTATGGGATCGTACTGTCCCTACTAGCAGTGGCCACCCCCATATTAGCATAGGAACATAGGCTGCCGCGGTAATAAGATCGAATTGCTTTAAGAGATTCCTGGCCACGGCCAGTCCTAAATTTTCTCAAAGTCAATTTGATATGCTCTAGTAGCAATTACAATTATTTAACATGGATATGTATTGGGTTCATGAAAATTTGAAGGATGTTCGAAACTACAAGGGTGGTGATTTGATGCCACGGATGATAATTTAAGGGACCGCGACCATTTGGCAAGGTATGACGTAGATAAGGATCGAATCAGTTCAAGGGAATGGGTTATTGTAATCCTATCATGCCGGTGCCTCTATCCTAAACATTTGATTATATAATTTTTAGCTGTTTTAAGATCAAACTCACAGAATATGAAGAGTTCGACTATGAACACCAAGAACAGTTATATGATTTTTTCACGGCATTTCGAGGATTAGAGGTTTAATTCAGCGTATGAAGATGGATCCTAACAATTGTTTGTTATTCAACTGAAACCCTAGATAACTATCAAATGATCCAGAAAAATAAAATCATAACAAAAGGGAAGAAAACTGTAAATTTCAAAGGCTTTTAAGAAAGTAAAGTGGTTGAAAAATCCCCTGGAAATGAAGAAACTTGCAATGCTCAGCTTCAGACCGCCTTGTACCATCACACAAAGCCTCGGAAGGTTGCCGAAATATGCAAGAGAAAGAAGGTGAAGAATTTGTCTCTCGATATGCTCTCAAAGTTTTGGAAATGTAATGAAGTCCATGGCCAGGAACAATTTATATAAGGGAGCGCGGAAGATGAATCGTCACTTTGGAAGCACCGCGACACCTAGGCTACTGAATCGCAGCCCCAACTGATCTCCCTTGGCACTATGGCTTGGGGGCTTATTGATAGTAAAAATATAGTACCCTGTCGCAGAATGTACTCTTCTCTATTCAGTTCGCAGACATACCTCATAGGTCATATAGGGCGCGGCCAGACCTCACTCAGGGCGTGGCCAGACCTCACTCAAGGCGCGGCATCTGTTCAAGACGTCAAGTGCTTGGCACAGGGTGCGGACCTGTCCATTACATGCCGCGGAACTCCTCCATACGATGCGCGGCTTGGCTCCAGCAGCTACAATCAACACCGCTTGCTTTGCAGGCCGCACCCCCTTCGTCTGTAACTATTTCAGACTTGGTATAAGTCACGTGCTCAAGGGACGTGGTACAACACACTTACCTCATATAAGTAGAGGAACACACCTCGAAAGAGGGGATCGATTCCACACATGCCCGAGGCAGGCTCTACAATACAGATTCTCACTACACAACCTAAACATACTTCTTAGAGGCCACCAATCTACATCATAGTCGCCTCCCCGGCTCATCGGAATCTTCCATATCGTCATGTACTCTCCTTTATTCTCATACTTATACGCCTCGTTAGGCATGATTATATTGTACAATGCAACCATATAATGAGAACGGAGCAACGCAGTGGACGTAGGCCTATTTTAAAGGCTGAACCACTCTATATCTTGTCTTCTCTGTATTTACTTGCTTTACTTGTTCATTACGCAATTTACTCATGATTTGCTAATACGAGAATGACAAGTGGACGATTTCTCATATCATCATTCACGTACGTCGAGTATATCGAATTTGCGCTCACATGTACCATCCCCACGAGGTATATAGTGAGGCAATTCACATACACTCAAGTATATCAAATGGCTTGTCCACACGTACCGATTACCCACAAGAGCAAGACATATATCGTGGCAGTCACGCCAAAGGGTGGAAACCTTTCTGATTCAACCAACCAACTGTATACCCACATATAGGTGTCAAACCTAGGGCACACATGTTATATAGTCAGTTTTAACCCGAAACTCTACCGAAATTCCGGGTCGACTTGCCGCCCGAATTTTTGCGCATTTTTAAAACGAGATCGTGTTCGTGAGCCTGATCATAAGTCCAGCTATAGCTTTGCATATATTACAAACCCAACTTTTTCAGGCCCGGATCCCGTCCGACATTTTATTTTTCATTTAGGATATTTTAATACAAATGAGAACATAATAATTATAATAATCATGTTGAGATTGTCTCTCCTTTCTTTATAAAAAAATAAAAAATAAAGAAAAACTTTCTCCGTTCTTTATCAAAAAGCCAAATACATTTCTCATCTCTGTATCGAAAATCCAATTTTTTTTTATTTCCATCTCAAAAAAAGAGAAAAAATTTCATCCCTTTTTCTCAAAAATAAATCCAATTTTTTGCACCTTCTCAGGTCGATCGCAAACCCTTGGTCTGGCTCCCTATTGGATTCGGTCTTGAATCAAAGAGCCATGGAGTTTCGTCCGTTCCCCTGTTACTTCTTTCGAGTTCGGAATCCATCCACCTTCCATGGAGAACACATATCAAGTACTCATTATGCAGTCGGATCTGACGGCAGCCCTAGCTCAGCTTGTGTCCAAGATTGATAACCTCCAAACTGAGGTCCGAGAAATGCAACGAAACCCAGATCCCGTTCCTCAAGAGCCCGAGGACCTATTCCCTAGTGCTATGGATCCACCCGAGCCTATCTAGGTTCTCAAAGAATATCAGCACGCTCCACGTGCCCCTCCTGTCAATGGGTCGCCGCCCGCCGAGCTTTCGATGTCGAACCTTGCCCAGCATGGGGCTAACTTGCCTATAATCATTGATCCGAAAGAAGAAGAGTTGAAAAAAGTTAAAGAAGACCTCAAGATGCTCACTAAGAAGTTCGACCAAGTCATAATCTCGGGGAATTACATGGACTACACCCACATGTCTCCTTATGCTAAAGCGAGGTTACCCGAGAAGTTTAAGATGCCAAATATCGAGAAATTCGAAGGAAGTGGACCCCCGATTGTTCATATTCATAGTTATCACTGTTCCATGACTCTACTAAGATCTTCTGAAGAAGTGATAGCCCAATTGTTTCAGCAAACTTTGAAGGATAGCGGCCTCCAATGATTTTTGTCTCTCAAAGAGTCCAAAATCCGTAGTTGGGAGGATGTAGCATGGGAATTCATGTCACATCACAAATAAAATAAAGAGATTGAGGTCACCTTCCGTGATTTAGAGATGCTCAAACATAACTCTGAGGAATTAGTTAGTAACTTCATAGCCCGATGGAGGGAAAAAGCAGCAACCATGGCCAATTTGCCTTCCGAGGAAGAACAAGTCATCATAGTGAAGAAGAATTTCTTACACTATGTCTAAGAAACCATGGGAGGATAATAATATCCCCACTTCCGATCTCTCAAAGAAGTAGGAGTATAAATAAATGAGGGTATTGCTAAAACAAATGTCGAACCAAAGAAGGTGTTCAAAAAATTCACCCCCAGAAAATATGATAAGCCTGCCAGTGCTACAGTCTCAACCATCAACAACATCTCTCAACCAACCACATCATGGACACCGGAAATCCACCCTATCCCAGTCCAAAAGTAATACACCGAGCTCCATGCTCCCCTTTCTAAAGTTTACCAAGCCTTTTTGAGCCAAAACCTTATCAAACCCTTGGATCCTTGTCCATTTACAAACCCACTCCCGATAAACATCAAGGAAGATGCTCATTGCGCCTTTCACCAAACTGCTAGCCATACCACTCACTATTTCTTCCACCTCCAAAACGTAATCCAAGTTCTCATTAATCGGGGTACCATCGCCCCACCAGCCAATCCTAAGACAAATATTATTCACAACCCACTCCCAAATCATACCAATGCCATCTTTCTAGAAGATAACCGAGAATTCGATCCCTCAACTCAAATCACACCCATATACTCTCCCAAACCTCTCCAAATATTCCCATATTTCCTCCTACACCCTGGTAGCCTCGCTGATCAGGCACTGTTACTACTTACTAGAGCATGCATCGCCGTCCGTACCCATTCCAAAAATAAAATGAAAGTATGGAATTATCAGAAGTCTTAAACCAACTCCTAGAGTCCGAGCCGAAATTTCCCTCACAGATGATCATTGATTGCCAAAGGTTCAGTACGCTGTTCTTGGAAGCACAGAAATGGGCTTGAGAGTCAGATATTTGGGTAGTACCGACCGATGAAGTCAGCTTAGATGATGTTGTCCAGATTATGGCAGAGATATTCAGGCGAACCAACGATATTTGCAATATGATTGAGTTACTTAATGCTATAGAACTACAAGGGTGTCTGGCCCCTTCACCTTCACATATCCCCACAGAATGGGAAGACCTATATAAAGAAGCCGTTGAAGTTGTGGAATGCATCGACTTCACATGGAAAGACAGAATTGTTGCCAGTGGATGCGGGGAAGAGTTCCAGGACTTAAATGAAGAACAGGCTTAAGAGAAAACTGGCCCAGTAGCCGACATATCTGGAATGATATCATTTGAGGAACTCCTCGAAAAAATAAACAAGGTAGAAAAACAACCCTAGGTTGATGAGGAAATGGGATTCATGTTCTTCCCTTCTTTAGTAAATCATATGACCAAATCAGGGAGGCATTACCCGATCCCAAACTCAATACCAGCCAATGACAAAGGGAAGGGCGTTGAAAATCTTCCTATGCCAGAAATGACCCTCGAGGAGAGCAAGATCCTCGATCAACTGAAGAAAACTGAAGCTAACATCACTCTATGGGGACTTTTCATGTCCTCCCAGTTACACATAAACTCTTTGATCAAGTTTCTCACTGGACCCACAGTTTTTCCTTCTACCACACCAGAGGAAGCGATAAATTTGGTCCGATCCTTAACCTCTACCCGAATGCTATCTTTTTCCGAAGAAGAAATCCCCAAGATTGGTCCAAACCACAATCACGAGCTTAACATCTCCGTCGAATCTATGGGGAAGGTTTTACCACTCTCTCTTGTCGATAATGGATCTTCTTTGAATGTTTGACCACTGAGAACCTTCAAATGTCTAGGACTAAAATAAAGAGACCTCGCTCTAACATCCACTGTTGTACGTGCCTACGATAATACCCATTGAGAGGTGATAGGATTCATAAAGCTTATAATAGGGGATGGCCCTATAAACCATGTCGTTGAATTCCAAGTTATTTACATCCCAGCTTGTTTCAATCTGTTGCTAGGACGACCTTAGCTTCACAGTATTAAGGGCGTCTCTTCCTTACTCCATCAAAAATTAAAATTCTTCGCTTACAGATGAGTCATCACCATTTTGGGCAACAACGACAATACCGAGGGTGCAAATACCAGCAGTCTAATCCTTGAGATATTGCACGGGTCAACTGATAAGATCCTATCAGGATTTCGAGTGGAATCACTTCTACTCCCGGTAGGGGACGACTTCAAAGAAAGGGTTTGTCCATAATACAAACCTCATGGAAACATCAATGTGATTCAGATGTTCAAAAATATGCACTTTATGCCCGGACTGGGGCTAGGACAAAGACAGTAAGGGATAATCGAGCCTATTGAACTAAAGAAAGCTTTCCCTCCTTGTGGTTTAGGGTATCAACCATCAGAACAAGAGCTCAGAATAATCCGCCAGTCTCGACTAAAGAGAGGACTAGACTACATCTAGACTATCCCAGGTGACTTTTTGAATGGACGATTCATCAAAGAGGGCGAAGACTTCCCCTTTTACGACTTTCCAGAACCCTAGTATGACCATACAGATAAGAAAATGAAGCCTGGAATGGAGATCTTTTTCCAAGACAGCTACCCATGGGCCGAGAGTCTCCAACACCATGTACAACCACTCATCAAATATCTCGAAGAGACATAGGAAAATAACTCCAAAGATTTCTTCAACTTATAGACACTGGGGTGACACTCTGTTTGGCACTAAATCACCAGATCCATCCCAACTGATAAAGTTTCTTATACACCTCTCCTCAACTGGCATGATGTACCAGTTCTACCTGCTGAAATATCCCTAATCCCAATGTTTACCCCATTTATTCTTCTGTTATCTATCCTTATTCAAATGTAATCGAATCCTCCTTTGATGTGATTCTTAATGCTGTTTTTCCTATCAATGAAATAAACGAAGATTTTGAGTATCTTGTTGTGCCTTACAATAACTATTTGTATTCTAATCAAACCTTTGATGATGATAATTTTGCAAATGAACAATTCTTAACTGATCTAAATAAGGTTAATAATGAACAACATAATTGAGTTCAAGTTAATGAAGAAGAGACTGTTGTTATTAACCTCGGTTCTAGTAGCCAATAACAGGAGATTAGGATAGGGTCTACCCTCGACGAGCATGAGCATGCACAACTCAAAAAATTGCTAAAGGAATTCGTGGATGTCTTCACATGGTCCTGTGACGATATACTCGACATTGATCCAGAAATATTTGAGCATGAGATTCCCACTCTCCCAGATTACAAGCGGGTTAAAAAAAAGTTAAGAAAGCTCCGCACCGAATGGTCGCTTAAGTTCAAAGAATAGGTGGTCAAACAGTTGAACGTAGGCTTCATTCGTGTGATCGAATATCCCACGTGGATAACCAACATAGTGCATGTACTAAAATCAGGAGCGAAGGTTCGGATGTGTGTAGACTACCGAGACTTGAACAAAGCCTCTCCAAAGGATGATTATCCGTTACCCAATATCGACATGATCATAGACAATACGACCCGTCATGCTCTCAAGTAATTCGTCAACGGGTTTGCCGGATATAATAAAATCAAAATGCACCCAGACTATCAAGAAAAGATCGCGTTCATCACCCCATGGGGAACCTTTTGTTACACTGATATGCCATTTGGCCTCAAGAACGCTGGGGCTACTTACCAAACGGATGCCACAACCATCTTGCACGATCTGATTCAGAAAGAGGTTGAGGTCTATGTGGATTATATGATTATCAAATCCAAAACTAAAAAAGGTCATGTTCCCCCTCTCCAAAAATTCTTCGAACGACTGCGACCGTATCAGATGATACTCAATTCGAGGAAATATGTCTTCGGCATTACAAAGGGAAAACACTTAAGATTCATGGTTAGTGAGAAAGGGATAGAAGCAGATCCCGAAAAACTGAAAGCCATACTTGAGATGCCACCTCCCCGAACAGAGAAAGAAGTCTGAGGTTTCCTTGGAAAATTGCAATACATCAGCCGGTTCATCAGCCAGTTAACCTCCATCTGTGAACCTATCTTCAAACTCCTCTAGAAGGATTCAACTAAGGTTTGGAACAAGGCATGCCAAGAATATTTTGACAAAATCAAACAATATCTGACCCAACCTCCGATACTCACGCCACCACAGCCTGGTCTCCCCTTGATCCTATACCTAACCATAACCGACACTGCAGCTAAGGCTTTCCTAGCCCAATACCTTGAAGATTACCTCAAAGAAAGAGCCATATATTATGCCAGTCATAAAATGTCCGGATACGAAGTCAACTACACTGCTTTAGAAAAGGCATGTGTCGTGCTTTCCTGGGTCACCCAAAAGTTACGACACTACATGCTCGCCTTCCCCATCAAATATGTATCTCAAATGGACCCCATCAAATATTTTCTTGAGAAACTCGCCTTAGCCAGCCGAATGGCTCGATGGTTGATGCTCCTAGCCAAGTTTGATATTGTGTACGTCATGCAGATAGCCATGAAAGGAAGAGCCATCTTTGACTACCTCATTAATTACCCCATAGATGAAGCCGATGTCTGGATCTCCAAATTGCTAGATAAAAACATCATGTGCACTGCCCAGGAAAATCTCCGGTGGAAAATGTTCTTCGAAGGCACTTCCAACAAAAAAGGATATGGCATTGGGATACTTATGATCGCCCCAGATTATTATCACACTCCCATCGCCATCAAATTGGATTTACCTTGCACCAACAACATGGTTGAATATGAGGCATGCATGGTAGGCCTCAAGGTTGCACTTAAGAAAGGTATTCAATGCCTAGACGTCTATGGAGATTCCGCCCTCATATACGAGAAGCTCCAACCATTCCATGCCCACTTAGAAGAGCTAGCCTCCCAATTCCAAGACATCACCTTCCATTACCTACCTCGAACCAAGAATAACCTAGCTAACTCCCTTGCTATCTTGGCCTACATGGTCGACATGCCCAAAGGAATACCAATGACCCCCTTTATTGGTTCAAAACCAAGACAAACCAACCCACTGCTACCACATTGAGCTCATCAGCACAGAAGATCCTGAGCTAGCCAATTACTGGTACTATGATATCTGGTGCCTCCTCAAGCATAGTAGGTGTCCCAAGGGTTCCAACAAGAGAGATCGAGTAACCCTTCGAAGGATGGTTACCCAATACATCATATTTTATAAATAACTGCTCAAAAAGAACTTTGATGGAACTCATCTGCACTATATCACAAGGGCTGACATTAAAAAGATAATGCAGAAGATCCAGAGTGGGGAATGCAGACCCCACATGAACGGTCACATGCTTGCCAAAAAGATCATCTGATAAGGCTACTACTGGACCACCATAACCCATGATTGCACCGCCTATGTCCGTAGATGCCTCAAATGCCAACAGTTCTCCAATTTCCAGCATCTGCCTCCACGTGAATTATACAACATGACTTCTCCCTGGACATTCTGCACCTGGGGCTTTGACATCATATGTAAGGTTACATCGAAGGCTTATAATGGGCATGAGTTCATCCTAGTTGCTATTGATTACTTCACCAAATGGGTCAAAGCTGAGTCATACGCAGTGTTGAACGCCAAGAAAGTATTCAAATTCATCAAGAAAAACATCACCAATGGTGCAGTTGAAGCCGCCACCAAGAACCTCAAAGCCATTATCAACAAAATGATCGAAAGATGTCGAGATTGGACCGACCGGATCCCATATGCCCTCTGGGGATACCGAACCTCAATTAGAACATCCACTGGGGATACCCCTTACTCTTTAGTCTACGACATGGAAGAAGTCATACCCGTGGAGCTAAAAATACCCTCATTGCGCGTCATGCTTGAGAGCAAGGTCAGTGAAGAAGACTGGTGCCAAAGACGTCTTTACGAGATGACCCTCCTAGATGAAATGAGATTAAAAGCACTATACCACATACAAGGGTACCATCACCAAATAGCGTGTTCGTTCAATAAAAGAGTCAAGGACCGGGGTGTCCGATAAGGGGACCTAGCCCTCAAAGAAATCATAGAACCCATCTGGGACCCTAGAGGCAAATTCAAGCCCAATTGGAGCGGCCCCTACATTGTCAAGAAGATCTTATCTGGCGGTGCTGCCATTATCACTGACTTAGATGGGGAAGAGATGGCTCCTCCAGTCAACCTGGACCGTCTGAAGAAGTTCTACCCCTTTTTCAAAATCTCAGTGCGCTATGACTCTTCTCATCTCCCTTCTATTCTTAAAAAAAAACTCTTTTCATTTCCTTCTACCCAGAACTACGTTGGCCTGATACTCTGTAAAAAAAACATTTTCAAACAAATTAAAACTTTTCAAAAACCCCAGAGGTACGTAGGCAGCTCATAGACATTACATGACCACGACCCTTTCTTTTTCACAAAATACTATTCTTTTCTTATCTCCGAGAATGACAGTCCATTCTAACATACACTTGAACAAAAGGATTATGTATGACTTAGAGATTAGTATAGATAGTAAAAACACACAAAACTCAACAAAAGGCATAACTGGATGATCAAAAACTTATTTATTTCACTAATAAGAAGTTACAGTACAAATTACATGGGAAAAAGGAACGGATAAACTCCCTTCCTCCTACCTTCCTAAAGAAGCCAAAATAAAATTCCCACATTTATTCACCATTATAAACTCTCCAAGAGTCCTATTCTCAGCTACAAGAGGATCCCTCTCCATCATCATCATCTACATCCTGGGGTCCTCAAGCTTCCCCTACCTGAACAGAGTGCCACAGGCGCTCCATGGACCGATAATCCCGAACCAGCTTCGTAAAAACCACAACACCTCCTTCCATCGTATTAAATAAGACAAGACACCTTTGTTCAATCTATACTGCCAATATTTTGCTGACCACCCTTCTCCACCACAACTTCATATAATCCCCAGGGATATGCCAAACTCTCCCAACAGACTGAGAGGAATGGGTCGACAGACGCTGACTCTCCCACAAAGATCCAAGCTGCATGCACAAACGCTCAGTTAAATCTTCTACCGAAAAGAAGTCTAGTGTCCGAGGTGGCACGAACTGCTCCTAGCCAAATTGACGCAGAAGTCGCTAAGAAAGAGGTCTTTGTGAGACCAACCAGCCGGACATATTGGTATTCTCCCACCTCCATAATAGGCAACAAATGTCCCCACCAAGGCACTGGCCAATACAGATTTAGATCCCCGTGCTCCACAAACCAGTTCTCCCAACTCTCGATGTCCAAGCCAACGCTAATAAAATAGCGCGAAAAGAAGTTGGGTACAACCGACAAAGGGTATTCCAGAGGAGTCACCAGGCGGAGTATCTCAGACAACCATATGAATAGCATCACGGGGCTACCCTTCAAGAAGTCAGAACTACTTTCTTGCCAGGCATCCAGGCCATTCAAGGTCTCCGCCAGTATCACTGCCGCAGGATTGGGACGATATGAAATCCAGGAAATAATGGATGCAAGTTGTGGGTAATTTTGATACTAAGCCCAGAACAAAGGCTCCGGCGTATCTAGCATCACCTACTTCCAAAAAATGAATAGATTATAATACCGTCGAAAGGGAAATCATTCCTCCAATAACCAGTGTTCTGGCCACCGAAGGCAAAATGCGAAGAAGCCTGTCCAGCAAATCCCTGGGAGAACGGGAAAATTTGGATAAAGCCGCAGCAACACTGGGATTTATCCCCAGCATGGTGAAAATTCCTCATATGTAGGACAAAGTTCATCCAACCCAAAGCGGAATACATGGTCTTCGAGGTACCAAAATTGTACTATCGTCGTCAGCATGTTCCACTCAATGGGCCACTTGCGCCACAAAGAGACTCGACGCATGCTGAAAGGATCGTAGTCCACATTATAAGAGCACATCGCTTCCAAGGCTTCGAGGTAGTTAGCAAACTCAATGCTACCAGGGAGAGCCATATTGCAAGACTAGGAGATAGCAAGCAAATAAGAGTGTGAAGGTATGATGAAAACACTCTACCTTTTACCCCTTTTTATACTTAAGAACTCTCACAAAAGACATGACCCCTGGAGAAATCGGAGAAAATCCTACCCCATAAAGTACAAGAGGCTGAAGAGGGCACTAATCAAACTTGACTGACGATAGGCAGGATGAGGGTCTTGCCGATCGGCAACCCCCTATTTTTGGAAATTTCCCTTTTTCCTCTTTTATCAAAATCAGAAGCTAAATAAAAAAATAAATTGATATTCTCAACATAATTTTAAAAATCCTCTTCCACCCTATATAATTTCTCTTTATTAAAACTTTCCTCCAAAATCCCAAAAATATCTCCTTTTATGGTCTCAGCAACAAAGTAAAAAGCACAGGTATATGCATTCATTTATTCATGATTAACTAAAGATAATAAAAAACCTCATTGCATATATATGTTTTTCTTCTATGTTACATCAAATTTTGCAGGAAATAAAGAAAAGCAAAAATAATGGGACTCAGCCCGAACCCACATTCTCTCTCTCTCATCTACCCTTTAGCCCTCTCTCTAAAAGCTTCCACCCCTACGATGCTCTCTCTTTCCCCTACGGTGAGATGACGTACCACCGCTACCCGATCCAGATTCCTCCCCGAACAAAGTAGACGGTACCAAGCAAGAAGGTATCGGGATCGTATATCAAATGTGGGAAGTCTCCGAAGATATCCAGTCTCTAATGTCCCTCAGCCAAGTGGTCAACACCGGGGCTTGTTGCAAGTAAAAGGTAAAATTAGTATCAAAGAGGGATAAAAATAGAAAAGGAACTAAAAAGAGGAATAAGGTATACCACCGGATGAAGGACCTCCTCTATCAAACCGAGCTCCTTCGGATCCATCGCATGAGGTTGATGTAGCATAGGCACCATCCCTCCATCGGACCGTCGAATGTTTTATGAAGGAGTGTGCAACCATACAAAAGGAACCTCTGAAGTCGCCGTCGTCGCAGACGTCGACGGACTGCCATCACTGTGGGAAGACCCCACCGCATGACTCAAACCAGCAGGAGGGAAGGGAAAGGCGTCATATATGCTAGGTGCCATCGACCAGATCATCACAAAGTCCATATAGTCATACGGAACGGCCGTATCAGTGTACAACAAGTAGGACTCGTTGATCAACGCCTTGATCCTCGCATCCTCCAGCAACAGCCGCTCCCGCCTCATAGACGTAGGAGGTTGTGCAGCTGGCACCACCAACTCCACCTCAGCATTCTGTCAAACCATTCGCTCCTCGAGCTACCAAGAATGGAAAAACTCATATGCCAGTAAGCGTCACAGGTGTGCGTTCACCCCATTCACCCCCCGTATCCTGAACGGTTGTCCCCCAAGGGTAAAAAGTCACCTGAAAATACCCAAGCAAGCATAAGTCAGTAACAAAATCATAATATATAAAAATTAAGACTAAAAAGAAAGTGACTTACCCTACCACTGGTCAAGCCATTCAAGACCTAACACAGTGCCTCCAAAGAAAGAGATCCTTTCGACTTCCGATTGTCCTTGCACCATCGATACGATCGGCAAAAGTCCTTAATAGTCTCGTCCTTCAAAGCGATCAGCTGGGTATTGCACCCAATCACCTCATAGAACCACGTTTACCAAAGACAGGAATTCATAATCAAAAAGAGACTTATAAGGAAAATTCGAATGCATGAAAGAAAAATGCGCAAAATTAAAGGATGCCTCGAGGAGATATGTGGCTCCAGTAAAAGTTTGTCGGCAGCACCATCTGAATGCATCCAAAGAAAAATAGAGGGTCGCCAAAGTCAGGCTCCCCCAATCATAGAGAGGGATGTTTGAAAAAAATCCTCAAATACGGCAAGAACCACAAGTGGACGACGTCGCCGCTCGACGCCACCATGAAACTTCCCAGCACTAATAATATGAACAACCGGGCCATCTGTCTCACCTGTAGCCCATCCTCCACATCAACCTCCCTACTCAGCAAAACATCCTTCAGCAAGGACAACTTAATAGAATCCCCAGACATTATCCTCCCTATGTCACCAAGCGCTGCACGCATTTCCTCTGGCCTGACCTGCAGGGTGTGATCAACCTCTATCTGCTATATGTCACAATCCAACCCCAGCATCTACTGAATGTCTATGGGAGTCACGGTCATCTCCCCAAAACCAAAATGGAAGGTGTGGGTAGTATCCCACCATCTCTCCTCCATAGCGCACAAGACCGCTGCCAAACGAGGTGTCTCATCCAGCGCTGACGCCAACCTCCCAAAACTAGTTGAGGATACCACCCAACGCACCAAAGGTGGAAGATGCTCCCAAAAATCCTTAAGCCCCGTCGTCCCGTGGGCACGCATGTTCTTTAAAGAGATGTCAAAATGTCAAAAGAAGAAACCCTGTCAAAATTTGAGAAGAACAGAAAAAAATCACCAAAAAGAGAAGAATGCCAAAAGTCAGGTTACTTACATAACCGCCGGGGCTCACCACCCTTGAGGAACGATGAAGCGACGACTTTCGCAACAAGGTTCGCTCATTCGCAATCGGCTCGAATGCATCAAAGGAGTTCTCACTCCCTAAAGCAAGAGGCGTCTTGGCCCTCCACTCCACGTTCGCCCAGTCATCGACAGTTAACCATTCCCTATGCGCTGCAGTGCTTATAAAGGCGGCCATTTCTTAAAGATCGGAATGCTAGAAAGATTTGCAGAGGAAAATCACAGAAAGAAAGAAAATAAGAAGCTGTGAAAAATGAAAGGAATTCTCCCCCTTTATATAGGATGCCAAGGGTCATTCCGATCGGCATTGACCCCCCACCCACCGATCGTCACTGACCCCTTACCTTCTCGAGGCAGTCCAAAAGTCCGTGCCACTACCGAATGGCACCCTCTGTACCATGCCATCCGGCACCCCCTCAAAATTTCATACAAAAATTCCCAGAAAATACCACAAAGCCCTGAAAAATTCTCAGAAAATTCTTAAAAATCCCAGGAAGGATTTAAAACATTTTCACTAAGAAAATTTTGTACTCCCTCAAGAGGAACCCCTAGTTCTCTAGCGGAACTCTCAAAAGCCAAGTGAATCTCCTCTCTATGAAGCTCTCGGAGGATCTCTAGGGATCACCTCCTATGCCCCAAAGGTCTCAGACCTCCCTGAGCAATACGTCCAAAACCTGGACCACTTAATCAATTCCCCGGTGGAATTTTAGCCATCCCTCCGCAAAATATCCAAAATCACAAGGATTTCCACATCAATCATTCTCCCCAACTCATTCACTATTCCCCAGCGGAACCCGAAATCCAATCTTTATCCTCTCTTAGGTCAGAATTGACCTTGGTCTTGGATCGTCACCTTAGTTAGGTCAGAATTGACCTCGCTCCTTGGTCATAACCTCTCTTAGGTTAGAATTGACCTCAGTCTTGGATCGTCACCTTAGTTAGGTCATAATTGACCTCGGTCCTTGGTTGTCACCTCTCTTAGGTCAGAATTGACATCGGTCTTGGATCGTCACATTAGTTAGGTCAGAATTGACCTCGGTCCTCTGGTGTTACCTCTATTAGGTCAGAATTGACCTCGATCTTGGATCGTTACTTTAGTTAGGTAAGAATTGACCTCGGTCCTCGGTCGTCACCACTCTCAGGTCAAAATTGACCTTGATCTTTGATCGTCACCTTATTTAGGTTATAATTGACCTCGGTCCTCGGTCGTCACCTCTTTTAGGTCAGAATTGATCTCGATCTTGGATCATCACCTTAAACCTGCAGAATTGGCTTCGACCCGCAGAATTGGTCATCACAACTTAAGCTCACAGAATTGGCTTCGACACGCACAATGCCCGCAGAATTGGTCATCATAACTTAAGACCATAGAATTGGCTTTGACCCGTATAATTTGTCATCTCTACTTAAGCTAACAGAATTGGCTTCGACCCGCAAAATTGGTCATCTCACCTACAAGCCCTTAGAATTGGCTTTGACCCGCTGAATTGGTCATCTCTACTTAAGCCCGCAGAATTGGCTTCGACCTGTAGAATTGGTCATCTCTACTTAAGCCCACAGAATTCGCTTCGACCCGCAGAATTGGTCATCTCACCTTAAGCCCGCGGAATTGGCTTCGACCCGCTGAATCGGTCATCTCTACTTAAGCCCTATGAATTGGCTTCGACCCGCAGAATTTGTCATCTCTACTTAAGCTGGTAGAATTATCTTCAATCCACAGAATTGGTCATCTCACCTTAAGCCCACAGAATTGGCTTCGACCCGCACAATTTGGTCATGTCTACTTAAGTCCGCAAAATTCGTCATCTCTATTCAAGCCCTCAGAATTGGCTTCGACCCACAGAATTGGACATCTAATCTTCAAGCCCTCAAAATTGGCTTTGACCCGCAGAATTGGTCATCTCATCTTCAAGCCCACAGAATTGGCTTTAAACCGCAAAAATTGGTCATCTCATCCTCAAGCCCTCAGAATTAACTTCGACCCAGATAATCGGTCATCCTCATCTTTAAACCCTCAGAATTGGCTTCGACCCACAGAATTGCTCATCCCTAGTATTCCCCCTTTAGGTCCTCAGAATTGGCATCGACCCTCTAAATCGATCATCCTCGCTCCCTTAGGTCCTCAGAATCGTCCTCAACCCTCTAAATTGGTCATCCTCCCTCAAAAGCATCATGCAGTGTCTATTCGATGGCTATTGTTTGTTTTAAACTCACCCATTAAGGGGATATATAGACACCCCATTATGTTACCCCTAAACTCTCCTTAGGTCTCTAGCACCTCCCTTCATCACTACGAACCTAGGTCATACCCCGAGTAATGATTTAGAAGCCATCGAGCACTCTCAGGCTCTCTTTAACCAAAATTTAAAGTCTTCAACTCCACCGAGACTAAATGAATCTTCTAAGGGCCCTGAATCCCCTTTCCAACGGTCCATCCTATGTGTGAATCCGACTTACCATGCGAACGAACGACCCATTTTCTCCCGAAACTTGATCTAGAGGCCACCAAATGCTCCCGGGCTCCAGTTGACCTAAGTTAACTCTTTATCTCGACTGAGAGTGAATGAGTCTTTAAATGTCACTAAAAACATTTTTTAGCAACCCATACCGTGTACAATTATGACTTACAGTATGGACGAACGATTCGTTTTACTCTAAGAGGTCACCAAACACTTCCAAGGCCCGATTGACCAAAGTCAACTCCCGAACCGGGTCAAACTCTTTGGAATGTTGAAGTAAATCTCCTAACCTTTCCAATGGTCTACCCCCCGTATGCGATTCAGACTTACCATGCGGACGAATGATCCGTTTGCATCCGACGATCCCCCGTCCAAAGGACCGACGAGTTCTTTTGAACCACATTTAACCCAAAGTCAACTCTCGAACCCAGGAGTGGTCCAAAGGACTTTCGAAGGTCTATGAATTACCTTTCCAATAGTTCAACCCGTTCATAATTCGGATCAACGGTTCATGCTCAACGACCTATTTTCCAAAAAGGTCTGAAAGACATTGCCAAATGGCATGTCTCACACCCTGCCTATCGGCAGTGTGCCTAAACACACTTGATGATTCGTAGGAACAGGGCTATGTTGAATGTCAATGCCCTGGGCCTATAAAAAGGTGGCCTTGCCCTCATTTCAATGGAGAGACCAGATCTGATTGATATCACTCTCAGCAAATCCAGAAAACCTCTTTCAAAGTTAGCGTGATTTCCACATCCAAATCCCTTTCCAACCTTCACCTTTCATCATCCCTTTCATCAAACTTGGTGAATTAACTACCCTCCATCATCATCCAAGTGCAAGGGCTGCTCTCCAACATTCAAGATCAAGCTCAAGATCTTTAAGAAGGTCCAATTTTCTCAATTCTCTCCTTAAATTCCCATAAATTCGCATTAGCTTGTTTTATTACTTAGCACTTTTATTCTTTCATCTCACATATCCTAATATATTTTCTATTTATTATTATTGCACATCTCTTATTTTCATACAAGTAACCCCATCCCCCCCCCCCCCCCCCCCAAAAAAAAAAAAAGAGGGTTTGCTCATAAATTCCAAAAGGGAATTCTCACCCCTCGTTTTGCATACGAACTACGTGGACTTTGTTGCCTCTATAGGCTACGTAGGCATCTTGGGGTAAAACCCGAGACTCGAGTCCTTTATTTTTTACTGTTTCTTTCATTTTCTTTTTCCTCTAAACTCCACTCTCTTATATTACACACACACACACATATATATATACATATATTTGTTCTTAGTGGCGTATTATTCCACTTGCGTTTTTGTTCCATTGTAATGATCAACGTAAGGATTATCGCGTAAATCCTATTTTCTAACACTATTTTTACATTCCTACGGATGACTCGCTTTACCGCTTCCATGGTACAATTAGATGACTCCTATCTCTACTACATATAAACATGCACACATATCACGGGGAAAATAAAGGAAAATAGCAAAAACCCATGAGAGACCGTAAGGGCAGAATGGGTGCCTAAACCTTCCCATTTCGTAACTTAGCCTCCGGACCCTTTTCAAATCATTTTCGTTTCGTGTATATCAGTATGTCTTTTGATGCTGTCCTTCGGGATGGCTCCCTTTCCTTTGTCTATTTTGAGTAAAATATATTGGCTACTCCTGCTCTCTATATTTTTCACCTCAACCAATGATGCCTACCGAAGCCCTCCCGAGAGAGACGCGCGGGACCTAGGATCCTCACTCTGCCCGCCCGCCACGAGGATCGGGGATGACCACACCAACAAAACACATTCAAATTTTATTCAACAAAATATGGTTTGGTTTTGCTAAATTAATTCAAGAAATAAAAATTAATTTTCATTTTTGTTTCTTTCAATTGTCTAAACCAACATTAAAAAATTCTAGAAAATGATATAAAATATGACAATTAATTTTTAAATTCTTGAAAATTATAAAACCCACAAGACAATAATATGAAAAATAATAAGTATAAATTGCATATAAGATGTATAAATACAAAAATATGGAATGTCTTACACAAATTAAAATTAGGTATTATAAAAAGAAAATTTGATTTTAAAATTTTTCAAAAATCTTTGTAGGATTATATTTAGCGTGTGCAACGAAACCTAGTGTATTTGAGATTGTTGTTACAAAATTGAGCCAACACAAACTTAAAGGATCAAAAAGGGTAGTTTCAGTTGTTTACACGGGATAGACTTTGTGTTTGTGGTGCTATGGTGAAGAATCGATGCGTTCGTCTTCCATATCCATAGACGATTGTTGAGCCTTATCAGTGGACATCGAGGCATCTGTCAAAACATATTGTTGATGTTGTGCGGGTGCACTCCTGTGTGTCATTGTGGAGGCGATGCTAAATATCAAAGACGCGTCAAGGATTGCGAGGGCATCGAGTCATTGTGTAAGTCATATGTCGACTTTTGTAATTCCTTATCATAGTGAATTTGTGTGGTTGGATCGTCCGAGATTTTTTTCATTGTGGGTTTGCCTCGTACATCATCATGTCATGTGGATTGACTTATTTTATCTTGCTATCACATACATTCATGAGGATAAAGATAAAATTAATTAATCTATTTTAACACAAGATGAGTAAAAAATTAGTGTTAAGTTTATTAGGTCTAAAGTCTAAATTAATTTGTGTGTTTTGACCATCCTCCGTTCTTTTACAACTTCATTATGCTCGTCCAATGCCTCCAATTGCACATGCCTTGGATCTGGCACTAAACCATAATCAAAGGTCATTCTTGTATAGGGTACTGCTAGTTTCATAGGTAAGATAATATTTGTTCCATATAGAAGAGAGAAAGGAGTGAATCCATTTGGTTTCCTCTTCGATGGTCTACAATCCCATAAAACTAGAGATAACTTATCATCCATGGCATAGGGAGATCTTTCGGTGTCTTCTTTAAAATATTGATCAAGGTTTTAGTTGATTGCTTCAACTTATCCATTCGCCTTTGGATAAGAGATCGTAGAGCTATTATGGATGATATTGTACTTATCATATATCAATCATATCTTTTTGCTCACAAATTGTTTTTCATTATATATGAAAATAACGTTTGGGATGCCAAACCTACAGATAATTTACTCGCGAATGAATTGAGGGATCACTTTATTGGTTATCCTCCTTAGAGGTATCGCTTCTGCCCATTTGTTGTATAGCTCTATAGCAACTAGGATGAAAGCCTTCCCATAAAAAGATGCGGTGATCTTTTGCACTATATAAAATGCCCAAGTGTGAAAAGTGTAATCATGAAAAATCTACAAGCTCACGGATGGAAAACGTACCATATTCACATGTACTTAACATGATTTACACCATTTTACATATTTAATGGATTCAGCTTCCATAGTGGGCCAATAATACCCCAAGCTCATCAATTTATCGTAAAGATTGGCTCCATCCACGTGTGAGGGTTAATGAGCCTCCTTTAACACTTTTCCATTTCTTCTTTGGCCCTATATTTCGTGAACTTCTCATTAAATCCTTTCTTGTGAAGTTCTACTTTAACCAGATAAAAGTGAGCAATCATTTTCTCCATGTAGATCTCATTTTCTCGCTCAATGGGCAACTCTACATCCTTCAAGTAAGATATGTATGGCCTCCTCCAATTGTCTAAATCTTCCACGAAATAAGACTTTATGGCAAGTCAAACTCAGTTTGGCATTTCAAGTAGACTTTCTATAATCAAGTGGAATCTTTGATCATGTTCGGCAAGTAATAGCCTCATCATTGTAAAATCCTATAAAGGGTAATGTTTATGTCTCCACGGTGTGTCTCATGCATCGCTCACAGCTTCTCACATGTCGCCTCTTCTCCCATAAACCTTTCTAAGTATCCCAATGGACTTTTGAAATACAGAGCACCTTCAAGCATGTAGAAGTTTTCTATCACTGATAATTTCATATTTTCCTTATGCGTTCCCAATTGCTTGACTATTAAGGCCTTTCAGTCTTTCGTCTCCTCGCTTAGAAATAAGGACTTCATTGTGGTAGGAATTATTCTCTTTCAAACGATGATTATTGTTAATGGATCATTCATTTCTATCTTTTGAGGAATTATTGCCAAAGCATCTATGTGCATGTTAATTGTTTGGGGATGCCTATCTTTTTCAACTGACAAAAATTGCTTTAATAAGCATTAAATTATTGTCTGTTAAGGAGAAAGGTTGGCATGTTTGAGATCAAATTTCCCATTGACTTATTTGACTACGAATTTAGACCCCCCCCCACCTCTTATGCATTGAACTCTCACCTCTCTTCTTACAACTTTAAATGGCCCAAGTATTATCACTTCATACTCTGGTTCATTATTCGAGCACTTGAAGTCTGACTTGTAGAAAATATTGATCTTTTTCTTTGTATTGGAGAGTATTATTTAGGCCCCTCTAGTGACCTATATAGACAAACCTTCAAATTTCATCTTTCACTCTTTGCTTTCCTTGCTCAAACAAGCTTGAAAGTTATCCCTGGTAAATCCTCGCTTACATGTTTAAAAATATGGCTTCGGAAGATGGCTAAAAGATCATCCAAAGATTGAGTGTTAATAGCTTTACGTCTAAGTCATTTCAAATCATATTACGAGAGTGTGAGAAACCACATGGGTGCTCGTTTAACTAAAATATATCTTGCAAGGAAATACTTAATAGGAACGAATTTGGTAATTATATGCACTATAGACTTGAGTAAGTAGTGCATTAACTTCTACGCCACAAATACTATGAAAAAGCAATTCCATTCCACACTTTTGTATTTAGATTCAATCCCAGATATCACCCTTGAAAAGTAATACACATGCTTTTCTTTCCCCTCTTTCTCCTGAACAAGAAAAACTCCAATCGATCTTTTAATATAAGTTAAATACAAGAGAAAAGATTTAATTTCTTCTTGGGGAATCAAAATTGAGGGAGATATTAAGATCTCTTTAATTCTCTCAAATGATTTCGGATGCTCGTCCCCCATGCCCACTTCACCATGTCTTTCATAAGTGGAGAGAAATGATGATTTATTTATGCTTAAGTTTGTATAAATTTCCCCAGGTAAGATACTTTGCCTAGAAAATTCTCCCCAAGAAACTTTCTTGTTATGACCCCAAATACACGCTTGGAGGGGTTCATCTGCATCTTGTACTTTTAACAACGTTCAAAAACTCTTCTAAAATCTTGGATATGCGTTCTTTCTATTTTGGACTTCACCACTAAGTCATCCATATAGAATTCCAATATATCATGAAATTAATCATTAAATATTGCTATCATTATTCGCTGATAAGTTACCCCGACATTCTTCAATGCGAGCGATATGACTGTATAGTTAAAGTTTCGAAGAGGAGTTTAAAAAGATGTCATTTTTGTATCTGTGGAATCCAGTTTGATTTGATTATATCCAGCATACCCATTCATAAAACTGTACAATTTATTTCCAATACAATGTATTCTATCAATTCTCATGAATGAATATTCATCCTTTGGACATACGCGATTCAAGTTCCTGAAGTCCACGCAAATCCTAATTTTTTTCTTATCCTTATTAGCAACATACATAATTCTCGAGAGATATATACGTTATTGGATGGACTTGATGAAACCTATAGTGAGTAGCTTCTCCACTTATGTCTTTATATTTAAGTCTAACTCATCTTTGTAAGTGAGATTATTCTATCTTATAGGCAAAATGTTCAACTTATGAGAGCTTATCTCACGTCTATGGCCGATATTTCAATATATTTTTATGAAAATACATCTATGAACTCTTTGATAAGGATGATGATTTATTCTATTTTCTTTGGGTCTAAACCTTTATATATAAAGATGGGCCTCTCATCACCTCCTTCTTCCCCAAGTTTAACTCTTCTAGCTCTTGTAGTTTCTCCCCTGTCTCGTCTTACATGCACTCTGGGGCTTCTTAAAATTCTTAAACATGCTCTACTATGTTAGATCATCAATCAGAAAGCGTTTTGGCATTGGGGTGACACTATCACCCCCAAACATTGCCTGCTTAAACTGTTATAAATGGTAAATTAATTTTCCACTCGGTAAAACCCCATTGTTGCACTTTCGAGCAAGCCTAGACTTGTCCTTTAACTTCGTTTTACATTTTACTTTCATATCAACATGTGTCCCTTGTGGAACTTTGAATGTCCTATAACACCCCGCTTATTTAAATAATAGGTGTACATCCTGCTACTCCACTGAAAACGGGAATCTTAAATGGTCCATTCTTAGCATCACTGTCGCATAATAACAGTACGAGACAACCACGAAATATTTTTGAAAATGGATGTCATATAATTTTGAAAGTTGACAAAGACAATTTCCAGTATTTAATTTATAACAAAAGTTGATAGATAGATAGATAGATAACAAATTTATAAAGATTCTACAAAACATAACCGAATAAGTTGTGGGTTAACATACTAATACAAAAGATTGCACCAAGTATGGCAGTAACTATGAATAATAACTGGGGAAACACGCCCGAATGTACAGACAGATCATAAATATATTTTTTCCAAAATATTGATGCGTATACTACAAAAATCCTACAACATCCGCATAATGTTGTAGCTCCTTGACACTAGGAAGGAAAGATCAAAGCGGGCACCCTTACGGAGGAGCACCTGAACATAATTAAGAAACACACAAGAAGGAAAATATAAACAGGTCAGGGCCCGATTGATGTGATATACGTGTGAATAAAATGCATAACAGTCATGAATACTAATATCATAAATAGTTTAAGTTCGCTCTTTATTATAAAAATCATCCATACCTCTCATCTAAGTGCACATCCTAGCTCCATACCATTTCATTAAGTTAAACTACCCATTGAATTAAGAGGAATGACCTGATTTTATTTAATATGCTTAGTTTTCACATTCATAAAATATATCTTCACAAGTCCATTTATCATTTGGGATCATACGCCATAAAATTGGTATATAGGTTCATTAACTCATTCATATGGAATGTCATTTTTGTGAGAACAGTTACAATCATAATATAACGATTGTAAGACCATCCTTCTGGGAGTCACACCACTAGATGCTCCCCTAAATGATGTCATATTCTAGGGCCTATAATCAAGACCACTTGGGTACCCTAAATCGTGACACGTGGGAAGCGGCCATATAACTTCGAAAGTGAGTTATAACCATACCCAGAATTACCTCACTTTGAATAAAAACAATCATACAATGTAACCACCGATCCAATGGCCCGAGGACTATATTCTCCCTACATCATTAGACAGGGGATTTACCTCATTCGGATAACTTCCCTCATGATAGCTTTTAGAGAGGTATGTATGTGCATGCCATAATCACAATATATGCCAATTAAACTGTACATTTAATATTTCCAAAACTATATGTGAATAACAATTTAGACTACAAGGTATAATTACCCTCGTACTAGCCCCCCAAATTCCAAAATGATACTACCCAACTCTACTCTAGTTCTATACATGCTTACTAGATGAAATGAGACATTAAGTTCTATTAAATAGTCCCCGAAATAAGCCTAAATGCCCCCTGACTAACCTAGGTTATTAATCCCCCTTATGTAAGACCCTAATACTCTTTATTACATCATTTTAGAAGGTTCTTAAGACTCAAACCTAAAAGAAAAGAAGTAAAAACCAAGTTGGAAAAAATTCATAAAACAACAGGATTTTGAATAGATTCGCCTAGGGCCGAATCGATTCTCCCCTGAAAGCGAATCGATTCGCTCAAAAATAGAATCGATTCATCTAAGAAAACCAACCTATTCTCTATACCCAAATCGATTAGTCCTTGAACCAAATTGATTTGGCTCCTCACACCTATAGCCACCATTTTTAGTGAATCGATTCTCTAAAGAGGGCGAATTGATTGGCCCTGGTCGGGATGCCCAGTTGTGGCTATGAGTTGATGATAACCATAATTCCCAAAAATATTTTTCTTCCATCAAACCCAACATCACCAATTCATAACTTCTCTAAATCACTTATTTAAGTTAACCTACTAGAAGAGACCATATAAGACAAGTCTAGACCCTATAACTTAGGATTTAACCAATAAAATAATCAAATTCCATTAATGGTTCAAACTCAAGAACACTAACTATAAATACAAATTATTCACACTCAATCATACATTTATGCAAGTTAGAAACCTTCCTCAAGATTGTAGCCTCAAATTATCTTCTCGTTGCAACGATTCCAAGTCCAAATCACCGAATTCTCTCTTTTCTCTCTTCTCTCTCAAGCTCTCACTTATCTCTAACCTTCTCTTTCTAGCTTAAACACAAATGAGCTTAAATGCTCTTGTAAGACTAAAATACCCAAAGCATCCAAAATACATTAAGTCCAACATTAAATGCTACTACATATTTAAAAGGACTCGTAAAATCATAATTAAGTTATGTTAACTCTTTAACAATAACTCGATTGGAATATAAATCATAACGTCACTTAAAGAACCACAACGCAAAAAAACATAATAATATACTATTTACATTCGCTTAATGGTAAATATGCAAAATTCAGTAAATATTATCTCTTAAATCACTTAAATTAATATTTACTTCAATTTTCTTTATTTTATATAATTAACCCACAAGGCAATTTAATATAAAAATAATTACTCAAAAGTAAGGGGTACTACATGTCCCCTTTATGAACTGCTCGGGGAACCTCAACTACTTTAATCGAAAAATCCTATACTTTTTCATCAATCTCAGTGTAAAATGTTGCATCAATTAAATGACTCTATTCCACCGAGAAAGGCATCTCAGTTATTTTTATCACTATTTCTGTTACACAAATGTTGGCTTTCAGAAATTGGTGCAAAGTGGAAGGCGTGATGTCATGAGTATGCATTTAAATACTTTATATCAAGAAATAGTAATTATATTGGAATTAATGACATGAAGTTTGATGTGAGAAGTAAATTTCCCCAACTTTATCCACATGTTAACATTTCCTCACGATCGCATGCCTGCACTGTCAAAGTCTGAGAGCACCAAAGGGGATTGTAAGATATTCTATTTTGAGATCCTCGTCTCGTAGAGTGTGCTTATGTGCATAAAATTTATTGATTCCAACATCTAGAAATGTTTGTGGGAAGCTTGTCCAATTCACTAGAGTAGTCACATAAAAAGGATTGTTATCAAAAAATGGTACCTACATGTCTTCCTTATAGAACACTAATTCTCACATGTACCTTTTAATAGGTCCATGATAGTTGATCAATGGGTCTCCCCTATTTTGTATAGCTTCAAAAAATTTCTTCGTAATGACTAACCTGGTCTTAGACTTAACTCTAATTTGATTGAAAAAACATTTTTAACTTGACTTTTCATAATCTCCTCACATTCTAAGTATATTTCCGCTTTTGCTTCATAAGTTTGCGCATTGCATACATACTGTACCTTTGAAGTTCCACCTTCATTAAGTGTGAGCACTACATTGATGTTTCCCTCTACAATCTCTAACTCCTGATCCCAATCACATTTATAGTTCGTATTGTCTAATTCGAGCAACTAATCACCATAGGATTTGTAATTTTCTACCTATTCTCAAGAGTTCATCATTTCTTCTAAATCACGGGCTACAACCATATTTGCAAACCCATATTGTTTGGTAGGAAATGGGTTCTTAATATATAGAGGATAAATTTGAATAGTGACACTAGTAACTTGCTCATTTATATTATCAGATAATAACTATCTTTGGTTGAGTGTTGCACTATTTGTTACAACTCACAAAATTTTGCGTCTACATTATCTATTATTGTGGGTACTAACCGTTCAAGTTGGGTGATCCCACTACTCTTTCTTGCACTAATGATTGTAATATCATATGGCTTCCTCCATTCTTTAACGTTCGACAATTTTTCTTTCCCTTAGTACTGTTGTCCACATAGTTGACAACTTATCTTCGAGCAACCTGAAACCTTTTTGGATGAGTAACCGACTGGTCCCTCCAACTATATGACTTTGGTTTTATGATCCCTCTAGTGATCCTTTCTGCTTTAGTGAACTCCCTAAATATGTCATATCGTATTTAATTTTTCAGATGGATCTTGTACTCCTCAAGAAAAGCTTCTACACAAATTTGCAACATCCTAGCCTCTGTGACCTCCTCATGAACATCTAGAGATATTTTTCTAAATTTCTTGATGTACTGCATCAGATCCTTACAAGGCTTCTTTACTTCCTCGGCCAATTGCCTCAGAGTAAATTAATCTTCAGTCACCAATAATTTCCAGAGGGACTCCCTGTGCATTTCTTGTGAGGTAAGATTATTATTCGATGCCAAGTGTGAATACTATGATTAGGCTTTCCCAATGAGAGTTTTTAGGAACTCTCTCATCCTTAGGATTTTGTCACTAAAATGTACACCGTGATATTCCACAAATATCTTGACATTCTCCTTTAGGATTATCTCTTTTGCTAGTAAACTTGATGAACTTTGGTGGAATATTCCCTTATGTGTAGCATATATAATTGATATTATCTGAAAAGGGATTATTGAACTTCTTATACAATATAGGAAACTCAGTCTGCTTAAGTGTTCACTTCTTCCAGAGTAAATTATTTTGAAGGTGACTCCTCCACCTCAACTTTTTTCATCACAAGATATGCAACAAGGGTAGGGGCTTGATCGACCGACACTTTTTTGGTTCGTATCACCTCTGGAACAAATGCTCCTCCAATAGGAACCACCACTACCATGGAAAAACATTACCCTAATTTCCCCGAATATATATTGTGTGGCTTCAAAAAAATAAATAATAATATAATACGATTCAACCCCATCAGCTACGGAGCAGTAGTTGAGTTGCTCTTTTGAACCATAAAAGGAATAGACCCTCGTGTTCTTGTAACCACGATATGTTCGTTGGAAATTTTGTCACCTGGAACTCCATTAACTACCAAAGTATCCTAAAAATAATATTCTTAGAACATTTTGAACTTCATTATACATGGTTGTGAGGATACCTCCCCAGCAGAGTCGACAAATGTAGGAGGGTAGTAGTACCGAGGTCTATGTAATTCTTAAATGGGTGAGGCATAACCCACACTAATGGAAAATTTTATTTAAGATAACAATATTTCAAGAGAAATAACATTGAAAAAAATAAACTTTTCCTTTTTGAAAATGAGACTTTAGTTACAAGAATGATCAACTAGTGATTGAATAAAACTTTTCAGTATTAAATAAAGGAATGAACACTCTTGAAAGCAATGATTCTTTGATAAAGGATAAGTAAGTAATTTAATATCTGAGAGAGAGAAGGGAGATATTATATATTGTGGGAGTTTGTATAGCATAACAGTGCTTGTTATATCATTCTCAACAAATGTGCACCTAGTTCTCTATTTATAGTAAAATGTTTAGAGCTAACCTGTCTATTGAGCACCTAAGAATATTCTTTTGTGTAAATATCTGAAAATATTTTGTGCTTATTATCTTTGTCACTGCCTACTAAGATCAGTCTTTTATGGTATGACACCTGATATAATGGACGAAAACTTGATCTTGTCACATATCATGCTAAAAAGTGCAATTTTGTCTTTTTTTGAAAATGCTTATTGGATATGTTTTGAAAATATGCGAGTGACCTTAAGGGTCATTTTCCAATTTTGGTACAAAAGTTATCTACGATCACCTCAAATGTACTCATTTGAAATGTTGATAAAAGTTTTCAAAGACAATGTTAAGAATACGAGGAACATTGAAGGATCCATCGTGGAGGAATACATTACTATGGAGGCATCTTTGTTCGCTAGGGAATATATACCCGACCCTAACATTGTAGATCATGGAGATGAGATCATCGGTGAAGGTGGTTTAGACATGGGAAAATGAGTTAAAATGGAAAGTTTACAATATTAGAAATTGGTTCGTCATACACGGGGTGAACATCGAGTTGAGTCAATCTGAGGAAGTTTTACCTAAACATTAGTCAGCCCCAGGAGTCCTACGAACCCAAAATAGAGAGGCTTCTAATCCACACCAACGACGCTCTATCTCTATTTTGTGCCATTTTCCTTTCTTTCTTTTTGATTAATTATTACAAATAATTTGTATTTATATCACCTCAAAGAAATAGTACAAGGCCTAAGTAATCTTAATAAATGCAATTTAAGAAAATAAAAGTATGTACAAATGTAAAAGTGAAAATGAAAATCCAAAAGTCTTCATGTCTCCGCGTCTAAGAATTTGGCAACGGTATTTGGTGATAAAGTTATTTTCGAAAGTATTAGCGCAATTCCAATGATTAAGAAGATGACAATGACGCCATTTATTGAAAAGTCTATTCTGTGTATATCGTTGTTGGAAGAATTTGTGAGTCAAAAATTCCCTTAAACCTACAAAATACACTAAAATCAAGTATAGTGACGAGTAAGGGTGTCAATCCAACTCCTTAATGTGGAAAAGAACAAAATGAAGACTAGTATGATTTTTAAAAATAATTTTTCAGGGGATATTTATTTTAACAAATGATGTGGTAAAATTTATTTTACACTAATAAATAAATGAAGATATGAGAGAGATATGAGAGTAAACAAGTATGAGGTAATTCAAAAGATTAAAATTTTACCCCTTAGCCTAATTATTTTAATTAATTAGTTTATCTGTTTGAAAAATTACGAGATATTTAAATCAACAAATCAACTCTCCTTGAAAATGTGAAATTAAAAATAGTCTTTTTAGAATATTAATATTAAAATTTCACAAACTCTATAAAAATTAGATTTTACATTTTTTTTATAAATCCCCGTTTAGGGGAAATTCACTAAAAATATTTTAAGACCTTAAAATGAAGATTGAGAGTTAAAAAATTCAACTTACAATATCATTTAAAAATTTCCTATCTATATTTTAATTGGTAAATAAATATTGTACGTCGAATTTACTATTTTATCTTGAAAATAATTCACACTCTCTCCCGAGACGTAAATATATTCATAGGGTGATAATAAAGAAATAAACTGAAAATAAACATAATTAAGCTAAGAGTTCCATATTACCCTTTAATAGGGTATAAATCCTCTCATTTGGATATTATTACATATGAAAAGTAATAATAATGCCATAAAAGTCTTGTGAAAAAGTAAGACGTAGAGATAAAATGATCAACTAAGTCTCCTTGCATGTAACAAAATCTCCCAAACTTGAACAATGACAAAATATGATTTTACAACCGAATGAAAATAAAAACTCAACTAAATATCTGTCTCTCACAAATTGTCTCAGGCTCACACTCAGCTCACAAAAAATACAAAAGAACAACTAAAAATTACGCTGCACTATAATACTACTCAAAAATTGAGTTGAAATGGGTTGTGGTTGAACTCTCCTCCCCTTTGTAATATATGTTCCCCTCCCCCCCCCCCCCCCCCCAACACACACAAAAAGTATGCAGACTTTAGTCTTCACATTTATGAGAGGTGCATGTGACACCCCACCCAATTAATACAGGGTGATCAGTCCTTTACCAATTTAAAACAGGATATTCAGTTGGTTCATTCTTAGCATCACCGTCGAAAATAATTAAACCATATTAATCTCCAAATATAAAATTAAGCTAGGTGTCAAAACATTTCCAATTTCAAGACCAAGTAAATCCATTTTCATTCAGTCTTAAAATATAAGCAATTCACCACGAATAGGAATATGATAAATACTGAACATGAATCAAGTACTGAAATAAATAAGACGCGGTAAAACCTCCCAGTTCAAAACTCCATACCATAAAGTAAACCGAATACAATATCTATGATGAAGGACTAGAAGTGGGAGACACATGCCCTAGATAAGAAGTCTAGATGAAACTGAATGGAAAAGATAGATGTGTCTACTGCAAGGACCTACAGCTTCCACGACAGCTGCAGTACGTCTGACACTCCAATCTCTAATTCTCATACCCTTGTGGCTAAGCACCTGATATAATATATATATATATATATATATATATATATATATATAAAGAGAGAGAGAGAGAGAAAGAGAGAGAGAGAAAGAGAGGAGATACAAGAAACGGGTCAGATCCCTAGGTTTAAATATGATTTAGCAAGTATTTAAAACTGGTTCTTAAAACAAGTCTTATACGCATGTTAGTTATCGAACTCTCATATGAGTTTCTCACCTCTCATCTATTGTGCACGCCTAACATAGATCTAATCTCCCCATAGTTATACCACCCAGTCTAACTAGTGAGAAACCACACTAATACTAACTATTCTCACCAGTAGTATCCCCATATCACCCATACAATACGTTATTCAGATAGTTTATCTCACATACTAAGTTTCATTATTCGCCGTTCGAATGGTTAATCTTGTATCCATTAAGATTATTTTATTTCTCATTTGCACTTTATCTACTAGTTTTCACAAAGTAGAAAGTTCTCCAAGTAGACTCATATATCTATATATAGTCTCATCATCCCTATATATATACACATTAATATTTCACCCTTAGGTTAAGACCATTTGGCGCAATGTAATGATTATTTTATTACCAAGTCTACTAATTTCACACAGAAGAAATATCCAGAAGTTGATATATATATATATATATAGTCACATCATCCCTATACATACATACATATATATATATATATATATATATATATATAATAATCCTGCACCCCCGGGCTAAGACCCATTAATGCACCTATCAAGAGAATCCTGCATCCCCGGGTTAGCACTCATTAATAAACCTATCAATAATAATCCAGCACCCCCGGGTTATTACCCATTAGTGAGCCTAACAATAATTATCCTTGTACCCCCGGGTTATAACCCATTATTACACCTAACAATAATATCCATGTACCCCCGAGTTATCACTCATTAATACACTTAATCAATAATGTTCTTTCACCCCCCGGGTTATCACCCATTAGCGCACCTAACAATAATATTCTTGTACCCCCGGGCTATCACCCATTAGTACACTTAACAATAGAGTCCCTGCACCCCCAAGTTATCACTCATTAATGCGTTTAACTATAAGATTCTTGCACCCCCAGTTTATCACCCATTAATGCTCTTAACAATAATATCACATAATAGGCATACACACATCCTATTAGAATTTATAGGTATTTTTCCAACCGACACATATACTTCTCATACGTACTTTAACCTCAACACTACGTATAGTATAAATATTTAGATTACTACCTCTCTCGTAATCTCCAGGGTACACTCTCTCTATACCGAAATAAATACAATATTTATTCTCACATACTTTTCGAAATTCCGTCATATTTAAATCTTCAATTTTGGCAGTTTCTCTCACTCCAATAAACCGGTAAACTCAAAACTGGACCTAAGAGAAATTCCCAAAATTCCCTACATCGTTCGAACCAGAAGGGTTGTCTCTTGAACCAGAAATAGATCTCGCTCGAACTAGAATGAGATGTCATGCGAACTACTGCCACGTTTCGTTCGAACGACTTTGTGCGAAATCCCTATCTCGTGTGAAGGACTTTGCTCGAGATCGCGCCATGTCCCTGTTCGTCTTCTTGCTCAGATTTTTAGAAATTTTCACCATTTTTTATTCTAAAAACCTCTAAGATTCATCACCCAACACCTCATCATCAATCCCAATAAAGCCATAGCAGTTTATATAACGTTCCTAACATACTAGGATCATTAATTCGTCATCAATCATCATAATTATATAAAATCCGCAAATTAATTCACATGAACCCTAGTTTCCAAAATCTCAATTAAAGAACCTAATCAACCCAGATTCGTTCATCAATAAATGATTCAATTTTGTGATTTAACCTCTACATACATGAAGGAATATCAACAACTAATTAAACCGACCTTTAATCATCATTTAACCTCCAATTTTCACCCAATTAACATGTGTATCATAATTAATTTCACATACTCTAGTATATGTATGATTATTGCTAAAAGAAAGAAAGTAATAAACACTTTCCACGAATATGACGATTCGATCCGTTGGTGATGTTGGAATATAAGCATTCCTCTCTTCTCGATCTACGCATTGGTGGTGGTGGTTGTGCAAGGTGGTGATAATTTGGCCTTCCCTCTAGGGAATTGGTTCTCCCTCACACCCTCTATGGTCGTTCTTTCCTTTCTGTGTCTCACAACCCTAAAGGACTTTTCTTGGCTGATAAAATAACTCCCAATTTTCGTCCATTAATTAAACCCAAAAATTTAATTTTGCCATAATGCCCTCTCGTGACGCCAGTTAGGCCCAAAATTACCTCGGGACCCAAACTAAACACCCGGGTATACTATTTTGACTATTTAGACCCTTCCGGACTCAATGGCACACTCGAAATCACCATACGAGTTAATAAAAATAAATTCTCTTTTTATCCCAATCAATCAGTCCCGACACGACTGACATGCACGTCAGACTTAAATTACCAAACTGTCGTATTTCTCACTTCCGACAATTTAACAAATATCAAAATTACATATTACATATCACACAGTAATATTTAATAGTTCACAACCATAAGTATTAACCCTTGGCACGCTAGTTGATAATTATTTTAATCCGGATTAATTAATAATTAAATCCTCACATTTTAGTTCAATTAATCCAATAGAAATAATTAATCACATAATTATTTAAATCATTAAAAATATGGGGTGTTACAGTGCAAGAGGGTTAAATGGGTTAGAAAGACATCCTGGGCATATTTAGGTTAAGGGAAAACATTAAGGTGTTTTGGGTGGACACAAGTGCATATGGAGAGTTGAATGATAGGGGGATCCCACCTACTGCTACCTATTAAAGCAAGCATAGTGTAGGCTAGAGGGTTGGACATTTTAGGTGTGGTAATGAATAATGGGTGTATAGGGGTTTAAGTGATGGTTTAGGCAAGTAGGAGGTGTAGTTACTGCTTGTGGCAATAGATGGGATTTTGGTTTTGGGATTTGGCTCGTACATAGTTAGCCGGGGGCTTGTTAGGTACTGTGGGAGGGAGAGATAAGGTTGCTATGATGGTGATAGGTTAGAGTGATAAGGTAGGTCTCAGGGAGAGATAAGGCTGCTATGATGTTGTGTGGTGTGTGTGTATATATATATATATATATATATATATAGAGAGAGAGAGAGAGAGAGAGAGAGAGAGAGAGAGGACATGGGAGATGGAAATGGTTTGGGATAGGGGAATGGACAAGGATAGGTTTTATTGGGAACTTGGTGTCTCCGACCACATGAAATTATGAGTTGACATTTTTTACTGCATTTTCTCCGCTATCTCCTTGAATTAAGACTTTTGAAACCGCAATTGCAGATCGGTCTATGAGATAAACAATTACATACAATGGACCAATATTAATGAGAACTAACACTTAAAATGAGTCTATTTGGAATATAAGTATAAAACTTTTGGGTCCTTATCACACAACCCCCAAACATAACTTTTCTAGTCCTAGAGAAAAAATATAGAGAGACTAAGATAAGTAACCAAAAGTGTGCCACTTTTCCAGGTACTTGTGATTACACTTAGCATGTGCAACAATCAGTTAAACCTATCAGTTGTCCTACATAACGAGTGTTGTCTTGTGAGTGTTTGAAGTGAATATACCCACAAAATTTCAAAATGTTATTTTTATTGAAAACAATTAGTCTCTCATTATACATAAGAAATATTACACACTCCATCTTTAAAGTATTCAAGGAATAGGAACATAAACTATGAAGTGTATTAAAGGGTAATCTTACCTATACCAATGACAAAATCGTTCCCAGAACTCAACGCGTGTTTGGTGAAATAAATTAAAATAGTTTCAAGTCTCATAAGAGTAATTCTTTGATTTGATTTTGAATCAACATTTTGAATTCAAATCTCACTAGATATGTCTCTTTAAAATGAATCTTTCTGAGATTTAGGTAAGTGTGTATCTCTTATGTTAGAAGGTTAGTAAATTTAAACAATGTCAAACGTCTCATATACATATAAGAAAGAATGGATACATGAAACAAATGATCTCATGAAAGAATGGAAACCACTATTTTTATAATGTCGAGTTATTGACCGTATGGTCATCTCATTCACAAGAACACCGTACAAATGGTTAAAATGAGGTTTTTTATGTAAAGAATGATGGGAAAATGCGATGGGGGACATAGACGATATGTTGATATGTGTTTTTTGAGAATAATGGACTACAACTTGAACAACTTATGTATTCATTTCACAAAACTTTGATGGCATGATTTTTCCATTATTTTCTTTTATCTTATTTTGTATTTTTTCCTTCTTTTTTTAGTTTCTTCTTCGTTTATTTTGTTATGCAATGCGAATTCTCTTTATAGAACACTAGTGAAGATGTTTTTTAAACTTTGAATTTGAACAACTCTTTTTCTAAAAAATAATTAGAAATAATAGAAATGACATATGGATGGTGTGGGTGGATATATATGGGGAAGGTAAAGGTAATGTGCTATAGATAATGGTAAGTGTGTGGGTGAAAAGGTTTGGTGATCGAGATAAACTCAGACACATATTTTATATAATTAACAAATGATGTCATTTTCAGTGGAAAAACCAAAAATAAATAATAATGAGACCATGTAATGACTTTAGTGTAGTATCCAAAGAGAGTTGAGTTGACTTGTGAGCCGGAGATTGCATAAATACCATCAAATAGGTCAAAAGATCTAAATTCATGGTTTTAAGTCTCCACCCATGATCCTGAAGGTTCCGTTGATAATTTTTTCACTCTTCAACTTTAGAATATTATGAAGTAATAAGTGCACAAAAATTGTTGAGTCTAGGCATTCATAGTGAAAAATTTCCTTGAAAGTTATTACTTAAGCTTATGAGATTAAAGGATAACTTCAAATTTGACAAAAATGTATTCCTGGACTTTAAAAAGGTGGAAGATGGATAAATCACGTCAAAAATGAGATAACAATTTCCATAAAAATATTTTAAAAAGGCTTGCTTTGTCAAAAAAAATTCGAAAGAGGTACAATGTTGATAAAAATTTTACCCCCAAATAAAAGGAACATTATACTCGATGTTAAACTATATTTGAGAATGAAAGCACAAGGTAGGAAAGAAAGTGTCATAATCAATCGCCAGTGAAAATATATTTCAAGAAATACCCAAGGTGAGGCTCGGATGATTATATGACACAAAAGGTACAAGCCTATAAAAAATACGTAAATCCTTGTGGGGAGGACAGAACACCACCCCCAACATAATAAGACTCATACAAAAAAAGTCGCCACAACATGTTGCTTCTCGATAGCAATAAGTTGAGCATCTTGAACTAGACATAAAGTTACTCACATTAAAGATAAAAACTAAGAGGTAAAGGTTGTAGATAATTGAGAGTGATGTCAATCAGCCCCCTAAAAGACTAAAAAGTCAGTCGTGGAAGATTAGGTCAACATGGTCAATGCACTTATAGGGCGAAGTGATTAACCCAATGTAGAGCATCGATGGACTAAGGGAGTAAGGAGGTGCGAAGGTATGGGAGAAGGATAAGGATAATGGAGAATAGGCATCGGCCATGGGCCTTATTGAGTGTAAAGGTGAAAGATAAAAGGGACATATAAGCATGGTGCTCAAGTTGTATGAGGGCATGTGGGATAGGTTTGGCAATATTAATGGGGTAGGCCTCATGGAAAGTGCATAATCATTCTATAAATATACAATGATAATGGTCGCTTCGTTACAAATCAATGAGCTGAAGATAAGAAAAATTAACACCACAAGCAAGTGGTGTACAATAAGGAACAAGCTATGTGTCACATGATGGGAGAGTGTCACTAAAAACACACGTTTGGATGGTGGTGTTAATGCAAAAAATTCTCCATCTACGAGGACCAATCAGAAAAGGACACATGTTATCCTACGTGGCAATATTTATACTTATTCGGCACCCGAGGAGAGTTGGTCGGCACCCGAGGAGAGTTAGTCGGCACCCGAGGAGAGTTGGTCGGCATACCAACCAACGCAAGGCATACCAAGCAACTCAATGAAGATCAACCATCCTAGAAGACCAACAGTTAGATTCATTGTATATAGACATAAATGTCTGAATGTATAAAGACATTGTATCTCTTTAACTCCCATCACTATAAATACATGTATTCCCTTAGCCAAAGGGGAGGGACAACTAAGAAACACCATACACAGGATACACACTCTTTCTCTCTCTACACCATATTGTGCTATTGTAAACCCTTGGGAATAAAATAACAGTGGACGTAGGCTTTATTAATATCTGAACCACTTTAAAAACCTTTTGTCTCTTATATATTTGATGTGAATATTTATCTTCATCTTCAATCTCATCCTCATCATTTATCTACTGTTGACGCCACTAAAATGGCAGAGGCCATTTTCTGTCTTCAACAGATTGGCGTCATCTGTGGGAACATGTTTCAAGCATTGTTATCCATCAAAAGCTAAGTTTTTATTTTCTCTACGTATAACTAATTATATGCACACATCTTTTTGTTAAAATCATGATTCTCATATGTTTATATCCATAAACTTAGAGATCAAATCAATTATATATTGTGCATACATCTTTTAATTCAATCATGATTTTATATTCACAAATTGTTGAATAAATTTTTAAAAATCTGCATAAATGTATATTTCATAATCACAAAGTTTGAGAAATTTGTGCACATATTATATTATTTCTCTTTTAAGGAGATAAAATAATTTCTCTATATTCATAAATCTCTTTTATATGAGTATATACATATTTGATTCATTTGGAAATCTTTAAATTTAGTCATAATTTTTATATGCACTAACCGTGTGATCGATTTCAATTTGGGGATTTGGTGAATTTTAGACTCATAAATATTAAACAAATCCTGACATATATGGATCCACTTGAAAATTTTCTGAACGGACGCTTAAACATGGATTAAATCAATTTGTTGAAATCCAACGTGTTTCCCATTTTTATAATTTTAGGAGATGAAAAGATAGTTTTCCTTAAAAGCTTTTTCTGTACATCAGAAATAAGAATTGGTATTTTTTAATCCTTAGGGATCTTCTAGATCAAATATTTTATTATATTTTTGACAAAGAAATAAGCATCGGCGAATTTATCACCAAAAATCTGTATTTGGTTCTTATATTAGATCTTGATTTAAAATCCTCCCCAATGAATAAGTAAAAGGGATCATTGATTCAAACTGAATACGACCCAATATGTATGGGTGACGATAACGCTCCCTTTTTTAAATCATATGCATGGGAATAAACATCTGGTTTTCCTTATTCAACAAATCATTTTATGGTTTCATTCACCAAACAGGACGAAATTATTGATTAGTGGAGGAATTACACAACGATGCAATATCCCAATAGGCAAAGATCCTTACAGCGTGGGGATTGAAAAATTCCTGGTCACCATATCTGACCCCATCCCTGACCTCCATACCAGAATTCCTTCTGCTCGGCGGACCTATGATTTTTGGTTGGAAATTACAAAAACCTATTTGTTGCAATCATATCCAGCTTGATGCGATATAAATATGGGAGCAAAGACGCCTACTCGGGCTAAAGATCAGGCTAAAGATGTACTTTTCAGATTTCTTCTTTTAAAATTGGTCGGCACCAAATGATACGGGTCGGAGACATCCGGTACTGATCGGCGGCATCACTCATATTAGTCGATGACATAAGCGAGAGACGATATCTCAAAGGATGAAGATTTGAAGTTTTCTTACCCACTTGATATTAGTCGGCAACAGAGGAAACAAGTTTTATATGAAACTAAACATTTTTATGGTTGGTCGGCGATATCTCTATCTTGGTCGGAGAGTTCAGATTCTTTTGGTCGGTGAAATCGTCAACTTTATTGGACCATATTATCTTGATCGGCAAAACACAAAGTTGGTCGACAATGAATATTATACAACTTGAGGGTTCCTAACCTCCTGAATAATGGTCAGTATGATTTTTATGTTGGTCAGAAAACCATTTTGTTGGTCGGCAACATGAATTTTGGTAGGAGGGGTTTTTATAGTTGGTCGGCGCAACATAGTACTGGTCGGCACCAACTTTAGACCATTTTTTATTGAACGTTAACTTCATTGGACCACGATTCATTGGTCGGCAGCAAAGAATAAATAAGATGGGCGACATGTCAGGGCTTTCCTATACCTGGTCGGTGACAACTATGCTGGTCGGAGGAAAAGGTGGGAAATCACTGATTAACGGTTGGTAGCAAAATTGAGGAGTTCCCAACCACCCACTTTCTAATCAATAATTTTTACTGCTAGATCCAATTCTTCTAAACAGGTTGATTACTTCTATATGTTGGTCCGCTATTACGCGATGCGAGAACATACTGCTCGTCGGACCATTTTTTGGTCGACATTCTCTTATACTAAGATCTGAACATGATTGTACATGTATAAGTTGGTCACCAACATTGTACTGCAATACCCTCTATCATCTATCTATTATTGGCCGTAGGTAGCAGAAAGGAAACGTTAGAATGGCAGATAGACGATTCCTGGATTTTCCTTTCAGTTGGAGAGTTTGGGTCCTATCATTTTGACAAAGTCAAAATCATGACCAAGATGTTAAAAGACGATATAACCCCCATATCCTTTATACCTTATCATTCTTTATCTTGAAATAATTTTCAAAACCAACTTAAATTTAGGCATTTGCTTAAAAATTATTTGGTAAAAAGTCCAAATCAAACCTCATATCTTGCATATTTGATAAAAAATCTGCTCACATGACATCATAGTCGGTATGACAAAAGATATATTATTTCATATTTCAAAATTGATATTTATTTGCCCAGCTTATTAATTTTGACAAAGTCAAAATCATTACCATTGCTACCTACTTTTTTTTAACTCACACTCCTCTTATAAAATAAATTTTTTAAAGCTAAATAAAATATACTCAAAAGCTTTATTTTAGAATAAATTTTCTGAACCAATTTATATTTGGTCTTTTGCTTAAAATTAAAATGCCTAGCATTTTTTTATAAAAAATATATGCCCACATGACACACGTGTGGCACAAACATTTTTTCATATTTTGAAATTTTTATTAGCTTGTGTTGATACACATTATATATTGATTAGATCACTAAATTATTCTCATGACTAACTATTTGAACTAGTCTCAACAGGAGTTCGGGCAACTGATTAAAATTCCATAGGGACATGATTCAATCCCGACGAAAGCTCGGTCTCAATCTTAAACTTATGAAAACTGTTATTGCTCGACATCAGGCAATTTTGCCTCGACATATCAGCCAACATATATTATTTCATTTTTTGAAATTGATATTTTTATTGCCCAAGAATATACATATCATATATATTGATTAGATGACTGAATTATTCTCATGACTAATCAATTCAGCCTACACATATGGTAGAGAAAGTTATTAATTTTTACAGGTACAAGATTTAGTGCCGACGAATGCTCATGAATAATCTTAAACTTCTAGAGAATATTATCATTGCTCGGCATTATGATATTTTATCTCAACGAGGAACTATTGATTGTATTATTGTTTAGAAATCGGCTCAAGCACAAATTATTCTATATATCCATTAGGATTCATATTCTATATTCATCTCATCATGGAGCTCGACGAGATACTTATTATCATATTCATCTCCGAGGAGAACTACAACATTTGCTATATTTCACCCCCAATGGATAGTTGGATGGGTAATTCTTATTTATATTCAGAACCGGCAAAGTACTCGACCGTTTTCTCATGTTCTGAAAAATATTATTCTTGTTCGGCTTTATACAATTTCGCCTCGACAGATCAGCAACACAGTTTATTATTATTCTAAATCATTCTTTATGTCTATGCATATTTTATATTTATCTCAGTATAGAGCTCGAAAAATTTCTTCTATATATATATATTCAGCTTCAAGGAAGTCTTCATCATTTATTATATCTTATTCCCAACAATCTGTTGGTCAGCTCCGAGGAGGTCTCCAGCATTTATATTATCTTATTCCCAACAATCTGTTGAGGAGGTCTCCAGCATTTATTATATATTATTCCCAACAATCTGTTGGTCAGCTCCGAGGAAGTCTCTAGCATTTATTATCTATTACCACCAACTTCGGTTGGTCGGGCATCAATTTACCACCAACTCCGGTTGGTCGGGCATCAATTACCACCAACTATGGTTGGCGGGCATGAATTACCACCAACTCCAGTTGGTCGAGCATCAATCTCTTCCAACTTCGGTTGGTCGGGAACCAATTACCACCAACTTCGATTGGTCGGGCATCAATTTACCACCAACTCCGGTTGGTCGGGCATCAATTACCATTAACTCTGGTTGGTCGGGCATCAATTACCATCCAACTCTGGTTGGTCTATAAATCAAATATAATTAACTTTAGTTAGTTAAACTAAGCATCAACGTGGGATGCAAATCATTTCATTGCTTAAGCCTAAAGAATGACGAGTCACTATAATTAAACAGTAGGTGGAGCAAGTTTCATTATCTATGCAAAATAGGACAATTTGTCCTTCTACATCTATATATTCATCAGCAAACAACGAGGAAAGCATCTTACAAAGTATTTCCAAGAAAATGAAAATGCAAACATGCAAAGATCTCAGGGAGTCATTTCAGGGAACATTTCCTCGACCTTATTTTTCTAAGCAAGACTAACATAATTCAAGGCCAAGAAAGCATTCAAAGTTAATATTCCACATTAGGTGTCTTCTATTACAGATATAGTTGTTCATTCGGTGGCACATTCTTATAACATCATGCAGTCGAGCATTAAATTCAACTCCATAAACTTACACGGTCGGGGCCCCGACCAATCATCATTCAGGAGTTATTTTTTTCTGCTCGGGAATTAGTTTTGATATTGAAGTTCAGGAGGCATTATGCACATTCAGGAGTCAGATTCAACATATACATCACTGAGATCTTTACTACTACTGTCCCGACCAACATTAAAGAAGAAGTTGTATGAAAATGTTTCGAAGTCCACCACTAGCTTGGTACTAATCAGATTGAAGAGTTGGGGTCAAAAGATAGTATGTTACTCGACAAAGTATTCAGAGGAGTATAAATCAGAAAGTTAGCACTCAGTTACTCGGCACAGGAGGCAGTTGGTCGGCTAGCAAACCAATCAACATACTTGAAGCTACAAGCTATATACTATGGCATGGCTGCATCCAAATTACCAGGGGTGATACATACCACACGTTCACTTGACGAACAGATTTCTTCAAAAGAGATATTAGCAACCATCGATCAGCATGCATCATATGCCATCCAGGAGATAGTGCACTTTATGATGAACAAATCAAGAAGGAAGATCAAGAATTTCACGAGACCGAGCAACACTGCAGAATAAATACTCCATCCTTTCAGTGAACCATCAAGCATGGAGCATTGGGGGCTTCTGTTGATGCAAAAAATTCTCCATCTACGAGGACCAATCAGAAAAGGACACATGTCATCCTACGTGGAAATATTTATACTTATTCGGCACCCAAGGAGAGTTGGTCGGAACCCGAGGAGAGTTGATCGGCATACCAACCAACATAAGGCATACCAAGCAACTCAATGAAGATCAACTATCCTAGAAGACCAACAGTTAGATTCATTGTATATAGACATAAATGTATGAATGCATAAAGACATTGTATCTCTTTAACTCCCATCACTATACATACATGTATTCCTTTAGCCAAAGGGGAGGGACAACTAAGAAACACCATACACAAGATACACACTCTTTCTCTCTCTACACACCATATTGTGCTATTATAAACCCTTGGGAATAAAATAACACTGGACGTAGGCTTTATTCATAGCCGAACCACTTTAAAAACCTCTTATCTCTTATATGTTAGATGTGAATATTTATCTTCATCTTCAATATCATCCTCATCATTTATCGGCATGTTGATGTAAAAAATTAGATTGTATCTAATTATTTAATCACAGATAAAATAAAGGAGACAAAAAAGTTTTAAAGTGGTTCAGCCTTATAAGAATGGCCTATGCCCACTGTTTCTTCTATTGATGACTGTTTGGGAATTCTCGATTACAAGTTCAATCAAGAAATTTCGGTCCCCTTACAATGAGGATTGTACAATGTATTTATAGCCCTGAGGCTGTAATGTGAAAGGGTAATACATTCAATACTGTACATGTGAAAGGGTAATATATTAAATGCCCCTTAAGCGTATACATCTGAATGATAAGCATTTAATGAACAGTCAAACTTTTGATTATCTTGCTATTAATGCTTTGTTCGAGGTGCAGCTCGGACCGCTTAAGTTGCTCGGATCGCCTAAGCTGCTCGTTACTCAAGAGTTCCTCGGTACTCAAAAGTTCCTTGTAGAGTTCTTGTTCCTCAGAGCTTTAGAGTCCCTCGTTGTAGTATGGTTCCTCAGAGCGTCTGAGTTCCTCGAAAGTGTTTGTTGTTTCCACGTAGATTGCCACGTGTCTTCATTCAATTGGGCCATGTCAGCAGACTAAATTTGGTATCAACAGAGGCCATTTTAGTGGTGTCAACAGGTGGGGTGGAGGAAAAACTCACGATATGGCTCATGGAGCTCAAGGGTAGAGGGAGGGTACAAGTGAAGACCTAAATGAATGAATGCCAATAAATATAGGTACGGGAACATGGTAAAAAAGAGGTGGTGGGTTGGGCAAGATAACAGGTGGGGTAAGATAATCTAACTTTAGATTAGGGGACACAAACTCATCTCGAGAATAAGAATGATCCTGAAGAGCACTCACAAAAGGTACTATGGTATCGAAGGATGAATTGATCAACTTATCCACCCATAGCATACCATATATGGTTCGGGGATGTCCAATGAGGCATTAAGATCCCAGATATATTAATCAACATGAAAATCGGGCTCAAAAAGCTGTAAGAAACTTTTGAATGGATCTATTTTAAGAGAAGTAGATATTTGAGTCAAACTTGGTGCAATAGGGAGAATTCATTGCTGGATCTAGACTACAAGGAAGGGGTGTCTTGGGGACATACATAATGGGCTCCATAGGTGCAGACTCGGTCATAGTTTTGGACATGACGGGTGGAGGAATCTAAAAATAGGGTTTTTTGGACTCAATGGGAATTTGAACCCCATGGATGGGTTCTTCTGGACTAGGTGGGGAAAGAATGCAAACCTTGATGTTTGATTATTTTAGACTTTAAGGAATGGATCAATCTCAAATCTTTAGGTAGGTCAATACAATTGTTAACTTGGGTCCCGGACCAAAGGGTGGTCTCAACTTCGATATTCTCTTATAAAATGGGTTGGTCACACTCAAAATCTTTGTTACAATCCAACTCGTCGCCATAACCTATCGGTTAAGTAGTGGGTTTACTCATGAGGAAATTTGACTCTCACTCAGACCCATATTGATTTAAGCATTGTTCAAGCCATTGACGGGCTTAATTTTGATATTGAGTAGTTTTTTCTTGTTCGAGGATTAAATTTTGCAAGAGACTTCTGAGATCGGATGTCAATGATGGTTGTGGCGTGTTGTTGGGGGTGGTAGTGGGTGAGGTGGTACCAACTCATTATTTACACGAGGAAGTGGATAACACTAATATGAATTGAGTGGGATGGGGTCAAGTTGTGGATACATAGAATATGGGATCTCGTAAGAAATAATAAATTGATGAATGTGGTGAGTGTAGTGAGGGTACTTATAGGGGATGGGTGCACATTGCTTCCATGAAAACTGTTAGAAACTATGAGGATCCACAATCGGTGGTTAGGATTGATAATGAGTGGGAGGGTGATCACGCCTCCACAAGAAAGCCATCTTCTCACACCGATCAATATTAGGATTCTTATTACAAATGGCCAAAGTGCTATCCCAAACTGTGATACATGGATACTCTTGTTCCATGGTGGAATTGTGTGGATAATGAGTGAACATGCATGAATGGGACAAGTGATCAACGCAAGAAAAAATTATGCACGGTGAGGCATTAAACTCATGAGCAACCATTACCGAGGGCAGTAAAGTGTAAAATTATGGCATGGATCATGGAAGAGTGTCAATGGGGTGTGTGAGAGAGTTAAATCAACTAAGAAAAGTATGAATGTGCAAATCAAGCTCACCCTCAAGCATGCTTCGATATAATGAGAGATGACCATTGTAATCCGGTAAAGTATGTTCTTCGGCCTTGAAGGGAGTAATATTTTTCATTTTTAAATTTTTAGAAAGAAGAAAGTCTTTTGGGGTTTTTATTTTTTTGAAAAAAGAAGGAAAATCTTTTTGTGAGTTTTGAATATAAGAAAAAGGAAAGAAAAATATTTTCAGTATTTTTGAAATACGTGGATAAAAATGGACTATCTTCGAAACACAAAAGGGTGTAGCACACAAAACCGACTACCAAATAATTTGAAAGAAATACGTATAAGAAAATGAAATATCTTAACTATCGTGTAGAAATTTTTTATCTTCAATAAAGTGATGGGGTAGTCAAATTTTAATTAATTTGAGGGAAAGAAAAGCACGGAGTGTTATATGTTGCCTTTCAAAAGTGTTCTCTTACTTTGCCTCCTATTTTGTTGCTTTGAATTAAGAAATAAGTTTGGGTCAATAAGAAAGTGGGATAAGTGATCGAGTGGGTGATGAAATCCAAACTCGTTTCAATGATCGGGTTTAGTTATTAGGTTCATTAATTCATCAAACCATCCAAATTGAATTCAGTGAGAAAATAAAAATTATATAGAAGGAATAAGAACACAAAAAATGGACTCTCTTTCGAGATATTTACGAGTAATAAATAAATTACCTGGCATGGTTTTTACACATGTGGGGTGAAGACTAAGTTTGAGTCGATTGGGGGAAGTTTTTACTACACTTCAGTTGGCCTAGTGAGTCCTACAGAACTAAAATTGATAGCATTATAAGATTAAGTTTTATGATTTTTAACCATTTTTATTTATTTTTAAAAATTCCATCACAACCGCATCATCATGTACTTCCTATGAACTTTAAAGTGAAGATAAGTTAGTGAACGATCAATAATCGAAGGTCAAAGGCATTGAGATAATTGTTACACTGATCGAGGAAGTATAAGGTACATGGTTTTGATTTAGACTAAAATATTTTATTCAGGGAGATTTTAACATTTTTTTAGGCAAATTTTTAAAATGATTTTCAAAATAAAAATATTTTTTTATTTTGGTTCATTCGAAAGAGAATAGGCTTTCCTTCGAATAAGAAGCTGAGTTCGTTGGACGAACATCCAATGGAGTTTCTTTTTTTGAAAGATGTATAGCATTTAGAATATCGTTCGAAGTACGTTCGAATGAGGTCACTTGTTTGTTCGAATGAGTCTGAAGTTTTCTTGAATAAAATAAGGTTTTCGTTCGAATGAACCTTCTAGTTTTTATTCAAATGAGTTGTGCAGCCTCAAAATTAATGATTTTTATAAAATGGATACTTTGAATCAGTTTTCATTAGAACTTTTGGCAGTATTTGTTTTTCTACGCCTCTCCTAAAAGTCTTAAAACCCTAGTTTGTGAAAATCACCTTTCTTTTCCAACTCAAGTCATTAGAATGATCCCGTAGAAAAACACCATCCACATTAAAACCCTTAAAGAATGGAATATCTAATGCTAACTTTGTAGAATTAAGTCTCTACTACTGAAGAAGAAAGGAATATCGATTCCTGAGGCTAATCAGTCGATACCGGTGGATACCAAGGCAAGAGCTTCTTACGGTGGGACGGTGTTGGATCTCCATAGTTTTCTATGAAAGACTTGAAGAATTTACTACATAAGCTTAGTGGATCTCTAAGTTGGTTTGTAAGTTTGTATTTTATATATCTTGTCCTAACACAATGCTGAAATATAGGTTTTGCCCAAAAGAGATTTTCCTCATCTTCTTTACATTTTTTATTTTGGTGATTGGATGTGTTTTTGTCTTTGAAATTATCTTCCATGCTCATATAAAATTAATCAAGATAAAATTTGGTCAAAAGGAATTTTTTATTTGTGCGATATACTATACGGATCATCCATATAACCTGGACATACCCCTGTACATTTTCAAATTGGTATCAGAGCAGGTTACAATAATTTATTGTGTGATGTTTATTTTTTGGTTATATGGTTAACTTGTATAATAGGGTACCTATTTTTTATGAGGCTAATTATGATTATTGGAAATCTCGAATGAGGTCAGTACGGAAATCAATACACGAGAGAGTCTTCTTGTTTGTGAAAAAGGGTGGACACCACTCACTGTGACTAATGACGATGTCATAATTCTCAAACGAGTCGCTTCTTGGACTGAATATAATTTTAAATGGAGTAATTTTAACTCCCGATGCTTAAATGCAATTTTAGGTACAGTCACACCCGTAAATTTCGTCATATTATGATATGTACCACATCTAAAGAAGCATGGGATGTCCTCCAACTCATTCACGAGGGTACCAATACTTTAAAATCTTCAAAGCTTCAAAATCTCACCACATAATTTGAGACCATATGCATGAATGAGTCTGATACTTTTGAGGAATTCTATGCACGTTTGTATGATATTGTGAATTCATGTTATAATCTAAGTGAGAAAATTCTTGAGATGAGAGTGTTTAAGGAAATATTGAGATCTCTTATGTAATGTTTTAATACTAAGGTTACCGTCCTTAATTCTTTGGGAATGTATATACTTTTAGATTTGAAGAACTTGTAGTAGACATTAAAACTTACGAACTAGATATGTTCCTTGAAACAAAGAGGAAAAAGGAAGGAGTAGTCTTAAAAGTTAAAACAAATAAGAAAGTTTTTTTTTGCTCTACCTTTGAGTTTCATTTTTCTCTAGATTACCTTTCCATGTTTGTAAAAATTTTCAAACAAATTCTCAAATTTGACAAAGAAAATTCTTATAAAGAAAATAAAAGTTTTGAGAAAGACAATAATGTCTACGAAAGAATGCTTTTGGTAATGATCAACAAAAATCAAGAGGTGAGTACCCTAAAGTTAAATCGGATAGATGTTGTGAATATGAGGGGAAAGGACAAAAATCTCATTAATATCCCACTAGTCTTAAAAGAAAAGGCAGAGGCAAAACTGCATATAATGCCACTTTAAGCGATACTGATCTCGAGTCGGTGGATTCTGGGGATGAATCCTCACATGAATATAATTTTTGTACATTCATGTTCAGTCACATTAGTACTTCTAGTTCATCCCACGCCAATGAGGATATTGAAAAATATGATAGCCTTGATAATTTATCAAACCATTATAGAAAGAGAGAGGATGATGATGAGAATTTGAGTGAGGGAGAACGTAAACTTCAAAAAGATTACACTGAACTGTAGAAAGATTCCTTTAAATCTAAAAAGAAAAATAGAAATTTAATGCTTAAGGTGTTGGCTTTAGAAAAAGATTTGAATGATTTGAGAGAGTGTGAGGCGTCCATGGGTTAACTTAAGAATCTGAAAGTTTCTTTGTATGAGCAAATAATTGAGATGGTTAGGGAAAAGACGGATTTAACTAATAAATTGTCTAGTCTTACGAGAGATCTTCAAGCTTCATTGAAGACTCGTGAAAAACTTGATGCCCATGTTTCCAAACTTGAGAAAGATCTAGAACTTGCCCGGGTGGCCAAGGTCAGTTTAGAGGAGACATCTAAGAAGGCTGGAAAAATGTTCCTCAATCTAGCAATAAGTTTTAAGGAGAGGCAAGGAATAGGTTATGATGGTTAATCCACGTCCAATGCCGAAACCTGATCTGGTTCTCAAGGTTATAATGGATCCTTATGGGCCTTATCCTTAACCACAAAGGATAAGTTGTCCTAAGAGTTTTAACATATATTTGTTCACGTTGAAAATAAAAATGTCACATTACACTACACCAAAAACAGCAATATGGCATGGTTTAAAATTGTGCCAGATCAAATCTGGCACGGTTTTGAACTGTGCTAGAATCAGGTGTTCCAAAATGGCCATTTCTTTTGGTACGGCTTAAAAGTATGTCAGATTTGACCAAACATGAACACTTCTGGCACACTTTAAAACTGTGCCAGAATTTGATATTTCTGGCACACTTTTGGGATACTTTATAACTGTGCCAGATCGAGTATATTTTGATACTTCTTTGGCACAGTTAAAAACTGTGCCAAAAATTGATACACTTTTGGCACGGTTTTGAACTATGCCAAATTTTTTGGATAAAAAAAATTAATTATTTGAAAACAAGAAAATTCATAAATTGGAAATCTCAAAAGTTGTTGATAAACTAATGTGCATACAAACTTCAAAATATTACAAGAAACAATAGTTCACAGACCAAAGAAATTGGGCATAGTTTCCTATATTTTCTAGACATTCTAAAACCTGCTAATATAATACCTGCGTAATGTAAAGCCCGCACGGCCATAAAATATAACAATAAAATTATAAAAGCCGCACGGCCATAAAAGCTAACAATAAAACAATAAAAGCCTGCACGACCATAACACAAAAAAATATAATCCTGAATATTAACGACATTAAGTAAATAATCCCCTTTTTGTAGACCATCGACTTCATGTGTTCCACGTGGATAAAAGATAATGACAAAATGTTATCCTGCAAAAAAAATAAGATACAAAAGGAGATGATATTAGTAACCGAGTAATTTAAAAAAAATATTCAAGGTGAAAATTTGCATATACGAATTAAAATTATTGTTGTATTCACAAATCGAAATTCTTGCGAATACGTGGCCAGGTCCTACGAATTACATTAGTCCCATGCGAGGTGTTAGTTCCTCTTACGAGGCCGTTTGGGGACTGGTTTAAGTTTTCACCCTTTAACGTCCTGTTTTTAAGCCTAATCTAGACATTTTCAAATTATCGTCATATTTTCAAACCGAGAGACCCGTGATTATGCGATCAATTCCTACGAGTTACATTAGTCACTTACAATGTGTTCGTGCCTCTTATGGGGCCATTTCGGAGATGGTTTAGGTATTCACCCTTTAACGATCGTTTGGGTTTAGACTGTAATTAAGCGCAGTATTCAAGAGCTGCATCTTCATTACCTTTTTTAAGTTTGATGTTAGTTTGCCTCATATGCTTTTCACTAGTGAAACACTAGTGTTTCTAATGGTTGAAAATGAAATTCTTCTAAAAGTTCCAGATCCAGTCTTGCTTCTGCATATCAAGGTTATTTATCTTATAGCTATTCGATATGAAAATGAGGATTTGCTTAGAAGCTCTTTTTTGGTTGTTCAGCTCTTAAGGAACTTCTTACAGATAGATTATTAATTGATGATCAACCAGTTACGAGTGTTTCTATACCTACATTGAAAAGTTTGATAGTAATGAACCACGACATGTTTTCAGTAAGAGGAGATGAATTGAATGATCCAGAAATCATAAATAAACACGTTCTAGGGCGGAATCTTGTGGTCAAGTTCCCCAATATAGAACACTTTCATATCAAGGATTTTATATCAGATGACTTCGTCATGGAGATACTACCATCCTTGTCAAAAGCATAAGTTGAAGTTGGGAGTATCTGTCCAAATCCCCCCAAGTTTGATAATTATGGTATTCTTATATCAAATCTTCTTAGTGGAATTGTAAACATTAAGTTCCTAACATTAACCTTCAATAATATTGTTTTTCCCTCTAAGGTTTATGAATATGGTCTCCTTACATTTCCTAATATGATACATTTGAAGTTTGGTGTTGATGGCGATTGTGGATGGAATTTACTTAGAGACTTTATTGATTGCTCGCCTAATCTAGAATTTCTTATTATCACGAAGGGACATTGGCTCCCTGTTAAAGCCCAACGCCGGACTCCGTCATGTCAGACGCCTAGTTTCTTATTGCATATCATGGAAATAGACTTTCAAGAATTTAATGGGGGCGATCTGAGCTTGAAGCAATAGAGTATTTGCTGAAAAATGCTATAGTTTTAAAAATGATGACATTTGATTGCCAATTTTTAGCTGCAAAGAAAAAGGTCATTTTTTGTGAGAAATTGGCTTTGTTTCCAAGGGGCTCCGGGACTTATCAACTTAATTTTCTTTATGGAAGTTGTAAGTAATTTTTTAATTATCTTATTGGTTATTTTTAGCTAATAATGTTGAGGTCATCCTCATAAAATTTGGGATAATATCAAAAGGAAGAAATTGACAAATCTAATGGGATTATCGAATGACTAATCTACTCATGTGGTATGAATGTGGCATGGTCAGGGGAGCATATTTTCATGCTCATTTGAATGAAACTTCTTTCTGCTAAAAAATATTACATAAGTACCTAACACACACAACCCAATGCTAATTATAGGAAACTTACAGATCCAGTAATCCCAGGAGGACTATCGATCTTAATATGAATATCTCGTTTCCTCACAATTTGCTTGGGGTACTCTCCATTACTACCAATGATAGCACCAACCATTGTAAAAAAATCAACATATTAAATACTTTCTCTCCAGTCCATCTATTTTTAGCACCAATGCCCAAATCATTATTTTGAGATCCTTTTATTTATGAAATATGTGAATTCTCAAGCATACCACCCATGTCATGTTCACCAAAATATTCCTCGGCCATTTTCTGGACATGACAATGAATGGAACTAATTAAAATAAATATCTAACAGTAAACACATTTAAGTCCGTTAATCTATTTTGAGCACAATGAAGTAAAGACGTGTCCTACACCTGAAACATAATGATAGGACCCCCTGCTAAGAAAGAATCTTTTCCTCTCAATAAAGATGCACTATCTTTTTAGCAAACCGCTACATCTCCTCTTACAAATAAAAATAAATATGACCATTTTATCAGTCAAAACCATGTTTAAATTATGCCAATCGTACAGATAAACAAGACAATGACAATGACTTCTAAATAACGAACACTAACCAAAAGAAAATAAATATGAAAAATAAATCTCGAATACTCTCTGAGGAAATAGCGCACATAAAAAGATACACCATGTCATAAATATTTCCCAGAAAAATGAAAGGCAATTAATTTTTAGAACCCTAATGTCTTAAGAACTCTCTATCAGCCCGCATCGACCTTCAATCAAGAATGCGACCTTACCCCATGGTGCGCAGCACCACCAAAATGTTTAGTGGTAATATGTAAAAAACTAAAATCAATGACAACTTATCAAGAAGACCTAACAGATGAAAGCAATTGCATATTTCTCTACAAGGATAGGAAAAACTCAATTCTAAACATTCATTTATTCTAGAGAGAAAAACACCAATATTTTGATTCTCATTGACTTACGCTAGAAATGGTTCAATAAATTGAAGATCATTCCCATATAAAAAATTGAAACAATTTTAAAATTACCTTTTCGCAATTTAACATCTAGTATGGCATTTGGTAACTACGGTATAATTGTTCTAAAGGAAATATTAAAGAATTGGTAAACAAATTAAAAACCCATATCTAAAGACAAAAATAAATTTTACCTTTGAGGAGCACTGTATGTACACGAGGATGGCCCACATCTTGTTAACCTCAAACATAGCATAACAAATTGTTTGAAATTCTTGAAATTAAAACAAACCCAAATCATAAAACGTGATACAGTTATTAGATTACCTTTGGGGATTCAAAGATAAGAAACTTTTGATGGTATCAATGATACAAAAATACTTTTGTGCTCTTATAAAGATTGAGAAGAGTTTCATGTTTTTTTCCTCCGGATATTATAGAAAGGCCACCAAACCCACAAAATTGAATATAAGTCTTGGATAGAAAGTAAGAACAGTAAGCTACTGAAAGATGATAAGCATTGTTAGTGTAAGGTTAGAAAACCCATTTCCAACCTTCAAACATATAAACCAACTCGTGTTAGCTGCAGATTCTCCTTCACTTCGTGACCATTACTGAAACAAATTATAACGTGAACATGTGACCAAAAAAAACTATAACAATAGCTACACCACCAAAACATGACCAAAACGTGGGAGAGAAAGACAAATGGCAGTCGACCTGTGACCAAAACGTGAGAGAGAGAGAGAGAGAGAGAGAGAGAGAGCCGAGCGGGAGACTCCAAAGCTCCAAAGTGGGAGTGAGCGGGATAATCCAAATGACTTGACTCTAATTTTTTTAAGGCATTTTATATTCTAAAGTGTACTCAATTTTGGCACACTTATGAATAGTGGCAAATTTTGGCACTGTTTTGAAGTGTGCCAGATTGTCATCAAACCGTGCCAGAATTTGGCATAGTTTTAAACTGTGCTAGATTTTTAATATGAGGGTGTGCCAAATTGTTGTTTTTGGTGTAGTGTTAGGAAGTTTTGTTTTAATTTAGGGATAATTTTTCACATGTGTTCTCGTAATTTCTCCCACATGATTTCACAAACTTGTTCCAACACATTCTCCAACACATCGTCATAGAGATTTTGATAGTTTTTAAGGGCAAGTGGAGCTTGTAATCAATACTGCTCAATGTTTAATGGAGGGATTTTAAAGGATGTCTACTCCTTTTGAGAACACCTCCCGGACCAATGACTGACTTTATAACTTATTTCTAGTATAGGGTGATTTTCATATTGCTATCTTTTTCCATATTGCTAGATTGTATTTTTATGTTTATATATTTTTTTATAAATCCAAAAATATTTTCTTCTCTTTTAGACAGAGTTTGAAATTTTTTAAAAATATTTTATTTGATAAAAATTTTAAAAAATATAAAAAAAGATTTTGTATTCTTGTTTTTCACCATATATGGATGTGTATTTAAGATGTTCGAATCATAACTACATTTCATTCATTCATGTGACTTATTCATCTTGTTTTGAGACTTGGCTTCATTTCTTTAGTGTTCTTAATAATACGTGGTTAGCATTTCATTGATATGTGATTATTAATTTCTTCATACTAGACTCTTGATCGCCTTCATTATATACATGGATGGGCTATTTGAACATAATACTTACTTGTCATATGTCGAATACATTGTTATCATCTCAATAGTATTTAATAACGAACTAAATGTACTCGGAACAAATTGTGCCTATAAGAACCATTTCTCAGATTTCGTTTTTCAAAAATTTAATTTCGCCTTAAGGAAATGGAAAAGGTCTACGAAAGAAGAAATATTCTTTGTGTTAAATGCCACCATTTGCAAGAGCTTAAAGATTATTTTAGCACACAAAAATAAAAGTGCTAAAGGAAATTTTTATTTTTATTGATGCTTCGCTAACATGATCATTATGGTTCCTTCAAATATTTGAAAGTGTATGCTTAAAATTGTGCGATTTTGAGGGTGTTATGAGTTAAAGATCAATGGGTTTGCATAATAAACTTCCTTAAAAAACATTAAATAGTTTGACATTATTTATTTGAGAAGCATTAAAATTCATGGCTTTTTAAATAAGTGGAATCACTTTCACTTCGTTCACCATTCTTACACCTAAGGATGAAATTGAGTTCTTTCTTTAGGAGTATTTCATTAAGTTCCCGTACCTTTGTTTCATATGCCTTTGTTGATTTTTCCATGGTTTAAGTTCACACAACGTCATTCCATTTCAATGATTAGAGTAGTTTCATGATATTTCATGGTGTAATTGTTTGTACTTGTACTTATATGTACTCTTTATAAACATATACTTTTTACATACTTAAAAATTTCAAAATTTTTAAAAATAGTTTGTTGCTTGATCGTAATTTCATCGCAAGTGCTTAGTTGTTTAATTCTTTGGATGATATTTCATATTTGGATTTACGTGATGCTAACTTTTCAGGATCAGTTTATAACCCTTTGTTTATTATGAACAAAAAGGGGGAGAACATATTGAGGGGGAGTTTCTTATGTTTATTTAAACTCCTATGCGTCAGGTATTTATTTTTCTTCATGTGTGTAGGTATCTTTCCGCCTTGATGATATCATGGAAAGTTGAAGGAAAAGTCATAAATGTCTTTCTTTTTTCGAGTTTGGGAGGGAATTAGTAGAACTTGTCTTAGGGGTTTTGTTTTTTGTTTGTGTTCTATACTGGAATTGCCAAAGGGAGAGATTTTTAAGAACAAGTTTTATAATTGCTCAACATTTTTATTTATTTTGGCGTATTCCATCACCATCGCATCCTCATGTACTTCCCAAGAAGTTCAAAGTGAAGACAAGTTAGTGATCGAGCAACAATCGAAGATCGAATGCATTGAAATCATTTCTACACTGATCGAGGAAGTATATGGTATATTGTTTTGATTTAGACTTACACATTTTATTCATGGAGCTTTTTTACATTTTGTTTGAGGAAATTTTTTAAAATGATTTTCAAAATAAAAATAAATTTTTATTTCGGTTGGTTCGAATGAGAATAGGCTTGAGTTCCTTAGAACGTACTTCAAACGAACATCCAACGGGGTCAAAGTCTTGACGTAAGAAGCTCGTTCGAAGTATGTTCTAATAATATCACTTTTTCCTTTGAGCGAGTTTGAAGTTCGTTTGAACAAAGTAAGGTTTTTGTTCGAACAAACCTATAGTTTTGGTTCAAAAGAATTGCGTCGCCTAGAAATTCATGATTTTTATAAAATAGAGACTTGAGATCAGTTTTTATCAGAACTTTTTGCAATATTTTTTTCTATACATGTCCTAAAAGTCTCAAAACCCTAGTTTTTGAAAATCACTTTTTCTTTCCAAATCAAGTCCCCTGAATGATTTGTAAGTTTTCTAAGTTTGTTTGTAAGTTTGTATTTGTCTGCCTTGTTCCAATACAGTGATAAAATATAGGTGTTGTTCGAAAGGGATTTTTCCTTATCTTCTTTCCATTTTTGGTTTTGGTGATTGGATGTGTTTTTGGCTTTGAAATTATCTTGCATGCTCACATAAATTTATCAAGAAAAAATTTGGTCAAAAAAGAGTTTTGTGTGTACGTGACCTACCATATGGATTATTCATATAACATAAACCTACCCTTGTTAATTTTCAAGTTTTCAAAACCACATCGACGACGTTTTTTAACAATATTGCCAAAAGTATGAGCATAACTCCAATGCTTAAGAAGATGATAACAATGCCATTTGATGAAGTTGTTGGAAGATTTTGTAATTAAAAAATTCCATTGAACCTACAAAATACAACTCCTCAATCCAACTCCTCAATATGGAAAGGAACAGAATGAAGACTAGTATGGTTTTTGAAATATAAATTTTCAAGGGATATTTATTTCAACTATTGATGTGGTGAAATTTAAACCCTTATAATGAATATTTTGATTTGGGAAATTCAACCTACTATATCACTGAAAAATCGCCTATCTTTAGTTTAATTGATAAATAAATATTATAAGTTGAATTCACTATTTTCCCTCAAAAATAATTCACTCTCTCTTGAGACGTAAATATAAATTATATTATTTTAATATTAATATTCAAAGGGTTAGAATAAATAAATAAAGTAGAAATAAAAATAATTAAGCTAAGGGCTTCATCTTACGCCCTCAATGGGGCCTTTATCCTCTCATTTGGATAATACTACATATAAATGTAATACCCCGTATTTTTACGTGTATTTATTTTATTATGAAATTATGAAAATTTAGATTAATTAATTTAAGAGAGAAAATTGAATTTATAATTAATCTGACTTAATGGTAATAATTACTAATGTGACGAGAGTTAGTAGTTATCGAAAATGATTATGTTGAAATCATATTGAGTAATTATTATGCTGAACATTATGTAGTGAGTAATGTAATAGATGGTTTTGGAAAAAATATTATGGTCGGGATGAGATACACGGCAGTCATAATATAATTATTTTGGACGCTCATATGAGTCGCGTCATTAGCATGTATTTGGGTGTTGAAAAGGTATATTATTTTTATATAACTTGGATGACTATTTTGAGTGTACGAGAGTATCCGGAAGGGTCAAAATAGTTCGAAAACACTACTCGGGTATTTTATTTGGAGTTCGGGGCATTTTATCCCAGAACAACACCCTGGAGGGGTATTTTGGTCTTTAGGGATTTTTAGGTATGTAAATGAACAAAAATTGGGATTAATTAAGAGAATTGAGGGTTAGTGGCCTGTCAGTTTCTACTTACATGAGAAAAAAAAGAGAAAAGATAGAGAGAGCTAAGGAAGAAGAAGACTCCATTGGAGCCTTAAGCCAAGAACTCAAGATTTCACACTAAAAAGCACACCCGGGTGAAGATCGTGTCAAGAGGATCATTCCCATACCAATTTCAGCCCAAGAATCAGAAGGTTATTCCGAGGCAAGTGTTTATCTTGCTAGTTTATTTATCATATATTGTTCTTGTTAAACTCTATTAATGATTTAGAATATAAATGCTGGAAATTTAGGTTTTATTAGGTTTAATTGTAGAAGAACATTAGATTTTGGTGATGGGTTGCATGTAGAGGATTTACCCCATCTGTAGATTATTAAATCTGGAGATTTTATGTATAGATCCCGAATTGAATTTAAGGATTTGAAATACTTAAAGTGATGGCTTCATTATATGAGGATTCTTAGAGATTTTAGAAATTATTGATTTCCCTTTTGAAAAAATAAAGATTTGAATACTAATTTGTGTTAGAAATTTCCCCATAATGATTAGGGTTAGTTTAGAAACCTTTAAACCGATGTTAGACGAAATTTGGATTGAGTTTGAGGTTTGGAATGTTGAGAAAAATTAAAATTTGGAAGAACTGGGTCTGTTCGAATTTTTTGTTAGAAGACCTGCCCAGGTCATTCGAACGAGACTTATAACGAGATTTCCAATGAACTTTCGAATGAATTTCTGAGTTCATTCGAAGTGGGAACTTGGTTCGAACGAACTCATTCAAACGAGAATCCTGGAACTTCTAACAAAATTCCAAAATGGGTTTTTAGGGTTTGTTTAGGTTGAAAATCTTCCTAGGGTTATCTATATAAGTGTATTAACCTTCGTGAGTAATGGGTGGCTTAAATTTCCAAAGTGTTAAGGAATTAAGGGGTAATGGTACTTGGGGTATTGAATTTGCGTGGAAACTTTGGAGGGGATGTGAGTCCTAGAGAGCCTTTATATCTACGGGTATCGAGGAGAGTAATGGCGTTAATAATACTTACGGATTATAGTATTTGGGTTATGTGATTACCTCAACTCAACTCAAGTCTTTTCCCAATTATTTGGGGTCGGCTACATGAGTCCTATTTTTCCATTCCATTATGTCCAGTGCAATATCTTCAGTTAAACCACGTCACAACATGTCCTTTTTTATAATATCCCACCAAGTCAATTTAGGTCTACCTCTACCCCTTGTGTTACCATCAATAATAACTAAATCACTATTCCTTACAAGAGCATCCATTGGTATACGCTTGACATGTCCAAACCATCTAAGTCGATTTTCTCTCAATTTATCTTCTATAGGAGCTACTTTTACCGTTTCGCGAATTTGTTCATTTTTAACTTTATCCTTTAGAGTTTTACCAGAAATCCATCTTAGGATTCGCATCTCTGCCACACTCATTTTCTGCACATTTTGTTTCTAGGTTGCCCAACACTCTGTCCCATATAACATGGCGGGTCTAATGATCGTCCTATAAAATTTTCCTTTTGACTTCAAAGGTATACACCTATCACATAAAACGCCGATAGCACTTCTCCACTTAACCCAGCCTGCTCGAATCCTATGAGTAACATCATCACTAAGATCTCCATCTTTTTGGATAATCCATCCTAAATAATGAAAATAATCATTTCTAAGTATCTCTTGACCCTCAAATTTCACCACATCTCCATTTGTCCTCCTATTACTACTAAAATTGCACTCCAGATATTCTGTTTTAGTTCTGCTTATTTTAAATCCTCTTGTTTCTAAAGTTTCTCTCCACAATTCCAATCTAGCGTTAATACCCGTCTTAGTCTCATCCACTAAAATAATATCATCTGCAAATAGCATACACCATGGCACCTGATCTTGTAATTGTCCAATCAACTCATCCATAACAAGAGCAAAGAGATAAGGACTTAATACTTATCCTTGGTGTGGACCTACCGTAATTGAAAATTCACTACTTTCTCCGATTGATGTTCTTACTGTAGTCATCGCACCATCATACATATCTTTTATCACATTAATATATCTAGGAGCCACTCCTCTTTTATGTAGAACCCACCATATTATATCTCTCGATATCTTATGATACATCTTCTCCAAATCTATAAAAATCATATGAAGATCCTTCTTTTTCTCCCTATACCTCTCCATTAATCTCCTCAATAAATAGATTGCTTCCATTATTAACCTCTCAGGCATAAACCCAAATTTATTCTCAGATACTGTTGTCTTCAATCTCAATCTATATTCAATCACTCTCTCCCAAAGTTTCATTGTATGACTCATTAACTTAATACCATGATAACTTGAACAACTTTGTATGTCCCCTTTATTTTTATAAATAGGAACTAAAACACTTTTTCTCCATTAATCGGGCATCCTATTAGTCATTAAAATTCTATTAAATAATTTTGTAAGTCATGATACTCCATCCTCCCCTAAGCACTTCCAAACCTCAATAGGGATACCATATGGTCCTAAAGCCTTCCATGTTTTCATCTTTTTTAAAGCAATACTAACCTCTGTTGTCCTAATTCTGCAGAAAAATATATTTTCTCGAGTGTCCCTAAGTTCCTATATATCTAATCTACTCCCATTATCTCCATTTAATAACCTCTCAAAGTAGTTTTTCCACATTTCCATAATTTCATCATCTTTGACTAGGACTCTCGAATCATCATTTTTGATACATTTAACGTTATTAAAATATTTTGTTTTCTTGTCTCTAAGTTTAGCAACCTTATAGATACCTTTTCCCCTTCTTGTGTTCCTAATTTTGTATAAAGATCCTCATATGCTTTTAACTTAGCATCTCTTACCACTTTCTTAACTTTCTTTTTAGCCCATTTATATTTCTCAAAATTTTCTTCATTTCTATTTGTTTGTCATGTTTTAAAGCACTTCCTTTTAATTTTCACTATGTTTTGTACTTCTTCATTCCACCACCAAGTTTCTTTTGACTTTGACCCCTTACCTTTTGATTCTCCAAGCACTTCTTTTGATATTCTCCTAATGCATGTGGCCATCTTACTCCACATTATGTTAGTCTCTTCTTCAGTATTCCATGTTTCTTCATTTAATACTTTATCTTTAAATAGGTTCTAATTTCTCTCCTTTTAAGTTCCACCACCTAGTTCGTGGGTTAATCTTCACTTTTCACACTCGTGATTGATTTTTAATATTTATATCCAACACAATTATCCTATGTTGTGAGGTTAAGCTCTCTCTCGGAATAACCTTACAATCTTTGCACGTTAATAGGTCTCCTTTCCTAGTAATGAAAAAATATATTTGGCTTTTATGCGTTCCACTTTTATAAGTTATTAAGTGTTCAAGCCTCTTTTTAAAACATGTATTTACTAGTACAAAATCATAAGCCATCGCAAAATCTAAGATAGACTCTCCCCCGTCGTTTCTATCTCCAAAACCATATCCTCTATGCACTATCTCGTATCCTACATGATCTTCTCCTACATGGCCATTAAAATCACCCCCTATATAGATTTTCTCACCGACGGGTATTTCTTGAATTAATTCATCCATTTGTTCCCAAAAGTGTACTTTAGTGTGCTCATCTAATCCTACTTGGGGTGAATAAGCACTAAAAATATCAATTATGTTTTTACCTAATACCAATTTTACAAGTATAAGTCTATCACCTTTCCTAATAACGGTTACGATATCGTCCTTAAAATTCTTATCTACTACTATTCCAACTCCGTTCTTATTTCTATTTTAAATCCTTTATTTTCTATTTTTCTAGCTTTCTCACTGACACATTTAGTTTCTTGTAAACAAGCTATGTTAACTTTTCTTCTTGTCATGGTATCTACTAACTCCATCCCTTTTCCTGTCATAGTCCCTATGTTCCAAGTCGCTAACCTTAGTCTAGTATCATGGACTAGCTTCTTTACCCGGACACGTCTAGCTTGTTGCAGATCGTCCAAAAAGTACACCAATGTGTAGATCGTGTCAAGAGGATCATTCTCATACCAATTTTAGCCCAAGAATCAGAAGTTCATTCTGAGGCAAGTGTTTATCTTGCTAGTTTATTTAGCATATATTGTTCTTGTTAAACTTTGTTAATGATTTAGATAATAAATGATGGAAATTTAAGTTTCATTAGGTTTAATTCTAGAAGAACATTATATTTTGGTGATGGGTTGCATGTAGAGGATTTACTGCCATTTTAGATTATTAAATCTGGAGATTTTATGTATAGATCCCGAATTGAATTTAAGGATTTGAAATACTTAAAGTGATGGCTTCATTATATGAGGATTCTTAGAGATTTTAGAAATTATTGGTTTCCCTTTTCGAAACATAAATATTTGAATACTAATTTGTGTTGGAAATTATCCCATAATGATTAGGGTTAGTTTAGAAACCTTTAAACTGTTGTTAGACGAAATTTGGATTGAGTTTGAGGTTTGAAATGTTGAGGAAAATCGAAATTTGGAAGAACTGGGTCTGTTCGAAATTTTCATTACAATACATTTCCAGGTCGTTCGAATGACCTCGTTCGAATGAGACTTCTAACGAGATTTCCAACAACCTTTCTAACAAGTTGCTGAGTTCATTCGAAGTGGGAACTTCGTTCGAACGAACTCATTCGAACGAGAATCCTGGAACTTGTAATGAAATTCCAGAATAAGTTTTTAGGGTTTGTTTGGGTTGGAAATCTTCCTAGGGTTATCTATATAAGTGTATTAACCTTCGTGAGTAACGGGTGGCTTAAATTTCCAAAGTGTTAAGGAATTGAGGGGTAATGGTACTTGGGGCACTGAATTTGTGTGGAAACTTAGGAGGGGATGTGAATCCTATAAAGGCTTTATATATACGGGTATCGAGGAGAGTAATGGCGTTAATAATACTTACGGATTATAGTATTTGGGTTATGTGATTACCTATCAATGTATGTAAGTTGTGTGCATGGTTATTACTTTTAATATCATGTGTATGACATACCTAGCTACTGGCTATCGAATGGGGGTTAACATAATGTGGACGACCATATCTTTTGTGCCTTCATGGGATTTTGAGTCGTACCACTAGAGCATGGAACCTAGGTTCGGGCTATCTGTGAGAATAATAGTGATGACGATCATATTGGTATGTATATATTTTATTTGGTTCTTGAGAGATTGAACATGTTGTCCTTTATGCATGACCGTTGCAATGGCACTAGATAGCCGAGTATACCTAGCACTAGGGGTTTCTTAACCATGGGTGTTATATAGATATAATTATATGTATACATACTGAGATTTTATATATGTTTATTGAGTTCCTATTCTGTGTTTCTTGTTAGCTACTTTACTAAAGTATATACTTATTGGGTCACCAGTTGGGAGTAAAGAATGCTATGAGAATGAGTTACAAAATCCATAAACCTATTCCTAATAATAGTAATATATTGATTTTGGGTTATTTAGATATTGTATCCGACATTGTGATTATCCTACATATAGTCAGGTAAAGTGAAAAGACTAGTATGGGTAGTTAGACTCGCTAGATGTGCACATTAGATGGGAGGTGAGCATCTCAACTAAGTACGCTAAGTTAACATGGATAATATATGTGCTAATTAAATAAATTTAATCACTTTCTATATTTAAACTGTTTTCTACTCGGGCTCTTACCCATTTTTCTGCAAATCTCTTTTCTTGTTCTATTATTTTAGGTGCTCAGACATGGGGACACAAGACTTAGGATAGTCCATTCATTTGCTGAGATGTAGCTGTTGTGGAAGCTACGGGATATTACTAGTAGACGCTCTTGAGTCTATTTATCCTTATCTATCACTCATTTATTTCAGTTGGACATGTCATCCCTCCTATTTTACAATTAAAGAATTAAAGTTATTTTATTATATCATTAGACATCGATTTCTTGTTATTGGACTATTGTATGGAATTTTGACTGGATGTGTTTACTCCAGTTCTTTATTTTACTTCTGTTAGTTCTTACCTTATACTATTGTGGTGTATGATGATGTTTAGGTATTACTCTTTACTGACGTTGGTTAATAACAAGATAAAATTTTGACACCAACCTTTTTAAATATTAGTTGGTTATTTTTTTGTTAAATTAAAATTTAGTTTTCGGCAGTGATGCATTATCTGAACCAACTTGATATTATGAAATTAATTAATTAAGGACTGATCACCAGATAATTAATTAGGCGAGGTATCACAATAAAATGTAATAATAATACCATAAGAGGCTTGTGAAAATGTAAGACAAAGAGAGATAAACCAAGTTTCTTTACATATGAAAAAAATCTCCTAAACATGAACAACAATACACCTTAACAAAATACGAGTTTACATCCAAATGAGAAATAAACACTCAACTCAATATTTTTCTATCATAAATTATCTTATACATATACACAACTCAATAAAAAAACAAAAGAACAACTAAAAATTACACTACACTAATCCTAAAATTACACTACAAAACTACTAAAAAATTGAGCTGAAATGTGTTATGGACAAACTCTCCACTCATGTTTAATACATGCCCCCCCCCCCCCCCCCCCCCCCGCTAAAAATATTCACCTCCAATATGTAGAGGAAATGAGTTGACATTGATTTCACATTTCTGGGAGGTGTAAGAGGGATAAATTGGCGAAAGAGATTGCGTGGGCATTTTTAGTTTAAGGGAAAATTTTAAGGTGTTGTGGGTGGTCACGAGTGTGTATGGAAAGTTGAACGAGAGTGGGAAAAGGTGGTTACACCTAATGCTACCTGTACAACAGGCATAGGGTTAGTTGGTAGGCTGTGTAGTTTAGGAGAGATAATGGGTAATGGGTGTACATGGCTTTAGGTGATTGTTTTGGCAAGTATCGGGTATACCTAAAACTAGTAGCAGCAGGTGGCGGTTTGTTTTTTAGATTAGGCTTGTATATATTTGGAAGGGCGATGGTTAGGTGGAGCAGAAGAAAAATATAAGGCTTTATAGTGCTGCCACAATGGAGGGATAAGGTGGGTCTTGATTTGGATAAAATAAAGAGGATGTTTTGTGGGGTTGTGTTTGTGTGTGTTTGTGTAGTTGTGTGTGTATGTATACAAATATAACTGTATGCATGGGAACATAGTTGAAAACAAGACTAGTCTACAAATTAGGTCGTTACAGTTGCTGAAATTAATTAATGGCCTGAGGTACGATAAATGAAGGAACACACCCGACAAGATAAAAATGGACATTTGGGGGCCTTAAAGGTATGCAAAATCTCAATATTTATACTAAATATTTCACTTTGACGTCGGATTTTATTATATGTTTGTTTAACGTAATTGACTTTCTTTCGTATATTATATGTTTGTTGGACAACAATAATCCAACTTACCACCGAAAGAGCGGAACATCTTATTGGTCAGTGTACGTGATCAATGGAAGACATGGAAGAAGAACCAATGCGCCTATTTTTTTAATGGGGATAGTCCATGTTGCGGTGTACGAAAACTGTACCGAAGAAGGACCCAATCATGTTGGTCAACTGACAGAGGTTTACGGATAACAAGGCGTTCGAGAGACATTTTTCCACTTATGGATCAACGGGGACTAACTGGTAAAGGAAGGTGGATGCGCACTACTCCGGACAAATATCTTATGCCGATGTGGAGAATAGGAAGGTAAGTAAATTACTTTATTTTACATTTTATTTAGCTGTATGTAAACTACTTTAATTTTGTCACATTTTACGAATAATTTGGTCACATTTTGGAGGAGTCTGGGAGTGGCTTGGGGATGAAAGCCATATAAGATCGACTCTTGTATAAACATTCGAATGAAGAAGGGCATGGTTTCTAATTCGTAGGTCACCGAGACTTTGATGAGTTATAATTGAAATTATATCATCAATTTTAAATTATTTATTAACATTCTTTTTCAACGTTCATAATGTGTTCTATATTGTTTCAAGAGAGGCTAAAGGTGTTGCATAAATCCCAAAGTGATCCGATAAGGAATTTGTGAGTAAGGATACACTAAGTTAAGTGTTAGGCCAAGATAGAAAAGATCGTACTCGAGGTGTCATCTCCCGGATAATAAAGTCGAAGCTCTTAGGCATTGCTAGTAATAATAATGGATTTTCCTCCAAGTTTGACACTACAAAGCAGACACATAATTGAAATTGGAGAATATCCAACAAACGATAAACCACATGTTTTAATGGTTCAATAGTGTAGTCACGGATATGGGAAGGGGAAGGCGAAGGATAAATGAAAGAGCAATGAGAAGGCCAGTGGGGGAACCACTATTACATCCCCATCATCGATGCCAATTGACTCATCATCCCTGTACGATATATACTATACCCCAACCCCACTAACCCGACTCCATTTGAGAAATCTAGGAAGATATTATATATTTAACATGCGTGGAGGCGGCCGAACTTCCAAGAAAGTGTAGGACATGAACAACACTTTGGGTACCATCATGCAAAACTGTCCACTGTAACATTTTTAGTCTCGGGCCATGGTTACAAAAATTTTATCGGGGAAAGATGATGAGTTATTGTGGTTAAATGAGAAAGACTATTTCGACATATCGACGCCATTGTGGGGTCGTACATGTTTTGGTTGACTTTTCTTCACTAGCCTTATTAAGATTTTGTGGGATTTTACATATGATAAAACTTGAGTTAATATAATTAAACTTGCATTGTTTTGCTTTTGATTTAATTAACTTAAAGAACAATTAATTTGGGGTGACAAGTATACTGTTGTCATAGTCCTTAACCATCACAAGACCTGGTCACCCCACTTTATGCCTGATATTTTTAGCGTAAAAAAGGGGTGTTGTCACGATCCTTAACCATGACACGTGGAGTTGTCACGCCGAGACATGTAATGATCCTTTACTAGGACAACTTCTTTTTGTCATGGTCAAGGACCATGATAATCCGACTCAAATGGTGTAGTGTTAGATTTGAAATGTTAACGTACAAATATTTTTGAATCTAGGCTATTATGATTTTCAAAGAAATTAATGTGACACCCCGACTATTTAAATACCGGTTGATCTATCCTTCATAAAAATAAAACAGGAATCTCATCTAGTTCATTCTTATCATCATTGTCGAAAACATTTTTAAAAGTTCACTAACCACTATTCAAAAAGATGGTGTCAAATTTTATCTTTTTACTTAAATAATATTGATATGCGGAAAAAATTTAATATCCAAGCCATTCATGCAGTAATAAAATGAGAACCAATCCCTAGACAAATAACTGAACAAGAAAAATACCGAATAATCATCGGTTCTCAATACAAAAGTCCCACTAAAACATCTATTGAAATAAACTGAGTCCCCTAATATAAAATCTGATAAACTGAAATAAGATGAACTAATTGGAGGGGCAACATGCCCAAGTGGAATAACTGAACTTGATCCTACTTTAGGAAAGAAATGATCGAAGCATCTAACTCAAATCCTTCAAGCATTCACAGGTGTTGCAGCTACGCATCTCTAGAACAAATCATCAATGGGTCAGATCCCAAAACATTTTGAAAATATATAGAAAGTATTTATCATAATTTAAATACCAGTTATTGATTACACATGTTAGTTTAACGCACACTTCCTTGAGTTCGTCTCCTTTCAACTAATGTGAAATCCTAACGCATCTTACCTAGCTATTATACCCAGTCCAACTATGTCTCCTCAAACTATTTATCCACTAATAGGTTTGGCTCCTCTGTACCGCTCATATAGTACGTTAATCATTAATTCCTTGGTTAAGCATTTCTTTAACCTCTCCCGTACCACCCATATAGTACGTTATCGTAACATTAATAATTATATGTTTCGTATGTTATTATTATTTATAATTAACATCTCACATATGTTATCATTAAAGTTTTTCATTAAGTTTCTCTACTTAAATCATCTTTTAGATATACAATGTCTAACTTTACTACCATCACACACTAAGTAGATTATCTCATAATTAAATCACTTTTAGATATACATTATTTGTCCTTCCTACATTAAACACAAGTAGGATAAATCACCCAAGTACATATATGTATAAATATGGCATCTCCCGGACTGGCCACCGTGATGCACACTTGCATATTTTTCTATCAAGTTCATGTACATATCATACCAAATCAAGGACTAATGGATCAGCATGTCTCCTTGAACCCAAACTCAAATCAAGAAATGGAGGCGAACATAGTTCCAATCCTATGGGTCACAAACATACCTAACGTACGCAGTTGACCGTTGAAACTATCATACACTCAGATAGAACGTACCAAGGTTTTATGTTTTGGGGCACAAATCCATACCTCGCTGGAATTGTCATGGTGGGTTTGCCCACTACGGAAAATTTCTAAATAGCAGGTAGCGTAGGCATGTTCACACACATAAGAGAGCACATAATAGGCATACACACAACCTATCCATATGTCGCATACAGGCATACACAGAACCCATATATATATATTTCGAATAGGAATACACACAACCTATATATATCCTCCACATAGGTATACACTTAACCTATAAATATCATCGATATAAGTACACACTCAACATATAAGTATTATCCATATATATCATCCATATATGTATACACTCAACCTATAATATCATCCATATAGGAATACACTCTGTAAGGAGATAAATTTCCAATTGAGTCCCTGTATTGTTTTAACTTAATTTCGTGAACAAAACTTGTTTGTAATATGTCATAGGGAGATTTTTATTTTGTCACCATACCACTTGGTCTATGACGTATTGAAGAAAGTTGAAGACGTTGCGACAAAGCTTCAAAGATTTTATCATCCCGATGTTTAATTGGTGCAAATTTAATCGTCTTCAAAATTAAATGCATTATGATATCACTCAAGTATGAATGCGTATAATTAATGGTGCTCAGAATTGTTTTTATAAAAGATAAGGATGTATTTTTATAAAGAAAAATGTTTTAAAATGTTTTTAAAACAGTTTTAAGTGTTTACACTGCGTATTTATTCTGATATACTCGAAATAGAGTTTGACTATTTTGGATCTCCTTTAAAAGAGGCGTTTTGAGGTAAAAGTCAAATAGTCAAACTTCCACGTCAGCTAGTTCAAACGACATGGGGATCTCGCTCGAACGAGATGCCTAAGTTGTACGAATGACATGGCCTTATTATTCGAACGACACATTTTTCGAGGTGACGGTTATTTTTTTATTTAAAGCGTGTTTCTATCAGAGTTTCGTAAGTGTGCATCTGTGAAAAACATAATACATTCCAATACGTTGTTTGCACATGTTTTCTAAGGTTTACTAAGCATACACACATTATTAGAGTTTGCAAATATCTGACATATCATTCTTATATTTTTAAATGATCTTGTTGGACCAAAGAAGTTTGTTCTATCATTGAACATTAAAGGGTTTTACGGTGAAGAAAGAAGAAGGACTTCTTGTTCGACATCGTAGACGAATCAAAGTCAATCGGTGGACACCGAGACATACGTGGACGAGTGTGTTATGGACAGGTATCATGGAAGACGAAATTTCTTCTTGGGCACTATTGAAGAACAGTTGAAGATCAGAAGGAGCATCAAGACCCGTGGGGATTGACTCATTGAGTAAGGCCAATATGTCTTTGTAAAACCATTGTTCATAGTGATTGTCAGGCTTGGGCCGTCCGAGGTTGTTTTTCCATTTTGGGTTTTTTCCTCGTACATCCGGCGTTGTGAGTATTCTTTACTTTATTTTACTTTCTTTAATCACTAGATGCATGTTTAGGATTTATCAAGATAAAAGAGGTTTAAAATAAGAACTGAGTTTTCATAACTTGGTTTTGTACATAATTAAAAGTTGGATAGTTTTTGGTGAAAATTTTGGTTTTGTTTAAAACACACATATTGGGCACTTTCAAATTGGTATAAGAGCGGGTTACGCTAATTTATCGCGTGATCCTGATTTTTCAAAGATTTATTTTTTTTTATACAATTTGACTTCTCACGCCGTCAAATTGGTATCAGAGCTACAAAACATAATTTATTTATTTTGTGATCTCGTGTGTTTGTTTATCTCTCCTGTGTTTGTTTTCTCTCGATGGATTCTCTAAGCGTTTATGATCTACATAGTTTGAATTTAAAGTTTGCAACTCTTATTGATGTTTTGGAGAAAGAAAATTATGGTTTCAAAAATAGGATTGAATATTTACAAAATTCTCAAATTCAGCACTTTAGTTCCTTGTTTAAAGATTTTAATACATTAAAATAGGGCAAAAATGAGAGTGGTGATAGAGTCCCCATTTTAAAAAAAGAGTTAGAGGATTTAAAAAATTCTAAAGTTTGTGTCGTTGAGGAAAATAATTCGATTAATGATTTTGTGGCACGTGAAAAGTCTCTTAGGATAAGATTGCTCATATTGAGGGGGTGCGAGATAACCTTCTAGGTGTAATTGAAAATTTAAAGAAGGAGTCCCGAAAGTTTGAGGAGTCTAATCGTTTGCCTGAGTCAAATGTTTTAAAGTTTAAAAATGATTTAAATGACTCGAGTAGTGATGGTAGCGTCTTATCTTGTTCTAGTGGTTCGATTGTAAAAGACAAAACTATAGTTTGTTTTAGAGCATTAACCACATCCGAGGGTATTAGAAAAGGTCAACCTAAAGGTCCTGTTCCTCGTCGTGTTTTCACATGTTCGCATTGTGGTAGGAAAGGTCACCTTAGGAGTTTTTGTTTTGATCTTATTAAACATCGTAGGAAGATTAAACGTAGTGTCCCATTGGTTCTCAAAACCCGTTTTGTTTGGTATACACCTGTTTGGGTTAGAAAATTCGTTTTGGATATGCTAAATGCTTTGTTGGTTGATTCTCATATGCATGCATATGATTCATCTCTTGTTATTTCTTATCGATAGTAGCTTGCATGTTTTGTCATACGCTAGCCCTTGCATCATGTTTATAATTTGCTGGTGTTATGACATGGTTATCTCTTTGTATTATATTTTTCATTTGTTTGAGTCTTATTAGAAAAATACAAAAAGATTTTGTTTTTGAGAAAACTTTTGAAAAACCAAAAAGATTTAAGGTTTTTGTTTTTGAGTTTACATGTTTGATGTGGCATATTGGTGTGTTTGGACCCCCCCAATCGTTTCATTATCCACGTGCCTAAGACATTTGGTCATTATTATCGATGCTTATAATGATCTTAACCATTATTTATATGTAGTTGTTTTCGAAGTTGATATGCATTTTGATTCGACTTTGTATATATGCCAACATTTAACACATGCGCGAGTTTATATGGATGTTTCACTTCTCTTGCATATTTGAATTTAGTGAGGCGTTCTTATCTCAATTTTGTCATATATGCGTAAGTAGACTTAAGGAGAAATGTGCATGTAAGAACCGTTTACCATGAGGATTTAAATTGGTAAAAATAATTAGTGATTCACGGGAAAGGGCTGGGAGAGTTCAAAATTAACTCATCGTGAAAGTCATCGTTTAAAAGAGCCCAAAAAGAAAATGCAATATGCTTAGAAAAGGGCTAAATTAGTTTAGTTTATTCCAAAGAAAATATGATATTATTGAGGGAGTTTGGATGGATTAAAAATTTAAACGGGTTTGCACATCTAATCCTAATGTTGAAACATTGCAATTTGACGCTATTGTTTGTAGAATCGTCAAAATTATGTATTTATGTGCATGTAGTATGTTTAGTTCATTAAGCTCTCACTTTAATTGTCATATAGCTATGATAAAGTTTGATGATTTATCGCTATCAATTAGAGCTTCTTGATCATTTCGATGTGTCAGAACTGTGACTTATTTGTTGTAGTTTCACGCCTATACATTCCATATCCATGTTTGAGCACATCGGTACTATGTTTGCATGTAACTCACATTATTATTTTTTATAAGTTTTTGCGTTTTGTGTTAAAAGACTACTATTTTAACACTGTTTTGCTACTGTCATGCCCTTCTTGGAATTGTTTTGTGGAAATTTTTTCATTGGGAAATATTATATCATATTTCTGGGAATCTGGGAAATTCTGACAAGTAGTGCGAAGTCGTTCAAACGACATATCCATCTCGCGTGAACGACAGTTGTACTTCGTTCGAGCGACATTCTCAACTCGTTTGAGCGATGTCCCTGCCTCGTTCTAACGACAGGATGAACTTTGTCTTCTGATTGGTTTGCAGTCCATTGGTTTAAATTGATATATTTTTTTGTACTGCTGGAAGTTTTTTTTGGACTGCCTGGTTTATATGCAAGATTTATTGGTTCTAAATTGATTTTTGTATATAGTTCGTTTATCACACCTGATTAAATTGCTATATTCTTTGTGTGATTCCTTATTTTACTAGCTACTGATTTGTCATTCTTTGGTCATATTAGTTGGTTGTTTCATGATTATCTAGCGATTTCACATTGATTCATATTGCTGTATATTCTCATGCTAGATACTTAGATTGGTTTATCTTTTCACCATATTGTCTATTCGAGACAAAAAGGGGGAGAGATGTATGTGATGTAGGGGGAGATTTGTTGAGCGTTTTTATTGATATCTGGATTTACAAATTATTTTTATATTTCTTCCTAATTGGTATCAAATAATTGCTCTCATGTTTCAAATGACTTGTTCATATTAGAAATATAAATTGGTATCATTTGTTCCTCCATACTTGACTGGGTTTTTATTTCTCTGTTTCACGTGTGTAGCTATGCTTCAGCGATTCAAGATTTCAAGTCTAAATCACATTCAAATAGTTTATGCTCGTCGGTGCTACATATTCTAGTCCGTGTCCTGTATTTTTGATTTTGGGTTTATGGGATGGGATTTAGGCGTCATACGGCTTTCGGGCCAGCTTACGCATTTCACTGGTTTAGTTTTGTCCCTGAATAGTCAAAAGGGGAGATTTATAAGGACATAAATTTCCAATTGAGTCCCTGTATTGTTTGACTTCATTTCGTGAACAAAACTTGTTTGTAATATGTCATAGGGAGATTTTTATTTTGTCACGATCCCACTTGGTCTATGACGTATTGAAGAAAATTGAAGACGTTGTGACAAATCTTCAAAGATTTTATCATGCCGATGTTTAATTGGTGCAAATTTAATCATCTTCAAAGTTAATTACATTCCGAGATCACTCAGGTATGTATGCGTATAATTAATGGTGCTCGAAATTGTTTTTATAAAAGATAAGGATGTATTTTTAAAAAGAAAAATGTTTTTAAAATTGTTTTAAGTGTTTACACTACGTTTTTATTTTGATATACTCGAAATAGAGTTTGGTTATTTTGGATCTCCTTTAAAAGAGACGTTTTAAGCTAAAAGTTAAAAAGTCAAACTGCCACGTCATCTCGTTCAAATGACATAAGGATCTCGCTCGAATGAGATGCCTAAGTCGCGCAAACGACATGGCCTTGTCATTCGAATGACATGTTTTTTGAGGTGGCGCTTATTTGTTATTTAAAGCGTGTTTCTATCAGAGTTTCGTAAGTGTGCATCAGAAAAAAACAGAATACATTCCACTACGTTGTTTGCACATGTTTTCTAAGGTTTACAAAGCATAAACACATCCTTAGAGTTTGCAAAGATCCGAGATATCATTCTTATATGTTTAAGTAATCTTAATGAACCAAAGAAGTTTGTTCTATCATTGATCATCAAAGGGTTTTGTGGTGAAGAAAAGAGAATGACTTATTGTTTGACATCGTGGACGAATCAAAGCCAATCGGTGGACACCGAGACATACGTGGATGAGTGTGTCGCGGACAGGTATCGTGGAAGACGTAATTTCTGCATGGGCACTATTGAGGAACGGTTGAAGATTAGAAGGATCATCAAGACCCATGGGTATCGAGCCATTGAGTAAGGCTAATATGTCTTTGTAAAACCATTGTTCATAGTGATTGTCTGGCTTGGACCGTCCGAGGTTGTTTTCCCGTTTTGGGTTTTTTCCTCGTTCATTCGGCGTTCTGAGTATTCTTTACTTTATTTTACTTTCTTTAATCACTACATGCATGTTTAGGATTAATCCAGATAAAATCGATTTAAAGTTAGAATTAGGTTTTCACAACGTGGTTTGGTGCTTAATTAAAAGTTGGATAATTTTTTGTGAAAATTTTGATTTTGTTTAAAACACACATATTGGGCACTTTCACACTTAACCTATAAATATCACTCATATAGGTGTACACTCAAACCATAAGTATAATCCGTGCGTAGCATAAAACTCTCGAATACTCGACGTAATATTGATAAACAAATATCACTACTTATCATATGCTCTCGAGTCTCACTCACTACTTGAAGGTTCACAATTTTCACTTACGTTATTTCAGCAGTTAAACTATCACTAACCTATAGGTATTAATCTTAGGTTGTCATTTATTATCCCCTCAAGAGTTATAGGGTGGAGCGATGTTAAGGAGGATTTAAGATCTCAAATTCTGAGGTGATTGAGAATGCCAAAGTGTTATAGCCACGTTGTAAAAATAGGGGCAATAAAGAATTGGGAGGTAGGTGTGGAGCATATGTAATGTTTAGGCCAGTATGCACGGTTTATAGGGTATGTGGGAACCCCGGTTAGCTAATGTCAGAATCGACCGAGTTTAAGGGGCGTGGGAATAGATGTGTGAAATATATTCTTGTGGGGATAATATCACAAAATGGAAGTGGTGGAGTGGAGTAATCATCGAGTAAGAAGAACGATAATCCATATATATAGGTGTGATTAGAGTAGCACGCCCGAACTTGATTGAAAGTCTATAGAAAGCTGCTAAAAATGGGGTATTCCTTGATAAGACTAAAATTCAACTATTATGGAAATTTGGAAGAAGAGTTCTACCCAGTCAAATGTCGAGAGTGACTTCCACATGAATAGAACGGTGATGTCAATAAGGTATAAAGAATCCATAAGTGCACATCGTGGCGAAAAGTACACGAGTCCGAACTTTTGGTATACGCCGAAAAAAGAAGAGGAGTGCCAAGTACCCCTTAATGTGAGATGCATTAAGGGGAATTCGGTGTTGAGAGGGACATAGTGAGTAGTCTGCGCATGTACCACTCATAAATAGAAATCGATTGGAAAAAGTTGACCAAAAGAAACAGTAATTATTATTACTTCGAGTTGAGCACACTATTAGATAGTGTGCCCCGACCTTTCTTTGACAGTAGGATCGCGTCAGTATGTGCTCATACCCAGTGTTATTGTGAACTAGGATGAGATACTTGAACCCCACATTCAATACGGGATTTCAGGAAACGGTGGGGATGAAATTTCGTTTTGAGTCTGCCATATCACCTATGGCCGAGGAGTAGGCGGATGGTGATTGACGACTAGTGGAGCGGTATGAAAGCAATTTTAGACTCATTTCAATCATTTAATTTCCACAATTGATATGGCTACTAAGTAAGATAGTACGGTAATCGGGAGAAGATATTACCTAATGATAGAGTTTTGTGAAAGCACTCGCACCTATTTATTGTGTACAAGGTGCTTATTGAGGTTTTGTGTGGAAAGACCCTAATGATTCTTCATCTAAATGCTTAGAAATGAGAGGATAATCGGAATTTTGGTTTGGTATAAAGTTAGAGTCCGATGGCTATACTGGAATAACCACAAACTGTCTTAGAAGGCTTTTAACTGTCGTAAGAGTCACATAATCGGGAACCGAGATTAGAAGAACGGACAAGAGTAGTTCGATATTCATATGGTTTCTTCCGGGATGGGAGTTTTGTGTTTAGTTAAATACAGAGTTAATACAAAGTGAGGTGCAACCTCCCAAATATATTGATATAATAGGGCCAATGATGTATAGACTAGTCTTAATCGAATGTTGTTTGGTAGGAGCACAAAGTGAGGTGCCGTTATTGAGGGGTGACCCTGTAACTGATAAAGTGTTGAAAGTGTTAAACAAGTTTACTGCGAAGCGGTAACTATACTGATCGAGACATACTATTAAGTTGGTTTTGTGTACTGGAGGATACCGGTTTTTACAAGGTATGCCTTACTTTTCCGAATTTCGAGACAAAATTATGTTACTAGGGAGGAAGTAAGTAAATCCCGTATTTTTACGTGTGTTTATTTTATTATGAAATTATGAAAATTTAGATTAATTAATTTAAGAGAGAAAATTTAATTTATAACTATTCCAACTTAATGGTAATAATTACTAACGTGACGAGAGTTAGTAGTTGTCGAAAATGATTATGTTGAAATCATGTTGAGTAATAATTATGTTGAACATTACATAGTGAGTAACGTAATAGATGGTCTTGGAAAAAATATTATGGTCGGGATGAGATACATGGCCGTTATAATATAATTATTTGGGATGCGCGTATGAGTCGTGTCACTAGTATGTATTTGGGGGTTAAAAAGGTATATTATTTTTATATAACTCAGATGACTATTTTGAGTGAGCCAGAGTGTCCGGAAGGGTTGAAATAGTCAGAAAACACTACTCGGGTATTTTATTTGCAGTCCGGGGCATTTTAGCCCAAAGTAATACCCCGGACGGGTATTTTGGTCTTTTGGAATTTTTAGGTAATTAAATTGACGAAAATTGGGATTAATTAAGGGCATTGAGGGTTAGTGGCCTATTAGTTTCAACTTACGTGAGAAAAAAAAAAGAGAAAAGAGAGAGAGAGAGCCAAGGAAGAAGAAGACTCCATAGGAGCCTTAAGCCAAGAACTCAAGCTTTCACACTACATGGTACACCAGCGTGTAGATCGTGTCAAGAGGATCATTCTCATACCAATTTTAGCCCAAGAATAAGAAGTTCATTACAAGGCAAGTGTTTATCTTGCTAGTTTATTTAGCATATATTGTTCTTGTTAAACTCTGTTAATGATTTATGTAGAAGCAATTGTTATGAAACACAAATAAATATGAGAGAAAGATTATCAAGAAGAGAGCAAGGAATTGAAGATGCCAATCACACAACAGATGATGTACGTGGTTCAGTCAAAATGTGCCTACGTCCACGGTGGTGCAGTCGATGTTATTTCTATATACTCCGGAGAGTGATTATAGAAAACACAACTTGTCCTTTTGCCCCGGACCTAGGGTTTAATATATACATTTACATGTGGGTGAGTGGAGGTGATGAGTTCCTCCACGTTTCCCATCTCCCCTATAACTTCCCTTTATGGGATCGTGGGAGGAGACTGGACCAATATAAAAGATAAAGGGCCTGTACTTTGGGCCGCCAGGACTGGGCTACTCGTCCAGGCCCATGGTTCTAAATTCTGGGTACCCACAATTGCCCCTAAATTTGTTGTGCCATGTATATGGGCCCAACAAATTTAAATGATTAGCCATAATGGCCGTGTTGCAATTCCTCGGGAGCTGTGGAGTTGATTTTGGCGGCAGCCGCTTCGCTTACTGTGCACTATGATTAGAATTTGAAGGCTCGTTGGGATAACCACATCTTTTTTGTCGCTTCAGACTTTCTAGCACTCTTTCGTCTTCTGAGAATTCTAACCCATCATTCCCTTTGCTCTTAGTCCCCATTCTCATTTCTTTTTAGTTATCTTGAGCTCGTGCTTCTTCAGTACTTGAACCGATCTTCTATTTTGTAAGTTTTTCGTGTCCTTTCTTTGCATTTGATCTTTGGTTTGTAGCTTTTCTTTGTGCTTTCCAATGGCGAATATTGGAAATAGATCGATCTCTGAGTTTAGAAAGTTCTACAACATCCCTAAGTAGGTAGAGATTGAGTGTTGTGCCTCACCTCCTAAGAATGTTAGGGATATAGAGGATTCCCACTGGATCCATGTTTTGTTGCTTTCTCAGGGGGGACTTACTTTTCCCCCTAATGATCTATTTTTTCATTTCTTTGGTTATTTCAATATCGTCCCCGCATAATGCTCGCCAAATGTGTGGAAAATAGTAAATGGTGTACATAGAATAAATCAGTTGTATGGTACTAGATTAGGACTTACCGAGGTCTGTTTCTGTTATTACTTTTCTCGAACTAGCTCAGGTGTCCTCTACCTCAAAGCCAGGAGTCCTGATAGGGTATTGGTATTTAATCTACCTGATTCCCACAAGGACTATTGGCAAGAGGGCTTTCTTGTTAGAAATTGGCAATTTTCTCCCCTGTTCGAAGGGTCGAGGTCTGAGAGGTTTATTGTCCCCTTTTATGGGGAAGAATATATAGGTATACATTTGTACTATTGTCTCAATCTCTGCTAATTTATGACTTTTCTAACTCCTCTTTGCTTTTTCTTCTACAACGAGGTCGAAGAACTTGGAGCCTGCCCTCAGCGAGGTCCGAATCTCGAAGTTGGTGAAAGCTTGGAACATCAGAGAGCCTTTGGGTGACGGTGAGCATCCCAGGTCTGCTGCCTTCTTATTAGATTACAAGAACGTAGGCTCCAGCTTCATAGCACGGCCTGTGGACAGTGTACCAGAGTTTAATTCTGTGGGAGAGACTACTGCTGAGCCGATCCAGTTGGACGAAGAAGAGATCAGCTCTGAAAGTGAGCCTGCAGGTAATCTAGGTGAAGGGAGCTCTGACAGTAGCAGCTCTTCTGATTCTGAGGAGAATTTTGAAGCTCGAGGATCGTCGAGCACTTCCAGCAGTTCTGGTGAAGATATGCCTCCAAGGAAGAACCTGATTAGAGATGATGATGATGATGACCATGTGCTCATTGCACAAAGGTTAAAGAAACAGAAGTCTGCATTTGGGGCCGTGGCTACAGGTTCTCGGCCTTCCTCTCAGGAGCAAGAGAGGAAGAGGAGAGAAGAAGAGCAGGTGAAAGAGAGGGAGAGAAAGAAGGAGGAGGAGAAGAAGAGACTGGATGAGAGGAGGAGGATGGAGAAAGAGAAGGAGGAGGAGAGAAGAAGGATGGAGTCCAGGACAAAGGCAGGGCAAGCCTTAGTCCCGACATCTGCTTTGCCCGAGAGGGCCTCGGTTGCCATTTCTCTTCAGCTAGATTCTGCGCTGCTTGAGAGGGCAGTTCTCCCTGCAGATCGCCAGAGGGCGCTGGGGTCTGATCAATTGGCCCTGCAAGCTAGTTAGAGGCTAGCCCTGGTAAAACACTCTTTCAACTTTTAATTTTTTGACAAGTTCTAGATGTTTTCCTCTTATTGATTTCTTCTCTATTCCTTGAAGTTTGTGACTGACTTTGCTATGCTCTACCATTATCGCGACGATCTGGTGAGGAGGAACGACAAGTTGGAGCAGCAGAAGTCTGCTCTGGAAGCCAGGGGATCTCTGCTGGAGGCTGACCTAAAGGCTGCTGATGCAGCCCGAGTTTCGTCTGATCTGGCCCTCGTCAACTCTACTCGCGAGAGGGATGATGCGGTTAAGGAGCTGGGAGAGCTAAGGAAGGTTTATGATCTAGTATGCTCGAGCAAGCTGGACCTCGCGGAGAAGAATTGGGTTCTGGCCGAGCAGCTGGAGGCGGAAAAGGCCCAGGCAGCCACCATTAAGGAGGACTCATACAACTCTGGGTGGGCTGCTGCTTATGACGATGCCGAGATTCAGATAGGCTATATCAGCCGTCTGAACTTCAAGAATGGATGGAACAAAGCTCTTCTGGATGCTGGGGTTGATGCTGAGTCTCCTCTGTTCGACGAGCATGAACCGGGTCCCAAGCCAACTATGGACGAGGAAGCTCCTGCCCCAGCCATCGAGGGTGCTGATTTTCCCTCTGATATAGTTCTTGCCGGTGTTTGCCCTGCTCAAGCGACTGAGGGCGTTCCTGCAGAGGGGGATGCCTCTCCTACTGCTGCTGACAAGGGGAAGCAGCCAGACACTGCTGGGCCGCCTGAGGTTGCCAGTTGATCTTCTCTTGGGATTTAATTTTGTACTTTTTGCTTGAAAATTTTCAAGTTTCTGCTCAATGTACTTGACTTTGATTAATGAAATGAGAAGATTCTTCTTTTGTTTGTGCTGATCTCTTCCTTTCCTCTAACTTTATTTTACTTGTAGTTGGTTGATGTTGATGACTATATTCCTGTCACTTCCCAACTGGGCAGGACCCTTGGTCCTAATGCAAGCCTTGAAGTTCTCCAGGCCTTTGTTAGACTTTGCAAGTCACTAACGTCTAGGAATCAGAAGTATAAGGAGCAGTTCGAGCTAGTGGCTAAACTAAAGGACAGGCTCCAAGAAATGGAAGAAATCGGTGCCTGAGTACAAGAAGAAGTCAGTCCACTGAGAGCAAGGTTACTAGAGGCCACCGAGATTAACCAGGTTGGGGAGTTCCTGCAGCAGGAGAATGAAGACTTGAGGAGGGAGGTCTTAAAGCTTAAGGAGCATTCGTCGAGCACCGTTTCGGTAGTCCTGTAAGGTTCCTCATCGTTGCGAGCTGGATCTCGTCCTCCCCTTCCCCATGCTGGTAGGGGTGCTAGGAGAAGGAACAGGGAAGTTGAGGAATAGCGTGAGAGGGAGATGGAAGAGTTGCGCGATGATGTTCAGCGAGCTTATGTAACTACTACTGGGCTCCAAAGGTACGTCACCCGACTGCGGCATTTGTTCAAGAAGGGTCCTCGACAAGTGTGGTCTGATGGCTAAGATCAATGCTGGTTGGATGCTCCAACGAGACTATCAGAGTTCGAGGAAATTTTCTTCATTAGAGGGTGGTTGAGTGCCCTGAAAGAGATGCAGGTCCTGAGGAACTTAGTGTTATGGTATCGACACGAGATGTCCTCCTCCACTCTGATGCCCAATCCATTCAGGAGGGATAATCGATGGATCCCCATTGATGCTATTCCCCGGCAACTGTTGGAGTTGGATGGAAATAAGGTCGTGGAAGAGCTAGCCCCCGCTCCTGATGATGGAATGAGAGATAAAGTTGCTGATTATCTTGCTCGGAGGATTCCACTTCCTTGAGATTTTGTTACTAGTCATTTTTCTTTTGATAATGTAAACGCCTTGGGCGAGCTTCGCCGATTAAACGTGTATTATCGTTGTTGTAAATATAACAAGTTGTTATTCTTTTGTCTTTTTTGATAATGTAAATGCTTTGGGCGAGCTTCGCCGACTAAACATGTATTATCACTGTTGTAAACATAAGAGATTAATGAAAAGTTTGTGTTTTGGGCAGCTTTGCCGACTAAACGTGTTCATTCAATCTTTTTATATTCTTGCTGCTTCATAATTCTTTTTGTTTTGCCATGCAAGTATCCCCCCAGTACAGTATAATACCAAAATACCATTGTGCCCCATTTTACCTTTTAGGTTGTGTTGTCACACTCCCTTAAGCCTAAGTAGGGAAATTGGCGAGGACACACCTGGTATTGGATGTCTTCATCCGATCAGGATTTTGCTCAACCAAAGTAGGTTTGGTGGCCAGTATGAAATCTGGTCGCTTTGCCTAAGAATCCTCTGTAGGGCTTTATATATTTCCAGGGGCAATGCTAAGAGGTCTCTCATGTTTCATGACGATGACCTGAGGAGGGGTATCCCCCTGCTATATCGACCATCGTGCCTGTGATTTGGAAAAAGATGTGTGATAAAATGCAGCTACTGATTTCATTAGTAATAAGGGGAATGAACTGTTCCTTTCACATAACAAATAAAAGAAAAAGATTCAACAATAGAATTCCTTGAGAATCTAAAAATAGAATTTCTTGAGATTGGCTGCATTCCATGCTCGTGGTATCTCTCTGCCCTCCATTGTTTCCAAATGATATGCACCTTGCAGGTCGTCCCTTGTTACTTTAAATGGTATTTCCCAGTTTGGGCCTAGCTTTCCGTCTGATGACCTTACTGTGGTTCCCAGGACCTTCCTTAGAACATAGTCTCTAACTTGGAATCTTCTTGGGTTAACCCTTTGGTGGTAATGCCTTGCGAGCTGTTGTTGATAGTTCGCAAGCTTCACCAGGGCTAGTTCTCTACGCTCGTCGACGAGTTCGAGTTCAGCGAGCAACGCCCCATCATTCTGGCCTTGGTCGATAAGGTCGGACCTCATTGTAGGCAAGCCCGCTTCTAGTGGAATGACTGCTTCCATGCCATATGTTAGCGAAAATGGGGTTTCTCCTGTTGCTCGCCGAGGTGTTGTTCGGTATGCCCACAGAACATGGGGCAGCTCGGTTGCCCATGCCCCCTTGGCTCGCTCCATTCGCTTCTTCAGTCCATCGATCACAGTTTTGTTGGAAGCTTCTGCTTGCCCATTGCTATGTGGGTAGGCCATCGAACTAAAGTTGTGCCTGATCCCGTGCTCGTTATAGAAGTCCTGAAAGGGGACACTCTCGAATTGTGTCCCATTATCAGTGATGATGGTTCTGGGGATTCCGAATCGAGTGATTATATTCCTCCATATGAATCTTATCATGTCAGCGTCTCGGATGTTTGCCAATGGTTCTGCCTCGATCCATTTGGTGAAGTAGTCAGTTGCAACCAACAGGTATTTGCGATTGCCGACAGCAGTGGGTAGTAGTCCTACGATGTCCATCCCCCATTGGGCGAAGGGCCACGGGCTGGTCAGGGATTTTAGATCCCTGGCTGGTTGGTGGATCATTGGAGGGTGAAGCTGGCATTTGGGGCATTTGTGGACATATACTGCAGAGTCCTTTTGCATATATGGCCACCAATAGCCTTCCTTCATTGCTCGAAAGGCTAGAGACCTTCCACCAATATGACTTCCACAGATTCCTTCATGTACCTCGCGCAGCACCTGCTCGACATCGCCTGGGTGGACGCATCTAAGGTAGGGACCTGAGAAGGACTTCTTGTACAAGTCGCCACCTGTGGATAAGTGAAAGCGAGCAGCTTTGACTCTTATCTGGTGGGTGATTTTCTTATTCTCGAGGAGGGTGCCCTCCTTTAAATAGTCTCTTAAGGGGTCCATCCAGTTGGGGCTGATCCCACCTGGAGTATTTGTTCCACGTTTGGCAGCTTGCTGTTGTGGTTAATGCTCGGAAAAATGAGGAAATTGATGGGAATGAGCCTTTTAAGACTAGAATCAACTGCCGAGCTTAGGGCTACTAGGGCGTCGACATGACTGTTTTGCCCTCTAGGAAACTGCTGGATGTTGATCTCCTCAAAGTTTGTCATTAGTTTCCTCACCAGGGTGAGGTATGCTGCCATCCTTTCATCCTTCGCGTTGTAATCTCCACTTATCTGATTGGAGACTAGTTGAGAATCTCCAAACACCTGTAAACGTTTTGCTCCCAAAATTTACGCCTTTTGGAGATCGGCTATTAGAGCTTCGTATTCTGCTTCGTTGTTGGAGGCTACAAATCCAAGCATGATCCCTTGCTCAAGGATGGTGTTTTCTGGGGTGATGAGGACGATGCCTACGCCTGCCCCCTTTGAGTTGGAGGCTCCATCAACGAATAGTTTCCAGGTTTCCACTGTTGCTGGGTTTTCTTCCTGCTTTGTTAGTTGAGGTTGGTTGGGGAGTTCTTCGCCAGTGAATTCGGCTATGAAATCAGCGAGGATCTGACCCTTGATAGTGGTCCTTGGTTGAAATTGGATGTCGAACCGATCGAGCTCGACTGACCACTTAGACAATCTGCCCGACAAATCTGCTTTCCTCAGGATCGCTTTAAGGGGGTGCGAAGTAAGGACGATGATAGTATGGGCTTCAAAATAATGCTTCAGTTTCCTCGAGGCTATCACTAGTGCACAGGCGAGCTTCTCTAATGGCAGGTACCTTTGCTCGGCGTCTAATAAGGTCTTGCTCGTGTAGTAAACGGGGTGCTGGATTCCTTCAACCTCGCATATTAACGCCGAGTTGGCAGTGTGACTGGATCCCGAGAGGTATAGATATAAAGAATCCATTGGTCGTGGTATGACAAGCAGTTGTGGATAGCTTAAGTAAGACTTGAGCTCGTCCAATGCTCGCGAGAAGTCCGGGCTCCATTCTATTGGTTTATTCCCTTTTAGAAGTCAGAAAAAAGGCTGGCACTTCTCGGAGGATTTGGAGATGAAGCGATTCAAGGAAGCAAGCATTCCAGTGAGCTTCTGCACGTCTCGGACTGTTCGAGGTGGTTGTACCCTGTTAATTGTATCGATCTGTTCCGGATTAGCTTCTATGCCTCTCTTGCTGACTAAGTATCCAAGGAATTTTCCTGACTGGACACCGAAGGAACACTTGCTTGCATTAAGCTTCATTCGGTATTTCCTGAGGATTTCGAAGGTCTTTGACAGGTCTGAGAGGTGATTTTCCTTTTTCTTGCTCTTAGCGAGCATATCATCGATGTAGACCTCCATTGTATCTCCCATTTGATCCTTGAACATTTTTGTGACCAGCCGCTGGTAGGTTGCCCCTGCATTCTTGAGCCCAAATGGCATGACTTTGTAGCAATATAATCCAACCGTCGTGATGAACGCCGTTTTATCTTGGTCTGGGGCATACAAGGGGATCTGGTGATACCCTGAGTATGCGTCCAGGAAACTCATTTGCTCGTGAGCTGCAGTGGCATCTACTAGTTGGCCTATCTTTGGGAGGGGGAAACTATCCTTTGGGCACGCTCTATTGAGGTCAGTGAAGTTGATGCAAACTCTCCACTTCCCGTTGTTCTTCGGAACCACTACTGGGTTGGAAAACCACTTAGGGAATTGTACTTCCCGTATGGATCCTACATCCAGCAATTTTTTGACCTCCTTTTCGACTGCTTTAGCCTTCTCAGGTGCAGCTTTTCGTGCTTTCTGCGCGACTGGCTTGAATGTGGGGTCGATGTGCAGCTGATGACAGGCCATACCAGGATCAATGCCAGGCAGCTCGTATGGTTCCCATGAGAAGACATCTACATTGTGTCTCAGCAAGGTCGTCAACTCCTTCTGTTCTCGATCACTGAGAGATGTTCCAATCAGGAATACTCTGCTACTGTTACCAACTTCGGCTATAAATACTACCAGGTCCTCGATGACACGCTCGGAGGGGACGAGCCTAGTCTCCTCTACTCCTGGTCTTCCATACTTTAGTTGCTATTTAGAAGGTATCACACCCTCTTCAACTTTCTCGCTGGGTCGACCGGCCTTCTTCTCTGGCTTTGGTCGGATGGATGCTATGAAGCACTTCCTTGCCATTGCTTGGTCGTCGTGGATCTCCATGACTCCTCGCTCGGTTACATACTTGAGCTTCTGATGGTAGGTCGAGGAGACCACCTTCATTGCATGAAGCCATCCTCTGCCGAGGATGGCCTGGTACGGAGATTCTATGTCACCTACCAAAAACTCAATCATTTTGGAGATGTTCCCAGCACGAACTGGCAGCACTATCTTGCCTAGAGGCATGGTCATTTTCCTGGCAAAGCCGACCAAAGGAACAGTAGCTTCCATTAGGTCGGAGACGCTCAACTTCAATATTTTGAACAGGTCGAGGTACATTACTTCGGATGAGCTTCCTTGATCGATGAGCATCTTGTCGATGTCAAAGTTGGCTATCCTGAGGGTAATGACGAGAGAATCATGATGTGGGGTCCTTACTCCCATCAAATCTTCATCCGTGAAAATAATATACTTGTTATAGTTGACGTCCTCTGCTCGTCGACGTTTTCCCGACTGTGATTTTGCTGGATCGATTTAGAAGGCCTGCATTACCGCTGTAAGTTTTTTCAGTTCTATTCGAGCTGAGTTCCCTTGTATCTGTTTGACGTCAGATACTTCGTGAATTACGGTGAACTCCTGTCCAGCATCATCCTCCAGTACATTATCGGGTGTCATCTCTTTGTTGGCAGTCACTTTCTCTGCCTTTTTCTCCACAAAGTCGTTCAAATGCCCGGACTGGGCCAACTCTTTGAGGTGGGACTTAAGAGCTTTGCAGTGCTCGGTCTTGTGCCCTCCCTCTTTGTGAAAGGCGCACCTCAACGCATTATTTCTCTTCGAGGGATCTCCCACCATCTTCCTGGGCCACTTGATGAATGGCTCATCCTTGATCTTTGCGAGAACCTTGTAAATTGGTTCTTTGAAGATGGTGTTGACCGCCTGAAATGCTTTTGATGCGTCCTGGTTCCTTCCATTTTTGGAGCCATTTTTTCCCCCGTTCTTTCCTCCTTTCCTCTCGTTCTCAGCTTTATCACCTACCATGGTAGTGAGCTTAGTTCGACCATTTTCTCCTGTATTATATGGGGTGACATATTCCACCTTTGCTTATTTCTCGATTCGGGCCATAAGGTCGTCAATGGTCATAGCTTCCTTCTTTGTCAGGGATTGGTAGAGGAGGGAAGAATTAGGGAGCCCAATTTTGAAAGAGGCCACTGCCACCTCCTCCGCGCAGTCTTTGATCTCATTGAATAACTCCCAGTACCTCTTCGAGTATTCGCGGAGGGTTTCTTGAGGCGTTTTCTTCATTGTCAGTAGAGCATCCATCCTTTTGGGATGGGAGCTACTGGTAATGAATCGGGGTGTAAAGAGTTCGGCTAGGGATTTGAAATTCTTAATTGATCGGTGGGGGATCCTTTCGAACCACTTCTGTGCTACATCATGAAGGCTTGAGGGGAAAATACGGCACATCAGGGCATCATGGTGACTCCAGAGGGTCATTGCCTGTAGGTATTTCCAGACATGATCGATGGGATCAGTCTTTCCGTCGTAAACCTTGAACCTTGGAATGGAAATTTTTTTGGGAGCTTCCTCCTCTTCGATTTCTTTCGTGAAAGGTGACTTCATCTGGGTTTTGAGAGCTCGCCTCGCGAGTTCTCTAGTTGATCTTGTCCCGTGGTGAGCGGGATGCTGTTCCATCTCCCTGCGGACCATGTTTCGTATGAGTTCGTCGCTGCGAGCAGGGCTCTGGTGGCGGCGGGCTCTTCGAAGTTGTTCGTGAAGGTCGTCGTCTGACTCGCCTCCTTCGTCCCTTTGAGATCCTCTCCTAGGGCTCCTTCCTCGGCTGCGAGACTTTCTCGCCTAAGGGATAGGAGTACGATGTGGGCGTCTCCGGTTATCAAGATGAAGCTCCCTTTCTAGTCTTTCCAGTCTTCTTTTTAAATGAGCATTCTCAGCCTCATACCTGCGAGAAGACTCTCTCTGCTCGTGGAGCCTTTCCTCGTACGCATCAATCAACCTGGATATCTGCGTGGACCTCCCTGGTCCCTGACTTTCTTCTAAGGATGGTCTTTCTAGACGAGCTCTCTAATATGAATGCCGGACTTCAGACCTAATCCTGCGAGGAGCAGGCGGCTCTTGAATATCTCCTGCTTGGAGGGCATTGCTGCTGTGACCAGACATCTTAAACTCCTTTCTTGATGTGGAAGCTACGGAATATTGCTAGTAGTCGCTCCTGAGTCTATTTCTCCTTATCCATCAGTCATTTATTTCAGTTGGACATGTCATCCCTCCTATTTTACATTCAAAGAACTTTAGTTGTTTTATTATATCATTAGACTTTGATTTCATGTTATTGGACTATTGTGTGGAATTTTGACTGGATGTGTTTATTCCAGTTATTTATTTTACTTCAGTTAGTTCTTACCTTATACTGTTGTGGTGTATGATGATGTTTATGTATTACTCTTTACTGTCATTAGTTAATAACAAGATAAAATTTTGACACCAACCTTTTTAAATATTAGTTGGTTATTTTTTATTAAATTAAAATTTAGTTTTCGATAGTGATGCATTATCTGAACCAACTTGATATTATGAAATTAATTAATTAAGGACTGATCACCAGATAATTAATTAGGCGAGGTATCACAATAAAATGTAATAATTATACCATAAGAGGCTTGTGAAAATGTAAGACAAAGAGAGAAAATGATAAACCAAGTCTCTTTGCATATAAAAAAAATCTCCTAAACATGAACAATAATACACCATTAACAAAATACGAGTTTACAGTCAAATGAGAAATAAACACTCAACTCAATATTTGTCTATCATAAATTATCTTATAGATATACACAACTCAATAAAAAAACAAAAGAACAACTAAAAATTACATTACACTAGTCCTAAAATTACACTACAAAACTACTAAAAAATTGAGCTGAAATGTGTTATGGACAAACTCTGCACTCATGTTTAATATATGTCCCCCTCCCCCCCCCCCCCCCCCCTCCCGCTTAAAATATTCACCTCCAATATGTAGAGGAAATTAGTTGACTTTGATTTCACATTTCTGGGAGGTGTAAGAGGGTTAAATGGGCAAAAGAGATTGCGTGGGCATTTTTAGCTTAAGGGAAAACTTTAAGGTGTTATGGGTGGTCACGAGTGTCTATGGAAAGTTGAACGAGAGTGGTAAGAGGGGGTTATACCTACTGCTACCTGTACATCATGCATAGGGTCAGTTGGTAGGCTGTGTAGTTTAGGAGAGATAATGGGTAATGGGTGTACATGGCTTTAGGTGGTGGTTTAGGCAAGTATCGGGTGTACCTGCAACTTGTAGCAGCAGGTGGCGGTTTATTTTTTAGATTAGGCTTGTATATAGTTGGAAGGGGGATGGTTAGGTGGGTCGGGATAAAAATATAAGGCTTTTATAGTGGTGTCAGGCTGGAGGGATAAGGTGGGTCTCGATTTGGATAAAATAAAGAGGATGTTTTGTGGCGTTGTGTGTGTGTGTGTTTGTGTAGTTGTGTGAGTATGCATACAAATATAACTGTATGCATGGGAACGTAGTTGAAAATAAGACTGGTCTACAAATGAGGTCGTTACAGTTGCTGAAATCAATTATTGGCCTGAGGTACGATAATTGAAGGAACACACCCGACAAGAAAAAAACGGACATTTGGGGGCCTTAATGGTATGAAAAACCTCAATATTTATATTAAATATTTCACTTTGACATCGGATTTTATTATATGTTTGTTTAATGTTAATTCACTTTCTTTCTTATATTATATGTTTGTTGGACAACAATAATCCAACTTACCACCGAAAGTGCGGAACAGTATATTGGTCAGTGTACGTGATCAATGGAAGACATGGAAGAAGAACCAATGCGCCTGTTTTTTTTAAAGGGGATAGTCCATGTTGCCGTGTACAAAAACTGTACCGAAGAAGGAGCCAATCACGTTGGTCAACTAGCAGAGGTTTATAGATAACAAGGCGTTCGAGGGACAGTTTTTCACTTATGGATCGATGGGGACTAACTGGTCAATGAAGGTGGATGCGCACTACTCCGGACGAATATCTTATGCAAATGTGGAGAGTAGGAAGGTAAGTAAATTACTTTAATTTACATTTTATTTAGTTGTATGTAAACTACTTTAATTTTCTCACATTTTACGAATAATTTGGTCACATTTTGGAGGAGTATGGGAGTGTCTTGGGGATGAAAGCCATATAAGATCAACTCCTATGTAAACATTCGAATGAAGAAGGGCATGGTTTCTAATTCGTAGGTCACCGAGACTTTGATGAGTTATAATTGAAATTATATCATCAATTTTAAATTAATTATTAACATTATTTTTCAAAGTTCATAATGTGTTCTATATTGTTTCAAGAGAGGCTAAAGGCGTTGCATAACTCCCAAAGTGATCCGATAAGAAATTTGTGAGTAAGGATACACTGAGATAAGTGTTAGGCCAATATAGAAAAGATTGTACTCGGGGTGTCATCTTCCGGATAGGAAAGTCGAAGATCTTAGGCATTGCTAGTAGTAAGAATGGATTTTCCTCCAAGGTTAACACTGCAAAGCAGACACATAATTGAAATTGGAGAATATCCAACAAACGATGAACCACATGTTTGAATGGTACAATAGTGTAGTCACGGATATGGGAAGGGGAAGGCGAAGGATAAATGAAAGAGCAATGAGAAGGCTAGTGGAGTAACCACTATTACATCCCCCTCATCGATGCCAATTGACTCGTCATCCCTATACGATATATACTATACCCCAACCCCACTATCCCGACTACATTTGAGAAATCTAGGAAGATATTATATATCTTTAACATGCGTGGAGTTGGCCGAACTTCCAAGAAAGTGTAGGACACGAACAATACTTTGGGTACCATCATGCAAAACCGTCCACTATAACATTTTTAGTCCCAGGTCAGGGTTACTACGATTTTATCGAGGAAAGATGATGAGTTATTGTGGTTAAATGAGAAATACTATTTCAACATATCGACGCCATTGTGGGGTCGTACATGTTTTGGCTAACTTTTCTTCACTAGCCTTATTAAGCTTTTGTGATATTTTACATTTCATAAAACTTGAGTTAATGTAATTAAACTTGCATTATTTTGCTTTTGATTTAATTAACTTAAAGAATAATTAATTTGGGTTGACAAGTATATTGTTGTCATAGTCCTTAACCATCACAAGGCCTGGTCACCCCACTTTATGCCTGATATTTTTAGTGTGAAAAAGATAGTTAAAAAGGGGTGTTGTCACGATCCTTGACCATGACATGTGGAGTTGTCACGCCGAGACATGTAATGGTCCTTGACTAGGACAACTTCTTTTTTTCATGGTCAAGTACAATGATAATCCGATTCAAATGGTGTAGTGTTAGATTTGAAATGTTAACGTAGAAATATTTTTGAATCTAGGCTATTATGATTTTCAAAGAAATTAATGTGACACCCCGCCTATTTATATACCAGTTGATCTATCCTTTATAAAAATAAAACAAGAATCTCATCTGGTTCATTCTTAGCATCATTGTCAAAAACATTTTTAAAAGTTCACTAACCACCTAGTATTCAAAAAGATGGTGTCAAATTTTATCTTTTTAATTGAATAATATTCATATGCGGAAACAAATTTAATACCCAAGCCATTCATGCAGTAATAAAATGAGAACCAATACCTAGACAAATAACTGAACAAAAATAATACTGAATAATCATCGGTTCTCAATACAAAAGTCCCACTAAAACATCTATTGAAATAAACTGAGTCCCCTAATACAAAATCTGATAAACAAAAATAAGATGAACTAATTGGAGGGGCAACATGCCAAAATGAAATAACTGAACTTCATCCTACTCTAGGAAAGAAATGATCGAAGCGTCTAACTCAAATCCTACAAGCATTTACAAGTGCTGCAGCTATGCATCTCTAGCACAGATCATTAATGGGTCAGATCCCAAAACATTTTGAAAATATATAGCAAGTATTTATCATAATTTAAAATTCAGTTATTGATTACACATGTTAGTTTAACGCACACCCCCTTGAGTTCCTCACCTCTCAACTAATGTGCAAGCCTAACGCATCTTACTTAGCTATGATGCCAAGCCCAACTAGGTCTCCTCAAACTATTTATCCACTAATAGGTTTGGCTCCTCCGTACCGCCCATATAGTACGTTAATCATTAATTCCTTGGTTAAGAATTTCTTTAACCTCTCCCGTACCACCCATATAGTACGTTATCGTAACATTAATAATTATATGTTTCATGTGTTATTATTATTTATAATTAACATGTCACGTATGTTATCATTAAAGTTTTACATTAATTTCCTCTACTTAAATCATCTTTTTGATATACGATGTCTAACTTTACTACCATCACACACTAAGTAGATTATCTCATAATTGAATCACTTTTAATTATGCATTATCTGTCCTTCCTACATTAAACACAAATAGGATAAATCACCCAAGTATATATATGTATAAATATGGCATCTCCCGGACTGGCCACCGCGATGCACACTTGCATATTTTGCTATCAAGTCCATGTACCTCTCATACCAAATCAAGGACTAATGGTTCAGCATGTCTCCTTGAACCCAAAATCAAATCAACAAATGGAGGGGAACATAGTTCCAATCCTATGGGTCACGAACATACAAAACCTTGGGACGTTCTATCTGAGTTTATGATAGTTCCAATCCTATGGGTCACGAACATACCTAACGTACACAATTAATAGTTGAAACTATCATACACTCAGATAGAACGTCCCAAGGTTTTATGTTTTGGGGAACAAATCCAGACCTCGCTAGAATTATCATGGTGGGATCACCCACTGCGGGAAATCTCTGGATAGCAGGTAGTGTAGGTATGTTCACACACATAAGAGAGCACATAATAGGCATACACACAACCTATTCGAAATATATATATATATATATATATATATATATATATATATATATATATATATATATATATATATATATATATATATATATATATATATATATATATATATTGAATAGGTATACACACAACCCATATATATCCTCCATATAGGTATACACTTAACCTATAAATATCATCCATATAAGTATACACTCAACATATAAATATTATCCCTATATATCATTCATATATGTATACACTCAACCTATAAATATCAACCATATAGGTATACACTCTGTAGGGACATAAATTTCCAATTGAGTCCCTGTATTGTTTTGGCTTAGTTCCATGAACAAAACTTGTTTGTAATATGTCATAGGGAGATTTTTATTTTGTCACCATACCACTTGGTCTATGACGTATTGAAGAAAATTGAAGACGTTGCGGCAAATCTTCAAAGATTTTATCATCTCGATGTTTAATTGGTGCAAGTTTAATCGTCTTCAAAGTTAATTGCATTCTGAGATCACTCAGGTATGAATGCGTATAATTAATGGTGCTCAGAATTGTTTTTATAAAAGATAAGGATGTATTTTTATAAAGAAAAATGTTTTAAAAAATTTTTAAACTGTTTGTTACACTACGTTTTTATTCTGATATACACTAAATAGAGTTTGACTATTTTGGATCTCCTTTAAAAGAGACGTTTTGAGGTAAAAGTCAAAAAGTCAAACTGGCACGTCAGCTCGTTCAAACGACATAGGGATTTCGCTCGAACGAGATGCCTAAGTTGTGCGAATGACATGGCCTTGTCATTCGAATGACATGTTTTTCGAGACGACGCTTATCTATTATTTAAAGCATGTTTCTATCAAAATTTCATAATTTTGCATCTGGAAAAAATAGAAAACATTCCAGTACGTTGTTTGCACGTGTTTTCTAAGGTTTACTAAGAATAAACACATTATTAGAGTTTGCAAAGAACCGATATATCATTCTTATATGTCTTAGTGATCTTACTGCACCAAAGAAGTTTGTTCTATCATTGAACATCAAAGGGTTTTGCGATGAAGAAAGAAGAAGGACTTCTTGTTCGACATCGTAGACGAATCAAATCCAATCGCTGGACACCGAGACATACGTGGACGAGTGTGTTTGCAACCTCATTGAGTAAGGCTAATATGTCTTTGTAAAACCATTGTTCATAGTGATTATCTGGCTTAGGCCGTCCGAGGTTGTTTTTCCATTTTGGGCTTTTTTCTCGTATATCCGGCGTTGTGAGTATTCTTTACTTTATTTTACTTTCTTTAATCACTAGATGTATGTTTAGGATTAATCAAGATAAAAGAGGTTTAAAGTAAGAATTGAGTTTTCACAACTTGGTTTGGTGCATAATTAAAAGTTGGATAATTTTTGGTGAAAAATTTGGTTTTGTTTAAAACACACATATTGGGCACTTTCAAATTGGTATCAGAGCGGGTTTCGCTAATTTATCGCATGATCCTGATTTTTCAAAGATTTATTTTTTTGAAACAATTTGACTTCTCACGCCGTCAAATTGGTATCAGGGCTAGAAAACATAATTTATTTATTTTGTGATCTCGTGTATTTGTTTTCTCTCGATGGATTCTCTAAGCGTTAACGATCTACATCGTTTGAGTTTAAAGTTTGCAAATCGTATTGATGTTTTGGAGAAAGAAAATTATGGATTCTCTAAGGGTTGGGTTGGTACTTTTGGCGCCAAAACTTAGAGGGTTGGCGAGGGACAAAGTTTGCATTACACTAGGCAGCTCTGCCTTTCCCCACTGGCGGGTGCCACTTGGTGCCAAATAAAAAAAAACAAATATGGCTTCTAATCGAGACAAAATATCTAATTTGCTAAATATCTTTTGAAACGGTAACTTTTGGTACAAGCTTTATAAACTTGACGGGGGTCTCGAGGACCACCTCCTTTAAAATATTTGTAAACTTGAGGGGGGTCTTGAGGGCCCCTTCTCAAATCATTTTTTCTTGAGAGGGGCCTAGAGGACCATCTCCTTTAAAATCATTTTATGAACAGTTATTTTCTTATGAGCAGCGATCCCTTTTGGCTGCTCACTTCACTTGTGACTAAAAGTGAGGTGTGTGTAGTCTTAAGTGACTTCTGGGTCTTCCTACTAATATTATCTCAATCCTATAGTGCTAAGTGGTTGAGCTTGATCAACATACCTTGTCTCTCAGTCGCCAAGACAAAACTCCCAATAGATCCTAACTAGCCCACTTGAGCCCTGCTTGCTCAACTAGGCAACCTGTACAAGAAAATAAGTGTTAGTACTTCTATTCTTTTTTCATGATGAGGGGTTGCTTATGGTAGACACTCCATCATCCTAATTTGGTTTTCTGGGAGCTGAAGGGGGAGGACCTTGCGGGTCCCTCCTCCCATGTAAGTTTCTACTATTGAGGAACCCTAGTGGGGGGTTCCTTTTCAAACATCATTTTTCGTTGTTGAGGAAGCCTTGTGGGGTTTCTTCTTAGATGTCATTTTTGCGGGGACCCTTGCGGTGGCTCTTCTCAACTTGGACTTCTACAGTGGCCTTTGCGGGGCACTTCTCATATGTCATTTCTGCAGTGACCCTTGCTGTGACCCTTCTCAACTTGGACTTCTGCAGTGGCCCTTACAGGGCACTTCTCGAATGTTATTTTTGCACTGACCCTTGCGGTGGCCCTTCTTAACTTGGACTTCTGTAATATCCCTTGCGGGGTACTTTTCAGATGTCATTTCTCTAGTGACCCTTACGGTGGTCCTTCTCAACTTGGACTTCTGTAGTGGCCCTTATGGGGCACTTCTCAAATGTCATTTCTACAGTGACCCTTGTGGTGGCCCTTCACAACTTGGACTTCTGCAGTGGCCCCTTTCGAGGCACTTCTTAGATGTCATTTATGCGGTGACCCTTCTTAACTTGGAATTCTACAGTGGCCCTTGTAAGGCACTTCTCAGATGTTATTTCTGCAGTGAACCTTGCGGTGGCCCTTCTCAACTTGGACTTCTACAGTGGCCCTTTCGAGGCACTTCTCAAATATCATTTATGCAGTGACCCTTGCAGTGGCCCTTCTCAACTTGGACTTCTGCAGTGGCCCTTATGGGGCACTTCTCAGATTCATTTCTGCGGTGACCCTTCTCAACTTGGACTTCTGCAGTGGCCCTTGCGGGGAACTTCTCAGATGTCATTTCTGTAGTGACCCTTACAATGTCCCTTCTAAAATTGAACTTCTGGAGTGGCCCTTGTAGGGCACTTCTCAAATGTCATTTCTGCAGTGACCCTTGCGGTGGCCCTTCTCAACTTGGACTTCTACAGTGGCCCTTGCGGGGCACTTCTAAGATGTCATTTCTGTAGTGACCCTTATAATGGCCCTTCTAAAATTGAACTTCTATAGTGGACCTTGTAGGGAACTTCCCGAATGTCATTTCTGCAGTGACCCTTGCAGTGGCCCTTCTCAACTTGGACTTCTACAGTGGCCCTTGTCGGGCACTTCTCAGATGTCATTTCTACAGTAACCCTTATTGTGGCCCTTGCGGGGCACTTCTCAGATGTCATTTCTGCAGTAACCCTTACGGTGACCCTTCTTAAGTTGGACTTCTGGAGTGATCCTTACAGGACACTTCTTAGATGTCATTTTTGTGGTGGCCCTTCTCAACTTAGACTTCGGTAGTGGCCCTTGCGAGGCACTTCTCGAATGTCATTTATGCGATCGAGGGACCTGGGGGTTCCCTCAACCGCATATTTTTTATAAGTTGAAGGGGGGTCTTTGAGGGATTGTCACCCACAAATATAGTGGTTAAGCTTGAAACATCATTCTACATTAGCCCCTCGTGCAAAGTCTTTTGTGTTGGGTAGACCAAAAGGCTTTGTACGCTATAAATTCAGTTTTTTTTAGGGATCCTAGGGTTTCTTCATAATTCCCCTTAGGGTCATTAATGTTCTGTCACTTCATCCCAAGTTTTATAATTGAGGCCACTTATAGTGGACCTCCTTATCTGGGTATCAACTTGGGCGGAGGGGTTACTCGCAGTGAGCCCCTCATTCTTGTCCTTCTTTTATGGCCTTTTACTTTGTTTAAAGGGGTTGCTCATAGTGAGCCCTTCACCCTTGGCTTTTTTTTGTGGCATTCTATCATGGGTAGAGGGGTTACTCGTGATGAGCCGAGGAGCCCTTGGCCTTCTTCTGTGGCCTTCTTTCTTAGGCAGAGGGATTGCTTGTGGTGAGCCCCTCACCCTTGGCCTTCTTCTGTGGCCTTCTATCTTGGGCAGAGGGGTTACTCGCGGTGGGCCCCTCGCCCTTGGCCTTCTTCTGTGGCCTTCTATCTTAGGCGGAGGGGTTACTCGCGGTGATCTCCTCGCCCTTGGCCTTCTTCTATGGCCTTTCATCTTAGGTAGAGGGGTTACTCGCGATGAGCCCCTCACCCTTGGCCTTCTTATGTGGCTTTTCATCTTGGGCGGAGGGGTTACTCGCGGTGGGCCCCTCACTCTTGGCATTCTTCTGTGGACTTCTATCTTAGGCGGAAGGGTTACTCGCGGTGATCTCCATGACCTTGGCCTTCTTCTGTGGCCTTTCATCTTGGGCAGAGGAGTTACTCGTGGTGAGCCCCTTTCTCTTGGCCTTCTTCTGTGGACTTCTATCTTAGGTAGTGGGGTTACTCGCGGTGAGCTCCTCGCCCTTGGCCTTCTTCTGTGGCCTATCATCTTGGGCATAGGGGTTACTCACGGTGAGCCCCTCTCCTTTGGGCTTCTTCTGTGGCCTTTCATCTTGGGCAGAGGGGTTACTCGCGGTAGACCCCTCACCCTTGGCCTTCTTTTATGGCCTTCTATCTTAGGCACAGGGGTTACTCGCGGTGAGACCCTCGCCCTTGGCCTTCTTTTGTGGCCTTCTCTCTTGGGCGGAGGGGTTTCTCACGGTGAGTTCCTCGCCCTTGGCCTTCTTATGTGGCCTTTCATCTTGGGCGAAGGAGTTACTCACGGTGAGACCCTCTCCCTCATCCTTCTTCTGTGTCCTGTGTCCTTTCATCTTGAGCGAAGGGGTTACTTATGGTGGGCTCCTAGCCCTTGGCCTTCTTCTGTGGCCTTCTATCTAAGGCGGAGGGGTTACTCGCAGTGAGCCCCTCGCCCTTGGCCTTCTTCTGTTGCCCTTCATCTTGGGCTGAGGGGTTACTTGTGGTGAGCCCATCTCCTTTAGCCTTTTTCTGTGGCCTTTCATCTTGGGCGAAGGGGTTAATCGTGGTGAGCCCCTCACCCTTGGCCTTCTTCTGTCGCCTTTCATCTTGGGCGGAGGGGTTGCTCGCGGTGAGTACCTTTCCCTTGGCTATTTTCTGTCAAACTTGCAATCTTGGGCAGTTAGAACCACTCTCAGTGGATCCCCACACTCCAAGATATTTTATTACTTGTTCACTTACTTGAGGACTTCCCCATATTAGCCCCCTCGTGCAGAAGTGTCTTGTAATATCGAGAGACTTGTGCACGAAATTGTCGTACCTTTTATTTATACTTGGCAGTTGGTCAAGACTGTGAGCTCTCTGGTGCCCTTGGAGCCTTAGGTGCTAAACTGTCACACCTTACATTTATACTTGACACTTGCTCAAGATTGTGAGAGCTCCAGTGCCCTTGGAGCCTTAGATTCTCATTTGGAGCACCTTACATTTATACTTGGCACTTTCTGAAGACTGTGAGCGCTCCGATGCCCTTGGAGCCTTAGGTACTCAACTGGGGCACCTTATATTTATACTTGGCACTTGCTCAAGACTGTGAGCACTCCGGTGCCCTTGGAGCCTTTGGTGATCCTCCGGAGCATCTTATGTTTATACTTGGCACTTGCTCAAGATTGTGAGCGCTCCGGTGCCCTTGGAGCCTTAGGTACTAAACAACTGTACCTTATATTTATACTTGACACTTTTTCTATACCATGAGCGCTTCGGTGTCCTTGGAGCCTTAGGTACTAAACTGTTGTACCTTATGTTTATACTTGGCCTTTGCTCAAGACTGTGAGCGCTCGGACGCCGTTAGAGCCTGAGGTGCTAAACTATCGCACATATACTTATACTTGGCAGTTGCTTAATATTGTGAGCGCTCCAGTTCCCTTGGAGCCTTAGGTGCTCAACTATCACACCTTATATTTATACTTGACACCTGCTCAAGACTATGAGCACTCTGGTGCCCTTGGAGCCTTAGGTGCTCATCTGGAGCACCTTACATTTATACTTGGTACTTGCTCAAGACTGTGAGCGCTCCGATGCCCTTGGAGCCTTAGGTCCTCAACTGGCGCACCTTATATTTATACTTGGCACTTTCTCAAGACTGTGAGCGCTCTGATGCCCTTGGATCCTTAGGTGGTCCCCTAGAGAGCCTTATGTTTATACTTGGAACTTGCTCAAGACTGTGAGCGCTTCGGTGCCCTTGGAGCCTTAGGTACTAAATTGTTGTACCTTATATGTATACTTTCACTTGCTCAATACTCTGATTTTCTCTATTTTATGTGAGAACTTCAAGATTGAACTTCTCCCTTCTAACTGTGGGGTATTTGCATATGAGATGAACAAGTTGAAATTTTAAAGCTGCCCCACTAACTGCGGAGTACTTGCATATAAATGAGCAAGTTAAAATTTGGAAGCCGTCACTCTAGTTGCGGTTACTTGCATACAACTGAGTAAGTTAAAATTTTGATGTTGCCCCTCTGATTGCGGGGAATTTTCATGTTAAAATTTTGTAAGTTGCCCCTCTAGTTGTGGGGTACTTGCATATAACTGAGCAAGTTAAAAAAATTTGAAGTTGCCCCTCTAACTATGGGGTGCTTGCATATAACTGAGGAAGTTGAAATTTTGAAGTTACCCCTCTAACTGGGGGTACTTTCATATAATTGAGCAAGTAAAATTTTTTTGAAGCTACCCCTCTAACTGCGGGGTACTTGCACATGAGCTGAGCAAGTTATATTTTTGAAGTTTCCCCTCTAACTGCGGGGTACTTGCATATAATTGAGCAAGTAAATTTTTTTTGAAGCTTCCCCTCTAACTGTGAGGCACTTGCATATAGCTGAGCAAGTTATATTTTTTAGCGCAGCCCCGTGTGACTGTGCGGTACTTTTTAGTGCAATCCCTTGTGACTTTGGGGTACATACTTTTTTAGAGCAACCCCATGTGACTGTGGGCTATTTTGTTATGCACATTCATTTCTTAGGGAGTAACTAGGAGATGGGGTTGGCCCTTCTCCTTTCCCCAAACTTTGAATAAAATTTCATATATATCATAAGTAAATAAATAATTATTTCTTTATACTAAAAATTTCCCTTGGTCTGCAGGGTCCTTGTTCCAAACTTTCCTTAGGAACATGTTTTTCTTATAAAAATAACAAGTTTAGAGAGGGAGGTAGACCCTCTTCTCCCTATTTTTTGAAAACTGGTCAAGTAAATTTTTCATGAAAACAGAGGTTAGGACTTGTTCTCTAGGATATAAATTTGTATTGAATAATAAATAAAAAAATATAGTGAATTTTTTTTTTTATTATTACTAGGAGGATAACCTCCTGTTGGTCTTGTCGGGTCTATAGGGACTTTACTCACTGTACTTTTACTTTTGGGTTGGATATACCCCGAAGTATAATGAGGAAAGTTCCTTATATAATGGGCCCTTTTCTAATCTAGTAGAGGTTCTACCCTTCTTATAAGAAAAGAACACATAAATCTGGTGTACCCACCGCACAATGTAGGTAAATTAGTCATGCAAAAAATTATAAATGCCAACAAAAATAACTAGTATTCATTTCTGCATTGTAGTCACTCTTTGTATTTCTTACAAAGAGTGTGCTCATATAATGTTTTTTTTTTAAAAACTTTTCTGCACTTAGAGCAAGTGGTTCAATCTTTTAAGAAAATGAAACTTGGCAAGAGTTAGGCATTATCCCTCTTCAACCAAAGTGGTAAGCTGTTGGGGGGGTTCTCATTAGCCTCTACTGGTGGAATCTGCAAAATTCCATTATCTACCTGCTCGCCAAATGAAAACAATCTTTGGTGGCATGTTGAGCCCTCTAGTGGAGCTCACAAAACTTTACATCCTCCTTGTCTGTTACTTTTGGGATTTCCCCATTTGAATGAAGGGGTCCTGTTACCCCCTTATTATACTAGTTTTTAGAAGTCTGTCTGGATAGGAGATATGTTGACGGCTGTCGCACCCTGACTTAATTAACTTAAAATCATCCTTTTATTTAGAGATAAATTTCCTTAAACAATACTTTACTTTAATTCTCTTTGAAAATAGCACAAGATTTTTTTTCTTTTTCAAAAGCATGTTTAGATGAAAACATATCTACCTTAACATGTAATTTACAAGTACTAAACAACTTAACATACAAAATTTCTTTAGTTTAACATTTACCAAAAACTCTTGTTTGGTATTCAAACCCGTATTAGATATTAGTCACTCCACCGTTTTTTGGTCCTAACTTGGCAGTGAACTCCAAACGATAGGCATACCTGAAACATAACATTATAGGAGTGTAAGCAATAAAAGCTTAGTGAATGACCATATAACACTCATATAACCAATTTAAATAACTATTTTTATTTTCTATTGTTATAACCCAATAGGAATTGTGTAACTCTCGCAAGCCTGGACCCGCCACAGTTCTATTAACCCACCACAGTTATTAGGGACCACCACATCCCATAATTAGGCCCGAGTACAACAAATCTTTAAGTTGAATTAATGGGACCGCCACATCCCGTAGAACCCACCGCAGTCCTTAACATTAGATAAAGGACCCGCCACAGTCCATAGCATTAAATAACTTCGCTTAACGTTTTTAATCACATGCATATGTTTCACAAATACCATATGACTCCATAAACAGTTTAACATGTGTATTTAACTACACAATTATATATGAAAATATTAGCATTTATATTTAACAGGGAAGGTCACCCACCTCGAATTTGGTACTAAGAAGAATACCAAAACTATTTCCTTGGTATGGTAGTGTTATCCGCCTCCCCACCTAACAATTCAACATCATTAGCATTTGAATACACCAAATCACATTAAACTTAATAACACATCACATCAGTTGGTCAATCTGAAATAACTGGAAATTAATTGGATATTATACTTCACATTTCTATTACACCTTATTCACTGGGGACCTAACATAATTTATGGAATTAAATTACGAATTATCTAGACAAAGTTATGCCCGTTTTATTATAACCTTTTCCAACTCATTTCTAGAGAAAAACAACAACAAAACTTTAATTTCAACACAACCCCTAAGCCAAACCAAAAGATATTTTATTCTCCCCTTCAAGTATATCATCCTCATATATGTTCTCTAACATTTCCAATTGAAATTTCTTGATTTCAACAAGTATTCAATGATTTATACCATTTTTAACACATCTAGGTCTGAGTAGACCATCAAAGCATAACTTAGAATTTTTCAAGCATATATAACCTCCACCTAGGTTATAAATCATGGGAACATATATTAAACATATTTAATAATATAAAATTAAAGTTACATATTTTTTAGTGTTCATTTTCTAAGTCAAGCAAAACGTCGAACACCTAGTGTGCGCACTTACACTTTTGAGGCAGATTTTATACCTGAACTTCAACTATCACCCATGATTCATTTCTTAAAATTTTAACATAACTTTCGTATATAGTATAGATATATGATTCTATATTAATCTCCAATGGGAATCATTTGATTTCAATAATTATTCCATTATTTATGCCATTTTTAGCACAACTTGGTCAGAATAGAACATTAAAGCATAACTTAACATAATTGAGCATACCTACTCTCCATCTCGGGCATCAATCATGGAAAAAATACACTCAAAATGTTTTAGAATATATACACATCATATTCATGAATTTACTACATCAAAAATTTCACGAGAAGGGAATTCAAATCTGGAACTTTGAAGTTAACATTTATGATCCTAGCGCGAGTTCGCACGTATGTTCTTAAGCCATCCTTGGTTTAACTCAATTTGGAAAAATGGGTATCATTCACATATTTATCAAAATCATATATAAAAATATACCAAGTGTGTAACTCATTCATGTGACCAACTTTAATAAAGAGATAATTACCTTACGAGAATTCCTTGATTTATGATAATTTTCCCTAGGATTTCTTCCTTAACATCCTCTTTTTCTCACTCCTTAGGCAAAATATTTTTTCATGGATGAATTGGCTGAATAAGGGGGTAATTTTGAGGGTTTTATGTCGGACTAAGGTATCTCCCACTTGTTCCAATCAAAATATAACATGTGGCACCATATAAGACAAAATATCATTTAAAGAGAAATGACCACTTTACCCCAGATTCGTAAAAAGATAATATATTCTTACTCGAATGTCCTTTAGTTGCACAATTTATTGTGTTATAAAATTAACTCATATATCTATAACTTTGATATTTTGTGTTTTCCCCAAATCATAAAACTAGTACGCCTAATTTGGGCCCGAACAGAAGGGTAATAATTTACCGAAAATCTCAAAACTTTCACATTTGGTGACCTAACATCGCCAATTTCGGACCAACACCTTGGTTTAATTTTATAATAATAATGATTTATGAAAAACATATTTTCATGATGTATTTAATCACATAACTAATCATATGATCTAAATAAGTTATCCCCGATCATAAGCTCGATTAACATCTAATGCAACCAAGACATATATCACATGAGTATGCATCCCCCCAAATATGATAATTAACATGTTTAACACCCTTCACCAAATTATAACATATAATTTATACTTAATCATATAATTAACATTCATAATCACGTTTTAGGGCCTTACAATTCTACCCCTCTTATAAAAATTTCGTCCTCGAAATTTAACGCATAAGAATTTACCAAACAGATGAGGATATTACACCTTCATGTTATTCTCTTTCCCAGTTGTCACACTCCACATTTTGACTTTTCCACATTACCTTAACTAACGGAATAGTTTTTTATTACATAACACCTACTTTTTCAATTTAAATTTATTGATTGGTTCCTCCACATAGGTCAAGTCATCTTTAAGCTCTATCAGTTTGAAATAAACACATATGAAGGATCGGGAACATACTTACGTAACATTGATACATGAATAACATCGTGTATCCTAAACAATTCTTATAGCAAAGCCAATTTATAAGCTACAATTCCAACTCATTTCACTATTTCATAAGGGCTAACGTACCTAGGACTTAATTTGCCCTTGTTCCCAAATCTCATAACCCTTCTTCAAGGATAGACACATAGGAATACTTGACCACCTTCCTCAAATTTCAATTCCTTTCTTCCGTTGTCTGCATAAACATTTTCTCTACTTTGTACCGCCTTCAAGTGATTATGATAAGATTTATCTTCTCAGTAGCCAGTTGCACGATTTCTGGTCCAAGTAGTTTTTCATTCTCCTACTTTGGTCCAACACATTGGGATCTTGCAGTTCCTCCTATACAAGGTTTCATACGGAGCCATTTCAATACTCAAATGATAACTATTATTATAAGAAACTCTATTAGTGACAACTTTTCATTCCTACTTCCCTTGAACTATAATAAATAAATTTGTAACATGTCTTCGAGTGTGTGGATCATTCTCTCTGACTGACCATCAGTATAAGGATGAAAAACTGTACTAAATTTCAATTTAGTCCCCAAAACTTATTATAAACTAGGCTAAAAGTGTGAAGTAAATTTAGGATTTCGAGCAGAGATAATAGAAATAGGTGCACCATGCAATCTAATCATTGCATCCACATATATTTTGGCATATCTGTCCATAGAATAAGTAGCTTTAACGGGAAGAAAATGCAAAGACTTAGTTAATTTAACAATGATAACCCAAATAGAATCAAACCCTCCGGATGATTTTGGTAAACCTATAACAAAATTTGTAGTAGCATGCTCCTATTTCCACTCAAGAATAGGTAAGGATTGTAGTAAACCACAAGGTTTCTGATTCTTCGCCTTAACTTGTTGGCAAACTGGACATATAGCAACCAAATATGCAAGGTCGTGTTTCATTCCCAGCCAATAATAACATTGTTTCAAATTTCTATAAAGTTATGTGTTTCCTGGATGCATAGCATATAAAGAACAATGGATCTCCTTTAAAATCATTATCCTTTATAAATTCCATCCATCTTTTCAAGCAGCCCAATTGCCATTAACAAAAATAATATTCCCAAAAAATACTACTTTGGTCTAGCCAAATCCACATTTAGAAAATTTAGCATATAACTTCTTCACTCGCAAGGCCTGTAAAATAATACGCAGGTGACATTCCGTTCCCCAATAAATTTCAATTCAGGTTCACCCGATAACCGAAACACTATATCCCTTCTAAAATAATCTAAACATACATGATACAAGGATAATCAATCCATACCCAATATCACATCAAAGTCAGGCATATCGAAAGGTAGTAAGTCAACTAATAACTCCTTTTCACTTATTCCCACTATACATTCCCTACACACCATATTCATAAAAACCAATCCTCCCTATTGGAGTAATAATAGTTAAACCATAATGTAATGATGATAGTGGTTTATTAAGATGCAATAGATAAATAAAAACACAAAGAATGTGTAGAACCAAAATCTATCAACACATAAGCGTCTTTATCATTTATACGTAAGGGTAATCGTCTAGTAATTTCTTATCAATGAAAGTCAATTGCAAACTCATATATTACTCCATACCTTTATATACGTAGGTAAAAAGTTCACACATAATAGATTATTGGTTGTATTCTCTTATATTAACAATGAGTGAACATTCTTAATAAACCAAACATCATTATTTACGTTTCTCACTTCAATCCCATAGTCCATCCTTATCAGCATGTAACATTGAAAATAATAAATATTCTATTACAAGACTAAATTCTTATAGTTCATATCTCCAATTTCCATTCATTACTTCAAATGATACACATCATTTTACAATACCAACTTATTACATGTCATCTTCACATCTTCCACTTAATACCAAATATATGTGTTCGACTTTAACTACTATCTGTATCATCTCTAAAGTTTTAGAGTATGTTAAATATCATTCTTACAATCCTTAATATAAACATATCCTCACTACTTTCCACATATCAATAATGAACGATCATTCACCAAATGTATATTTTTAACCAATATTCCATATTCAATTTCATGTATCTTGTGCAGTCATGCACTATGAACTCAATATAACTTCGCACTATATTCATATATTCAGTATCGTTTAATTGTTCTTTAAATTAAAATACAATTACCTTAACTGTAACACCACGCCTAATTAAATACCGGGTGGCCAGTCCCATACCAAATTAAAACAGAATATATAGTTAGCTCATTCTCAGCATCACTGTCGAAAACATTTACAACTCACCCAATACCCAATTAAGCTGGTGTTAAAAAAAACTTTCCAAACTTTAATTTCAACAAAATTCATTTTTAGTTTACGAATATAACTACACATATTATTCTACAACACTAATAACCGAACACATAACTCAAAAGAATTTAAATGTAACAGGAATAAACATTATCAAGTAATAATCCAATAGAGTAATCCCAACAATAATAAAAGTATTAAAATGACACGAATACAAGACTATATGACTCAGATAGAAAGGAGATAATTGAATTCCTCTGGGCCACATGCCATAAATAAAAGAACACTGAGAATCAAATGAAGATAGGCATCTAAACAATACTCCATAGCTCCATAGCTCGTCATAATCCTCTAAGGCTGGCGTCCCTGCTACAGGATACCTGATATAAAAGGTACAATAGAAAAGAGAATATGAAAGAAAACGGGTCAGGGGCCGATGTGAAAATAATTTTGAAAACAGCAAGTATTTAACAAGTGCAATAAAGCATTTATTATATACATGTTATTATCCAGAAACCCACTTGATATTCTCACCTCTTATCTACAGTGCACGCTTAACGTTTCCTATTAACCTCCTAGTTAATAGTTCCTCCAAACTAGTTTCCATAATATGATTCTATCCCATATCATAACCACATATTTCCTATACCATACATAGTATAATCATTCATATACGTTTCCCATTAATATGAATTAATATTTTCCAATAAATATGCATTAACTTAATTCAATTATTTTTCTCTATTCGTCGTCATTTACAATTATCCCACAGTAGATTGATCTAGCTTCTATATATTTACACATTCATTTAATTCATTATATATATACATATATAATGCAGCACCCTGAAACACAACTGTGGTGCATGCATTACTCTGCTATCACGTCCCAATATTGCTGGTCGCCGAATAGGGGACTAAAGGTTTGGTAAGGATTCCTCAAACCAAAAACATCAACACAAAAATTGGAGGCGAACATAGTTCTCATACCCACGGGTCACGCACATACCTATGTTGACATATTCAGCGGACTTATCAACTCATCGATAAGTCTTTCATAGTCCTAAGTTCTCGAGTGACAAATAAAAAATCCAATGGATTCATCAGGATATGACTGCCCTCACGCGCAAACCTCCCGTCGATAGCAAGTAAGCTAGGTATGTCATACATATAAACTATCAATCAATCAAATAGACATTATCATCTACCTATAAATATAATATCAACAAGGTAATCGCACTACCCTACATTAATTCTCATACGTAGCATTATATCTCTTTAAATCCTACGTATTAAATCATTATGACTTTACTTCATTGATTTAATTATTCCAGAGTCTCACTCATTACTCAAGGTTTAATTAGGTTTTTCCTCAATATATTTATTCAGTAAGAAATCACTAATGCCCTACTGGTCCATATCATCTTTTCTCCCGAATTACTATGAATTAAACTCTCCTTTAATTAGGGTTATAACTGATAGTCTCCAATCTCTTATAAACACCTCTTCTATCACCTAGGATTAAATCTTCTTACATACCTACGGCTGCCCAGATGATTTATTAAATTTTCCTTACTGGACCTATCCTTAATCCTCATGCATACAAATTGTAATCCAACACATAAATCTAGCAACCGAAATTTCTTCTAATTTAATTATCATAATTCTCATCAATTAAATCCCAATCATATTAATTCTATTATTATCTAGGGCTTACAGATCTTCCCTAAGTCCCATTATATCCAATTAATAATCACCAAAGATTTACAAAATATTTGGGATAAGAACAAGAATTAAAAAGAAACAACATCATAATTTTTGGGGAGGTCGATCAATCGAAGGTAGGGGGTCGATCGATCGATCACCCAGATATCAGCCAAGATTTTGTAATTCTTATACTACGGGTTTCATAATTTTTTATCATTCCAGCCTTCATATTAACAACCCAAATTCCTTATAAACCTTACTACATGATATATCAACATGTGTAAATGATTTTTATTGATCTAAACATCCTAGAATCATCAAGAGTTTGAATTAAAAGCATATATTTATCCTTTTTTCCAGAAAATTATATACATGATATCTTCAAGAAAAAAACAACGATTCTCATAATTTTATTCAACAAATTGATGATTAATTCGTGGATTACTATCTACCCACAACATGATTTTGATTCATATATATTTTCATTTTCCAGAAATCAATTAACAACTCTATCTTTATCTTCCAAACATGAAAAATCTCATTTTTAACAACTATCCTAACATGGATATTATACAAGCTAGATTGCAATTATCAAATAACTTGCCTCTAATGAAGATACAATCCTTTGGGGTTGTGTATCATAGGTGGTTCTCCCCTTCTCCGATCAACTTTCGATGGTGGTTGGTGGAGGTCACTCTTTCTCAAAAGGTGACCTCTCAATTTTTGTGTAGAAGAGAAAATGAACCTACGTACAACTAATCTCCAAATATTTATAATAAGAAAAAAAATTAGAAATCACTATTCATCCCCTTGTAAATATGACCATTATGCCCTTTTTGGGTGTCTTTTCATTTCCAAATGACCCGAGACCCAAAACTAACATCCAAATAGACTTTTCTGACTATTTCGACCCTTTCGGGTGCAACAACGCACTCGAAATGAGTATAAGGTTTATGGAAAAATAAATTTCCTATTTAACCTCACAAATTTGTCCCGACATGTCCCATACCGCGTCCGACTAAAAATTCAAATTACTGAATTAATAACTCACAGCAATATCAATAACATCACATTCATTTTAATATCCACAATTCGAATTTAAACCCAACGAATTAATTTATAATAAAATCCAACTAATCCATTAATTTAAAATATAACACATATTAAAAGTCATTAAAATTTGGGGTATTATATACTCCCCCCCTTATAACAGAATTTCATCCCGAAATTCGAAAAGATAAATCCTACTGGTAAGGTCAACTCTGAGTATAAATCTCACATCGTAAGCAATCTATGTCGTACCGCCCATACAGTACATTATCAAAACTACCCATTGATGTTTTACGCCAAGCCTCACCATATAGTTTAAACTTAATCGAATTTTAACTTTACTCAATCTTCCATATACCATCCTTGTGACAAAGTTTGGGAAAAATGATCCTCATTTATTAAACAAATAAATCATGAAGTCACAACTTCTACGTTCCTTGACCTAAAAATACTTTATGTTTCACAATTCTGAAAAATACTAAAATCTAACCATCCAGGGCGCCTATACACCCTATTATATAACTTCTATAAAAAATGGATATGGTTACCCGCATAATACTCTGATTTACCGCAAAGGTTATGAACTCATATCCTAAAGACCTAACTTACTTCGACTCCCAACGTTTGTTGGTTTCATGCGTGGGGTGTCTCGCAAGGGAAATCCAAATAAGGAACCCCCCCAATACACTACTACCTAAAGTAGTTGATCATAGAAACTCCTCAGGTCCTTAGTCAATAGTATATAATCTCTCTACATGTTTTATTGATTTCAACTAAAAGTCTACTCATCTACTCTCCTGTTAAAGACAAAACGCTAGCTATAATAGTCCATACTCTCTCTCATATATCATAAGTTAATCCACGCCGATAGTCACATCATGTTCGGACATGCCTAATGTAAATAACTCCGTGATAAAAATAGACCCACGTGTTAACATGTAAAAATATAGGTGTCCCACGACCCCTTGGTGAGTCTACGTAAATAACAGTGCTAAAGGCTAAGTTTAGTAACCCTACTGCCCACACAATATTAATTGCTACAATAAATATGAGGTCCTCGTGTAAATCATTATGCACCTCATAACTCCTTAGATAGAAAACATACCCTCATTCACGGGTGGTGGTTGTTGAATTTCTTCCTGATGGACGTTATATACACGCCCATACTGACCCTGTTGCACAGGAGTTACTGGAATGGGAGGTAATGCTAGCACCTGTGTTGGAGATGGAAGAGCAACTAGTGGAAACCCTGGTATCTGTGCCTCCCATCGAGCATTTTGTTGTAGAGGGAGTTTGTCTTTATCAGGACAATCTTGTCGTTTATGGCCATACTTTCCACACATGAAACATTTTCCAACAAACTTTCCATCATTTTGTCCCTATTGACCCCGACCCTGCTAGCCATTACCTCATTTCGCTTGGTTCTAATGAGCATGCCTCTAGCCCTGATGGCCCTGTTGTCCTTGACCATTACCTCTATCCTTAAATCGAGAATCTCTAAATTTTAAAGGGTTAGCATAATCCCCTGTCTGGGAACCCTGCTCACCCTGACGCTGATGACTCTGTCCTGGATGAGTCCCACTAGAACTGCCCCCATTAGTCTTACCTTTCAGGCTTGAACCAAACCCCGGCTTGACACCCTGAGTATGTAAACGATTATACTGGCAGTGAAGCATTGCAGGATTTAGAACATCTTCATAAGTTCGTAGTGAAAGATTTCCCAGTAAATGCTGGCGAATCTTATAGTTCAACTCATCAGTGAACATTTTAATTCTCCTCTCCTCAGTGGGTACCTCTGCTGGTACCAAATTAGTTAGTCGCGTAAACTCCTCCTCGTATTCTGCCACTGTTTTCTCTCCCTATTTCAAATCAAGTAATTTCTGCCTCATCTCTGTCTGGATGGCGGAAGAAAAGTACTTCTGATCAAACCATATCCAAAAGTCTTGGATTGTCACTGTGTCTCTCTCCTCGATAGTGGTCATAGCCTCCAACCACTACAAAGCTTCCCCTACTAGCTTGAATGTGGCTAGTATTTGATGTTGAACCTCAGTACATTCGAGCATTCTCAAGTGCCTTCGGGTATCTCTCTTCCATTGGCTAGCAGCCACGACATCTGATCCTCCCTGAAACTCAGGTGGGTGTGCCTTCTGAAAGACATCCCTCACTCGTTCCCATGCAGTAGGAAACACTCACTACAAGAAAACTTGGTTTTAGCGACGTTTTTTTTTTGCAACGCTTATAAAAATGTCTGTATATAGTGTATATGCCGATGTTTATTTAACAACGTGGGATATTTATTGACGTTTTGTTGAAGTGTCGAAATATTAATGGCGTTTTATTAAAAACGTCGGAAAATGGCAACATTTATTACAAAACGTGGGTTATTTCCCATCGTTTTGGGAAAAAAACGTCGCGTCCTGAATTAATTTAGCTCCTCACTTCTTGCTCCCTCTAATTTTTCGTTTCCCTCCAAAACAAATACTATGGTGTTCCCATATGGCTGTCAGTTTTTTTTCTCACATACGTCTCTCAATTGCCCTAAGCCAAAATCGAGACACACCTGTTGAGCCGTAAGCCAAAATCAGACGCAAGGCTGCTTCGAGGTTTGAGGTAAATCCACCTTTTTCTGAACACCAATCCACGTTTTTTTCTGAACACCAATCCACGTTTTTTTCCCTGAACGTTTTTTCCTCCTAACCACGTTTTTTTCTGAATGTTTCTCCAAGACCTTGATCGAAAGACATGATTTTTTTCATTCTTTGGTTTTTCTCTTCCTTTTGTTTTTCTTATTGTGGTTATTTAATAGATATCTATATTTTATATTCCATAGTGGAATTATAATCCAATATTAATCAAGAACCATCATTATTTAGATAGTAAATGATGATGGTACTGTGAATTAATAAGAAGTGATGCGTTCTTGATTAATGGTATTGTGAATTAGTAAGAAGTGATTCCTTTTGTCTATTTTGGAATGAGAATAGAAATGGGAATCGTTAACCTTCTTGATTCTTGACGTGATGATTGAATTTTGGTAATTATTAGGTTTCAAACTATTTTTTAATACCTGTTTCTTAAATATATTTTTTATCTTTTGGTAATATGTATTGATTAATGTGTGTATAATCAAACACTTGTGGTTAGTAGTCAGGGGCATATCCTAAATAAGCCCTCAAATATTTTTTAATACACATTTAGTCCAAGTCTTTTTATTTGTTTCAAAAAGTCCCTCAACATGCCTCTAGCGCGGACTTTAAAAATAAAAGAATATTGCTTAAACGAGTGTTTGAGAAACTTTTTGGAATAAATTAAAAAGGCTTGGACTAAATGTGTGTTAAAAAATATTTGAGGGACTTTTTGGTATTTGATCCTAGTAGTTTTTTTTTGGTAATATTTCCCCTTTTTGAGGTACCATGAGGTGTTCGGGCCAGCATTACGCGCACCTTGACCAATCCCCACTCGCGGATCAGTGGCCAACCGCTGACTCCCAGATTATTTGCAACTGCCAAGACTCAAACTGGGGAGCAAACCCCGTTGACCTTGGAGCTTTAGTACTAGTGCGCTACCACTAGTAGTTAATGTGTTTTGAATTGTTCTCTAGTTGAATTCCATTATATGGGATGTTTAGTTCTTTAGAAAATATAAAAAAATTGAAATTGAATGTAGATTTATTCTTATACGTGTCATTAAAACTAGCCTCTTTATCATTGGTTTAAGGGTTAGTTTGTTAACCATTTATGATTCAAGAATGTAAAAAATTTTGATTCAAGAAAATAAATTGTTTTTTAATCAATTAATAATACAATCACCTTTCCAGAATCAAAGATATGGGTATGGTCTTTTGAATTTGATAGAATAAAATTATGTTTCTTATATTATCATATTCTTTGTTGAAGCAAACGTGACTTGGATATCAATAGGCGTATCAAACCGGTTATCTCGAGCTCTTTCTAATATCGGCCTTCAAAGACCTCTTGTTCAGGTATCATTTTCATTTCTACGACTATATCCAATGAAATAGTAATGAATACATAATATCAAACGCATGTTTAAAATGTGCATTAGCTAAGAATACATTAATGTAAGTTGGAAGGCGAATAAATGATATAGAAACCACTCGGAAGCTAGAAAATGTGTAAGATTTTTTTTTTGTAATGGAAAATAAGGTTTTAGGCCATTAGGGTGTGTTTGATCGGAGGGGTTGAATTAATTTCAAATGTTGGATTATGCTTATTGTTGAGACGAAGTGATGTTTCGGTAGAGAATCTTGTTGTCGTAAGTCGTCTCCAATTTTGTAAATTTCATCTCAATAGTAGTTTTTATATATTTTTGTTGCATTTGACAAGTTGTGTAATCTTTTCTTTTTTTCATTCTATTATGTTGTTTTAATTTTTTTAAAAAACGAATATTAAGTCGACCATCTTTTTTTTCCTCCTTATTTTTTATATTTGACAACCTTAGACCATGATATTTGTTAAGAAACAAAAGTATAATTGTATGTTACTTCTTGTTACCTTTGTGTTGAACTTGCCAATTGACAAAATTTTGTTATGTTTACTTATTCATTTCATTAGGTTAATCAATTCATGCTGATGGATAAGATTTGGATTAATATAACACATAGAGGTCATCCTTTGTATGAGAAAGGAGGAGAAAAATTCGTTAAGTTTGCCTCTGGTAATAGACCGAATGCTGAAAGAATATTGTGTCCATGTAAGAAATGCCGCAATATGCTATATGTGAAGAAAGGTGATGTTGTAGAACATATATTGCTAAATCGGTTTTTAGATGGCTACACATGTTGGACTTATCACGGGGAATCTACGTCATCTTCGGTTCTTTCTTCTGACTCAGTTATTGGTGATGAAATGCGAGAGATAATACATGATGCTTTTGGAATTCCTCCTACAAGTCCACTTAACTTTATGGGTGGTGGTGATGCGCATCAACATATGGATGGCCCTGATGAGGTAACCAATAAATTCTTCAATTTGATAAAAGAATCTGAAAGAGAGTTGTACCCAGATTGTAAGAAGTATACAACTCTCTCGTTTCTTGTTCGATTATTTCATTTATAGTGCCTTGGTGGGTGTAGTGACAAGACGTTCACAATGTTGCTTGAATTATTAAAAGATGCATTTTCTGATGGTGAAACATTGCCAAAGTCTTTCTACGAAGCGAGGACGTTGATTGCAAACTTAGGGCTAGAGTACAAGAAGATACATGCATGTACTAACGATTGCATGCTCTATTGGAATGAGACAGAACGAGAGAACGAATGCCGAAAGTGTCATACCCCAAGGTACAAACAAGTAAATGGTCAATCAGATGCTGATGCCATTATAAATCGAAAAATTCCTGCAAAGGTGGTACGATACTTCCCTTTGATACCAAGACTTCAAAGTCTCTTTATGTCATCAAAGACAGCATCACAGATGAGATGGCATGCCGATGAGCGTGTTGATGATGAAAATGTAAGGCATCCAGCTGATTCACTTGCTTGGAAAACATTTGATGATATTCATCCAGATTTTGCACTTGAACCGCAGAATGTTAGGCTTGGATTATCGAGTTATGGGTTCAACCCATTCAGGAGCATGAGTATTGTCCATAGTACGTGGCCTGTAATTGAAATAATATATAACTTGCCTCCATGGTTTTGTATGAAACAACCATATATGATATTATCAATAATTATTGATGGTCCTCGCAGGCCTGGAAATGACATTGATGTTTATTTGCGCCTTTTAATTGATGAATTAAAGGAATTATGGGTTGGGGTAAATACTTATGATGCATCCAGTAATCAGATGTTTAAAATGCGTGCATCTTTGTTATGGACAATTAGTGATTTTCCAGCTTATGCAAGTTTGTCGGGGTGGAGCACAAAAGGTAGATTGGCATGTCCATGTTGTCATAAGTACACTCGATCCCATTGGTTGTTTAATGGAGGTAAGCATTGCTACTTGGGTCATCGTCGATGGTTGCCTGAAGCGCATAAATTTAGAACAAATAAAAACTCCTTTGATGGCACAGTTGAGTTGGATACAAAGCCCACCCGATTATCTAGAGCGGAAGCATATGATGAGGTAAAAAATTTCAATAATAATTTTGGGAAGGATCCAGAAGTAGGAGGTAAGAAGAAAAGGTTTGATAATACAGGTGAAACCTTAACACATAATTGGAAGAAAAAAAGTATATTTTTTGAGTTAGATTATTGGAAGGATAATTTGTTACGCCACAATCTTGATATAATGCATATTGAGAAAAATGTGTGTGATAATATGCTTTGGACATTATTAAATGTTGATGGAAAGGGGAAGGATAACTTAAAATCCCGTCATGACTTGGAAGATATGGGTATTCGTAAGCCGTTGCATCCTCAGAAACGGGCAGACAACAAATATTATTTTCCACATGCATGTTTCACCTTGGACACTAAGGGTAAAGACATAGTTTGTAAATTGTTGAAGGAGGTGAAAGTCCCAGATGGTTATGCTTAGAACATATCGCGTTGTGTTAACCATAAATAACGTACGTTATCGGGACTTAAGAGTCATGGCAACCATATCTTAATGCAAGAACTACTTCCCATTTCCTTAAGAAATGTGTTGCCTAAAAATGTGCTTGAACCATTTGTTGAGCTAAGTAACTTCTTTAGGAATATGTACTCGAAAGTGATGAATGTGACCAATTTAGATCGTGTTCAATCTCGCATTGAGCTCATGCTATGACGACTTGAGAGGATCTTCCCACCTTCATTTTTTGATGTCATGGAACATTTGGTTATTCATTTAGCAGAAGAAGTGAAGATTGGAGGACCACCACAATACCGATCGATGTATCCTATTGAGAGGTGCAGTATTAGTCGATGTATATATATATATATATATATATATATATATATATATATATATATATATATATATATATATATATATAGGGAGAGGTTCACAAGTGAACCTAAAAGATGAACTTTTTAATGAAACTTAACAAAAAATACTTAATAATCAATTAATTTTAATTCCTATGTTGTAATTGGTCCACGCTAGCGGCAACGAACACGTGTGTCGATCGATCCCCAACCACCCCACCCGTCCCCTCACCCCCACCCCCACCCCCTGGTAGCCCTGCTGTCATAAGGGCTGCCATGGTGGTGGTAGTGGTGGTTGGGGAGGGGGGGAGGGGGCGGGTGAGGGTGTTGGGGATCGATCGACACGTGTGTTCGTTGCCGCTGGCGCGAACCAATTACAATATAAAAATTAAAATTAATGAGTTGTTAGGTATTATTTTGTTACGGTTCATTAAAAAGTTCATCTTTTAGGTTCACTTATGAACCTCTCCCTATATATATATATATTTAAAAAAAAAAAATCATGGTAGTTTTTTCTTACTAATTGAAATTTCCCTCACCATAGATACTTTTTCACATTGAAGAATTATGTGAAGACCCGCAGTCATCCAGAGGGTTCAATTGCACAAGGATATTGGGTAGAAGAATGTTTGACATTTTGCTCAAGGTACCTAAGTGATGATGTTGAGACGAAGTCTAATCGCCCAACGAGGAAAGATGATGGTAGTTCTTTTGATCACTTTTGTGGTCGTAAATTAGGAAAATGGGAGGGATTTGTACTTGATGACATTACATATGTACAAGCACATCGATATGTGCTTGTCAACACAGATGCAATTGCTCCATTTCGAGAGTAAGTATCTTCTTGAATAAAATTCCTTCATTTTTTAGCCATGCAAAGAATAATGTAATGATTCCTTTTAATGCAGTACTCATCGTGCGTCAATTAGGAGTGATTCTCGTCTCAGACCCCATGATGTGGACCGCATTCATAACGAAACATTTCATTTGTGGTTTAAGGATCATGTAAGTAAAATCTACATTGAAAACAATGTTTTACATTTAAATGTATTATTAAATAACTATTGCGTGTAATGACATTTTTTTTGTAATAAAATAGGTGAGGACGTTAGTCAAGGCAAATAACACAGACGTATCACAAGAAATTCAAATTTTATCTATGGGTCCCCTGAAAAAGGCAAAAATATTCACCGGGTATATTATTAATGGCGTTAGGTATCACACTAAGGCTCGCGAGAGGAGAAGAGCCACGCAAAATAGTGGAGTCATGTTAAACGCAACGACTGAAAGTTACGCAAGTGCAAGAGACATAAATCCCATATCCGGAGATGTCAATTTTTATAGAGTTTTGACAGATATCATTGAGCTGCATTATTCAAAATACTATAAGTTCGTGTTGTTCAAGTGTGACTGGGTTGATAATGGTAGAGGTCTCATTGATCAAGATGACTTTGGATTCACACTTGTAAACTTCAACTATTTGTTGTATCCTAGGCATAAAAAATCATCTGAACCATTCATACTATCATCTCAGGCAAAGCAAGTATTTTATGTACAAGACCTAGTGGAGAAAGATTGGCATATTATTGTTAAAACAAAACCCCGAGACTTTTTTGATGTGTTTGGACAACAGTTAACAAGCGAGAGCACTATGAATGATGAAACAGAGGCATGGAGTGATCAATGTTTGGATGATACAAGATTGACACATGATGATGATGATGTTAGTTGGGTTAGACAAGGTGTGGATGGAGCATTAGTTGATGAGGAAACCACGGAGCAGATGGATGAAGATGAATAGAAATATTGATTAGCTAGGCATTTGAATATGCATTAATAACTTGTGTGGATTTGTATTTATTATTTCATTTTCTTATTTTTTTTACAGAATTGAATAAGTATCAATATTGGTTTCTAATAATTCCTTTCATTACTGTTATTGTAATGTATCAATAATTGATCAGGTGTATGATGTTAGAATCTGTTTTAGATTACTATCTGTTTATGATGTTCGAATATGGTGTATGCTAGGCTAGTACATGTTCAACTAGGCTAGTGTATGTTTTTAACTATCCCATGCACACATCTCTCCCATAATTATGAAGATTTATAATATCCAAAGTTTAATGGGGCTGATTATAATATCTAAAGTTTCCTATTTCATTTTATCACTTTGATAATTTAATTTTTTTTCATGTTGTTTCATTTAGTACTATGACGATCAATAGATCTCAAACTCAACACATTAGAGGAGCTATGCCAACCCCTGAGCAGCAACAGGAGCATGTAGGAGCCAACCCTGCCATGCCTGAACCTCCATCGAATTGGCCACCTATTACACCATTGATCCCTCCATTGTCAGGCAACAATGAACAACAAGAAGAGGAAGTTACACGTATTGTTTTTAGTTGACTTTTTTATATTTTTAATTGATGAAAAGTATTATTCTTGACATTTAAGTAATTCATTAATGATTTTTTGGTCAATACCTACTTAACACTTAGATCCGAGCTCCGGCCAAGTGGAGGAGCTAGAGGAGCAGAGGCGAGTTCGAGGCCCCACTTTAATGCATAGCGGGTGGGGTAAAGATGGTGGAATTTTAGAAATTGAGGTGAATGAGATTGGCCAACCCATTGAAGAACCCGCGTCTAGACTTGCTTCAAATTTAGGGTTTTTAGCACGCAATGGTCAACTAGCGCCATTGGCCTACTTTGATTGGAGACAAGTACCCAAAGAGGATAAGAACATGATTTGGCTTCATATCAAGGTATAATGTCAATAAAATGAAAATAGGGTATATATTTTCCAGTTTATTTATCTAACTTGTTGATGTAATGTAGGAGAATACGAATGCCACAGAAGAGATGAGAAAATTTATGATGCAATCCGTCGGAAGAAAATAGAAGGAATGGAAGGCCACAGTAAAGCACCAAGGTTATACTAAGTATAGATCTAATGAGGAACGCTTGGCAAATTGTCCGCAACGAGTTGAGGAAAGTCAGTAGAAAATACTCGTCTATAACTGGGAGTCCGCTCGAGGACATGTATATACTAGTTGTTGAGTCTAGTCATGAATTACATGTACACACTATGTTTATCTCGCGTATAAAGAACAACATGAAATGAATTAATTTATTAAAAGGATTAATATTAGGATTTACTCAAAATTTGTTCTATGATTAACTTTATTTCCATTGTATTAGGCCAAAAGTGTGAAGAACAAAGCCATCCGTGCATTATTGCAAACGCCGCACACATGTGGTAGAAAAACTCATGCTCAAGTTAGACATGCGGCATAAATTTTGTACTGACTAGTTCATTGTTATTATTGTATTATTATGTTTTGACAGTTAATATGTTGTACTTGTAGATGACTAAAGCGATGGGATTCAAACCAACTCGTAGGATGGTGTACAAGGAGACACATGTAACCAAAGGGAAGGGGCCAGTTAATGAAGCGACTGCCCTAATGATTGTATGTATCTTTTCTGTTGTGATTTTTTTAGATGACTATACAGAGCCCCTTCTTTAATGGTAAACAGACTTCAAAAAGACTTTGGTTTGTGTACTAATTATTAACACCATATATACGTGGTTTGGATGGATTAGCCTATATTCATGGGGCAAAGGGAGTGGGTAGCATTCATTTTGTATTTATAAATCAATACATGCATTAAAAAGATGAGGGATAAAATCATCCCTCATGTTTACTATGTTTGCACTTAGAATACTCAAAGGTCCATCTAGTAACACATTCATCCAAAATGAATATTTGCATTAGTCCTACCTTGTTGGAATTATGTCCAACTTTAGGGGAAAGGGGATTTTGAACTAAACTATAAATGCCTTGCAATTGAGGCCGGGGAAGAGGGTTAACTTTGTGTTAAGGCTGCTTCAAAAGAATTAACTGATAATATTGAAATTAGCTTAAACCTCTCCCCTATAACAGTTCGAAAAATAAGAGTTACGTATGGATGGGGTCGGAGGTAGCAAGAGGAAAAAAAGACATGTTTATGTAAGTGATAGAATCCTAAGGTCTGCATCTGACCCATCACTATCTGGTTTAACTGCTTAAGTTTCTCTCATGGAATATTAGAGGTGTAGGGAAGAAAGGTGCAATCAGGAGACTTAAAACGCTTAGAAGTTTACATAATTTATCAATAATGTTTATTCTTGAGCCTAAAGTGTATGATAGTAGAATCTTGGAGTTTGTTTTTAAGCTAGAATTCGAAGGGGGGTGGTCAGCATTGTTAACTCAATTTGGATCATGTTCATTCATGGTATTTCCATTGACATTCATTTAGCGATGGACTAATACACTGCAATGGAAATCAAACATCTGTGTCTTCATAAACCTGTTTTTTGGTCTGTGGTGTATGCTAAATGTACCAAATTGGAAAGGAGGCCCTTATGGCAGTACATTGAATCTTTAAACTCTTTCAATAATTGGATTGTTACTGGGACTTCAACAATGTTAGAGACAACTCTGAGAAAGATGGAGGGAACAATATTGATTTTGAGGCTACAAGTGCATTGGAAATGCTAGTGTTCATGATCTGGGCTATAAAGGATCGAAATATACCTAGTGGAACAAGAGATCTATTCAAGCTAGTGTATGTGAAAGACTGGATAGGGTTCTTGGTTCTCATACTATTCTTACTGACTTCAATAGTCTTCAAATTGATCACCTTACCAAAATTACTTCTGAACACGCACATCTCCTCATATCTACCTCTTCAGAGATTAATCAACATTGTAAAAGAGCATGACTATTTTAAGGATATTATGTTGAATGATTGGGTGGAACACTATACTGGGAATCCTATCATCAGCCTCACTATGAACTTAAATAAGTTGAATATTGAGATTTGAGATCGAGCTGAATATTGAGATTTGAACGAGCTGACTATTGAGATTTGAGATCGAGATTAACAAACAAGCAGAGCTTTATATGTTCACAAAAACACCTTAATTTGCAGCCCTATTTACTAACAAGTGAGTTTTCGTAGCCTGTCATGTTCGAGTTCATATTCTAAATAAGATTCACGGTATATAAAGTTTAGAAATCACAATTAGGGCATCTTTCCAACTGTAAAAAATGCCATGTACACATGAATGATTAAAATATGTTAATTTCACAAGAGTGCACTTCAATAATTAGCACAATTGAAATTCAGTTCTGATCACAAAAGCAAATGAACGAAAGTGTATTAGCACAATTGGGCCCTGCCTTGGAATGAGCAGACTGGCTCGTTGGGAACGTGCCAATTCTGTAGGTTTGAACCTTCCTAAAGACATCGAGCGTATCTAACGGGCACCCAAGGTTCAATCTGAATGCTTGTTATGGGAAGTCTGTTTTTAGTTTCTCTGTTATACTCTGTTCCTTATCATCGCGACTATGTACTAATCAAATTATATTGGCCATCCATGCGGAGGGACAACAACGCCTACATCTGTCATTGCCACACCTCCCATCCATTTAATATCAATCTTTAAACTCCTCTATCAATACCCGAGCATCCTTGGGAGGATGTGTCCGTAGACTTCGCAGTGGGCCTACTGCGTCCCTCGCGAGGCTTTGACTCTATATATGTGGTTGTTGATTATTTCTATAATATGGCACATATTTCATCCCCTGTACCCACACCTTCGATGCCTTGCATATGGTCACCCTATACTTGAGAGAGATTGTGTGCCTACACAGGGTTCTTAGCATCGGCGACCTCTTACAGTTTAGTAAATAATAATCCCAAGATTTAAGGTCATCTCCAATGATTGGTTCTTTTAATCCTATGTGTCGATGTCTTTTTAGAAAATTTCTATGAGGTGTGTCACTTTTTTCAGATTAATAGAAAAGTTCAAAGTAGTATCTTTTGTATCTTGACCCCCCATGTCATATCGGTATGGAAATACAATTCTCCATTCGAGAAGTTTTTTTATTTTTACATTTCTGTTATAATTTTTTTGATACCATTAGATATGGTTAAGATAACATCATTGTTATAGTTCGCATTTAACAACGGCGTCAATTGTTCAACAAGTGTCATGAATCCAGTGATTTCAAAATGTAATAGATAGAGTATCTTGGTGAGCTCCGATTCCCTAACATCTCGGTCTCCAGAATACTTAAAGATTTCTGATTGAATCTCTCCGTGGATTTCGAAATTGGCTTTGATTTCTTCATTCACCCATGGGATATTGATTAGCTAGGGTAAACCCCTGGGATATTAATTCTGTGGAAGAGGCTTTGAATTCTGCAATCGTTGTGTCTGATTCTCAGAAGTAAATGGGGCATGAACTAGACAAGATGTAAAGGGGAGGAGAAGGGAATAAGGAAGAATAGATAATAGAGAAGAGGAAAAACTTAGAGAGGAGACATCAAGATTCAATATTCAATTCATTCAAAGTCAAAATTCATGCACCATAGTATATAAGTAAAAGCAGAGAATAAAATATGAAAAATGGTTGAATGATTTTTCTATATTGATGTACACGAATTTATATACAAAAAAAGGCAACTAACCTTCCTAATTAATAGGAAGTAAAATACGATTCCTAAGATATCTATTCCAGCACACAGGTCTTACATATTCCAGCCCACAAATCTCTCAACTAATTAAATATAACACATGGTCAAATATGGTACATAATTACAGATACTCTCAAAATCTTTCAACACTCATTAGGCTGTCGCTGCTTTACATTAGGCTCGGTTGGAGTATCTGCTGCCTTACATCCAGTCATTCCTAGACACAAATGCTCTATGAGTGTTGGACAATTTTTCGTATGACAAGTATCTTGCACTTCAATAATTAGCACAATTGAAATTCAGTTCTGATCACAAAAGCAAGTGAAATTCAGTTCTAATATCATATTTATCTTGAACAAATATCCGTGTTATCATATCATATTTATCTCATATTTATTTCAAGTGCACTTCAATAATTTTTTCCCATTCCCTAAAATTACATCAGCCGAAAAATTCCTATCAATGGTCCCAGCTCCAACTGTGGTGATCCACGGAGCTAGGTTAGTAACTGACATTCCATTAGGTACATCATTTCTAGCGGATGATGACACAAACATCCCTCTAAAAACTGCACCATAAGAACCAATTGCAATAGGATCTAAATAACAAGGTGACGAAATACCATCCCCTCCACCAACTGTAATAGATATGATATCCACACCATCAGAAATAGCAGCATCAAATGCAACAAGAATATCAGAATCATAACACCCAGAATCCTTCCAGAAGCAGTTGAGGCTGTTTGGGTCCCATGACCATCAGCATCTCTGGGTGACCGAAACTCAACGGTCGTATTAATTCCCACACCAAGTCCACTCGGTCCAGCAGCTTCATGACCTTTGGAGAAAAATCTAGCTCCCACTATTTTTCTATTACAATTTCTTGAACTGAATTTGATACCAGTCTCGCAAATGCCTTTCCAGCGGGTGGGTACAGGGACCAGATTTAAATAAAAAAAACTACGTCGTTCGGGCCAAATTCCTGTATCGAGAGCTCCGATTATAACATCAGACCCATAATCAGATTTGGACCAGAGACCCTTTTGGTTTCTTAGACCGATAAATTGCGGTGAGCGAGTTGTGTGAAGTTGTCTCCGGCGGTCTTCAAATGCGGTGAGGATAAATATGAGATAAATATGAGATAAACACCTCCCAGCCTTTTCATGTCAATCTTTAAAAACCTATGTCAATCTGTTAGAGCCTTAATATGTTGTTGAGCTTTTGGCAATGGTAAATGTCATGGGGAAATTCGATGCTAGGTGTAAATGGGATAAACAACCTAAATGCAGAATCATATTCTCGTTGCTTGTTTTCATTGGTTGGTTGATAGAATATGTTGGTTGGTCAATATAATATGTTGGTGGGACCAATATCATGTAACAGATGATCGGTTGGTTGATAGAATATGTTGGTTGGTCATTACCTGTCACTTTACCTATTGATCAGAGGTGGTAACATTTTAACACCTTTATTAGGATAGGAAGTTTTTGTATCATGCGCTTGTAAGCATATCATAATCCAGCTCATGGTTAAGCTCGCGGATCTTTTCGTCCATGCCATCCTCAGATAATTTTTGTGCCAAGCTCCCTTGGTGATCACCAGGAATACGATTTACCCGAGTTCCAGCACCTGTTGAATTCTCTCTGATACGCCCATTATTGGGACTTCTCCCATCACTTTTTGTTGCTAGAGCAACTTTCTTCGTAGCCTCTTCTAAAGCAACCACTGCCACATTGTATACCTCAACATAATCTGCCTCATCATCTACAAATTTGAAGGCCGTATTGAAGGCCTGTCTAATATTGTATGGAATGTCAGTTACATTAAATGTATATTAAAAGTATGGAATGTCAGTTACATTAAAAGTATATTCAACATCTCTGAGTTTGGTTCTTCAATATCGACAGAAAAGATGAATGTTGATAAAATGAGGAAATATATGTGGATGACAATTTTGGTTTATTGAAAATGTTGTATGGTTGTAGTGGGTAGACTTCTCATATACGCTGCTGTACATTCACGAAATCTTGAGGCGAATACAAAATAAAATTAAAAATGATTCATTAAACAATCAGAAACATATTAGTTTAACATTCAAAGGGAAATTTGGACCAAGAAATTGAATGTTGTAACTGTAGGTTGTCCCAAACTATACACCCTGTTAAGAAATGTTTATGACATGAGTATGATGAAGCATTAGCAGTAAAATAGGAAAAAAATAATAGCACTTTTATGAAATCAATTTATACCAAAAAGGTCCATCTTATTCTTATTGTGTTTGTTCCTTTTGAAAATCAATTGATCCAGCCTATGCGGCTCATTTCAATTTACACGAAAAGAATAAACTTATGAAATTAGAATCTTATACCAACTCCAACACCATGAACAGTAGAACCATGTGTGATTCATATATAATTTTAGCAATACCAACTCCCACATAAAATAGTTAAAGCTCTGAAAATTCATGTTGAAACGAAAAAAATACATTTCAATCTCAAATATAACATAATAAGAGAAAACATACTACACCGAAAATATGAAGACGACTCCCCTTGGATGCAACAATTTAAGGGAAAACAGTCCTGAGCAAGCATATATTACAAAAAATTCTTGAACCTATTGAAAATGTGTTTGCACACTTCATGGTGATTAACATTAATGCAAGAAAACATCCCTCGTGGTCATGGTAGAATCTGAAATAAATGAATTTGTTATGCATATAGAAACTGAAATCTGAAATCAATGAATCTGAAATCTCAATGTGCACATACCTAGAGCAAACATGCTAGGGAGTAACCTCTGCAAAAAGTCATAAACCAAATAATCAAATTAGAAGAAAGAAACATACACATCCCATTTAGAAGAAACATACCCCCAAAAAATTAAACCTAGCAGAAAACCACTAAAGGGCCTCTTCATTTCTCTTCTTTAGAACAAAAATTAAAAGAAAAAAACAATTACCTCAAGATTAAATAACCTAATAACAATAACATCACACAAAAAAGAAATGAGAAGGTGAAAAGCCAAGAAATGAGAAGAGATACATATGTGCACCTTGATGGAAACTTAAATCATACATATAGGGATTCTTACATATGTATGATCTAATTTGAAGTTTGTATAAGAATTGGGGTTGATTTTTGCAGCAAGAGATGGATGATCTAGAATCGCAACATCCAGAAAAAGCGGAGACCGGTGTTGCACGTGATGATATATTTGGGCAAGTTATGGGACCCGAAAGACATGGGCGTGTGCGCACATTTGGACTCGGTGTCTCTCCGAGTATGATATTTGGACCATCATATAAACAATCCCAATCTGAGTTGAGAGATATTGAGACACGACATCAACAAGAGCTAGAGAGGATGCGACGTGAGATGGAGGTTGAACACGAGAGGATGCGACGTGAGATAGAGGCAGAATATGAGAAGAAGCAAGCTGAAATGAAAGAGAAAATGGAAGCTCAAATGCAAGAACATATATTTGCTATGGAATCTCGGATGAATGAACGTGTGGAAGCTCATATATAGGATTTTATGGAGTCTCGCATGCGTTCTATGGGTGATTTTATCCAATCTACGCGAGATGTTTCTTTAGGCGCTAAACAGGTCAACTTTTATCAATCTTTGGATGTATGAATACAATTTCTTAATTTTATGCATTACACCTAATATTTTGTATATTCTAATTGCTAGGTTCCTGTCAACGCTAATGTTGATCCTGTAGCATCACCACAGTTGCAACCTTTAACAACTGAGATTCAATCACAACGTCGATCGCAATCCTCAATGAAGGCACCACCACAAATCATATCGCGAACTCAACTTCGTAACTATTGTGGGGTTAGTATTTTTGCCTCTAAAATTCTTCATGGCACATTTTAAATAAAGAGCATTAATATTTTCATCGTTTGATGCATATAAGATCCATTATATATGTATGATAGTTATACTCGTTCCAATGCAATTCATTGAAATTGGTGGAAGGGATTGATTTATTTGTGGTTTAATTTGGTGGTAGTTGTTGTTGTTCAGTTAATTTTAAATGTTAAAACAAGTTGGGTTTCATGAATAAACAAAGGAAACTCTGGCGATTTTTTTTAAAAATATTAAGCGTGAAAAACATGTTTTGCTATTATATAACTATTTACTTTATCCACATCCACATGTTATTATGACTTCACTTATTCGAATGCATGAAAAAAAAAATAGAGTGTATTATAGTAGCTAACAAGGAAAAAAAGTAATTTACAAAAAATTACGTCTATTTTTATAAATCTTATAATAATGCACTGATCACAATTTGTTATAAAAAATGTTAAAACGTTAGGGATCTCTTTTGAAAATTAATCTTTTAACTTGGACATAAAAAATGTTACCAACCTAGATTGTGTGGCTTACATTTTTTATTTGGGTCGGGTTGCAAACTTCATAAGCTATATGAAAATATTATTTACTAACATATTACATTTTTGTGGTTCTTTTATATTTGAAAATATATTTTAAAGTTATATATATCACTATTTTTTAGTTTGATCATAGAAGAAGTTGATTTGAAAACATTGAAGCTAATTACTATCCCTCTTCCAACTATATTTTTGTTCAAATTTTAGGAGCGGATGAAGAAGGCAAAAAATACCAACTAATTGAAATGTTTGAATTTGGAAGTAAGTCCCTAACCACCTTTCATTTCTCTTTTATGCATCACTTTTACCTTGAATTATTTAATTTTTAATACTTATTTTCTTTCTTTTTGCAGGTGGTTTTGTCATGCCCATGGACGCGGAGACATCGTATTGACTGTTTTGAACATCACTCTGGCATTTTTTTGATGATAATATATGTTTCATATTTTGTTTGGAATATTTGGGTACAAATTTTTGGCTTATTAGTAGACAAATTTGGGATGTTTGAAGATATGTTTTCTTCATTTTGTTTTGGGATGATTAGATATTATTGTATATAGGTTTTTTTGGTTGATTGAGAATCTTTTTGAGGGCGTCATTATAATATTAATGATGTGTATTTCGATATTATATGACACTTACAAAAAAAGGTTGGAATATAGTATGAGAAAAATTAGTTAACATTCTAATGTTTTCAAATGAATGATTGAATTGGGTTAATATTTTAATTTAATATTCCTGACGCTTTTTGGGAAACGTTGAGACAAAAGCGACGTTTTTTTAAAAAAAGGTCGCATTTATACCACAAGTTCGGACAATTTTCGACGGTTGATAAACGTCGTAGGAAGCCTCGGAATATATTTACCCAACGTTTTTATTAAACGACGCTTATTTCCCGACTGTAGATACGCCGACGTTTTATAAAAACGTTGCTCAAGCGTCGAAAATTTCGTTCCCGGCGTTTTTAGAGCTTATACCGACGTTTACAAAACATCGCGAAATCCAATTTTTCTTGTAGTGACTTGCCCTTACGCGGGTGGAACAACTGGTTCCTGTGATGGATCCTGTTAAACAGCAGCTAGAGATGCATTGACTGCCTGAGCAAAAATTATAGCAACTTCGGCCACAGTCATTGTACTCTGAGCTAGGGCGGGCTGAGGTGCATGTCGAGGAGGCATCTGAAACGAAAGTAAACTATAAGTATTTGATATAACAGAATAGATGAAAAACGTAGGCGTAAATAGAAAATCAATAATCCTACTCATAGGGCTCTACATCAAAGAACGCTAAGCTGAAAACACAGTAAGCCGTACAGACCATAAAGGACTATAGAACCTGATGCTCTAACACCACCTGTAACACCCCGCCTAATTAAATACCGGGTGTCCAGCCCCATACCAAATTAAAATAGAATATACAGTTGGTTCATTCTCAGCATCACTATCGAAAACATTTACAACTCACCCAATACCCAATTAAGCTTGTGTTAAAAAAAACTTTCCAAACTTTAATTTCAACAAAATTCATTTTTAGTTTACGAATAACACTACACATATTATTCTACAACACTAATAACCGAACAGATAACTCAAAAGAATTTAAATGTAACTAGAATAAACATTCCCAAGTAATAATCCAATACAGTAATCCGAACAATAATAAAAGTATTAAAATGACACGAGTACAAGACTATATGACTCAGATAGAAAGGAGATAACTGAATTCCTCTGGGCGGCATGCCCTAAATAAAGGAACACTAAGAATCAAATGAAGATAGGCGTCTAAACAATACTCTATAGCTCCATAGCTCGTCATAATCCATTAAGCTTGGCGTCCTTGCTGCTGGACACATGATATAGAAGGTAAAATAGAAAAGAGAATATGCAAGGAAACGGGTCAGAGCCCGATGTGAAAATAATTTTGAAAACAGCAAGTATTTAACAAGTGCAATAAAGCATTTATTATATACATGTTAGTATCCAGGCTCTCACTTGATATTCTCACCTCTCATCTAGAGTGCACGCTTAACGGTTCCTATTAACCTCCTAGTTAATAGTTCCTCCTAACTAGTTTCCATAATATGATTCTATCCAATATCATAACCCCGTATGTCCCATACCATACGTAGTATAATCATTTATATACGTTTTCCATTAATATGAATTAAGCTTTTCCTATAAATATACATTAACTTAATTCAATTCTTTCTCTTTATTCATTGTCATTTGCAATTATCCCATAGTAGATTGATCTAACTACTATATATGCACACATTCATTTAATTCATTATATATATACATATATAATACGACACCCCGAGACACAACTGTGGTGCATGCATTACTCTGCTATCACATCTCGGTATCGCTGATCGCCGAATAGGGGACTAAAGGTTCGGTAAGGATTCCTCGAACCACAAGCATCAACACAAAAATTGGACGTGAACATAGTTCTCATACCCACGGGTCACGCACATACCTACGTTCCCATAGTCAGCGGACTTATTAACTCACCGATAAGCCTTTCATAGTCCTATGTTCTCGAGCGACAAATAAAAAATCCCATGGATTCATCAGGATATGACTGCCCTCACGCGCAAACCTCCCATCGATAGCAAGTAAGCTAAGTATGTCATACATATAAATTATCAATCAATCAAATAGGAATTATCATCTACCTATAAATATAATATCAACAAGGTAATCGCACTACCCTATAATAATTCTCATACGTAGCATTATATCTCTTTAAATCCTACATATTAAACTATTATGACTTTACTTCTTTAATTTAATTATTCCAGAGTCTCACTCATTACTCAAGGTTTAATAAGGTTTTTCATCAATATATTAATTCAGTAAGAAATCACTAATACCCTACTGGTCCATATCATATTATCTCCCGAATTACTATGAATTAAACTCTCCTTTAATTAGGGTTATAACCTATAGTCTCCAACCTCTTATAAACACCTCTTCTATCACCTAGGATTAAACCTTCTTATAAACCAAAGGCTGCCCATATGATTTATTAAATTTCCCTTACTGGACCTATCCTTAATCCTCATGCATACAAACTAGAATCCAACACATTAATCTAGCAACCGAAATTTCTTCCAATTTAATTATCATAATTCTCATCAATTAAATCCCAATCATATTAATTCGATTATTATCTAGGGCTTACTGATCTTCCCTAAGCCCTATTATATCCAATTAATAATCACCAAAAATTTACAAAAGATTTGGGATAAGAACAGGAATTAAAAATAAACAACATCATCAAATCTGGGGAGGTCGATCGATCGAAGATAGGGGGTCGATCGATCGATCGCCCAGATATCAGCCAAGATTCTGCAATTCTTATACTATGGGTTTTATAACTTTTGATCATTCGAACCTTCATATTAACAACCCAAATTCCTTATAATCCTTACTACATGATATAGCAACATGTGTAAATGATTTCTAATGATCTAAACATCCTAGAATCATCAAGAGTTTAAATTTAAAATCATATATTTATCCTATTTTTCCAGAAAATTATATACATGATATCTTCAAGAACACACCAATGATTCTTAGAATTTTCTTCAACAAATTGGTGATTAATTCATGGATTACTATCTACCTACAACATGAGTTTGATTCCTATATATTTCCATTTTCCAAAAATCAATTAACAACTCTATTTTTATCTTCCAAACATGAAAAATCTCATTTTTAACAACTATCCTAACACGGACATTATACAAGCTAGATTTAAGTTATCAAATAACTTGCCTCTAATGAAGATCTGATCCTTTGGGGTTGTGTATCATAGTTGGTTCTCCCCTTCTTCGGTCAACTTCCGGTGGTGGTTGGTGGTGGTGACCTTTGGCCCTTGGTTCTCCTCCTTCCCAAGCAATTTTCTCTTCTCCCAAGCACCCTTTTACTCTCTCTCAAAAGGTGGCCTCTCAATTTTTGTGTAGAAGAGAAAATGAACCTACGTACAACTAATCTCCAAATATTTATAATAAGACAAAATCCGAAATTACTATTCATCCCCCTTGTAAATATTACAATTATGCCCTTTTTGGGTGTCTTTTCATTTCCAAATAATCCGAGACCCAAAACCAACATCCAAATAGACTTTTCTAACTATTTCAACCCTTTCGGATGCAATGACGCACTCGAAATGACTATAAGGTTGATGTAAAAATAAGTTTCCTATTTAATCTCATAAATTTGTCCCGACACGTCCCATACCGCGTCCGACTAAAAATTCAAATTACTGAATTAATAACTCACAGCAATATCAATAACATCACATTCATTTTAATATCCACATTTCGGATTTAAACCCAATGATTTAATTTTTAATAAAATCCAATTAATCCATTAATTTAAAATATAACACATATTAAAAGTCATTAAAATTGTGGGTTTATACATTAACTAATCATTTATCCAACATAATAACATTACAATCATAATCTTACCAAATCTTTTTAACATTATAGTCTTACGCAACATCATTAATACACTAATCTTACCCGTTTGGTAACATGAATGTTAGACGTAACATCACCACTTAAAACATAAACCATACTTACTAACTCCATAATACTTCTCTAACTATTATATTTCTTATTTCTTTCAAATAACATGTACAAATACCTTAATGTATCATATTATGGTATCTCACATAACACATTCTCCTTACACATACTTCTTGGTAACTTCGTATAATGTCAACCATATTCTTTCTATAACGTACTCTTAGTGATAACACATACGCACAATGACAAATACAGCTCAATATCCCCCCAAACTAGTTGCGGATATTCAAATCCAACTTGCATCTTTCTCATACTTATACCTTATTCGTTACTCATCATTAGTTAAGGTTTATATCTCATTTATTTATTAACTGTGAAAGTCTCATTTAGCCCCGATTATATTTTATCAAAAATTCATCACACCCCATCATACTACATTTGTATTTCATCATGGCCACATCCCATTAGATTTTGCTGATATTGAGTGTAAACATACACTCGCCCTTTTTTTTTCTTATTTAATAACTCCTACTCAGTTATCATATACACTAGATATCAATAATTCTCCATCCTTCATTCCCAATTACATCTTCAATTCTCATAAATAATTCTCACCTTTCATCTGATACGAAATTCCTTGCCATAATACACAACACATACCCCTAAAAGGATTTCTTAATATTTTTAAACTTCGAACTCTTTAACACCTTATCTCAACTTTACTATTCATATAAGCATTTTAAAACATCACAAGAGTAATATTGACTATAGGTACTCGTATTATTAAAGACGTACATCTTCACTTTCATTACTTTTTATTCTACTTGTAATAATTCACTATGAATTCATATTCTGATCATTTGTGATATATCGACTAGTTATTGAATTTCATACCTTATTCACATGATAAAATATAAACATATACAACTACTAACCTTCTCATTTAATATCTATTGTGTGAATCTTCATTTTTATTCACACTCCAACAATTTAAGTCTCATTATAATCACGTAACAATAATTCTTCTCACTTCTCATCCTTTAATGGAATATGTTTTCCCGTACACCACTCTCCCATACAGATGAGGAGCGCACCCATTCATAATTATATATGTAACACGACTTAAGTCCAAGTATACCAGCATCAGAAGATATCACCTCCAATAATTCATATTTTTTGTCAAGTTCACATATACCAGTATAAAAAGAGATCAATTCCAATACTTCACAATTTGTATACCACATTGGGTATTTAAAAAATTTCCTTCAATGACACATTTGTTCATACACCATATAAAACAATGCAATGCTTTATATTAAAATATTTGTATTCCCTATCATCCCTGAATAAACCTTAACATCTTATTTCCTTTCCTGCAAGATCTTTTCATTTCATATCACGTATAGCAATATATGTGTCTAACTGACAGATGTTAGTCAACAAAGCCAATTTAAAACTTAATAGCAAACCCTTCGTGTTCACGCCTCAAGAATCCAACATACTTAAATGTATCCCTTGAAATTGAATACTTATAACTCAACAGAGTTTTTTGCGTCCACTGCCAATCTAGACCCTCACACCATGTCCAGAACCTAATAACCATGCTCTGATACCAAGTTCTCGCACCCCGACTAAATTAACTTAAAATCATCCTTTTATTTAGAGATAAATTCCCTTAAACAATACCTTACTTTAATTCTCTTTGAAAATACCACCAGATTTTTTTTTCTTTTTCAAAAGCATGTTTAGATGAAAACATAGCTACCTTAACATGTAATTTACAAGTACTAAACAACTTAACATACAAAATTTCTTTAGTTTAACATTTACCAAAAAAGCTTGTTGATATTCAAACCCATATTATATATTCGTCACTCCCCCGTTTTATGGTCCTAACTTGGCAGTGAACTCCAAACGATAGGCATACCTGAAACATAACATTATAGGAGTGTAAGAAACAAAAACTTAGTGAATGACCATATACCACTCATATAACCAATTTATATAACTATTTTTATTTTCTATTGTTATAACCCAATAGGAATTGTGTAACTCTCACAAGCTTGGAGCCGCCACAATCCAATTAACCCACCACAGTTATTGGGGACCACCACATCCCATAATTAGGCCCGAGTACAACAAAACTTTAAGTTGGATTAACGGTACCGCCACATCCCGTAGTACCCACCACAGTCCTTAACATTAGATAAAGGACCCACCACAGTCCATAACATTAAATAACTTCGCTTAACGTTTTTAATCATATGCATATGTTTCACAAATACCACATCACTCCATAGACAGTTTAACACATGTATTTAACTACACAATTCCATATGAAAATATAAGCATTTATATTTCACAGGGAAGGTCACTCACCTTGAATTTTGTACTAATATTAATACCAAAACTATTTTCTCGGTATGGCAGTGTTATTCGCCTCCCCACCTAACAATTGAACATCATTAGTATTTGAATACACCAAATCACATTAAACTTATTAACACATCACATCAGTTGGTCAATCTAAAATAACTGGAAATTAATTAGATATTATACTTCACATTTATATAACACCTTATTCATTAGGGTCCTAACATAATTTATGGAATTAAATTACGAATTCTCTAGACAAAGTTATGTCCGTTTTATTATAACCTTTTCCAAATCATTTCTAAAGAAAAACAACAACAAAACTTCAATTTAAACACAATCCCCAAGCCAAACCAAAAGATATTTTATTCTCCCCTTCAATTATATCATCCTGATATATGTTTTCTAACATTTTCAATTGAAATTTCTTGATTTCAACAAGTATTCAATGATTTATACCAATTTTAACACATCTAGGTATGAGTAGACCATCAAAGAATAACTTAACATTTTTCAAGCATATATAACCTCCACCTAGGTTATAAATCATGGTAACATATATTAAACATATTTAATAATATAAAATTAAAGTTACATAATTTTTAGTGTTCATTCTCTAAGTCAAGCAAAACGTCGAACAGCTAGTGTGCGCACTTACACTTTTGAGGAAGATTTTATACCTGAACTTCAACTATCACCCACGATTCATTTCTTGGAATTTTAACATAATTTTGTATATAGTATAAATATATGAGTCTATTTTAATCTCCAAGTGGAATCATCTGATTTCAATAATTATTCCATTATTTATGCCATTTTTAGCACAACTTGGTCGAAATAGAACATTAAAGCATAACTTAACATAATTAAGTATACCTACTCTCCATCTCGGGCATCAATCATGGAAAAAATACACTCAACATGTTTTAGCATATATACACATCATATTCATTAATTTACTACATCAAAAAAATTTCACGAGAAGGGAATTCGAATCTGGAACTTTGAAGTTAACATTTATGATCCTAGCGCGAGTTCGCACGTATGTTCTTAAGCCATCCTTGGTTTAACTCAATTTGGCAAAATGGGTATCATTCATATATTTATAAAAATAATAAATAAAAATATACCAAGTTTTTAACTCATTCATGTGACCAACTTTAATAAAGAGATAATTACCTTACGAGAATTCCTTGATTTATGGTAATTTTCCCTAGGATTTCTTCCTTAACATCCTCTTTTTCTCTCTCCTTAGGCAAAATATTTTTTCATGGATGAATTGTCTGAATAAGGGGGTAATTTTGAGGGTTTTATGTCGGACTAAGGTAGATCCCACTTGGTCCAATCAAAATATAACATGTGGCACTGTATAAGACCAAATATCATTTAAAGATAAATGACCACTTTACCCCAGGTTCATAAAAAGACAATATCTTCATACTCGAATGTCCGTTTGATGCAAAATTTGTTGTGTTATAAACTTAACTCATATATCTATAACTTTGATATTTTGTGTTTTTCCCAAATCATAAAACTAGTACGCCTAATTTGGGCCCGAACAGAAGAGTAACAATTTACGGAAAATCTCAAAACTTTCACATTTGGTGACCTAACATCGCCAATTTCGAACCAACACCTTGGTTTAATTTTATAATCATAATGATGTATACAAAATATATTTTCATTACGTATTTAATCACATAACTAATCATATGATCTAAACAAGTTATCCCCGATCATAAGCTCTATTAACATCTAATGCAACCAATACATATATCACATGAGTATGCATCCCCCCAAATATGATAATAAACATGTTTAACAACCCTCACCAAATTATAACATATAATTTATACTTAATCATATAATTTACATTCATAATCACGTTTTAGGGCCTTACAACGGCGGATTGAATTTTAGGGCAAGGACCTCTAAGGGTCCCTTGCTGCTTTTTGTGGTAGACGAGGGTTCGTCGTCCGAGTCCTTGAATTTAGGGATACCTCATCCGCCGCTTTGAATTTGAGAATTCCTCGTCCAGACGATTCGCTACTGTGGATTCCTCGTCTAAAAGTTTAAACTTGAGGGGTACCTCATTCACCCCATGATTTTGAGGGGTTCCTTGCACCACGTAAGGGCGACCGCGGGTTCCTCGCCTATTGTATCTAATACAAAGGGTTCCTCGACCACAGGTATCTCATCTAGAGAAGTGTTTTTTTTTATCCCAACCCTACTGCTGGTAGGGAAAATGATTTTGAATCGCCAACTCGTATGGATTCCTTATCGAGGGGGCGAGGATCCCTCGCAGGAGGCTGCTACTGGCGCCGATTTGGGTTCCTTAAAATTTAAGACTTCTTTATTTATGGGTTCCTCGTGCGAGGCTCTGACCCAAGGGTTCCTCGCCTGGTGGAGCTTTGTTTGGAGAGGGGGGTCTGGTTTGATTTACACGCGTATTTAGGCTTTGCATTTGAGGCAGTCGCTGCCAAAGGTTCATCGCGGGTGGACCCAATATCCGAGGGTTCCTTGTAGGCTACTCCTTTCGCTAAGGGTTCCTCATCGCGACTTCCATCAAGGGTATATGGACCTTGAATTTCGTCAAGGGTTACTCGTCGGACCCAATATCCGATGGTATCTCAACCTTCCATTTTGTTAAGGGCTACTCGACCTTATATCGCATCGAGGGTTCCTCGCGCGTCGACTCCACCTCTAAGGGTGTCTCGACATTTGCTGATGTTGATAGAGGTTCCTCGCGCGTTAATGATTTAGGACATGGGGTTAGCTCACCTCATGGAATTTCAACCATGGGACCCATTGCTAAGGGTCCCTCTCCAATAGCTGTTGTTGCCATGGGTTTCCCATTGGAATTTGGAAATTAAACTCAATTTGTTCTTTACTTGAGACTAATATGGATGGGAGTTTCTCGCAGCTGCCTTTTTCCATAGTGGGTTCCATGCCAAACATTTTTTAATTATGAGGAGTTCCTCGCGGTAGTGGGTTCCTCGTCAAGGGTTACTACCACAAATCATGCGTTGATTGATGAGGGTTCCTCGACGATGGCTGGCATTTCTGTGGGTTCCTCCCCAACCCTGGCTGCCATGGGGAGCACGCTGCCGAGGGCTGGTATCTCGCAACCCACTACGTTAGTGGGTAGTGGGTTTGCAGTCTTTGGGTTCCTCGCGACCCATCTTGTTGGTGGGTTACTCGTCGATTCTACCGTCAAAAACTTTGAGGCTTCCTCGTGCGTGGATGCTTTGGGACTTTGGGTTTTCTCGCCCCACAGAATTTCAACTATGGGACCCACTACTAAGGGTCCCTTGCCAATAGATTCTTCTTCCATGGGTTCCTTGCGAGTTGGGTTTCTACCATACGCTCCCTCGACTATTCCAAGTAGTTCCTTGTTTAATTTTCCATCCGGCAGTGTTGTAGCCAAGGGCTCCTCGTGATACCCATAGCATACCATGTGCTCCTTGCCGATACCACAAATTGAAGTCGCGAGACCCTGCGAACGATTAATTCTTCTGGGGGTTCCTTGCACGTCGACTTCACCTCTAAGGGTGTCTCGATATCTACCAATGTTGGTAGGGGTTCCTCGTGAATTGACCTTGGGTCCGGGGTTATCTCACCAACTTCTCATCAAGTTACACTTCTCAGTCAATGGGTTCCTCTCATGCCAGCTTCTCATCCAAATGTGTCTCGACCTTCTGCCTCTTCGAGGGTCCCTCGCCTGGTGGTACCGCATTTGGTGAAATGGGCCATTTTCAACTTGCTTCAAGTGGGGCTATATCGACCTCATTCTTCGTCGAGGCGGCTTCCACGACTTCTTTATTGGCGGCGAGGGACACCCAGGGTTCCTTGCCCATAAGTTTCTCGCGCCTCGACTTCCCATCCGGGGGTGTCTCGACCTCATGCTTCGTCGAGACTACTGCCATGACTTTTTTGTTAGCGACGACGGACACCGAGGGTTCTTTCCAGTGAACTTGGCGGTTATTTGAACTTTCTCTAGCTCCATCCTTCGCGGCTGAGCTACTTCTACCGGAATCGCCGTCGGAACGGCTGCCCCTCCAGAGGGGGCTGCTGTTGGTGTTACCCAACCTTGACCCAAACTTGTCAAGTTAGTTATTTTGTTTCAAAAGCTCAAAAAACATACTCATAAGCCTCTGCCATCGGAGTTGCTGCCAGTGAGATGGTCTGCCTTCCCTGAGGAGCAAGCGTCTTAACTCCGATCACCACCACTTCTTCCTGGGTAGTCTGGTCACTGTGAACTCCATTACCAGATGGAGTGTCCTGAAAAACTAGCTTCTTAGAAATATTGAAGTCTTCTTTGTCCATGTAAGTGAGGATACTTCCCCAGCGGAGTCGCCAAATGTAGGAGGGTAGTGAGACTGGGTCTATGAATAACTAAAAAGGGTGAGACATGACCCACTCAAATGGACGCTGTCTGCAAGGTTCTCAAGTACTTCCGAAGAAGCTTCTGATGAGACCTTCTCCTTTTGGTAAAAATGGAGCTCAAGCTGGAACTCCTTCCCTTCAAGAAGATGAACTTTCACAATAATAATAGTAATTATCTCAAGAGGAGCTCCTGAGTGTGATGGCTGTCAGTGGGGAGTGAAAGAACAAGGCACTTAGCACTTAGAGAGAGAGCATGGAGAGAATACTAGAGAGGTTCTGGTGTGATTTTGACAGAGTGACTTTGCTATTGAGTTTTTTTATCTCTGATGACCATGCCCAGGGGTCCTATTTATACTTGGGCATTAGGGCTGGGTTGTCACTTTGGGCACCAAAATTAGAGGGTTGGTGAGGGACAAAGTCTGCAGTGTACTATTTGTCCCTACCTGCAGGCAGCTCTGCATGTCCCCTCTGGCAGGTGCCACTTGGTGCCAACCAAAATAAAAAAAGAAAATATTCCTTCTAATAAAGACAATATATCTGATTTGCTAAATATCTTTTGAAACGGTAACTTTTGATACAAACTTTGTAAACTTGAGGGGGGTCTCGAGTACCACCTCCTCTAAAATATTTGTAAGCTTGAGGGGGGTCTTGAGGGCCCCTTCTAAAATCATTTTTTCTTGAGAGGGGCCTAGAGACCCTATCCTTTAAAATAATTTTATGAACAGTTTTTTTTCTTATGAGTAGCGAGCCCTTTGGCTGCTCACTTCACTTGTGACTAAAAGTGAGGTGTGTGTAGTCTTGAGTGACTTTTGGGTCTTCCTACTAGTATTCTCTCAATCCTATAGTGCTAAGTGGTTGAGCTTGTTCAACATACCTTGTCCCTTAGCCGCCAACCCAAAACTCCCAAGAGATCCCAACTGGCCTACTTGAGCCTTGCTTGCTCAACTAGGTAACTTGTCACGATCCTTGACCATGATACGTGGAGTTGTCATGCCGAGACGTGTAATGGTCCTTGACTAGGACAACTTCTTTTTTTCATGGTCAAGCACCATGATAATCCGACTTAAATGGTGTAGTGTTAGATTTGAAATGTTAACGTAAAAATATTTTTGAATCTAGGCTATTATGATTTTCAAAGAAATTAATGTGACACCCCGCCTATTTATATACCAGTTGATCTATCCTTTATAAAAATAAAACAGAAATCTCATCTGGTTCATTCTTAGCATCATTGTCAAAAACATTTTTAAAAGTTCACTAACCACCTAGTATTCAAAAAGAAGGTGTCAAATTTTATCTTTTTACTTAAATAATATTGATATGCGGAAACAAATTTAATATCCAAGCCATTCATGCAGTAATAAAATGAGAACCAATACCTAGACAAATAACTGAACAAAAATAATACCGAATAATCATCGGTTCTCAATACAAAAGTCCCACTAAAACATCTATTGAAATAAACTGAGTCCCCTAATACAAAATCTGATAAACAAAAATAAGATGACTTAATTGGAGGGGCAACATGCCCAAATGAAATAACTGAACTTCATCCTACTCTAGGAAAGAAATGATCGAAGCGTCTAACTCAAATCCTACAAGCATTCACAAGTGCTGCAGCTATGCATCTCTAGAACAGATCATTAATGGGTCATATCCCAAAACATTTTGAAAATATATAGCAAGTATTTATCATAATTTAAAATTCAGTTATTGTTTATACATGTTAGTTTAACGCACACTCCTTTGAGTTCCTCACCTCTCAACTAATGTGCAAGCCTAACGCATCTTACCTAGCTATGATGCCAATCCGAACTAGGTCTCCTCAAACTATTTATCCACTAATAGGTTTGGCTCCTCCGTACCGCCCATATAGTACGTTAATCATTAATTCCTTGGTTAAGAATTTCTTTAACCTCTCCCGTACCACCCATATAGTACGTTATCGTAACATTAATAATTATATGTTTCGTATGTTATTATTATTTATAATTAACATCTCACGTATGTTATCATTAAAGTTTTACATTAATTTTCTCTACTTAAATCATCTTTTAGGTATACGATGTCTAACTTTACTACCATCACACACTAAGTAGATTATCTCATAATTGAATCACTTTTAGATATGCATTATCTGTCCTTCCTACATTAAACACAAGTAGGATAAATCTCCCAAGTATATATATGTATAAATATGGCATCTCCCGGACTGGACACCGCGATGCACGCTTGCATATTTTGCTATCAAGTCCATGTACCTCTCATACCAAATCAAGGGCTAATGGTTCATCATGTCTCCTTGAACCCAAAATCAAATCAAGAAATGGAGGCGAACATAGTTCTAATCCTATGGGTCACGAACATACAAAACCTTGGGACATTATATCTGAGTGTATGATAGTTCCAATCCTATGGGTCACGAACATACCTAACGTACGCAATTAATCGTTGAAACTATCATACACTCAGATAGAACGTCCCAAGGTTTTATGTTTTGGGGAACAAATCCAGACCTCGCTGGAATTATCATGGTGGGATCACCCACTACGGGAAATCTATAGATAGTAGGTAGCGTAGGTATGTTCACACACATAAGAGAGCACATAATAGGCATACACACAACCTATTTGAAATATATATATATATATATATATATATTTCGAATAGGTATACACACAACCCATATATATCCTCCATATAGGTATACACTTAACCTATAAATATCATCCATATAAGTATACACTCAACATATAAATATTATCCCTATATATCATTTATATATGTATACACTTAACCTATACACTTAACCTATAAATATCAACTATATAGGTATACACTCTGTAAGGACATAAATTTCCAATTAAGTCCCTGTATTGTTTTGGCTTAGTTCCATGAACAAAACTTGTTTGTAATATGTCATAGGGAGATTTTTATTTTGTCACCATACCACTTGGTCTATGACGTATTGAAGAAAATTGAAGACGTTGCGGCAAAGCTTCAAAGATTTTATCATCTCGATGTTTAATTGGTGCAAGTTTAATCGTCTTCAAAGTTAATTGCATTCTGAGATCACTCAGGTATGAATGCGTATAATTAATGGTGCTCAGAATTGTTTTTATAAAAGATAAGGATGTATTTTTATAAAGAAAAATGTTTTAAAAAGTTTTTAAAACTGTTTGTTACACTACGTTTTTATTCTGATATACACGAAATAGAGTTTGACTATTTTGGATCTCCTTTAAAAGAGACGTTTTGAGGTAAAAGTCAAACTGACACGTCAGCTCGTTCAAACGACATAGGGATCTCGCTCGAACGAGATGCCTAAGTTGTGCGAATGACATGGCCTTGTGATTCGAATGACACTTTTTTCGAGACGACGCATATCTATTATTTAAAGCGTGTTTCTATCAGAGTTTTGTAATTGTGCATCTGGAAAAAACAAAAAACATTCCAGTACGTTGTTTGCACATGTTTTCTAAGGTTTACTAAGCATAAACACATTATTAGAGTTTGCAAAGAACCGAGATATCATTCTTATATGTCTAAGTGATCTTGCTGCACCAAAGAAGTTTGTCCTATCAGTGAACATCAAAGGGTTTTGCGATGAAGAAAGAAGAAGGACTTCTTGTTCGACATCGTAGACGAATCAATGCCAATCGGTGGAGACCGAGACATATGTGGACGAGTGTGTTATGGACATGTATCGTGGAAGACGTAATTTTTTCTTGGGCACTATTGAAGAACGATTGAAGATCAGAAGGAGCATCAAGACCCTTGGGGATTGAGTCATTGAGTAAGGCTAATATGTCTTTGTAAAACCATTGTTCATAGTGATTATCTGGCTTAGGCCGTCCAAGGTTGTTTTTCCATTTTGGGCTTTTTTCTCGTATATCCGGCGTTGTGAGTATTCTTTACTTTATTTTACTTTCTTTAATCACTAGATGCATGTTTAGGATTAATCAAGATAAAAGCGGTTTAAAGTAAGAATTGAGTTTTCACAACTTGGTTTGGTGCATAATTAAAAGTTGGATAATTTTTGGTGAAAAATTTGGTTTTGTTTAAAACACACATATTGGGCACTTTCAAATTGGTATCAGAGCGGGTTTCGCTAATTTATCGCGTGATCCTGATTTTTCAAAGATTTATTTTTTTGATACAATTTGACTTCTCACGCCGTCAAATTGGTATCAGAGCTAGAAAACATAATTTATTTATTTTGTGATCTCGTGTGTTTGTTTATCTCTCCTGTGTTTGTTTTCTCTCGATGGATTCTCTAAGCGTTAACGATCTACATCGTTTGAATTTAAAGTTTGCAAATCGTATTGATGTTTTGGAGAAAGAAAATTATGGATTCACTAAGGGTTGGGTTGGTACTTTTGGCACCAAAACTTATAGGGTTGGCGAGGGACAAAGTTTGCATTATACTAGGCAGCTCTGCCTGTCCCCACTGGCGGGTGCCACTTGGTGCCAAATAAAAAAAATAAATATGTCTTCTAATCGAGACAAAATATCTAATTTGCTAAATATCTTTTGAAACGGTAACTTTTGGTACAAACTTTATAAACTTGAGGGGGGTCTCGAGGACCACCTCCTCTAAAATATTTGTAAACTTGAGGGGGGTCTTTAGGGCCCCTTCTTAAATCATTTTTTCTTGAGAGGGGCCTAGAGGACCATCTCCTTTAAAATCATTTTATGAACAGTTCTTTTCTTATGAGCAGCGAGCCATTTGGCTGCTCACTTCACTTGTGACTAAAAGTGAGGTGTGTGTAGTCTTAAGTGACTTCTAAGTCTTCCTACTAGTATTATCTCAATCCTATAGTGCTAAGTGGTTGAGCTTGCTCAACATACCTTGTCCCTCAGTCGCCAAGCCAAAACTCCCAAGAGATCTCAACTAGCCTACTTGATCCCTTCTTGCTCAACTAGGCAACCTGTACAAGAAAATAAGTGTTAGTACTTCTATTCTTTTTTCATGATGAGGGGTTGCTTATGATGGACACTCCATCATCCTAATTTGGTTTTCTGGGAGCTGAGGGGGGAGGACCTTGCGGGTCCCTCCTCCCATGTAAGTTTCTACTATTGAGGTACCTTAGTGGGGGGTTCCTTTTCAAACATCATTTTTCGTTGTTGAGGAAGCCTTGGGGGGGTTTCTTCTTAGATGTCATTTTTACGGGGACCCTTGCGGTGGCCCTTCTCAACTTGGACATCTACAGTGGCCCTTGCGGGGCACTTCTCAGATGTCATTTCTGCAGTGACCCTTGTTGTGGCCCTTCTCAACTTGGACTTCTGCAGTGGCCCTTACGGGGCACTTCTCAGATGTCATTTCTGCAGTGACCCTTCTCAACTTGGACTTCTCCTGTGGCCCTTGCAGGGTACTTCTCAGATGTCATTTGTGCGGTGGCCCTTATCAACTTGGACTTCTGCAGTAGCCCTTGTGGGGCACTTCTCGGATGTCATTTATGCACTCGAGGGACCTGGGGGTTCCCTCAACCTCATATTTTCTGTAAGATGAAGGAGGGGTCTTTGAGGGATCGTCACCCACAAATATAGTGGTTAAGCTTGAAACACCCTTCTACACTCTTCTATCTATTGAGGAGGATGGGTTTTGGGGAGTGGCAATGCAGGTGGATGAAAATATATGTCTCCTCTATCAGTTTCTCTATCCTGGTGAATGGGGTGCCCGATGGTTTCTTCTCGAGCTCTCGGGGTCTTAGGCAGGGCGAATCATTGTCCCTTTTTCTCTTTATTTTGGTTATGGTTGAGTTTTATCGGATGATGAGTCGCATAGTGGAGGGTAGCCCGATTTTTGATTTTTTGATCGGGAGTGTTGTTCCCCAATCTCTTATGATTTCTCATCTGATATTTGCAGATGATATTATTATTTTTTCTGGGGCGACTATGGATGAGGTGAGGACGTTACGGATGATGCTTGTGTGTTTTGAGGTTATATATGGGCTCTGTATCAATGTCAGGAAGAGCAACATGATTGCTATTGGTGAGGTCGATAACGTGGGCCTTTTGGCCAGGGTGCTTGGGTGTACCATCTACTTGCTCCCCTATACTTACCTAGGCCTCCACTTATGGGTGAAGTATAAGTCCATGTCGACGAGGGATGCGGTCCTTGAAAAGGTCCAAATGGGTTAGTAGGTTGGAAGCATAGTTCCCTTTCCAAATGGGGAAGGTTGACGTTGATAAAAAATGCTTTATCGAGTCTGCCGACTTATTTCATGTATGTACTCCCTTTACTTGTTTATGTGGGTAATAAACTTGATAAGTTGATGAGGAATTTTCTGTGGAGAGGGCATGATGATCAATTCAAATATAGTTTGGTTAGTTGGGATGAGGAGTGCTTGCCACAGAAGGAGGGTGGGGCGGAGGTGAGAAGTTTATCCCTTTTCAATAAGGCTTTATTGTGAAAGTGGTTATGGAGGTTTAATAGGGAAGATGGAACACTATGGATGAAAGTTTATTGGCTAGACATGAGGATGACCCGTTTGGGTAGGGGCGGGCTGCTCATGGGGTGGCGTTATGGAAGTGTATTGCATGTGGGTGGGATGATCGTTCTAAGTCCACTTCTTTCCATCTTGGGAGAGGGCATCGTATCAGGTTTTGAAAAGATAGGTGGGGTAAGGGTGGCTCTCTGGAGGATCTTTTCTCAGGATGTATCGAATTTGGAGAGATAGTGAGGGAACAATTGAAGATCATAGGAAGAGGGCAGGGTATCATGTGGTGTGGGGCCCGAAGTTTAGGAGAAATTTATGGATTAGGAGGTGGAGAACTTCTTTAAGTGGATGCTTTCGGTGCCTATTCCGTCCGTTGGGGCGGATTATTTGAGATGGATATGCTCTCAGGATGTTCTTTTTTCAATCAAGAACTATTATAATGTGATTAGGGGAAGTGGTAATGTCTCTCTTCCTTGGAAGGTTATTTAGAAGAGTCAAATGCCCCCTAAGGTTAGCTTCTTTGTGTTGACTGTAGCCAGACAGTCCATCCTGACTTTTGAGGGGTTGTAGAAACGTGGGAAGAGATAGGCTATCAGATGTTTGTTCTGCAAGAAGGAGGAGGAGATGACCAATAACATTCTTATTCATTGTCAAGTGACTCGGGATCTTTGGGATTTGTTCTTCTCTTTGGGTAAGATCTCGTGGGTTATGCCTCGGGAGGTGAGCGAGGTGTTGGCGTCTTGGGGGAGTCCTATGGGTTGGATTGGTCTAAGAAGTGCCTGGAAGATGGTCCTGCATTGTATCTTCTGGACTGTTTGGCAAGAGAGAAATCGAAGATGCTTTGATGGAGTTGAGTTGGATCCTTTATGTTTACGGTACTATTTTCTGAGCCTTCTTATCTCTTGGCATCGAAAAAGGGTGGATTCGTCATTATCTTTTTTTCTTGAGTTTTTGGAGGAATTCGAGTGTTAGTCTTGTATTTGTTTGGGTTTCGGCCATTTGTTTCCTTCTGTTGTATACTTTCTGTATACGAATTTTTCCCCCTTACGTGGGTTCATTTTATTGAACCATTTACTTATAAAAAAAGTATATAGCCCTCAATTTCAAGATTGTGCCTAACTTAACTTTTGCATTTTCACTTGTAAGTCCAAAAACCATTTTACAATCAAAGAAAACGTTCTTGTGTATGCTAAGTTGTAAATTTTCAAACAATTGTAAAAATTATATAATCTTCAAAACTGCATCGAAAGATTAGTTGACCAACTGAATTCACTCGATGCTAAAAGACGTGCATACAAATCTAAATGGTAATTAAGTAACTCTTTTACATGAATATCAAGATAGATGATTGACTATACAAGACTTAAATATTTGGACACGCGAAAAAGTCAACTATATATGAATTGAATATAGTACATTTTTACTAGGTGAAGTCAACTATATATGACCTGTTGGAAGTATTCTACGATAGTGTAATGACTAGCTCTTGGGGAATGAGCTAGTAATGGTAATCTAACAAATTCTTTTACAAGCAGCAAACTACATATCTATAATAGCAAATGCTTCAAAATATGCATGATTGTTTTTAATCGAGGTTCGATACTAAAAAGTATGTTGCAAATGTTTATGACAAAAACTAATAATCACACACACAAGGCTTTCAAACCATTGTCTCAAAACATTATATATTTAAATAACGTGTAAGAAAAGCATCTAGGCTATTTTCCTTCATTTTGTTCAAATGATTAATGTATCCTGAGGATCATGAGTAACCTTCAACTCCTAAACATTTTTCAAGCTTTCTGACGCGGCAAAGACTAAGACTCAAAAGAAATTACATAGGGCCTTGCAAAAGGTCATAAGGTCATAAATGTCACAAAATAAAGACGACCTGTAAAATGGGAAGCGGAAACACTTACAGTGATCATTTTTATGAGAAATATAATTATGACTATTAATAAAAACAAGTTTTATTATATGCATTAGGTATGAAACTTAGATATTGTTTTGTGGAAAACATGAAGTTTTGAATTTTATTTTTAACAGACTTCCTTTTCAACAATTATAGCCTTTTGCTAGTATGAAATCCGCGCGATGCGTGGTCGTTTTTATAGAAAAAAAACTCCTTAAAATTTATTTTAAATAGTTTTAATAATATAAATAGATAATAATTGATAGAATTTGTAAATATGTTGTGCTTAATATTTTATGGTGAATATATAACTAGTCGGTACCTAGTTACTTAAGTAACATTGACAAAAAACTATTATTTATAGTCTTAGATTCCTAAAAGTTAAAAATGAAGATGTAAAAGGAGCATCATCAATAAACTCTGCATTTGTTGACACAAAAATCAATTAAAATATTAATATAAAAAATAATCACAGGGAACTCTAAAACCATGTATCTATGAATTATTAAAAATTAAATGACTAATAGTAAGGAAAATACTTGTTTATTGTATGGAAAACAAAATTATCAAAAGTGTTACATGTAAGCATATTAGCAATATCACTACCTAAACAGTAAATCCAAAAGCCAACAGTGGGTAAAACCATTTCGTTGTCATAAACTCATATTTTAAAAAAAACTTAGACGTATACATATGAATCACCTAAAACAAACAAACAATTATTGCAACACAATGCAAATTTGAGAGTTATTTATTATGAGTAAAAAGAATTTACCTGAGAGAGGAGGATTGATTATTGACAAAAAAAAAATCACGTTAAAGGACCCAAGAAAATGTTGTAAAGTTTGAGTCCTACAACTATCATTCCAAGCTGTGACCTTAACTTAGAAAGACGGGTATTAAGAATTGTTGGATGATCTACTACCCTAACCTAAAACAAATTCCCATATTTCTCAATAACATGGTGTCACTCCGAGTTCAATTCTTAAGTTTTTTTAAGTTTACAACCAAAAACATGAGGGGTGTTTTTATATATGTCCGTTTTTAAGGGCTTGACGGTTACGATTACGTGAGACCCCAAGAGCTAATTTAGATATGCAAAGATCAAGGCCATACATTCTTTTGGGAAATTGATGGTCTCTAATATTGTTTGAACTATAATTAGAGGAAAGACTGGTAGCATTAATTGCAAGGTTCAATATTAACACCTCTTTATATATGTGAGTTTCTAGGGGCTTGATGGTTTGAACTACATGTCAACCCGAGTAGCTAATTTAGATATGCAGATATCAAGGCCATGCATATTACTTTCTTTTGAAAAATGGATGGACTATAAGATTGTTTGAACTACAATTAGGGGAGAGAGAAGGGTTTAATTGCAAGGTTCAACATTAACACCTCTATATTATATTAGAGGTATAATAAGAATTATTAGCTTATTAAAAGTGTGATAAGTAAAAAGATTTTCCAAAAAAAAAAACTATTATATGTTTTAAATTTTTCTTTTTTGCAAATATTTATTGTTTAGGCCCAAATAAAAATCATTCTATTCCATCTTCTTACAAAATTGAAATCAAACAATTAAAATCAAAAATTTAACTTGACAAAATTATCCATGGAATAATTTGACTTGGAAAAATCTAGGTTAAATTTTTTTTCATATTCCATTTTATCAATCAAACATGCCCTTAAAAAAACCTTCATTATTAAAATTTTTGGTATTTTTCTATTTATTTTAACAAAATATGATCCGCAGTCAACTTATAGTCAACAAGTCTATTATTGGATAATAATCGAGTGATAATACTTTTGCGGTCAGTCTACAAATTTAGAGGATATTCATGGAAGTTTTCAAAACTTAAGACAATTCTTTCGATATTTGACAAAATATAAAGGCTTTAGTTAAATATATGAAAAATCTTTTGTGTGACAGAGCAGCACAAAAGTTTTTTCTTCCCTTAGTAATATCCCAGCAACAATGGAAGAGGTAATATTAAATCTCACCGAGGTCTCTTGTACTTGCCTGTCATGAATTCATTACGTAGCCCATTACATACTGCACTGGAGGCTCATCAAGTTCTCTAAATATTAATGAATTGGGAGAGAAGTCAACTTTACAGTAATAAGATACACCTAAATATGGAAAATTGTTGTGTTACTTTCATATATTATTATTTTCTTGAGATTCTACTTCCCTATAAACTTTGTGTTTTAATTGAAGCTTCACACGGATGGATTAAGGTACGACACAGAGGAGTACGGTCTAATAAATACAATTTGACATGTATTAACTCAAGTTTCCTGCGTCACTAAGTTGTACTTTCTAAGATATTCATGATTGATTCAATCAAAAACCAGTTTTGCTCAAAGATTATGTAATTGACACTTATATTCTTGAACAGTATAGTTTGCGTAATGCAAAACCTTGAAAGCACATGGAGGTTCCCCTCATAGATGGCTGTTTAGACACATGTTTCAACTAAAACATGGAAAATAGGTTCCTTACTTTGAAACGCGCCCTTTCTTGAAGTATACTTAATAATCAAATATACTCAACAGATTGATTGAGCCAAATTGTTATAAGCATGTCATAGCGGCCAATTGTTTAGTATCTGAAATTAGCTTCTGATTTAATCTAACTTTGATTTGAAATTGTCTTACGCGTAAAAATTTAAGCAATTTCACAAATTCAAGCTGTATGTATCATGCAGAAATAATATATTAATATATTAGGTCATACATTAAATACCTCCTAAGTTATATGCTTCTTCTCGATAACCACCCACTTAACGTATCATGTTAGGCTCACGACACTATGTATCACACCATTAAACCATAAAGGCAACCCTTCTATCTCTGTGTTGAGTGTAATGGCAGTGATCCGCATAACAAGGATCTCCCACCATTTAAACATAAAGTAACAGGACAATGGTTGAATATAACCTATTATAACTTTCACATCAATTTTTAAGTTTTTCATCAAGGCTCACATTACAAACAAGCCAACTGTACGTAAAGAGTCAACCCATCTTCACTTTCTTGTATAAAATAGAAATCCTAGTAGAGGTTTCTGATCAATTTTACCTCAAAGCAATTCAAATTAGCAACAAAACAAAACAAAAACACTAGTGATATATCAATGGCAACAATTAAGCTCCTATTGTTCTTGATATCTATAATATCCTGCTTCTCTCTTATCTTCTCTCAAGGTCTAGCACAAGACCCGTCAGAGAATATTACCCGGTGGTGTCAATCCACCCCTCATCCTGAGCCATGTAAATACTTTATGGGCTTAAACCATCATCGGTATAAACTGGAACAAGAAACTGATTTCAGGACGATAGCGGTGGAGTTAGCTCTGGAGAGGGCCCTTCACGCGCAAAGTTGTACAAGTAAGTTAAAAAAGTCTTGCAGGAGCAAAAGAAAGAGGGCTGCATGGAACGACTGCTACAAATTGTTTGATAATACTGTTATCCTATTGAACCAAACATTAATTGGCCTAAAAGCCAACACAAGTAGTTTCTCTAACTTTGATGCACAAACATGGCTAAGTACTGCCCTCACAAATCTCGATACATGTCGATCGGGGTCCCTCGAACTAAATGTTTCGAAATTTTTTTCCCCGGTTGTGTCAAATAATAATGTTTCGGAGTTGATAAGTAATAGCTTGGCAGTTAATGGTGTTTTGCTGCAGTATCAAGAGGATGATAATGAAGGTGGTTATCCGAGTTGGGTTACGGGTGGTGAGCGGAGGCTGTTGGAAATTAGTCGAAGATCGTTGGCAGTGAGGGCCAATTTGGTTGTGGCGAAAGATGGGTCAGGGAGGTTTAAGAGTATACAAGCGGCTCTTAACTATGCCGCAGGGCAGAGGAGGGGGAGTGGGAGATACGTTATATATGTGAAGAGAGGGGTGTATAGAGAGAATGTTGACATTGGAAATAAATTGAGTATGATTATGTTGGTTGGTGATGGGTTGAGATACACTATTATCACTGGCAGCCGAAGTGTTTCCGGGGGATTCACCACCTACAGCTCTGCAACTGTTGGTAAGGGACGTTTCTCTCTCTATATATGTATATCTATGCTTCTCCATGACTATAATTTACTTGAAATTCATATAATAAATACATATTTCTTGTTAACGCACATTAGTCTGACAAGAATATATTACGAGGTAGGGTTGTTATTGCATGTTTTCATGAATATAATGCTAGATTGAACAAATTAAGTTTTCAACTAATGTTAACGGAAATTCATTACTCACTCCATACACTGACAATTTATGTTTTGAAAAGCTATTTGATAACTAATTTGTATAACAGTTTTGTTTGTTTCATTTACGGCCTTTCACTTTAAATCCATTCAAGAAATACATGAGCTTTGCAGATTGAAAAACGAAATAGGTTTCTCTCTCCAAACCCATCTCCCCCTCCTTCAGAATAAGAACCCAAAAAAGAAGGGAAAAGCATGTTACCATTTGCATTTTTGCGTGAACAAGTAGTCTTATAGAGTTTAGCTTAAACCCAGGTGATGAAGGAAAAAAAGAGTTGACCTGCAACCACTATATTTTACAATCATGTGTGTTGTTTTTAGTTTGTTTAATTTAGATTATGTAATTTTAGGACTTAAAATAATATTGATTATGGATATAGGATAACAAACATTTCGTTTTTATTTTTAGTCCATATTTTCAAATTAAAGGGACACGTGACATGCGGTGATTGGTTGACGTTTTATGAATATAGGTCTCTGTCTACGTCTTTATTCAAAAATGAGGACTAAAACTATAAATAAATGTTTGTTATCTTAGTTTCAAAATGCATATTACAATAGGTCCTAAATTTATGAAGCCCCTTTTTAATTTTTAGTTTGGCTCTCAAGAAACCCACCTATTTTAATATTTATTCCCAGAATGAGATACCAAATTAACTATAACTAATCCAATTTCAAAAATAAACTAATAGCACAACTAAAAAAATTCATTGCTCATTATTGTATTTATGTGCTGCGATTCTCACAACAGTAAACTATTGTTGCAACAATAACTGCCGATCTGAGTTATTAATTTTATTACAAATGACACTAGACGTATTGATAAATAAACATAAATTTCAGAAATTTTATCATCACCACGTTACATAATAGGTGTCTATGTGATAGTTGTCTTGTTATAATAAGTCAGCTTCGCTGATAATTAATTTCTGAATGTTGAAAACTTGTATTATACTTCGTTAGCAGTCATCCTTAGCTAGTGACTTAACAAGTTGATCAATAACTATAATCTTATTAGCATACATATATTACGTGTAAATCTCCAAAATTTTGTAGTGTTTAATGATAACCCTGTGTGTGAAATAACCAGGGGTCGATGGCATTGGATTCATAGCCCGGGGAATTACATTCCGAAACACCGCGGGTCCACAAAATGGCCAAGCAGTTGCTCTCCGTTCAGCCTCCGATCTCTCCGTCTTCTACGCCTGCGCTTTCGAAGGTTACCAAGACACACTCTTCGTTCTAGCTCAACGTCAATTCTACAAATCATGCTATGTCTATGGCACCATCGATTTCATCTTCGGAAACGCAGCGGTGGTATTTCAAAATTGCATTATATACGTGCGAAGACCCCTACAAGGCCAAGTTAACGTCATAACCGCCCAGGGGCGCGGTGACCCTTTCCAAAACACTGGGATATCCATCCACAACTCACGTGTCATGGCAGCACCTGACCTTAGGCCTGTTGTGACATCAGTTCAAACATACTTAGGGAGACCGTGGCAACAATATTCTAGGACAGTTTTCATTAAGTGTTATCTCGATTCTTTAATTAATCCTGCGGGTTGGTTGGCTTGGGGGAACTCTAATTTCGCTTGGGACACTTTGTATTATGGAGAATATATGAATTTTGGGCCAGCAGCTTCAACTACAAACAGGGTTAAATGGAAAGGGTACACTGTTATAAGCAGCGCAAATGTGGCTTCGAGGTTCACCGTTGCGAACCTCATAGCCGGACGCGCGTGGTTGCCTTCCACGGGTGTGCCTTTCATTGCGGGGTTGTGAGAGAGTTACTACTTAAATGATGTTGTGTTACTGTCTGTATTTGTTAATTAATTTGTAAATTTATATTGCTATCATAATTTATCCAAACAATACTATTGATTTTTTACCTCAACACACTATTTGTTAATTCTAATTTCAAACAGTAAAAGTGGGCGTTGCTATGTTCAAGACATTTTAAGATTTCAACATTAACACCATGATACCAATTTTTTTTTAAATGGTGTACAATAATCTTACGCCTTGTGTCGTGTTAACTAGATATATTTTGGATGCCTTTCTTAATAATATAGATAAAAGTTATGGTAAAGATAAGTAATTCACAAACATTATTTTTTGCAGTCTCCCTAAGCAATAGATGAATTGTTAGTTGTGGTATACATATGTTAAAAACCATGTTGTATATAAGATCATTTTATATTAATTCAGTGTAGATATCCATGAATAATTTTTGAATGTGAAAATGCCCAGAAGGCCCCTAATTTTAAAATTCAAAAGTAATTTCCTTTGAAATAGAAATACGGAAGCGTTAGATGATGGTTCAATAAAAACAAATTTTAATTTACTTCAAATTAAAATTAAACCAGGTGAAATAAGATTAAATACACACACCTTATTTATTTCACTTAAACACAATTAATTAATCCAAGTCCTATAAAATTTGCCTAAGTCATATTTTGCAATTTAATCAAGTTAAGCCAATCCAATTTTATCAATTAAATTAAATGACTTGAATTAAATTAACATAAACATTACCCAATATTAATTTGCACCAAGTTAAACAAGTAGTGATTAAATTAAACCAATTTTATCTTCTTACCTAAGCATGCGTTCTAAGTGATTTCGCAAAAGATAAAATAAACAATTAATCCACTACGCCGCGATGTACGAGGAAAAACCCACAACGGGAAAAAACTTCAGACGGCCCACCCTCAAATCCACTAAGTACGGAATTTACAAATATAAGCAAGATGACTTACAACACTCTACTCGATCACTCTCAAGCCCCGAGGCGTCTTCTTGTATCAATCTCTGCCTAGCGAATAACTACGGAGCTCCACCGCGGTCTCGAAATCCACCGATCGGACTTTATATGATCACCGTCACCCGAACTAGGAGCCTTTCTCCGAGTGGGTAAATCAACGCAAACCTCCTCTTCTTTGTGGGATGTAGACGCAAACCCAAACGTCTCTTCAAAAATGGTAGAGATGAAAAACCGGTGCCAAAACTCCAAGAAATGTATATATATATATATATATATGCCCGTGCCTGAAGGCACGACGATATTCAGGAAAGCTAACAAAACCACAACAAAATAACGATCGACTCGATTTAATTTTAATACGAATAAATCCAATTTTTAAAAAAAATGAACAAAATTTCCTTTATTTATAGGACCATATCCACCTGTTTAAGGTATAAAAACACTTCAACAACCAAATAAATAATCACTCATGAACCTTGTATAAACTACGTCACCTATTCAACAATATTCCATATCCATGTGATGCAAAACCTAACAATTTAAATAAAAGTTCACCCGATATGAGCAACAAATAGATATTGGCATATAAAGTTCGGTTCAAAAGTGTACATTTGCACTATTTCAATTTACTAACAACAAACAAACTTACATAAAGCAATGCATTAACTTCTACTCAGTTATGAAAATGGTACAAAGTATCTTTTTTACAATCATCTGACAAACCAATTTCTGAAATCGAAACAACAAATGAATAAAAGTGAATAACGATCATCTTTGTCCATTAAATAGCTTCTTGAGCACTGATTGTATTATTGCTTGATGAGTGAACCTATCGATACCGCTCCGTATAACCGATGACATATAGCCATTGTTCATGTGACTATACAGGGGTACGTACAGTTGTACATTCTAGGTAAATTTGGTTTCAGCGCTAGTTGTTGTTTATAGTGGCAGAACGTCCAATTGTACATGTTTGGTTCAGTTTTCAATATGGCACGACTTGTGATTGATGATTTCAGAGGAGAATTTGAGATAGGACTGCTGGCAATGGCTTTTTTATGGATACAACATCACAACGTGAAAGGTGGTGTTAAATATAGGTTCTACTGGCCGTCTAGTTTCATCTGCGTTCCTTTTTTATTTCAAGGGAACCGTACAGCTCTAATATGTTCAAATCTGCATAAAAATGATAAATAATGAGAGTGGTTCAAATCTGTTGACCGTTAAAATTTATTGCAACCTAAAATTTCAACTCACCATTCACGTGTCAATATCCATTTCAAACAACTCATCAGTGAACATAATGAAAATTCATATATTCAAACCTACAGTGTGATTTTCTCTTTCGATTGCAAACGAAGCTGCATTTATGGTTGGCCTTGCAAATACCTTTGAAAGCCAAAGCTGCACTTGGATCATTTTTATCTCATTGATCTGAAATCCATCAAGTCTTTCATGCTATTTACATCCTCAGATATCTATCACATGTTTCAACAAACACATAAGAACCACTGCAAAGAGAAAGTAAGGTACACTATAAGGAGGGAATACACTCACCTGTAAGCAACGAACATATTTTTTGAAAGTAAGGTTGACCAAATTTAAATATCAACAAAGAAAGGTCAAAGAATGTGATGGCGAATTCCCAGAAAATACATGTTCTTCTAGTGTTAGTTTCAATGATTTGAGCTCCACAATTTCATTGTAGTGAATATGATGGCGAATTCGCAAACCGTACTGCGATTCATCCATCTCTTCGAGCGATAAAAAACCTGCACATTTTCACTTGAAAAGTCACTATAATACAATACCAACCTATAAATTGTGTTTCCAAATACTAAAACAGCTACAACACAATTGATTTCTTAATACCCGCTAAAAAGTAAATGAACTACATTAAGGAACTGTGTGGAGCATTTTGGGATTCATCTTATAAAACCATTATTACCTCCTTGATTCGGAGTTGATATAGCCGCCTTCAACTTTTGCAAAATTGTGCACTTCCTATAATGATTTATTAAAGATGAAGAAGACATGAACTCCCTTATAGTACAGTTCATCCTTACAATAATCACAACTGAAAAAGAAAAAAAATGATGTGAAAAAGTGACTAAAGAAGCCTTGCAACAAAATACAATGATAAGCTAAATAAATAAAATATACTTCAACCAAAGAAATGTGGTTTAAGAATCATTGTTATAACTCAGACAATAATGCATCAACCAAAGAAAATAATGTGTAAAGACAAAACAATGCATCAACCAAACTGACTATGATTCTGAATAGAGACTTATTTATGAAATGTTCTTCAATAATTGAATTTATGTAAGTAGATGCTCAAATATGGCTTGCTTCTATTCTTGGAGTGTTTGACACTGTAAGCCATTTTTATAGTGCCCATGGTAGGTACACTGATTTGTACAAATAATAAGGTGAACCTATGGTATATGGTAATACAAACCAAAGAATGAATTAATCTTTATCATATAACCAATTGCTGCCCTTCAAGCCCAGAATGTACAATGGGTAGAAAAAAATTGGATTCCAAAAATACATTAATTACCATGGAAAATCTGGGAGGAATAATAAATTTAACCTCAAGATGTGAATTTATGGATCATTGACAGCATTTTAAGGAGTGTAATATGACTTGTATCTCATATAACTTCTGCCTCATTTAAAATGGTCTTGTTGAATCATTCCAACAATTTTAGGGTGAAGTTCATCATTGTCTTTCTGCTTTCCATATTTCACCATTTGTGTGAATAATCCATGATATTTGAGGAGAAAGTGATGTATACATATCAGAAACAGGAGTTGAGTCTGGATCTCCTGTACTGTGCAAGACTATAGCACATACAATTATGAATCCACATATCACTGAAACAATGTTCCACTTTGCCTAACAGAGTAACTTTATATTATGATAGTTCTATTTTGAGAACTATTGATACTCCCTTGGAAAGAAATTGCACCTTACAGGTTCTAATATGTCTTGTATCTCAATGCAGGTCTGATAGGCTGACTCACGGAGGCGTCGTGAAACTTTATCAAATTTGCATCGTACATTTGTCCAGCTGATAGATTTGGTTGTACATGATTTTCTCCTGTAAAGCTTGAGAGAAATATGGTGATTGAATAGTTGTCGTTTCATAATCCTCTTCAATGCTAAGCGATAATCCTCTTTAATGCTGCTGCTACCTGTTACCTGTAAAAGAGGAGTTGCTTTTGGATTATGAGCTCTGATAACTAATGTGATTAAATCACAATCCCGTAAGTTGGATTATTAGCTCTAATAACTAATGTGATTAAATGATGCCTTGAGTTCATTCTCACATACGAATTAGTGTTAGCATGTTCTGAAGTTAGACCCTAATTGATTGGACGAAAAATTTCAAGAAAAAATATCAACACTGTTACAAAATATGCGAACACAAATGCACACCGAATTCCATACCTCCAAAAAAGGGTAAATTAATGCATTGAGTTGGAAATAAAAAACTTATATCGAGTGCCGAATTCCATACCTACTTAACTACCCCCATTATCATTCAAGCATCCTCGGTAAAACATTATAACCTATTAACAAAAGCCAACAGTCAAGGATGTTACTGTCGTACTGAATTTGAAAAACAACTTTCAAAAACAATAATGAACAAAATATGCATACATTAGACTGAGGAGACATACATGCTGCTTACCGAATCAGTTACATACCAAATCAGTATACCGAATTAGTTGCATACCGAACAGCTACCCACTGTAATCCGGAGTGATTGGAACTTGAGTCAAATACACAGTCAAGAAAAGGAATGATCTTTTAATCCATATCGTTGATATTCAAGTGTAGTAAATTAGAGGGACTTCATTACCGGAATTAATTAGTATCCAAACATAGTTACCAAAACCCAATATATAACTTGAGAGTCAAAATCATAAATTACTACATTATGTGATATAGGGATTTGTCCCACACATTAGAGATTGAGATAGTTGTAGCCTAATTATAATAAAAGCTTTTCAACATGCATTTCAATTACTCGAATAACATCCATTAGTATTGAACGGACATTCAAACACAGATACACACATGTTTTTCCCCATGCACTCTCCAGCAGATCCAAAAATGAAGCCACCAACAAATTCTACATACATGAGAAGATTATTATCTATATATACTATTTTAAAAATGAAAACCTCATGAAGCCACTAACTAATTCTACACACATGATCAGATCCCATGTTTAAAATTTCTAAAGCATTGAAATTATATGAAAAAACTGAGGTCTATCATATGTAAGCTGCATGAGACATTATGATATCAATACTGTTTTAAAAAGCAGAACCTCTATTAAATATTTCTTAGCATTGCCACTAAACATGTGATGATCAGATCCCATGTTCTAAACTTATAAGGCATTTGAATATAAATAAACCTTTCATATTCAAATAAGACGATGCAAAATAAGTGTAAAGTGTATGGTGAAACAAAGACGTCGACTTGTTCATTGACACACTACTTGCTTTTAAAATAAATTCCAAGGGGTGTGCAATGATGAGATGTTCCCAAGTGTACGTGTAATACTTGATTCCTATGAAAAAAAATACTTGCATTCATTTAAATAGTATCGTGTACAAACTGACTTTGAAAATGAATGGATTGTTTCTAAATACTAATAAAAAAATATACATAAATCACGTGGAAATAGTATAGATAAAACAAACCATCATTACGAACTCAAACTCCCCTACACATAATAATAATTGTAGCTTGAGACTGAGATATCTGCTCAGATGCTTCTACCGACCCATTCCGCATTCGGGTGTCTATGCTTATATTCGGACCCATTCACCTCCGGATGTCTATGTCTATAAAACCAAAATTAAAAATGAATGCAATAATTAACAGAGTTCTATATATATCAAGAATGTGTACTTCCATTTGTATCGGAATAAAGCGAGGACTTATGGAGTGCCATATTTTCTGCAAGAAAAAATATTTTATAACCCAAAAAAGTAAATGTTATAACGCAGGAATAAAAACTCGAAAGCATAGCATGAATACAAAAACTGGCATAATACAAAAGATCTACAGTTGAATAACTCACTCGTGAATTGTAACTTTGGATTTAAATATGAAAGAAACAAAAATAAAAACTAAGAGAAAATTAGTCATGCAAGATTCTAAGAGAAACACAAAATGATAATTATAGTGAAACAAAGAAGATGATGATAATTATATAGAAAGAAAGAGAAGCAGAAAATGGTATTCCCTAAACTCTTTCTCGTTGTGAACTGACGTGATTTTCGAGCAAAAGTTGCGTGATAATGCTTTAAAAGAGGAAGTAAAGATAAGCGATTCCAACCATGGAACCACACCAACCATTTCTTCTCTTTATATGATAATCACACGGACTTGAAAGCTTGTTGCAACATACATAAATTTACCAAGAGAGGAGATCTGTTGTTGGAACTAACCCTTGCGATGTGGATACACCCATCCACTGATGGACTTAAAAGAGAGAGGAGATTTACTGTTAGTTAGATCACCTTTCGTCAAAGCTCCTAAATAACACAAATGGGTGTAAGGAAAACCAAAACTCCACGGACGGTGATGGTCAAATTGTTTCGCACAATGCTTGCATGTAGGGCAGTGCTGCAATTACCCACATTATAAAACTTATTCCAACCATAACTTTGAAGTCCTCTTCAAGTGATCTACTTATATATTTCTAAAAATAAAATTTAGCAATTGAAGTTGGAACTCTCAGAAGATACACACCACAGAACAATCGATGACTTGCTCTAGAACCCCAAATGCCTACGTCCAAATGATTTCTCCCTAGAAAACTTGAAACTGACAAAAATAGAACACATATATGAGTTGAAAAATGAAGATAATAAGCTCGATAGAAATACCTACCCATTTCAACAATAATTTTAAAGGAAGTGTACCGATTTTCATTCCCAGATAACATATGCGACATAAACACATGTTCCAATATAATGATAGTCCCCATAGTTTGCAAAGAGCCATCTGAGACCAAATAAGAAATAAAATTATTTACAATCAACTGTATTACCAAAATTATTAACAATTTCTATATCGAGAATTACATGGGACCTTTGAGGATGAGTGATGATTACTGAATTCAGTACCAATATATGATTTAGTACCGAGTTAAACAAAAATACAATATATGATTGAAACACATGCCCAATTATAACATATGACTCATTACATTGCAACAGATGATACTCAACATTGACTCGACAATACAAACTCACCATTTAATGTCGCAACAATGGTTCAAACATGCTTCTCCAACATTTTTCAATGCAAGAACCCACAACCCCAATTGAGTAGTTGTTTTCTCACGTGTCCCTCAAAATTCAAAATGAGGGTATTACCTTAGGTGGTCCTCAAAATGCCTCATCTATAAAAATATCAACAAAAATTATGCACAAAAAACTAAATCTAGAACAAAAACCCTAAATTGGACGTTTTGGATTCTAAGAGTGACTATTATTAAACATGTATATCCTTACATCTCTACAAACTCTAAAAAAATTCAAACTACATTTATGAACCAAATCATCTTTAGCTTCTATGGTATGAAAACCATATCATCAACTATTCAAAAAACAAATAGTTGTCGAATACAAATTACCTTAAAATGTGGTTGAATTCAAGGCATAGTTTACATTGTAAAGGAATATGGAATGTCTACTTAATAATCCACATAAGTCCAGTCACGACTTTCATTTAAGTCCATTTTTCTTCAATATCCTGCAAAAAAATTGAAAAATAAACTTTTACAAAATAATCTCACAAACTCATAACCCAAAGTTAATAAATTTCAAAACTCACTTAGATATAACTGTTATGCTGAATTAAAGGCCATGAATGTCAATGATGGTGATATCTAAGAATCTTGAATACAAATATGAATTCAAAGATAAATTCACAATTACCATAAATCAAAAGTTTTACCTATAGCACTCGTGAAAAAATTACCTATAGCACCTATGAAAAACACCATCGGATCTCTGTATAGTTAAAGAAAATAATAACGAATCAGGGAAAAAAAGGAATCAATAAGAAAATCCCCTTCTCTATAAAAATATCAACAAAAATTATGCACAAAAAACTAAATCTAGAACAAAAACCCTAAATTGGACGTTTTGGATTCTAAGAGTGACTATTATTAAACATGTATATCCTTACATCTCTACAAACTCTAAAAAAATTCAAACTAAATTTATGAACCAAATCATCTTTAGCTTTTATGGTATGAAAACCATATCATCAACTGTTCAAAAAACTCAACCTGCTCAACAAAAAAAATCCCTATTGATAAACCTAAACCCATTGATAAACCCATTACCTGTTCAAAAAAAAAATCCGATCGGGAGAGAGAGTTGTTCCGAGAGAGAGAGAGAGAGAGAGAGAGAGAGAGAGAGTTGTTGCGGCTAAAGAACAAATGGAGGAGTGTTCTCCGATTGATAGAGACAGAGTAGTGTACTTGGTAGTGTAAAAAGGTTCCAAAGGTGTAATTTTCTATTTTATCCATGCATTTGAATTTTAAGTAAGAGGGGGAAAAGAAAGGAAGGGATAAAAAAGAGGGGGAATTGAAATATTTAAGGGGTAAAAATGGTAAGAGGAGTATTTTAATCTCAACCGTTGGATCGATGTCTTGTTGGCTTCGATCTGGACCGTGAAGTGTCTCCCAAACTTATGAATAGTGAAAACACCATCCTACTTTATTATATATATATATATATATATATATATATATGGAATTTGGATTAAACAATTGGGTGTAAACAAGACTTTAAAGATTTTTCTTCAAGAATTAAACACTCAAAACCATGAACTTTTTCCCTTTTAATTTCTCTCTCAAAACACACACTTAGAGGTTGTAGGATATGAAAAAGTTAAGTTAGAAAAGTCCATTTCCGCACTTAAGAAATATGCTAAAAAGTTAGTGGGAAAAACAAGCGGGAAAGTGGGTCAAAACTGTCAAATACCTGTTCCCGTCAAATCTCGTTCGAACGACATTTTCGTTCGAACGAAATCTCGTTCGAACGAGGTTTCTAAAGAATTTCTAGTGTGAACTCGTTAGAAATCTCGTTGAAAATCTAGTTCGAACAGTCATCTCATTCGAACGAAGTTCCAGTGGCCAATATGGGAACTCATTGGCAAACTCGTTCGAACGACACTTCGAACGAACTTCCAGAAAGTTTAAAAATTTTAATTTTTAGCCCAGAAACTTTATAAACATGATTTTAAAGTTTTAATAAAATCTTTCTGAAATTAAACAGCGGGTTTAAATAAACATACACCCAATGTAAGATGTTCCAAGATCCTATATATATATATATATATATATATATATATATATATATATATATATATATATATTAAAATGCATTCATACCTTAGGAGCAATGGAACCATGTTGATGACGGAGAAACGAGGTACAAACAAACTCGAAAATGTGATGAAGTTTTATACACTTGGCCGCTACATCTTCAACAAACTCGTCATTGGCTTGAAATATGATCAATTAACTCTATCCTATGACTCAAACGTTTTTGTTCGGAATTGAGCCAAAACTACAAATGACTCAATTGAAAATTTGTGTCCTTACAAATCTCCCCCTTTGACTATTCCGGGACAAAAATCAACAAAAATTCTAAAGGGTCGTCAAGGTCTACTAGATTGACAAAAAGTCCCACCCAAAATAGAAATACAATGCTTGACCCAAACAACCCAAAGGATCACAATCTTTGCCGGTGAAAGTTACCACTTATAATGTAATCCATGCACACTTAAGAAAACACATTACACGCATAGGGAATATCAAAATATTTAATGCAATTAAAGTAAGTACTCCCCGTAAATTAATTCTCTCCATTTATCAACAATGATCAACTTAGAAAGACGTCTCCCCCTAAGATAAATCTCCCTCAACTAAGATAGATAAATAATAGGATTAGATACCATTTCTCCCCCTATCATTATCCCCCTTTTTGTTCAGGAATAGACAAAGGCTAAAGAACTAAACATTAACTTTTCTCCCCGAATTAAAGCATATTACCCTTAAAATAAACAAAGGATAAATAAAATGAGAGAACAAGCTAAAACATGCAAATGTGCAAAAGTGATAAGAACATTAAAGCATATGGGCAACAAAAGTCATAACTAATCCAACAAATAATAGCGGATACCAACATGGATGCAAGAAAATGAAACCAATAAGATACATAAAGTATTAAGCATGTGATATCAACAAAGAATGCAACAAGATAGATACCAATTATGAATTAAAGCATATATGGACTAGAAGAAAAGGCAAAGACTAAACAAACATATCATATATATATGTACATACTCTAGATATACCAAAGATGCACATGCACATTTATATATAGATATAAATATACAAATGACACAAAATAAGATAAGCTTTTCTCACTCGTATGGCAAAAATGTGTCATATGGAAATGGAAGTGTTGGGGTGTGAACTAGCAATAATTAAATTTAGGCCCAATCACATAAAACATGTTCACGGAGTTTTCAATTGATTGCAAACTTCATCACATTTGAATATAACCTCAAGTGACAATATAAATTGAACTCAATGAACAAACATACACAATGCATACAAGACTAGCATGTTGATGATTCTACAAACCAATAGAGTCATGACATTGAAAACGCTTCTAGGATAAATGAACATTGTGCAAACCGTTGATATACCATCCAAACTCCCTCGATAAGCATATATATTATTCTTTTGAATGAATAAATCAACTAAACAAATTAGGCTTTGGCAAATTATTTTTCTTTTAATGCCATATTTTCTTTTAGGCCTTGGACCACGTATTTCGTTTAGGTCCAAACAAACAGTGGCTTACAATCGCAAAGGATAATAAATCCTTTCAGAGCCCTTCCCCGTGCTCATTTATATTTATCATTTTTTATTTCTCACAAATCTCACGTGTAAGGGATTTTGACATGCACCACAAATATTTAGATGACTAGATTGGTAGGAGAACACCTCACAAAGCTCAAGTATACATATGAAGTTAAATTTCAAAAAATCTCGTGCATGTGTCAAAAGAGGCATATAAAAATAGAATCCATTTAAGAAACACAAAATCCAACTACTCTATGTAAGCATGGTAAAGAACATAATAAGGATTGACAATCTAAATCAAAAGTTCTAGCCATATGAGAGCATAAAAGATGGGATTCAAACACAAGACTATGCCACATAAAGTGTGTCAAACTAAAATACATACCAAAAAAAATCTTTTTGAGTTTTTCAAACTTTTAACCATAAATAAAAATATATACTCAAAAGACAAACAAAAATCATTTGAAATTTTCATTAAGCTTAAATTACCAAGAGATAAAACCCCAAATTATAAAGAAACATCTTTTTGTATTTTTTATTTAACGCAAACAAAATGAAGAAATAAAATACAAAAGATAAACAAGTCATGATTTCTAGCATGAGTTATGAAATAAAGCAATGACTAGAAAATGACTAAACATGCATACACCTAGCAATGATATATAATATGAAGCACAACAAGCTAGAGAATGCAAACAAAACTAGCACATTCAACCTTTGAATTTAGCAAGGGAGGTTTCTTGTGAAAGTAAATGAGAATCAACAAATCTAATATCTAGCGCGTCTAAAAATAATTTTCGAATCCATATTGTTGTATATTTAAAATGATGGGATTTAGAAACTATTGAATTGCTAGACATAGACTTCTTAGGACTTTTTTTAAGATCAAAACAAAATGACCTAAGGTGACCTTTCCTACCATAATGAAAGCATGTGAAAACATGAGAAATGTTACCTAAGGTGTGACCTTTTCTAAAGTCTTTGGATAAAGTAGATCCTCTAAAACAAACAATGGTTTTCGCTTTAGTAGCGGAAGTATTTGAACTAGATGAGCTAGAACCATTATCACAACTACTCGAGTCTTGTAAGTCATTTCTCATTTTTGAAATATTGGACTCAAGTAAAAAATTAGACTCATCAAATTTACGGGACTCCTTTAAATTTTCAATTACACCTAGAAGGTTATCACGCTCCCCCTCAATATGAGCAAACATGTTCCTAAGAGTCTTTTCTCTACTATCACTCACATGACTAGCCATAAAAGTCACAAAGTTGGGCTTAGTGGTGGAATTGGGTCCCTCTTCCTTATCACTATCAATAAGGGTCACATTATATGAAATGGGTCGCTTACCCTCTCTCCTTAGTTTACTGGATCACTCAGAAGCCCTATGGACATAACCCTCACAACCAAAATACCTATTTGACTCGTCCCTTTTAAATTTTCATTGATAGTTTTAGGGATCCTCTCGTCTTTGTCATGCTTAGAAGTTTCAAATTTCTTAAAGTTATTTTTAAATTTATCTTTGTTAATTTTAAGAAACTTTTCAAAATTTCCTAGCAAACAAGGCCATATCTTCCGAGTCACTATCACTCTCGCTCTCTACTACTTGTTTATCCTCTTTCCGGGCTTTTAAAGCAATGCCCTTTTCTATTTTCTTTTTAATTTTAGAGGGAAACATGTCTAGTTCATAGGTTTGTAAATCACCTACAAGCTCTTCTAATTTCCTAGAGGCTAAAGTTGGTAAAGAATTTAACACGCTCACTTTTGGAATAAATCTATCGGTAAGGTACCTTAAAATTTTCTTTACTACTCGGTTGTCGGGTATTTTCTCTCCCAAGTTAAAAGATGAATTGACAATGTGAGAAAGTCTAGCATAAAATTCATCAAAAGTCTCTTTTTCGTTCATTTTGATAGTTTCAAATTGAGTGGTGAGGTTTTGGAGTTTCGAAGCTTTAACGACACTTGTACCTTCATGAGTGAGTTGTAAAATATCCCATGCTTCTTTAGCAATCTCACACGTCATAATGCGTCGTAATTCATCCGGTGCGACAGCGCTAAACAAGGCATTTAAACCTCGAGAATTAAAACTTGAAAGTTTAAACTCATTCTCACCCCATCTATCGACCGGTTTGGGAACACGTTCATTATCTACTAAATGAGTTGGTGGAGACCACCCGTTAACTACTAATAACCAAACCCTCTCGTAGATAGATTTAAGTGCCGATTTCATTCGCATTTTTCAGTACGTGTAATTAGAACCATCGAAAATAGAAAATTTTGAAAATGAAAAAAATTTCATTTTAGCCAAAAAATAGTTAAAGGGTCTTTAACGAAAAAATTTATCGTTTTGGCTCTGATACCAATCTGAAAACCCCCTGGAGGCCCCCAATTTTAAAATTTTAAAGTAATTTCCTTTGAAATAGAAATGCGAAAGCGTTAGATGATGGTTCAATAAAAACAAATTTTAATTTACTTCAAATTAAAATTAAACTAAGTGAAATAAGATGAAATACACACACCTTATTTATTTCACTTAAATACAATTAATTAATCCAAGTCCTATAAAATTTACCTAAGTCATATTTTGCAATTTAATCAAGTTAGGACAAACTAATTTTATCAATTAAATTAAATGACTTGAATTAAATTAGCATAAACATTACCCAATATTAATTTGCACCAAATTAAACAAGTAGCGAGTAAACCAATTTTATCTTCTTACCTAAGCATGCATTCTAGGTGATTTTACAAAAGATAAAATAAGCAATTAATCCACTACGCCACGATGTACAAGGAAAAACCCACAACTGAAAAAAATCTCAAACGGCCCTAGCCTCAAATCCACCAAGTACGAAATTTATAAATACAAGCAAGATGGATTACAACACTCGGCTTGATCCCTCTCAAGGTCTTCTTGTATCAACCTCTGCCTAGCGAATAACCATAGATCTCCACCGCGGTCTCGGAATCCACCGATCGGACTTTATATGGTCACCGTCACCCGAACTAGGAGCCTTTCTCCGAGTGGGTAAATCAACGCAAACCTCTTCTTTGTGGGATGTAGAGACAAATTCAAATGTCTCTTCAAAAACGGTAGAGATGATAAACCGGTACCAAAGCTCCAAGAAATATATATATATATATATATATATATATATATATATATGGAACTTGGATTGAACAATTGGGTGTAAACAAGAGTTTAAAAGATTTTTCTTGAAGAATTAAACACTCAAAAATCATGAACTTTTTCCCTTTTAATTTCTCTCTCAAAACACACACTTAGAGGTTGTAGGATATGAAAATGTTAAGTTAGAAAAGTCCATTTCCGCACTTAAGAAATATGCTAAAAAGTTAGTGGGAAAAACAAGTGGGAAAGTGAGTCAAAACTGCTTAAAACTGCCAAATACCTGTTCCCGCCAAATCTCGTTTGAACGACATTTTCGTTCGAACGAAATCTCATTCGAACGAGGCTTCTAACGAAGTTCCAGTGTGAACTCGTTAGAAATCTCGTTGGAAATCTCGTTGGAACAGCTATCTCGTTCGAACGACATTTCGAACGAAGTTCCAGTGGCTAATATGGAAACTCGTTGGCAAACTCGTTCGAACGAAAATGTGGTTCGAACGACACTTTGAACGAACTTCTAGAATGTTTGAAAATTTTGATTTTTAGACCAGAAACTTTATAAACTTGATTTTAAAGTTTTAATAAAATCTTTCTGAAATTAAACAACAGTTTTAAATAAACGTACACCCAATGTAAGATGTTCCAAGCTCCTATATGTATATATTAAAATGCATTCATACCTTAGGAGCAATGGAACCATATTGATGACGTAGAAATGAGGCACAAACAAACTCGGAAATGTGATGAAGCTTTATACACTTGGCCGCTATGTCTTCAACAAACTCGTCATAGGCTTGAAATAGGATCAATTAACTCTATCCTATGACTCAAACGTTTTTGTTCGAAATTGAGCCAAATTACAAAGGACTCATTTGGAAATTTGTGTCCTTACAGAATGAAACTGGTAAATATAGATATCCTCACTATTAAGATCGCGAGCTCCAATTTTGTTTGCAAAAAAAATGTGACACCCCGACTAATTAAATACCAGGTAGCTACTTCTTTATTCAAACTAATACAAAATGTCAAGTTGGTTCAGTTCATAGCATCACGGTCGAAAACATTTATTTAAACAGTTACTAGCCACCTAATATTTTAAAAAGTGAGATGTCAATTTTAATTTACTCAGATTAACATGCAATCAATTAAATTATGAGCTAAAGGTAACACAATCACATCACAGTCACAATAGAATAATAATGGAATAAAAATGAGTCTGAAGGAATACTCCTCTGAATAATCCAAATACTGAATAAAACCAAATACAAAGTCTGAATACTTAATTAATTAACTCCAACACTGAAATAAACTGAGTATGATAAAATTGTCTCTAAAAGAAGTGGGGCGAAAGCCCTAACAATTGAAGAAATCTGAAATGGAGTCAATGTAGAAAATGGAGGCGTCTACTATCGAGATTCTGTAACCTCCATAATAGCTACAGCACGTCACTGGAATGGAACTCCTAAGCTTGGAGTCCCTGTGACTGGGCACCTAAAAGTTTTTTTAAAAGAAAATAGATTTGGATGCAAACGGGTCAGAGCCCGGTTGTGAAAACAGTTTAAAATATATCAAGTGTTTAATAACATTAAATAGTGAATATAAAATACATGTTAGTTGCATGCACTCACATTATTTTCTCACCTCTCAACTAATTGTTCACACTTAACGTATTCGTAACCCGTTATAGTTATGCCGCTAAGTAACTAGTTTAATTCACAACCTGACTTTACATTATAATATGAGAGTCAAAACAAGACATTCTAATATAACATGTGCGTGTCTTCCTTTTTATTTCTCATGTTTCCTTACAATAATTATTATGTGAATTTCCCATTATTAACTCTTCTAAAAATGTCACAAGCATTCACATACACTTAAATAAAGAGTCCATTTCAATTACAAGTATATTAATCTCATCATAAATATACAATTAGGGCACCCCTAGGCTAAGCTACGGTGCACACATACTCTGCTATCGAATCCCGGTACATCACGTACATAAGGACCACGTGTTTCGAATCTCCCAGGAACCGTCTCAATAAGCAAAAATCACACATAATGGAGGCGAACATAGTTCACATACCCATGGGTCACGCACATACCTACGCTCCCATGGTCAGCTGACTTATTAACTCATAAATAAGTCATTCACAGCCCTATGTCCTTAAGGTACCACTCTAAATCCCCCCGTAGGCACACAAGGATTAGATGGCTCAGTCGAAAGCCGACCTCCTGTGATAGAAAGTATGGTAGGTACGTTATACACATAAGTCCATATACTAAGCAATCACACCACTTAGATATCTTAAAATATTAAATGAGGTATATTATACATTCCTATACCATTATTCTAATTTGTGCATCTTTAAGTCTCTGAATAATATATAATATAGACTGCCAACACATCTCACGTCGTAGTTTCAAGTACCTAAAGCCTAACCCACAAAGGTTACCAATTCTCCTATTATTCCCACGTTTAAATCCACTATTCTTAAGGTCCTCATTTCTGCCATTAACCTTATGTTATCCAACTATCTCAAACTTACTCATCAATTCTCAATCTCAAATAGTATCACACTCGTCGAGCCTTGTTAAGTTTAATATAATTCCCAATTTGACTTCTAATTATAATTCGAGTCTCACAAATATTCCTACTGGTCTTCCTTGAATCTAAGAGTATTCACAAAGTCCCAACCAATAATTTTCTAGGGTCGAAATCGTTAAAATCCAACAAAGGAAAAAATATAACTGATTCTGGGAAGGTCGATCGATCGACCTGGGAGTATCGATCGATCGAATGCACCCGATAGGCTACGGCCTGCTTCGTTTTTCAATCCAAAACTTGTCCCAAAACTTCATTACAGGGTATGAAAATCTAATCTAACATTATAGGCTCATCATACAATCAAAATACATCATTGTTAACGTTCCAAAATCTTTTAATCATCAATTATTACCATTATATGGATCAAAACTTTAATAAAAACCCTAGTTTTCTATTTTCTTCAAGAACATTGATATATCTCCCATTTAATTCATTTTTAAATCATCAAAATTTATGTTTGGGGTACTGAATTCATCCAGAGCAGATCTACATATAATTCATAATCAAGTTTAGGGTTGTACATCAAATTCATTGGGTTTTTTTCATCAAATCTTTCAAGACAATCTTTAATTTCTACACTAAGTATGGAGGAAATATTCATTGAACTAATGAAACCAAATCACTTGCCTTAAGTTTTATATTATGAGTTGTTGCTGGTGTTCAAGTGCTGGTTCTCTCCTCTTTTCGATCACAATTCCATCCAAAACGGTGGTGGTGGGTGGTGGTTTTGGCTTGGAACCCTTTTGGAACTTCTCTCTAACTCCCGTAGCCCACCCTCTTGTTATTGGATGATAATGGCCTTAATGGATTTTCTAATAATATTTAATTAAACTCTAAAATTCGTGAGTTTTAATTTCTTAATTTTTAAAATTATCAAAATACCCTTCTGGGTTGTCGGTTTGGCCTAAAAATGTTGTGGGATCCAAACTAAACCCCCAGCTAGTGTTTTCTGACTATCTCGACCCTTCCGGACACTTTGGCGCACTCAAAATGACCATACGGTTGATAAAAATATAATTTTCTTTTTAAACCAAATTAAATTAATCTCTGACGCGACTCACACGCGCGTCCCAACTTAATTTCCCAAATTGTCGTATTTATATCTCTTGACAATTTTAATACTTTCAATACTCATATATTACCATCTATTCTAAGTAATATTTAACATTATCGTCATAATTAAATACCAACTCACGTCTCGTTAGTATTTAAATACGGATTAATTTCCAATTAGTTCTCATTTAATTTTAATTAATCCATTAAATAAAAATCAACAAAATTTCGGGGTATTACAAAAAATTAACCATTCAAGGGGGTGAGATGACTTGTAACAGAGGCCTCTTAAGCAAACAAAACATAACGGACTAAAAAATGACTAATTTTTTTAAGTGATCGAAATTTTTAATCGAACTTGGTGGTGATGATTTCTGTAATAAGATCTTCCAATCAAATCAACTTGGAAACTAGTAAGATGCAAAATTAACAACTATATGTTTTTTCACTTGTTGAAACTATTAATAATGATCTTGTCACCCACTTTTATATTGAATTTGTTGATGATTTTTTTCTTAGATGATACCCCCACTATAGAGGTATAAGTTGTTATATGGGAACATCATTTATTAACATTTTTTCCTGACAGCCTAATGTATCTTTAATAGAGTGATTTTAATACATTAATGTGTGAGTTACTCATAATCAAGCAAATAGAGATAGTATTCACTCTTTCTTTGAAAAATTGATACGTTATTAAAGTCCCCTTAACGGAGTCCACCGAAAAGGCTTATTGTTGTTTATCAAATTGCTCTGATTTAAAATCCAACAAGTTAGTGATTCAAATTTATTAAAATGGGTTTACCAACTTATGTAATGAACACATTAAAGTAATGATTTAACTCAATAATAAAGTTCTTCTTGAAAATAAGTCAAATATTAGTGTAAATATGCATAAAAAAACAAGACCAAAATATACCTTAGTCCATCTCTAGTGCCTTGAACAAAAACTGGTATTCACGCATTTTTCATGATGGTTGTAGGAAAAGAAACAGTCCAATATCTTAATGCGACAATTGAAATATCACCTCATCAATTCTCTGAAATTTCTCTAAAAGTTGGAAAATATTAAATGTAAGCTTTCCAGAGTCAGATTTAACCCATTTACCTGCTTTCGAAAAGGGTTTTGGTAAGTTATCCTAGTTTGGGTTTTTCTTTATGGGTATTGATAATGACGGATCCAGGATTTTAGTCCAACCGGGCTAAATCGGTTCAACATTACATATGCAAAAGTTTCGAGTGCTGCCAGGGGTTCGGCGGCGGTAGCCCCCGAGGCGATTTTTTTTTTTAGTTATTTCTAATTTTAAACAAATTATAGGTATACAATGCCCAAACAATTACTCTCAATCATTATTAACAATTTGAGACTACACAAACATACATACAAATTACACAAATTTGAGACTACATATTTAAAAATTTCTCCATATGGGTAATTACACAAATTTCTATATACACAACACATATTTTAGCTTCGGATACGGTTTGTGTGTTGTCTCCTCTTTTTCGTTTAAAAAATTTCTACATGACTTCCTATTTTAAAAAAATACCGCATATTTTAGACTACATTTATCACCACATATTAAAAAAAATAAGGGCATATTTTTTTGGGACACAAATTACAGAAATTTGACATTTTTTCGCAAATTACAGAAATTATAGAGATTTTTTTGGAGAACTTACAGAAATTTGACATTTCTTTGAGAAATTGTATGAAAATATATAGCCTTGTTTCTGTACAATTTCTCAAAAAATCATAAATTCAACCAATCAAACATTCAATCGAAACCCTATATTTTACACAATTAAAATCTTACACAAAAATCATGCATTCAATCAAAATCATACATTCAATCAAAATTATACATACAATCAAAATTTTTACACAAAAATCATATTAAGAGACAAAAAATACCTAACAAAAAATCAGATTACAGTGGGCTGGGCGTGGCTCTGCTCTGCTGGTGGTGGGCGTGGGGTGGCTGAGATAGGAGAAGAAATGAGTAGGAGAAGAAAGGAGGTAGGAGAAGAAATGAGAATTTTAGGGCCGACAGCTACTTCTTCTTTCATTTTGCAAATTTAGTTTTTCAAGTAATTACAAACTTATACCCTAAAGTTTGAAAATAATTATAGTTATACCTTAAAGTAAGAAATCTTACCAAAAAACCTTTAAAACAAATTTTCTATAGCAACCCTTTTTGTCATAACTCGAATCTGAATAAACGTTTGATTGAAATGTGTTGAAAACTTGTGTTTGTACACATTTATATTTTGATCAAATTAATTTTGTGTCATTGTAAAAAGTGTAACCTACACATCAAACCGAAAAATACCAAAAGTGTATGCGTTCCTTGTTGTGAGACAAGTCACGTGGTATATTTTTATTCATTAAAAATGATCAAACAATGAATGAGATGCCATTTGTTTATGAAATTATCAAAATTTTATTTAATTAAAATCTGGTCTCAAACTATGTGTATTTTATTTAATTTTGGGGGTGATTATTGTGACGTGTCACTAAAATTTGTGATTGGTCGCTATCTTGTGATTGTTTATCTTAACCAACATTAAAGGTTGCAAAAATTCATTATTAGTATTGACACTTCTTGAAAAACATCATGAAAATGACAGTTTTGAAAAAAGACACATAATTTTTAAACAATACATTATTGTCTATAACTACAAAACTTGTTAATCAATTTAAGATTTATAACAAATCTTTAAAAAAAATATATAATCCTCCATCGATTCAAACGGTGTATCAAACATTATTGGTTCGTAGAACATGCACATTGAAGTGGTTCTTGCGCGTGTTGAAACTCATTTCAGTTTTTGAGGCACATGTCCATTGATTCAAATCATAAGCACCATTAGCACAAGAGAATTATGACTCAAGTAGATAACGTCTAATGTTTGACTTGATTGGCTATTGAATTTTTATGAATTTTTCTAAGTCAAATTTAAATTAGAAAATTTTGTTATATTCACATGCTTTTACTGTCTCTATCTTCTTACATGTAAAATTATTTTTGTTGGTGCTATTGAACAATAAAGAAATAATTTTCACATGATTCTAAATACATATCCTGAATGGTGAGGTGTTTTAACAAATGACCATTAATGGTTCTCAAATATGCTAGTCACATTTGTGTCATCAGTTGTTTCTTTTCAAGAATAATTATTGGGCTATGACATCGTTTAAAGGTGGGAGGCTTGATAATCGTTGGGTGTTTTTTGGGTTCTCTTAACCCATTTGAGTTCTTTTTAACCATTGTTCATTTCTGAATTTAAATTTAACATAGATTTTCATGCTATATATATGTGGGGTGGGGATGATTATTTTGAAATTATGTTATGTGTGAGATGTTAGAATCCCATTTATTGTCCAAATTATTTTGTATAATCTAACTATCAATCAGTTTCGATGATTGAGTCGATGCTTTCATATTGTGATAATTGCACCGCAAGTGCATATCAATGTGTTATATAGTTATACGTTAATGTGGTGAGCCACATTTATTTTAGGTGGGTTCATATGTTGTACAATTGAAATTTTATTTGTTGAATTGGAATTTTCTAACCATATGTGGGTTCAATTGCGTCAATGTGTAATTTATATACACGACATATTAATGTGTTGTGAACATATGAATATAAAATAATATTCTAGAGTAAAGATTTTGTATGAAAAAAATCATATTGATTTACTTCACTATCGTCTCTCTATTGTTCTCGGAACGAAAAACATGCACTGAAAATATGATCAGACCTACCTATAGAATTATATTAATCAAGTAACCAAGAACCTCAAGAGAATCATCACCCATAGAAGATACATGTAATAAATCAAAAAAATACATTCCTACACCATATAAAAAATCAAGATCATCATCCATACTCAAGCCTTAAGCTCATTCCTAGTGATTCACATCCATTTGAAGAATAGGAAGAACCGGGCATAACAATATGAAGCAAAGATGGTGATCGCCATAATAAACCAAAAGAAGTATCATGTGATCCATACAGTCTAGAGAAGTGATCAAACTCCATAAGACCTTACCAGAATTTTGAACTAATTAGGAAATGATTGTAATAATGTCAATAAACTCGTATGACCTTGTACTCGCTCAAACCAACCAACTAACCAAAACCTTCCTAAAACATTGAAAAAAGTCAATGATAGATTTGACATCAATTCATGCACTTTAAATATGCTTAGATTAAAGTTAAGTCGACTTAAGCTGACCAACATGATATGTCCTAAAATATGCCTAAAAAGAAAAACATTTTGTTGAATTCAAAATTGGCACGTACTGCCCTCAAACGACTAGTTTTTGAAAAAGCCTATAAATGGCCATTTGGACTCTTTATTCAAACACACAATCTTCCAACAACATCTCCATTGATAAGAGATCCATTCCCATAATCGTTTCCCTTTACTTCAGATTTATAGAAATAGAAACAAAGTCCCAAATCCATTTCCAAGTGAGAGTTGCAAACGCAAAACTCCATTTAAGCAAAGGTTCAACTAAAAATCCTTTTGAGCTTAAGTTTCTTCCCCGGTCCCTCTTTATCCAGATATATAAATCTAATACTCTTGTGTGATAATGATTCAATCCAAAACCCACTTGAGCAACATGGTTGTCAATACTTGTAGAGAAAGTAAATACATTTCACATTTATTCGCCGTAAAACAAATTTTCTTTATATCTCTATTACATTTCTCATTGTTGATACTTACATTTGAACTTCATTGTATCTTCATGAAAGGTAGTGACGTTGTAAGATTACACATATACTCATTTTTGCCATCCTAGGTAGTTGTCTTATTCTGCTTTCCAAAATATACTCTGGTTGGTAATTTTACTTTTGCAAAAAGCATCATCAACATTCAAGACCTTGAAGTTGATTTTATTATCATCATACCTCATTGATCAAATTTAGGATGAATGGTAAAAGTCATCATATTCTACACTCACTTCATTTTTATAAAATATCAAATCATGTTAAAAAAACTTTGTGTGTAAAACTTTTGTTTTTTTCCATTTATTCTTGATTATTCAAAAATTTCTTTAAAATTCCGAAATATGAAAAAGTAAGAAAGTCCCAACGGTAGTAAAGTTGGTCAAGAACCCTGAGATTTATCTTGGAAAAATATCTACCAGAGACCACAACGTGATTCGGTTATGGTTCGCTACAGCGAAGGGTTCTTTGATGGACGCCCCTAGTCTTATATGAGTCTTTTAGAGAACTTCATGACCCATAACAATTTTATTTTATATGTTGTCCCGAAATAGCCAAAAGGGGATATTTGCAAGGATAATTTTTTGAAATTTTCAATTTGTATGTATTTTGGCTTATTCAATGTTTAGACAAAACATTTGAGTAATAGGTTAGGACTTGAGCGGGTTGACCTTTCAAGCCTATGACGTGTTTGATTGAAGACCGTAGACTGTAGCGGTCAAGTTATAACGTCTACATCGTGGTGTCGTGTTTTATGCCATATTTCGCTTCAACATCTGAGGAATCTCAAAAAGGTTGGATGCATTTTAGTATATTCGAAGATATCATCGGGTGTTTATTTTATACGTTTTAGACTATTTCTCATAAAGAATATTCCATAGTATAATTCAGTTTTTTGAAAAAAGTCGTTCGAACGAGTTTTTAAAGTTATTCAAATGAAATTATATAGTTCATTCAAATGGTAATTTAATGACATCACGTTTATTAAAATAACGGGTGGCCACCCCTCTACTAAAATAAATTAGGAATCTCAAATTGTTCATTCTTAGTATCATTGTCAAAGATCCAATTTATTACTAACCACCTATTATTTAATCAAGTTGTGTGTCAATTTTAAATTTTAATTAATTTAACGTAAATATATCATTCAACATCAACTATGCCAGATTAATAATTAAAACCAAAATCATGTAATCATATCTTAAATTTGGAATATAATAAAATATATTAACCGAATAAGCCATCGGTTTACAATCCAAGACAATAATCCAATACAATTGAATTATATAAAACTGAAATAAAAACTTATGCTGGGTGACATGCCTGGATAATGACTGACTGAATTCTATCTAGTAACTCAAAAATAGAAACGACTAAACAATCCCTGCAACACTCCCTAGCTGCTGCAGCTCCGATGACCTGGAAGTGATAATTATGCTTGGCATCCCTCTGACTAGACACCTAAAAATTTGAGAAAATATTTTGACACGAGTCATAGCCCAAAACCTTTTGAAGATATTTTGCAAGTAATTTAAAATATATAATAATTATGAAAATATTCTTCCATAATTATATTGGTGTTTCACTCACATGAGATAATCCTCACCCCTCAACTACAGTGCGCACCAAATGTAAAAATTTTAAACCCTAGTTATGCTACCTAGCCTAATTAGTCTCAATATAATTTTAAGTCCATACCCTACCCTGTGTCACGCTTATTTTAAAATAAATTTTCACATCCGGTTATAATTATAATTATTAATTACAATTAATCAATTCATGCGAGATAACTTTCAATTATAATTTATCGATTCATTCCATATAACTTTCACTAGTTATTAACTCAATGATCACACATTAGTGGTATATACCCGTATATATTTTACTTCACATATATATATATATATATATATATATATATATGTATTTTTTACAATACAAGAAGCGCATATATATCACGTATAAACATCATCCCTCATGAGAATAGATCAATGGATGTGGATCTCTAAAATGATATCATGCACAAGGGCATATACACATCATCCCGGGTTACAGAGTCAGAATATCGCATCGAACTCGATTAAATCATAAACATATTGTTACACCCTGCTTATTAAAATAACGGCTTGCCAGTCCACTACTAAAATAAAATAGGAATCTCATATCATTAATTCTTAGCAATACTGTCGAAAACCAATTAATTACTAATCACCTATTATTTAATTAAGTTGTGTGTCAATTTTAACTTTATTACAGTGCCATAAACAACACTAAAATTAAAGTCATGCATCACAATTCATTCAGATAATTAAATAAATCTACAATCATATAATTAAATCCGAATACAATGAAATCCAATAACCCAACAACTCATTGGTTTACAATCCAATTCAATATTCATTAAAACTGAAATGAAAATGACTTAAATAAAACTGAAACTGGGTGACATGCCCTAATAATAATTGACTGAGCCCAATCTAGATTCTCAAAGATAGAAACCGACTAAATAATCCCTACAACACCCCATGGCAGCTACAACTCCAATGACCTGAAATGATATCATGCTTGGCATCCCTATGGCTGGATACCTAAAATGTTTTGGAAATAGATTTGATAGGGGTCAACACCTGAAAATATTTTGCAAGTAATTAAAATGCATCATTAATTATGTTCCCATTCTTCCATATTTTCAATTGGTGTCTCGCTCACATGAGTCACTACTCACCTAACATTTGCATTTTAACCTCCTAGTTATGCTACCCCACTTAACTAGTCTCCAAGTACCCTTAAGTTCATGCGCTACCCTATGTCACGCGTAGTATATATAATTACTTTCACTTCCGCTTAATAATTATAATTCTCAAATATAATTTATCACTTCATTTTAAATAACTTTCACTAATTACTATTTCAATATTGACATAATTCATTCCCAATAACTTTCATTAGTTATTAATCAATATTAATATGTTAATATCACATAACCCATTTCCAATAACTTTCACCACTTATTAATCAATATTCGCAAGTTAATATCGCATAACTAATTTATAATAACATTCACTAGTTATTAAATCAATATTCACAAGTTAATATCGCATAACTCATTTGTAATAATTTTTACTAGTTATTAAATCATTATTCACACTTAATGTTTAAGCCGTGTATACTTCAACACATTAATATACACAATATTTTCATCATAGTATACATATATGTATATATATATATATATACACACACACATATATATATATATATATATATATATATATATATATATATATATATATATATATATATATATATATATATATATATATATATATATAACTCACTATATATGTATACCCGTCATCCTTTCGAGATAAAATCCTTGAGATACAGTTATCTAGTGTGTTATTCTTCAAGAGAATACTTCATCAATCCTGAAAAAACTCGAGACGGAATCACCTGCTGTACCCGAAAGTAAAACGTATTATAGGTGAGAGTATTCCCGAACCAGTGAGTATAACCATACCAACATTATCTCACTCGACTCCAAGCATATCAGGCATGAATGGCGATATAACCTGGCGCAAATACTTAGCCAACTTTTACTCACCAAGGAGAACACCCACATCGTGCAACCTCCATTAATAGCACCCACTAAAATGATATGTTCATTTAATAATATTAATCACAAGGATATAATGATGCATATATATTGTCCCTGTACCCGTTTATAGTTTCTCAAAATTTCATTATACCCTTCGCACTGATATAATAATACATATATACTATCTCTACACCCGTATATATATATGTTCTCAATAATTTCAATTAACCATGCCTAACACTCATTGCACATACAATATATTTTTCCAATATTTTTCACATCTATAATTAATTAATTTAATCTCACCACATAAATTTCTGGATACGAATTATTTTCACTCAACCCACATCCCCATATTTTCAAATTTTCATCGCAATTCCATTATTCATTTTCGAATAAATTTTTTCCCATTTATTCTAAATTACCTCCTAGATAAAATCTCAATTTTAACCATTTTAAAAATGCAAAAATTCAGATCTAAAAATTATCTGAATCACCAATTTGACTTAAAAATTGGATTCTACATAAAAATTTGAGTTGGGTATATGTTTTGAGTTTTTCCTTAAATTTCATTTGAAAGCACTAAAAAAGAAGACCTAAAATTCTCTAAACTCGACTTTTCTCCATTTAATTTCAACCATGTCAATCCCAATTCATATCGCAACTAATATATCAAATTCACATAAATTCCAAATACAAAACTTCCAGGTTTATCTAGAATTAAACTACACAAGATGATCTTATGAAATTTACACTTAATCTCCAGTTAATATAAAATTATCACAATATCACACTAAATTATTTTTCTCAATTCTTCAAATTGTAGAATTTACCTATATACATGGGAATTAAAATTTCGATATTTTAATCCTAAAATACCATACATATCCATCACTTATATATGTAACTTTGATGGGAATTAAATTAATCTCTACATGATATATTCACAAATTCCTAAATAATTCAATCATAAGTTTCTCTAAATTAATCCAACTACATATGAACTCATAATACTAGAATTTCATACTTAAAATTCATCCATAAAGTTTCATCATCATATGTCAGAACCCATTTGTATAATTATTTTCCAAAATCCCAAAGTTTCACATGTGAATTCCACCAAAAAAAAAATTCCAACTTTAATAATACAGAAATGGAAAACATAATTTTTAGCAAGATAATCACTTGCCTTAATTGTTTTTAGTGGTTGAATTTGGTGAAGAGGATGATGAATCTCCTTGAATCCCCTCGCCAAATCTTCAATCCCTTAGTGTTCTTGTATTTACTCTTCACTTTCTCACTTAAACCTTTGAGTTTCCTCTCTAATCTCTTCACTTTCTCTCCGACTCTTGATATCTCTCAAATAAACATTTAGAATTTAATAATGAACTTTCCTATTCACTCATCCTTTTATCAATAAAATCATCAAAATATCTTTTAATTAATTCCAACCAGTCTAAAAAGACCCTGAACCTAGACACAATCCCCGAGCACTTAATTTTGACTATTTCAACCCATTCTGAATCAACTATGCACTCAAAATTACCACCAAGGCACTTATGAATATTTTCCTATCTCAAACCTCATAAATAATTCCCCGTTAAGATATTAGTATTTTATGTCGTGTTTATTCACTTATGACATAATTAAATTGTATTTACTATTACACACTAGTAAATATACGATGCCTTAAATATTAATTCATTTCAGACCCAAATTAATATTTAATAATTTCTCACTATTTCTTAATTTAATTAAATTATCACTCACCCACATAATTTAAATGTCCAGTTTGATATATATAATCCAATTATCACTCACTAGCCCTACCTTCTCAATGATGGAAAAACGTCACACATATCTTGGTGAGAGCTTTCCTTTCTTTTGGAACTGCATTACGCCTTTCATAGGGTACTCTAAAAATAGTGACCCATGTATCTGCACAACCTGGGTTCTTTTCCCCTGGTAAAATCACATCATATTTATGCACAAGCCACCCTCATCATTCCATTGAGAAAGACTCCGCTCGACTCTCCAAACTATTCGATCCTCCCTTGTCTAGGGAGATCCCTCGATTGTGTCTCCAGAGTCCTTCAACTCGTCTCGAGTGTGATAGCTTGCACTGCTATCTATCTATCTATCTATCTATATATATATATATATATATATATATATATATATATATATATATATATATATATGGACTCTCTCCTTCCTCAACCGAAGTTCAATCCATCTTTCCTTTATAATTTTTCTTCTACTACCCCCAGGCATAGAGTTCAAGACAATTATTCATTGTCCTTGTCTTAAGAAATACAAAAATCAAAGAAACCAGGGAGGCCATACACCCTATATCCCGTGTATATTTGCACAAAAATCATCGACGGAACATAGTTATCTTAAATTTGACCCAGTGTGCTCGATGTGGCTATACCATAAGGTTATATTTAGTTACCCTATTAATTGAAACTTAATTATCCGTCAAGATAATGCCACATATCCATTAGTGGTGTAAAAAATTTCCTAGTACCTCCCACACAACACTACCTGACTCCGCTGGCCTTATATCGTAAAATAGCTCTCAGCTCAAAGTGTTTTCTCTCCACGAACATTGACAAGCATTCAAAATTGATACTATAGCATCCGACAGTGTCTACAAACTCTCTGCATTTAGTAAGGTTCATGTACGAAATGTCTCGCAACTAAAATCCATCCAAGGAATTTCCCCAATGCCATTATCAAGCTCCGTTGAGCCAAAGCACATAATCGGCACACTCAAAATCCTATCCCCATATGTATAATTATAATCCTAAACTGCGACATCTCTAAAAGATTCTTCCAATAGGTTGATGGCACTATCATTAAGTCCCCAACGCTAAATATATAATGATTTAAATCTCTCTTCTCGGCAGTAAACTTGATATACCCTGAATCATATCAGTACAGTCCCTAAAGATCGGGATCGAATAATACGAGACAACTATACTCTCCAAAGTCTCCACTACAATATAGTATATACGCGGGCTCAACCCTCACTCGAGATAAGATATCGCAAGAATAACACATCCTGACCTGGAACAGCTAACAGGATAGCTTTATTGTACAGTCCCCCATTACTTAAGCCATTGTTAACCAGTTTATACCCAGGATAAAATCATACTCGAATAATATATCTCTCAAAAATGAGTAAATCCATAAGAAGATATCCTCCCAGTGTTCACACTAGCTCCCCTATCGGTGGAACCAAACAGAGCCCTGTCATCTAATGGTAAATATGTACATATAGTAATGATACTAATGATACATCCACTAAAACTGTCTCACGCAAGAATCTAGTTCTATCAAAATACTGTGATGCACTTGTGTCATGTAAAACTTACTGTGGCCATCCCGATCATGATGTTTTCCCCCTCTCTCTCTCTCCTTCTTCCCAAAGGGGGTGGCGAAAGAAAAGGGGATGAAAGGTCTCGTGGCCTTTCTGATTTAGGAGAGCTTTGGCCGTCGTCAGTGTGGTGTGAACGTAGATAGATGGAGACGCCAAACAGGTTGCCACCTCGAGAGAGAGGCATCAAAGAAAAACTCATGCTTACAAAACCAATAATTTGAAGGGTTCGAGGGCTAAGTTGCGGAATGGGAAGGTGTTAGGCACCCATTCCTCCCTTTCGGTCTCTCATGGGCTTGTGTTACTGTTTTCCTTTATATCTCCGTTAAGTGTGTGTTCGTGTATATATAATGGAGATTAGAATCGCCCAACTAATACCATGGAAAAGATAGAATGAGGTCATCCATAGGAATGTTCCCAAAATAATATTTAGAAAAAATACGATTTATGCATTTATCGAATTATTGATCGTTATGTTGAAACGATAATGTATGTTGGATAGAACACTAAAAGGATCACAAACATAATATGTATAATAATGCAAGAATATGATAAATGGAAAAATGGGAGATTTGTGAAAATTGGAAATTTAGAAAATTGGGAATTTAGAAAATTGAGAAATTGGACTCAAGTCTCGGGTTTAATCCAAAATGCCTATGTATCCTACAAAGGCATAAAAATCCACACAGTTCGCATGAATCATAGGGTTGGGGTTCATCCCATAGATTAAAATGTATTTTTATTATATGTGTGTGTAGAAAATGTGTTTTCGTTTGGAAAGAGTGTGACGGATAATCCCGTATGGAATTTATGGGCGTAATCCTCTTTTTTTTATAGAAAATAAAGTAGGTGAAATATAACTAATAAAAATGTGAGATGTTAATGTGTATGAACTAAAGTAAAACTAGATTATGAATCTAATGTAATTTATGCAAAAATAAGAAATTTAAAGAGGTATGTAAGGATTTGGAACTTCTTTGAAGATTGATCTTGATCTTGGATGAACTCCCTCGAATGTGAGATGAATGTTGGATGAGATAGAATGATATTTTTCCAAATTGGTTATGAAAAGGATGGGACTGTAAGATTGAATAGAATTTCACATGAAGAAACTTTGCTAATTGCAAGAGAATGTTGTTGAGATCACTAATGCTGATGGATCTGAAGTGTGCCTTGGGAGTGAGGTCATGCCCCCTATTTATGGGATCAGGGGTGGTGCTGATCGACATGATCCCATACCTACCAATGACAAGTAGCCCTAGACACACTACTGATTGGCAGGGAAATGAACCAGCCAATAGGTAGTCTAGTGCAGATTTTTTCAAAAAATGGTCGTAGACCGCAATTCGTTGATCCAAATAGTGCACGGGTCATACTAATTGAAAGGAAATTCAGAGACCTTTAAGATTTTTTTGGACTACTCTCAGGTTCAGGAGTTGACTTTAAGTCAAATGTGTCTCGGAAGTGCACGTCGGTCATTTGGACGGGAGATTATCGGACGGAAACAGATCGTTCATTTGAACAGTAAGTAAGAATTACGCATGGGGAGGACCGTTGGAAACTTTATGCGATATAATTTCACATTTCAAAGAGATTCACTCGGTTTGAAAAGTTAACCTTGGTAAATCGGGGCCCGGAAGGACCCGGTAACCTTTCGGAGTAAAATGGATCGTTCGTCCATATCGTAAGTCAGAATTGTGCACGGGGCAAACCGTTGGAAAGGGTATTCAATGACCTTTGGGGATTCATTCATTGTCATTCAAAATGAATAGTTGACCTTGGTCAAATAAAGCCCGGGAGCACCCAATGGCCTCCAAATCAATTTTAGGGAAAAATAGATCGTTTGCTCGAATGGTTATGCCGTTTTATGCATGAGGAGGACAGTTGGAAAGGGGTTTTAGTGTCCTTAAAGTATCAAAATAGATTTTTCTATGACGATGAAGTTGAATGGGGTCAAATCGGGGCCCGATAGCGCCCGATGGCCTCCAGATTGATTTTTGGTAGTAAAATGGTTCGTTTGTCCGAATCATTATTCCATTTTGCACATGGGGTTGACCGATTGAAAGGGGATTCAAATCCCTTAGATGATTCAAAGAGATTTCTCTCTAATGATGAAGTTAATCGGAGTCAAACGGGGCCTAAGAGCGCCCAATGGCCTGTAGATCGGTACTCGGAGTATGACCTAGGGTTTGTAGTAAAATGGGAGGTGCTAGGGACCTAAGGAGAGACTTAGGGGGTGATGGAATGTGGTGTCTATAGAGCCCCTCGACGGGTGATCTTGGAACAAGTGAAAGCCGTCGAATAGACCTCGCATGATGTTTTGGAAATAGGTCAATTTTGCGGACCTAAGGGATTAGGATTATCGATTCAGAGGGTCGAGGCCAATTCTAAGGGCCTAATAAAACACTGGGGATGGATGATTCTATGGGTCGAGGTCAATTCGGAGGATCTAGGGTAGGAAGCGACCAATTCTGAGGGTCGTAGACAATTCTGAGGGCTTAAGTAGACGTGAACCATTCTGCGGTTCAAAGCCAATTATGAGGGCTTAAGATGGGAGCGACCAATTCTGTAGGTCGAGGTCAATTCGAAGGACCTTAAGTTGTAGTGGACAATTCTGTGGGTTGAGGTCAATTATGAGGACCTTAAGTTAGAGCGACCAATTCTGCGGGTCGAGGTCAATTCTGAGGACGTTAAGTGGGAGCAACCAATTCTAAGGGTCGAGATCAATTTTGAGGACCTTAAGTAGAGGTGACCAGTTCTACTGGTCGAATCCAATTCTAAGGGCTTAAGTAGAGATGACGAATTATACGGGTCAAAAATAATTCTGAGGGCTAAAGGTCGGAGTGACGAATTATGTGGGTCAAAGCCAATTCTGAGAGCTTAAGTAGAGATGAATAACTATGCGGGTCAAAGGCAATTCTGAGGGCTTAAGTTGAGCTGACCAATTTTGTGGGTCAAAGCCAATTCTGAGGGCTTATGTTGTTATTTCCTTAGGGTAATTTGGAGACTCCATCGGGGAAATTACCTTGTGGTTCTGCTGGTGTTTTTAGGGAACCATCTAATTTTGATTTTTTTGATTTTCTTTGGGGAAGATGAATTAATACGAGAATTGAATGTTTCCTTATCGAGAGACGTTGTTGGGGATATATTTAAGAATTTTTCTGGGAAGGTAAGAGTTTCGCTGAGGAAGTGAATGTGGTAAAAATTGATTTTCTTGCTGAAAAATGTTCTAAAATTCGTTTGGTAATGTTAGGAATTTTTTGGGGATTTTTCGGGATGTTTTTGCAAGTTTTGGGAATTTTTGTACGAAATTTCAAAGAGGGTACCGACTAGTAGGGTGTAGGAGGTGCCAAACGGCAGTGGCACGGTCTTTTCGACCACCTCGGACAGGTGAAGGGACAGTGCTGGTCGGGTAAATTCCTCTTTCCTCTTGAGACCACTTTTCTTCGATGTCCATTTCAGATATTGATTTTTTTCTAGGGATCTTGCAGGTGACCTTCTATCCCTCGAGGACGATCATGCAGCACACGGGGGTGATTGGGGGAACGCGCGGCTTCATTGTCTACTAGCTTATGATTTTGGCTACTCCTAGTATCGGGGGGAGAGGGTAGTCTGACAGGTGGTGGACGACGAGGTGATGGTGTCACCTACGAGTCCCCCTATCTACATGCGGCGAGAGAGGGAGATGTTAGAGTAAGCGAGGGTGGCAGTGATGGTTAGTGAGCCTTATTCATATTATACTGACATGGTAGTCACCTATGATTACTTGGATTTTGTGTCAAGTTGGCTGGTGTCGCCCAATATATATTACATTATGCCTCTTCCCCCTACGGGCTCTAGTAGGAGCATGAGTCAGTAAGTTGGGTCTTCCCACAATGCGGGTGTGCATCGACATCGGTAGTGATGACGACATCAAAGTTTCATTTTGTGTGATTGGCTCCTAATTCTTACAACATCATATGGTATGACGTAGGGTCGGTGCATATGTTTCACTGTCCCAATGCGATGGATCCGGAACAATTGGGGCTGACAGAGGAGGTTTTTCAGCCAGCGGTATACTTTTCATTTCTTTGTCTTTTGATTTTCGAATTTCTTTCTTTGCCTCGAACTAACTAATTTTCTCTTTTACATTTTTCTTGTAGCACATTCGGGTGTAGACCACTTGGATGAAGGATATTCGGGATTGGATAGCTTCTGCACTAACTCACATTCGAGAGTCGATCCCGGTTTCGTCTTGTCTGGTGTCGTCTGCCTCATTTGAGGAAGGGTCTAGTTCGAGGAGTGGAGGTACATTATCTCGTCCTCGGGGGAAGTGAGCGCGCCACAGGGATGGAGGCTCGTAGGGATATTATATATATATATATATATATATATATATATATATATATATATATAGAGAGAGAGAGAGAGAGAGATAGATAGAGAGAGAGAGAGAGAGAGAGAGAGATTGTAGTTGGGTTCGGACTAAATCCTATTGTATTTTCTCTTCTTCCTGCAAAATCAATGTAACACAACAATATTTATGCAAATGAAGCTTTTGTTAATTTTTTTTTAGTGAAGTAATGCACATGCTGTTTTTACTTTGTTGTTGTGACTCTAAAAAAAAGTAAAAAAGATTTGTGAGAGAACTTTATTTTAAAACAAGATAAGTAAAAACATAGGGCAAAGTGAATTCGGAATTCTTTAAGAATAAAAATTATTTTTATTGAGTTTCTTGATTTTGATAAAAAAGATAAAAGAGGATTTTTTAAAATAGGTGGTTGTCAATCGGCATGTCAATCCAATCCAATCAACCCAAGGCTTTAATTGCACTTTCTTCAATTACTTGGTGGGTTAAGTTTTTCTCCAATTTATACCGGGCCTTTTGTCTTTGGTTGGTGTTTTCCAAGTATAAGTACGGGGTGTGTGTGGAGCATTTTCTTCACACCTACACATTCCTTCTCTTTTTTATTCTTCTTACTTCTTATCTCATCATTGGTGTGATATGGCTCTCACTGGAATTGTTGAATTTTCTACCTACCTCGAAACTTTGGAGGCGATGTGCTCATACAATGTCGACTACGATGCTCTCAACATGCGTCGAGTTTCTTTATGGCTCAACCAACCTATATAGTGGAATATGCTGCTGGCAGTAGTGTAATTTTGGTATCCTGAAGACCATGTCTTTCGCTTTGGGCTGGACGAAGTCTGCCCGACTTATGAAGAGTTCTCTAACATGTTGGGGATAAATCCTAGTGTTGCGGTAGCTGTAGTGACAATTACTGTTGGTGACAATTATTGTGCAACACAAATAAATATGAGAGAAGTAATGACCAAGAAAGAACAAATAAGACGCCAATCACACAACATCGGATATACGTGGTTCAGCAAAGAGATGCCTATGTCCACGGTGGTGCAGTCAGTATTATTTCTCAATATTCTGGGGAATGAGTACAGAGAATACAACTTGTCCTTTGCCCCGGACCTAGGGTTTAATTTATATATGTGTAGGTTAGTTAATGGAGATGATGGATTCCTCCATTTTAGCCATCTTCCCTATAACTTCCCTTCATGGGATCGTGTTCCCCCATAACTTCCCTTCATGGGATCGTGGGGAAATCGGATCCATACAAAAGATGAGGGGCCTGGACTTTGAGCCGCTTGGGCTAGGCTACTCGTCCAAGCTTATAGTGCTAAATTCCGGGTACCCACAATTGCCACTAAATTTGTTGTGCCATGCATGTGGGCCCAACAGATTTAAATGATTATTGCGTTGCAATTTCTTGGGAGTTGTAGAGTCGATTTCTGGCGGCAACCGCTTCGCTTATTGTGGAATATGATTAGATTTTGAAGATTTGTTGGAATAAGGCACATTTCTTTTCGTCATTTCAGTTTTTTCCAGTAATCTTCTATCTTCTGAGAACTCTTGCACTTCGTACCTTCTGCTTCCAATATCCACTCTCGTTGCTTCTTCGTCATTTGACCAGTTCTTCTGTCTTGTAAGTTTCTCGTGCCCTTTGCATTTTCTCTTTGATTTGTAGTTTTTATTGTATTTTCCAATGGCGAATATTGGAAATAGGTCAATCTAGGAGTTTAGAAAATTCTACAACATTCCTGAGTGGGTAGAGATTGAGTGTTGTGCCTCGCCTCCTAGGAACGTTAGGGATATAGAGGATGCCCACTGGATTCATGTTTTGTTTCTCTCCCAGGGGGGACTCAACTTTCCCCCTAATGATTTGTTTTCGCACTTCTTTAGCTATTTTAGTATTGTACCTGCACAATGTTCGCCCAATGTATGGAAAATAATGAACGACGTGCATAGGATAAACCAATTATATGGCACAAGGTTAGGGCTTGCCGAGGTCTGTTTTTGTTATTCCTTTTCTCGAACTAGTTCAGGTGTCCTGTACCTCAAAGCTAGGAGCCCTGATAGGGTATTGTTAGTAAATCTACCTGATTCCCATAAGGACTACTGGCAGGAAGGTTTTCTTGTTAGGAATTGGGAGTTCTCTCCCCAATCTGAAGGGTCGAGGTCTGAGAGGTTCACTGTTCCCTTTTATGGGGAAGAATATATAGGTAGATATTTGTACTGTTGCTTCAATCTCTGCTGGCTTATGATTTTTCTGACTCCCTACTACGTTTTCTTTTACAGCGAGGTCACGGAACTTGGAGCCTGCTCTCAGCGAGGTTCGGATTTCTGAGTTGGTTAAAGCTTGGAACATCAGAGAGCCTTTGGGTGACGGCGAGCATCCCAGATCTGCCGCTTTCTTATTAGAGTATAAGAACGTGGGCTCTAGCTTTATAGCACGGCCTGTGGACAGTGTTCCAGAGTTTGCTTCCTGCGAAGAGACTACTGCCGAGCTAATTCAGTTGGACGAAAAGGAGGGGAGTTCTGAAAGTGAGCCTGCAAGTGTTCTTGGTGAAGGGAGCTCTGATAGTAGCAGCTCTTCCGATTCTGTGGAGGCTTTTGAGGCTCGAGGATCGTCGAGTACTTCCAACAGTTCTAGTGAAGATATGCCTCCAAGGAAGAACCTGATCAGAGATGACGATGATGATGATGATGATGATGATGATGATGACAATGAGTTCCTTGCACAAAGGTCAAAGAAACAGAAGACTGCATTTGGGGTTGTGACTACAGGTTCTCGGCCTTCCTCTCAGGAGCAAGAGAGGAAGAGGAAAGAGGAGGAGAGAAAAAAGGTGGAGGAGAAGAAGAGAGTAGAGGAGAGGAAGAGAAGGGAAAGAGAGAAGGAGGAGAGGAGGAAAATGAAATCAAGGACCAAGGCAGGTCAAGCTTTGGTCCCAGTATCTGCCTTGCCCGAGGGGGCTTCGGTGGCCATTTCTCCTCAACTAGCTCCTGCGCTACTTGAGAGAGCAGTTCTTCCTGCGGATCGCCAGAGGGCACTGGGGTCCGATCAGCTGGCCCTGCAAGCTAGCCAGAGGCTGGCCTTGGTAAAATTTCCTTTCAATTCTCAATTTTTTAACAAGTCTTGATTGTTTTCCCTTCCTGATCTCTTCTTTATTCTTTGTAGTTTGTGATCGAATTCGCTGTGCTCTACCGTTCTCGCGACGAGCTGGTAAGGAGGAACGGTGAGTTGGAGCAGCAAAAGTCTGCTCTAGAGGCCAGGGGTTCTCAGTTGGAGACTGATCTGAAAGCCGCTGATGCGGCTCGAGTTTCGTCTGATCTGGTCGTCATCAATTCTGCCCGCGAGAGGGATAATGAGGTTAAGGAGCTGGGCGAGCTGAGGAAGGCTTATGACCTAGTGTGCTCGAGAAAGCTGGACCTCGCAGAGAAGAACAGGGTTCTGGACGAGCAGCTGGAGGTGGAAAAAGCCCAGGTAGCCACCATTAAGGAGGACTTATAAAACTCTGGGTGGGTTGCTGCTTATGATGATGCTGAGGTTCATATTGGCTACATCATCCGCCTGAACTTCAAGAAGGGCTGGAACAAAGCTCTTTTGACTGCTGGTGTGGCTACTGAGTCTTCCCTATTTGACGAGCATGACCCGGGTCCCAGGCCAACTGTGGACGAGGAAGCTACTGCTCCAACCATCGAGGGTACTGATCTTCCCTTGGATACAGCTCCTGCTGGTGTTCGCCCTGCTCAGGCAACTGAAAGCGTTCCTGTTGATGGGGATAGCTCTGCTACAGCTGATAAGGGGAAGCAGCCAGACACCGCTGGGCAGCCTGAGGTTACTAGTTAATCTTCTCTTAGGATTTTCTTTTGTACTTTTTTCTTGTAAACTCCTAAGTTTTTTCTGCTCGATGTACTTGGTCTTTATTAATGAAATAAGAAGATTCTCCTTTTGTTTACGCTGATCCCTTTCTCTCTTCTATCTTTCTTTTACCTGTAGTTGGTTGATGTGGATGACTATATTCCTGTTACCTCCCAACTGGGTAGGACTCTTGGTCCTAATGCAAGGCCTGCAGTTCGCCAGGCCTTTGCTAGACTTTGTAGGTTTGTTTAGACAAGGAACCAAAAATATAAGGATCAGTCCGAGCTAGTGGCCAAGCTGAAGGACAGGCTCCAAGAGATGGAAGAAATTGGTGCTTCGGTACAAGAAGAAGTCAGTGCACTGAGAGCAAGGTTGCTGGAGGCCACCGAGATTAACTAGGTCGGGGAGTTCCTGCAGCAGGAGAATGAAGACTTGAGGAGGGAGGTCCTAAGGCTTAAGGAGCATTCGCCGAGCACCGTTTTGACAGTTCTACAAGGCTCTTCTTCGTCGCGAGCTGCTCGGCCTCCCCTCCCGCGTGCTGGTAGGAGTGCCAGGGGTAGGAACAGGGAAGTCGAGGAACAGCGTGAGAGGGAGATGGAGGAGCTGCACAGCGATGTTCGACGAGCTTACGTAACTGCTGCTAGGCTCCAGAGGGACGTCACCTGACTACGGCATTTGTTCAAGAACGGTCCTCGGTAAGTGTGGTTCGATGGCTACGATCAAAGCTGACTGGATGCTCCGACGAGACTATCAGAGTTCGAGGAGCTCTCCTTCATCAGAGGGTGGTTGAGTGCCCTCAAAGAGGTGCAGGTCCCGAGAAACTCGATGTTGTGGTATCGACACGAGATGTCCTCCTCCACTCTGATGCCCAATCCATTCAGGAGGGATGATCGATGGATCCCCATTGATGCTATTCCTCGGCAACTATTGAAATTGGACGCAAATGAGGTCGTGGAGGAGCAGTCCTGATGATGGAAAGAGAGATAAAGTTGCTGATTATCTTGCTCGGAGGCTTCTACCTCCTTGAGATTTTGTTACTCTTTTTCTTTTTGATAATTGTAAATTCTTTGGGCGAGCTTTGCCGACTAAACATGTATTATCATTGTTTGTAAATATAAAGGATTAATGAAAAGTTTGAGTTTTGGGCAATTTTGCCGACTAAACGTGTTCATCCAACCCTTTTATATTTTTGCTGCTTCACAATCCTTTTTATTTTGTCATGTGAGTGTCAACCCAGTCCAGTATAAGAATACCATTGTTCCCTCACTTTACCTTTTAGGTTGTGTCGTCACACTTCCTTAGGCCTAAGTAGGGCAATTGGCGAGGACACACCTGGTATTGGATGTCTTCATCCGATCAGGATTTTGTTTAACCAAAGTAGGTTTGATGCCTAAGAATACTCTGTAGGGCTTCATATATTTCCAGGGGCAATGCTAAGAGGTCTGTCGTGCTTCATGACGATGACCTAAGGAGGGGTGTTCCCTTGCTATGTCGACCATTATGCCTGTGATTTGGAAGGGATGCGCAATAAAGTATGACCGTTACTAATCAAAGAGTGATTAACTGAGAGATTTTCATTAGTGAAATGAGAAATGAACTGTCCTTTCACATAACGAATACAATAAAAGATTTAATAACAGAATTCCTAAAAATAGAACTTCTTGAGATTAGCTGCGTCCCATGCTCGTGGTATCTCCCTGCCCTCCATCGTTTCCAAATGATAGGCACCCTGCAGGTTGTCTCTAATTATCTTATAAGGTCCTTCCCAGTTTGGGCCCGGTTTACCGTATGATGACTTCACTGTGTTTCCCAGGACCTTTCTTAGAACATAGTCCCCAACTCTGAATCTCCTCGGGTTGACCCTCTTGCTGTAGTGCTTCGCGAACTGTTGCTGATAGCTCGCAAGTTTCACTAGGGAAAGTTCCCTGCGCTCGTCAGCTAGGTTGAGTTCAGCAAGCAAAGCTTCATCGTTCTAGCCTTGTTCGACAAGGTCGGATCTCATTGTTGGCAATCCCGCCTCTAGTGGGATGATTGCCTCCATACCATATTTTAGTGAGAATGGCGTTTCTATTGTTGCTCACCTAGGAGTCATTCTGTATGCCCATAGGATATATGGTAGCTCGGTTGCCCATGCCCCTTTGGCTCGCTCTAACCGTTTCTTCAATCCAACGATCACTTTTTTGTTGGAAGCTTCAGCTTGTCCGTTGCTTTGAGGGTAAGCCACCGAGTTGAAATGGTGCCTGATCCCATGTTCGTTGCAGAAGTCCTGAAAAGGGACACTCTCGAACTGTGTTCCATTGTCAGTGATGATGGTCCTGGGGATTCCGAATCGAGTGATTATATTCCTCCATACTAACCTCATCATGTCAGCATCTCGGATGTTCGCCAGTGGTTCTGCCTCGATCCACTTGGTAAAGTAGTCAATTGCAACCAACAGATATTTGCGGTTGCCGGCAGCGGTGGGCAGTGGTCCCACGATGTCCATCCCCCATTGGGAGAAAGGTGAGGGGCTGGTCAGTGATTTTAATTCGCTGGCGGGCTGGTGGACCATAGGAGCCTGAAGTTGGCATTTCAGGCATTTGCGGACATATACTGCGGAGTCCTTTTACATGTATGGCCACCAATAGACTTCCTTCATTGCTCAGAAGGCTAGAGACCTTCCTCCAACATGACTTCCACAGATTCCTTCGTGAAGCTCATGAAGCACTGCCTTGACATCGCCTGGGTGGACGCATTTAAGGTAGGGACCGGAGAAAGATCTTTTATACAAGTCGCCTCCTGTGGATAAGTGAAAGCGAGCAGCTTTGACTCTTATCTGGTGGGCAGTTCTCTTGTCCTCTGGAAGCGTTCCGTCCTTTAAATAATCCTTCAAGGGATCTATCCAGCTGGGAGCTGATTCCAATTGGAGTATTGGTTTCGCGTTTGGCAGCTCGCAGTTGCTGTGAATGCTTGGGCCACTGAGGAAATAGATAGGGATAACCCTTTCAAGGATAGAATCAACTGCCGAACTCAGGGCTGCTAGCGCATCAGCGTGGCTGTTTTGCCCCCTGGGAAACTGTTGGATGTTGATCTCTTCAAAGCTCGTCATTAAGTTTTTCACCAGGGAGAGGTAGGCTTCCATTCTTTCATCCTTTGCGTTATAGTCTCCACTTATATGGTTGGAAACTAGTTGTGAATCGCCGAATACCTGCAAACGCTTTTCTCCCAGAGTTTGCGCTTTTTGGAGACCTACTATTAGGGCTTCGTATTCTGCTTCGTTGTTGGAGGCTCCAAATCCCAGCCTGATTCCTTGCTCAAGGACTGTGTTTTCTGGAGTGATGAGAACTATTCCTACCCCTGCCCCCTTTGAGTTGGATGCTCCATCAATGAATAGTTTCCAGCTTTCCACTGTAGCTTGGTTATTTTGCTCTGTTGGCTTAGGCTGGTTGGAGGGCTCTTTGCCTGTGAATTCAGCTATGAAATCAGTGAGGATTTGACCCTTGATAGCTGTCCTTGGTTGAAATTGGATGTCCAACCGGCCGAGCTCGACTGACCATTTAGACAGCCTGCCTGACAAATCTGCCTTCCTTAGGACAGCCTTTAGGGGTGTGATGTAAGGACGATGATCGTATGAGCTTCAAAGTAATGCTTCAACTTTCTCGCGGCTATTACTAGGGCGAATGCAAGTTTTTCCAAGGGTAGGTAACGCTGCTCGGCATCCAATAAGGTTTTGCTCGCATAATAGACGGGATGTTAGATTCCTGTAACTTCGTACATTAGTGCCGAGCTGACAGTATGACTGGATACAGAGAGGTAAAGGTACAAAGAGTCCATTTGCTGTGGTATGACAAGCAGTGGTGGAGTGCTTAGGTAGGACTTGAGCTCGTCCAATGCTCGCGAGCAATCCGAGCTCCACTCTACTGCTTTTCTGCACTTTAAGAGTTGGAAGAAAGGCTTTCATCTCTCGGAGGATTTAGAAATGAAACGATTTAGAGCAGCGAGCATCACAGTGAGCTTCTGTACATCGCGGATTGTGCGAGGAGGTTGCACTCTGTTGATTGCATCAATCTGGTCCGGATTAGCCTCTATGCCTTGCTTGCTGACCAAATACCCAAGAAACTTCCCTGACTTGACACCGAAGGAACACTTGCTCGCATTAAGTTTCATTCGTTACTTCCTGAGGATTTCGAAGGTGCCTGACAGGTCCGAGAGGTGATTCTCCTTCTCCTTGCTCTTGACGAGCATGTCGTCGATGTAGACCTCCATTATGTCTCCCATCTGATTCTTGAACATTTTAGTAACTAGCCGCTGATAGGTTGCCCCTGCATTTTTTAGCCCAAAAGGCATGACCTTGTAACAATATAAACCAACCGTCGTGATAAACGCCATTTTGTCCTGATCTGGGGCATACAAGGGAATCTGGTGATATCCTGAGTACGCGTCCAGGAAACTCATTCGTTCGTGGGCTGCATTGGCGTCTACTAGTTGGTCTATTTTCGGAAGAGGGAAGCTATCCTTGGGGCAGGCTTTGTTGAGGTCAGTAAAGTCTATGCAAACTCTTCACTTTCCATTGCTTTTCGGAACTACCACTGGGTTGGATAACCATTTGGGGAATTGCACCTCCCGTATGGATCCTGCTTCCAGCAGTTTTTTGACTTATTTTTCTATTGCTCTGGCCTTCTCAGGAGCAGTTCGTCGTGCCTTCTGCGTTATTGGCTTGAATGTGGGATCGACGTGCAACTGGTGGTAGACCATATTGGGATCGATTCCTGGCAGCTCATAAGGTTCCCAAGAGAAAATGTCTATGTTTCTTCTGAGTAAGGTTGACAATTCCTTTTGCTCTTGGTCGGTGAGTGACGCTCCGATCAGGAAGACTCTGCTATTGTTGCCTTCCCTAGCCGCCACTTCCACCAGGTCCTCGACGACACGCTCGGAGGGGAGGAGCCTGGTCTCTTCCACTCCAGGCCTTCCATATTTTAATTGCTATTTTCAAGGAATTGCACCTTCCTCCACTTTCTCGCTGGGTTGATCGGCTTTCTTATCTGGCTTTGGTCGGATGGCCGCTATGAAGCACTTCCTTGCCATCGCCTGGTCGCAGTGTATCTCCATGACTCCTCGCTCGGTAACATATTTGAGCTCCTGATGGTAGGTCGAGGAGACGGCCTTCATGTCATGAAGCCATCCCCTGCCGAGGATGGCTTGATACGGTGAATCAATGTCGACCACTAAAAACTCGATCATCTTGGAAATATTTCCAGCGCACATTGGCAGTACTATTTTGCCCAGGGGCATGGTCATTTTTCCAGCGAAGCCGACCAGAGGGACAGTAGCTCCCTTTAGGTCGTCGACGCTCAACTTCAATTTCCTGAATAGGTCGATGTACATTACTTCGGATGAGCTTCCTTGATCGACGAGCAGCTTGTCGATGTCAAAGTTGGCTATCCTGAGTGTAATGACCAAGGCATCATGATGTGGGGTCCTTACTCCCATTAGGTCTTCATCCGTGAAAATAATATGCTTGTTGTAGTTGACGTCCTCTGCTCGCCGACATTTTCCTTACTGTGATTTTGCTGGATCAATCTGAAAAGCTTGCATTACCGCTGTCAGTTTCTTTACCTCCATTCGAGCTGAGTTCCCTTGTATTTGCTTGATGTCAGATACCCCATGGATTACTGCGAATTCATGTCCGGCATCATCCTCTAGCACGTTGTCGGGTTTCGCCTCTCTGTGGGCAGCCACTTTCTCTACCTTCTTTTCCACAAAGTCATTCAAATGCCCAAACTGGGCCAACTCCACGAGGTGGGACTTAAGAGCCTTACAGTGCTCGGTCTTATGCCCTCCCTCTTTGTGGAAAGCGCATCTTAATGCATTATTTCTTTTCGTGGGGTCTTCTCCCATTTTCCGGGGCCATTTGATGAACGGCTCATCCTTGATCTTCGCGAGAATTTTGTAAATTGGCTCTTTGAAGACAGTGTTGACCGCCTGGAATGATTTTGTTACGTCGGGGTTTCCTCCGTTTTGGGAGCCATTCCTACCCCCACTCTTTCCTCCTTTCTTCTGGTTCTCAACTTTATCACTTCCTTTGGTAGTGAGCTTGGCTCGACCGTTTTCTCCTACATTAAGGCGGGTGACATCTTCCACCTTTTCGTATTTCTCAATCCGGCCCATCAGGTCGTCAATGGTCATAGCTTCCTTCTTCGTCAAGGACTGGTAAAGGAGGGAAGAGTTAGGTAACCCAATTTTGAAGGAGGCCACTGCCACCTCTTCCGCGCAGTCCTCGATCTCGTTGAATAACTCCCAGTACCTCTTTGCATAGTCTCGGAGTGTTTCTTGAGGCATTTTCTTCATGGTTAATAGAGCATCCATCCTTTTGGGATGGGAGCTGCTGGTGATGAACCGGACCGTAAAGAGCTCGGCTAGGGATTTAAAATTCCTGATGGATTGGTGAGGGAGTTTTTCAAACCATTTCTGGGCCACGTCATGGAGGCTCAAGGGGAAAATACGGCACATCAGTGCATCCCGGTGATTCCAGAGGGTCATGGCCTGCCAGTACTGCCTGACATGATCAATGGGATCAGTCTTCTCGTCGTAAATCTTGAACCTAGGAATGGTAAATTTCTTGGGAGCCTCTTCCTCTTCAATTTCCCTCGTGAAGGGTGATTTCATTTGGGTCTTGAGGGCTCTCCTGGCAAGTTCTCTAGTCGACCTAGTGCCGCAGTGAGTTGGATGTTGGTCCATTTATCTGCGGACCAGGTTCCGTATGTTCTCGTCGCTGCGAGCAGGACTCTGATAGCGGCGAGCTTTTCTTATTTGTTCGCGGAGGTCATCGTCTGAGTCTCCACCTTTGACCCCTTGATATTCCCGCCTAGGGCTCCTTCCTCGGCTGCGATATTTGCTCGCCTGAGGGCTAGGAGTGCGATAGGGGTGTCTTCTGGTATCAGGATGTAGTCCCTTCTCCAGTCTTTCCAGTCTTCTTTTCAAGCGAGCATTCTCAGCCTCGTATCTGCGAGAAGACTCCCTCTGCTCATGGAGCCTTGCCTCGTATGCATCAATCAATCTGGATATCTGCGTCGACCTTTCTGGTCCTTGACTTTCTTCTGAGCCTGGCCTTTCCAAGCGGGCCCCACGATCGGAACGTCAGACTTCAGACCTAATCCTGCGAGGAGCAGGTGGCTCTTGAATATCTCCTGCTTGAGGAGCATTGCTGCTATGACTAGACATCTTAGATTCTTTTCTTGGCGTGGGCTCTTCTCAGGGAAAGATGAACGCTTCCCACAGACGGTGCCAATTGTAGTGACAATTACTGTTGGTGATAATTATTGTGCAACACAAATAAATATGAGAGAAGTAATGACCAAGAAAGAACAAATAAGACGCCAATCACACAATAATGGATATACATGGTTCAGAAAAGAGATGCCTACGTCCACGGTGGTGCAGTCAGTATTATTTCTCAATATTTTGGGGAATGAGTACAGAGAATATAACTTGTCCTTTGCCCCGGACCTAGGGTTTAGTTTATATATGTGTAGGTTAGTTAATGGAGATGATAGATTCCTCCAATTTAGCCATCTTCCCTATAACTTCCCTTCACGGGATCGTGCTCCCCCATAACTTCCCTTCATGGGATCGTGGGGAAATCGGATCCATACAAAAGATGAGGAGCCTGGACTTTGGGCCGCTTGGGCTGGGCTACTCGTCCAGGCTTATAGTGCTAAATTCCGGGTACCCACAGCAGCTATGCCTGAATTTTCTCAATCCCGTAGGGAGCTGTAATCATGACTTCTCCATATCTCACCTCTGGTAGTTAGGTCACCAGTTATGGGAGGAATGATTTTTCTTCCTGATGTGCTGCATTCTGTGCATTTATAGGATGTTGGTAATGTTGGTTATGCTGCAGCCATTATTTTGGGCTTGATTTCAAAACTGTTATTGTTGACTAGGGAACTGTTGGTGGACACAACTCATAGACATTGCTTCATGTATGGTGTATCGTCTCAATCCCGCGATGGTGATACTGGAGGAGACTTTAAATGGTCTGAAATCCTGGCGAGAAGGTCATTCCGACTTCCTAAGGGGAAACCTCGTAATGTTGTTCATGTGGCTATCGTAGAGATTTCATATGGAGGTCCCTCCTGAATATCCTTTTTCAGTTGTGACAAACTTCTTTTCATGCTACTTTATCACTGTAGGTCTGGACATTGAGAACTGGTAGAATTAGTTTGTGGAGAACGGGGCTCGAGGTTTACGTTGGTTAGTGCCTTGGTGGGGAGATGTTGTCCATATTGAAATTGGGGGAATACGAGTATGTTCGGTTAGTTGGCCTTGGGCAGACTTCTTTTTACTTTCCCTGGCGGCTTCTGCTCTAATTTGACTGGGAACAGATTGTGCCACCTCGAACACTAGACTTCTTCCCTGTGGAGGACTTGACAAAGAGTATGCACATGTGGTTAGGATTTTTATGGGAGAATCGTCTACCATCGACTCGTCCTTCCGTGTCTATTGACAGAGTCTGGTATATTTCTGGGGATCACATGAAATGGTTATGGAGAAAAGTAATTGCCAAGATGCTAGCTGTGGATACAAGACAAAGGTGGTTCGCCATATCAAACACCATGGAGGGAGGTGTTGTTGTTTTCTCTAGGATGGTCTGGGCTTATCGTTTCATAGAGCATCTGCGGCATTCTATTCAGGCAAGGGAGGTTTAGGAACCCCGGGATGTGGATGATGATGGGGGCGGTTTCTCTAGCAGCTATAAATAGGATCACTGGGGTTTTTGTAAAGCTTTTGTAATGGGTATTTCTTGTTAGGAAGGTTAGTTTTATGGGAATAAATTTGGAAGGGTTCTAGTTGGTTTCTGCTTTTGTTTGGTCTTAGGAAAGTAGGAGTAGGTTGGTTCGGGTGTTGTTTGACTCCCTATACGGATGTAATCATAATGAAACAAAGAAAATTTTATTTATATTGATGTGCCTCTTGATGAGTTTTTTATTTATGTTATCTATACCAATCGCTAAGGAATATATAATCCTTTTGTTCATGTATATGTCAAAATGAACAATCATTTTTGGGGACAAAAAAAGAATGGAATTTTGTGAAAAAGAAGGAGGTCATACTCATGTGAAGTGCATGAGCTTCCTATGTACCTCTAGGGATTTTGAAAATTTTTTGAATTTCATTTTTGAAAGTGAAATTCTTAGGGGATCACGCCCCACGTAGTTCTGAGTAGAGGGACATAAAGAATTTTTATTTCGAATACAAGGGACATAAGAAGAGTCGTAGTGCGCCGGGATTTTGAATTATGGTAGAATTTCTTGAGACGGTCTAGGTTGACTGGATGTGCCATCTCTTCCCCATCAAGGTTGGTGAGCATAGTAGCACCGCCTGATAAGATCTTCTTCACGATGTAGGGGCCATTCCAATTGGGTTTGCATTTCCCTCTTGGGTTCCAAATGGGTTCTATGATTTCTTTAAGGGCTAAATCCCCTTCTCGGACACCACAGTCCTTGACTCTCTTGTAAATGAATGCGCTATCCGGTGATGGTATCCTTGTATATGATATAGATCCTTCAGTCTCCTTTTTTCCAATAGTGATAGCTCGTCAAGATAACTTTGATGCCAGTCTTCCTCTCTTACTTTGCTTTTAAGCATAACCCGTAGTGAAATAATTTATAGCTCAAAGGGTAGGACTGCTTCCATGTCGTATACTAGAGAGTAAAGGGTAACCCCAGTAGATGTTCAAACTGAAGTGCGGTAGACCCCGAGGGCGTAACAGGTCTGATCAGCCCAATCTCGATAGTGCTCAGTCATCTTGTTGATGATGGCTTTGAGATTTTTATTAGAGGCTTCAGCTATTTTATTGGTTTGAGTCGGTAGGGAGAAGATTTTTATCTCTGAATCTCATACTCGTCGACAACTTATGTGACTTCTGCCTTAAAATGCAACCCATTATTTGACACCAGCTCATGGGGGACCCCATATTGGCAGATGATATATTTCTTGATGAACTTGGACACTATCTTGGCATTCAAAACTATGTATGACTCGTCTTCGACATATTTAGTGAAGTAGTCAATGGCAACTAGGATGAACTCATTCCCATTGGAGTCTTTAGGTGTAACCTTCCCTATGATATCAATGCCCCATGTGGAGAACGGCTAGGGGAAGTCATGTTATACAATTCCCGCGGAGGCAAGTGCTGGAGGTTAGAAAATTATTGGCATTTAAGACATCTTAGAACATAGGGGTGGAATCCTGAACTATGGTAATCCATTAGTAAACCTATTGAATTATTTTCTAGGCGAGCACATGGCCATTCATGTGGGGTCCGCATTCCCCATTGTGGATTTTTTGCATTATATCTTCAATGTCGGACTTTGCGATGCAGTTTAAATGGGTTCTATCAAATATTCTCTTGAATAGTGCTTTATCATAGACAATGTATTGGGCAGCTAGTTTACGAAGGGTTACTCGGTCTTTCCTGTTAGAATTTTGGGGATACCTACCATGCTTTAGGAGGTGCCAAATATCATAATACCAATAATCGACTATATCTGAATCTTCTTCTATGATGATCTCAATGTGGTAGCAATGGGTTGGTTTATCTTGCTTTTGGACTAGGAAAGATGCCATTATTATTCCTTCGGGCGTGTCAACCATGGAGGCTAAGGTAGCAAGCGCATAGGCTAGGTTGTTCTTGGATCGAGGTAGGTAATGGAAGGTGATTTCTTAGAATTAGGACGCTAGCTCTTCTAAGTGGACATGGAAGGGTATGAGTTTCTCATCCTTGACTTTCCATCTTCTGAGTACTTGACAGATGATGAGGGTTAAATCCCCAAAGACATCTAGGTATCGAATTCCTTTCTTAAGAGAAACTTTGAGGCCTACCGTGCATGCCTCATATTCAATCATGTTGTTGGAGCAGGAAAAATCCAACTTGATAGCAATAGGAGTGTGAGAGTCATTAAGGACAATTAGCAGTATCCCAATGCCATAACCTTTCTTGTTGGAGACGCCATCAAAGAACATTTTCCATTGGAGGTCTTCTTGGGAGGTATAAAGGATAATATCATTCAGGAATTCGTAAATACAGATGTTAGCTTCTTCCATAGGGTAGTTAGTGAGGTAGTCAGAGATGGACTATCCTTTCATGGCCTTATGCGTGACATATACAAGATTAAATTCGGCTAGAAGCATCAACCAACGGCCTATTCGACTGGATTGGGTAGGTTTATCGAGAAGGTACTTGATGGGATCCGTTCGGGATATGAGTTTGATGGGAAAGGCGAGCATATAATGTTGTAGTTTTTGGGTGACCCGGACAAGGGCGACACAATATTTTTCCAAGGCAGTGTAGTTAACTTCTTACCCAACCAACTTGCGACTGGCATAGTAGATGTCTCTTTCTTTGCATTATTCTTCAAGGTATTGGTCTAGCAAATCCCCAACTATTATATCCATTATGGTCAGGTATAGGGGTAGAGGAAGACCAGGCTGCGGTGGTATGAGTACCGAAGGTCGGGTTAGGTATTACTTGATCCAGTCAAAGGCTTCATGGTAAGCTTTGTTACAAAACGTGGTTGAATCCTTTTGGAGGAGTTTAAAGATGGGTTCACAGATATAAGTCAAATGGCTGATGAACCAGCTGATATATTATAATTTTCCAAGGAATTCCCGAACTTCCTGCTCCCTTTGGGGTGGTGGAATTTCAAGTATCGCTTTGATCTTGTAAGGATCAACTTCATTCCATTTTTCACTAATCATGAATCTCAAGAGCTTTCCTTTGGTAACGCTAAAGACACATTTATGTGGGTTAAGTTGCATCTGATATTGTCGTAGTCGCTCGAAGAACTTTCGGAGAGCGATAACATGACCTTCCCTATTATTAGACTTGATAATCATATCATTCATATAGACCTCGACTTCATTGTGTATCAGATTATGGAAGAAGGTTGTGGTGGCCCTCAGGTAGGTAGCCCCTGCATTTTTTCAGACCAAATGGCATGACGGTATAGAAAAAGGTTCCCCAAGGGGTAATGAATGCAGTTTTCTCTTGATGATGTGGGTGCATCTTAATCTGGTTGTATCTGACAAACCCATCAACAAATGACTTAAGGGCATGACAAGCTGGGTTGTCCACAATCATGTCGATATTGGGTAGCATGTAATCATCCTTCGGAGACGCATTGTTCAAATCTCGATAATAAATGCATATGCAAACCTTTCCTCATGAGTTTGGCATGGGTAAAATGTTTGCAATCCATATGGGATATTCGATCACACGAATGAAACCCATGTTCAACTGTTTGACAACTTCGTTCTTAACCTTGAGCGACCATTTGGTACGAAGCTTTTGCAGTTTCTGTTGGATTGGTTTGCATTCTGGGAGATTTAGGATCTCGTGCTGAGTGATATCGAGATCAATGTCGGTCATGTCGTCATTAGAATATTAAAATACATCCACAAATTCCGTTAATAATTCTTTGAGTTGTGTATGCTTATACTCATCAAGGGTGGACCCTATCCAAATCTCACACAGTTGACTACTAGAACCGAGATTAATAACAATAGTTTCATCTTCATTAACTTGAATGTGATTATGTTGTTTGTTATTAACCTTATTTAGATCAATTAATAATTTTTCATTTGTTAAAATCGGCATCATTAAGAGTTTGATTAGAATCAAGACAATAAATGTAAGACATAACAAGATACTCAAAATCTTTGTTCATTTTATTATTGGGAAAAATAACATTGAGAACCTCATCGAAAGAGGTCTCGATTACAAAAAAATAAGGAGGAACAATTAAATAAGGGGAAATAGGATAAACACCAGGGTTGGGTTCAATTTTAGCAGGAAAAACAAGTACAATATGCTAGTTGAGGAGAGGTTTATCAGCAACTTTGATTAGGCAGGATGGATCCGATGATGTAGCGCTTGAGTGGATCATGCATAGTGTGAGCCCCAGTATCTGCTAGTTGAATGAATCTTTAAAGTCACTCCCCTCAGAATGTCCAGCATCAGCTATGGTCTCCTCGAAGAGTGGTTGAACATGATGTTGGGAACTTTCGGCCCATGAGTAGCTATCTTGGAAAAAGATCTCCATTTTAGGTTTCATCTTCTTATCCACATGATCATACCACGGTTCAGGAAAGTCATAAAAGGGGACATCTTCACCCTCTATGATGAATCTTTCGTTCAAGGAATCTCTTGATATGGTCTTGGTGCTTTCTAACCTTTTCTTTAGTCAAGGCTAGCGGATCATTCTGAATTCTTCTGCTGACGGTTGATAACCCAAACCGTAAGGAGGAAAAGCTTTCTATAATATAATGGGTTCAAGTATCCCTTTTTATTATCGTCCCAGCCCCAGTCCAGGCATGAAGTGCATGTTTTTAAATATTTGGATTACATTGACATTGCCATAAGGGTTATACTCTCGACAAACCCTATATTTGAAACCGTCTCCTGCTGGGAGTATAATGGGTTAAACTCGAAAACTTGACAAAAGCATATTATTTATCCCACATTGTATTTCAAGTACTGGATTACTGGTTCTTGCATTCTTGGCAGTGTTGTGGTCACCTACGTTGGTGATGACCCATAAAGAAGATACACCATTGATACTATGGAGCCATAGTCATCCAAGAAACATATTGAAACAAGTTTGGATATCGATGACTCGGAATTCAACAACAGGATTTATAGTCCCAAACCCTATTGAAAGCTTTATTAGTCCAATCACTTCTCTATGGGTATTATCGTAAGCGCGTACTGCGGCAGAGGTTGAACCAAGGCGCTCACTTTTAGTCCCAAACAATTACGAATCCTCAATGGGCAGGCGTTAAGAGATGATCCATTATCGACAAGAGAGCGGGACAGTCTTTCCCATGACTTCGACGGAGATATTGAGAGCATAGTTATGATTTGGCCCACTCTCAAGGATTTAATCTTCTAAGAAAGAGAGAATTCTAGTGTAGGTTAGGGATCCGACCAAATTCACTAATTTTTCTGGCGTAGTGGAAGGAGGAACGGTGGACCCGTTGAGTAGTTTGATTAAGGCATTCTAGTGTAGCTTGGAAGACATAAAAAGTCCCCATAAGGTGATGTTAGCTTGGGTCTTCTTCAATTGATCGAGTATCTTCCTCTCCTCGAGGGTCATTTTTAGCATAGAAAGATTCTCAACGCTTTTTCCTTTGTTGATCGTAGATGGTTGTAGGTTTGGGACTAGGTAATGCCTCCCTGATCTAGTCATATGGTTCATAGAAGAGGGAAAAAATAAAAAAAACATGTCTCTTCATCTATCTTAGGTTGGTCATCCACCTTGTTGATTTCTCCTAGAAACTCCTCAAATGATATCATTACACATATGTTGACTATTGGGCTAGTCTTTTCTAGATTTTTCTCCTCATCTGAATTATCGAATTCGTCCCCCCATCCATTGGCAATGACATCATCCTTCCATAAAAAGTCAATACACTTCATAACCTCAAATTCCTCTTCATATAAGTCCTCCCACTCAACGAGGAGTTGTAGAAGTGAAGGGACCAGGAGCCCTTATAGTTTTAAAGCATCAAGTCGCTCGAACATATTGTAAATATCACTAATCTGTCAAAATAAGTCTGTTGTGATCTAGACAACATCATCTAAACTGACTTCATCAGTAGGTACACCCAATTTTCCGATTCTCGGGCCTAATTTTGAGTTTCCAATAATAGTGTATTGAATCTCTAGCAGTCAATGGTCATCTGGGATGGAAATTTCTACCCAAACTCTAGGAGTTGGTTCAACACTATTGACAATTCCATATCTTTACCTATAAAACGAGTATGAACAACAATGCATGCTCTAGTAAAGAGTGACAGAGTCTGATTGGCAAAATAGGTAGTATGTAGGAGAAAATATGGACAAACTTGGAGAGGTTTAGGAGAAGATATGGGTATGATGGGTGATTTACTGGGTATGATCTGGGTAGATGGATCATATTATGACTCTTCCTCTAGGAAGACGGCATTCGCATGACTTAGGAGCGGATTGTGGGTAGTGCTTGGTTTGGGATTAGTTGGTGGGGCGATGAATATCTGATCAATCTAGCCTTGGATCACATTTCGAAGGTGGAAACATTGGTCGGTGGCATGGACGACAGTTTGATGAAAGTCATAATGGGCATCTAGTTTGAAATTTTTGGGAAGTGGGTTTGGTAATGGACGTGGGTCCAATGGCTTGATAAGGTTTCGGCTTAAAATGGTGTAAGGAAAAATTTCCAATTGAGTCTATTTGTAGTGTTGGCTTAATTTCGGACAAAACTTATTGAGGCATATGATAGTCTTTATTATATCCTTTCAAGCCTATGACGTTTGAGTATAAGATGTGGTGGCCAAGATATTGAAGATTACATCATTGGCGATTTAAGTGCCAAGCTTTTACGTCATCAACATTTTGATTCCGATGTCTCTAAAGGTATGAATGCATTTAATATATAGAGAGACTTGATTATTTTTTATGGGTGTCTTTTTATAAAACTTTTGTTATAACTTCTTTTTTATAATTTTCTCAAAAAATAATTTTAAAACTTTGCATAAAAGTTTCTGGGCTTAAATTCATTTTGGGTTTTTTCTGAAATGTCATTAGAATGAAAAAAAATTCTCGTTCGAACGACTTATCTAATGAGATTTTCACTATTTTCTTGTTAGAAGTTTCGTTCGAACGACATATCTTATGAATTTTGTCACTACATTTTCATTAGTAAACTCATTTGAACCATGTCGTTCGAACGACATTCAGAAGTTGTTTGAACGACCGATGTTAGTTTTTGAGAGTTTTGCTTAAAAAACTTCCCACTACTTTTGTACCAGCTTTTAAGACTTTGTGTAAAGTGCGAATGTGTGATAATTGATTTAAATTAAATTTGCAAGTTTCCAAGTACCCCTTATTTAATTAGAGTCCCTAAACATGCATCTAAGGTGCGTGTGTTAACCCATAAATAAATAAAGTATGTGACACAAAAATATGCTGAGACACAGATTTCAAGAAAAAAAACCTTTTGGGTAAAACCTTAATTTCACTATGAATATATAAATCGCAACTTATAATTACATAGAGAAATCTCAATGAATAAACACGCAGCCAACCCACAAAGGTTGAATAATAGCAAAGCTTGTGTTCTAGGGTTCCAAAAGATTCACAAAAGTAATTGGGATTTTTATGTGTGAATTAAAAAGATGTTTGGCACATCAAAAAATGAAGTCTTGTTGTGTTTGAACTCTTAGAAACGTTTTCTCAAAGACTTAAAAAATACACCATCGAAATAGGTATATATATTGGAAATATGAGTCGGTGGTAAAAAAATCCAAACAGATCTGATCGAGTTTATCTCAGGCGGACCGGTCCGGTATGGAGGCAGATCGGTCCGACCTCGGATCGGTTCATTTTTTCAAAGGGTCTCTTCGATTCGGTTTCGATCCAGGGTTTACTGGTGTAAAATGGATCGGTCCGATATGGAGGCAGACCAGTCCAGGGGCGGATCGGTTCTTTTTTAAAATAGGCGGACCGGTCCGGTTTACCAGAAAATAAAAAAAAAACTTTTAAAAGCCTCATTTTGCTTGAAAAAACTTACTTATGATTTTTATAAAAAAACATTTCATAAAAATTTCCCAATACTAAGTATGAAACTTTAAGGGACTTAGAAACAAAACTTTACCGAGTTCATTCTCGTAGAGGTTATGATGTTCAAGACGCTTTGATATTCGGATCCGTTGATGTAGATGCGATCTTGAATTTCTTCAACGGTGTAACGGCGTACGACATACATATTGACAATGGACAAAAATGTCCTTACAAATCTCCCCCTATGTCTATGCCGGTACATACATAAAAAAATATCTGAATTATCAACTAATGACCTATACAAATCTACCCTCCCATGAACCCTATAGATGGAAAGATACAAATGTTTAAATGTTCATCGTTTGTTCTTCAATCTTCAACAATCGTCAAAGTTCAAAGCTTTTCTCATCAGGGTGTGCAACATATTGATCTTCAATATTCGTACCTACACACATGAGACAAAGTAAATACCACGTGACATATCGAGATTGAAATGAGATAAACGTAAATACCAATTTATGATAAACATAGGCTAAATCTCAAAAACTCCCCCAAAATTCAAACTCCCCCATAATATGATAATTCTTTCTCCCCCTTTTTATGATGTCCCCAAATAGAAAAATGAGTAGAATGAATCAAATAAGAAAAACCGGGGTGTCACGGTACACAAAGTAGGGCATCAAATAATATGGTAAACGTGCTCTTGCAAGGAGATGCTCAAAAATAAATGCCCAAACTATTTTTGATTTTTCATTTTTTTTATACAAAGATAAGCTACATTTGAAAAAAAATATGCTACAAAATCACACCATGGATTTAGACTCAAACAACCAAGTCATGGAAATGGAATGAATGGATGTGAACACATTCGATAGGTAAATCAACTCAATCAATCATATGTGCACGATGCATATGTGTTCCCCTAACGAATGAACATCAAAAGTATCCTTAGGTGAAAATATTGTTGAATTTAGATGACATCGACTTATGCAAATCAACAAATCAAAGTCAAAATAATTTCCACCCCAATAACATCCAAAACTATTTGGCGCATATTCAAGCATTTCAAGGACGTGCAACCCAGTTTTAAATTCTCCAACCAAACTCCCTCATATATACTTACTTTTAGAGGTAATCTAAATTCTAAAACTTTGGAGAATTGGTCCAAAAACCTAAATGGCCCATAATTTGGCATTAATTTCTTTTTATTGCCTTTAAATTTTTCGGGATCTTTTAAACTTCTTTGGACCCCGGATAATATAATTCCTCCATTTTTAGGTCCAATTTAACGGTGGCTTAGTATTCGCAAAGGCAAAATGAACCTTTTGCAGCCCTTCCCCATTTTCAAACAAAACACACAAACTCACAAAACGGTTTTTATATGCACAATTTCCTTATCAAAATTTATCGTGCTTGGTTCGTTTTAAGGACATGATTGAAGTGAAAACACCCAACCAACATGTGATAAGACAACCAAAATAATCAAACAAATCCGTGCATGTGTGCAATAAAGGAAACATGAGTCAAACATGTAGGAAGTAACACTTAATTAAATCTTAATGACTCCAAACATTATAAAGCACAAGGATGAATTTACATATTGTCTCAAAACACTATCAAATAGTCACATGAAAATAATGTAATGATGTTGTGACTCGGTCATCCTAAGTGTTTATCCATAAAAGGTGCAAACAAAATATAAAAATCTTTTAGGATTTTCAAATTTGACCAAAAAAAATGAATGGACACTAAAAAATAGAAAATCTTTTTGCATTTTTCAAAATTTTCAAAAAACAAAAATTTGTACAAAAATGATACATACTAGCAATAGGCAAACAATGTCATCGTGAAAAAACATCCTATGCTAGTAAATAAGTCAAACCTCAATCATTAGGTGCGGAGGGGTTTTCCAAAGGTGGTGACAACTTATGAAAAAACACCATCAATTCTTGTGAAGTTTTGACTAAAAACTTAACTTGCTCACCTAAATGTGCAAACTCTCTCATGTAGTCTCCGGGAGCATGTAAAGTATCATGTGTGGGTGCATGTGTGACAGAAACACGTGTAGAAGCAAAACGTGACACATACCACAACTTAAAGAAAAATTCCCTAAGATGTCCTCTTCTTTTGCAATATGAGCAAACATAAATAGGCCTACGAACACCTCTCTCAAAAACTCTAGGACACACTCTCCTAATAGGAATGGGACGTCTAGGTGGGTTAGGGTGAGACTCGCGTGAATTAAACACTAAAGTGGGAACCGGCTCGGGTGCTAATTGGGAAGTAGAAGCACCGTCATGACTTATTCCTAACTTCTCACCTTTACCCTTATGAACCACCTTTTCAACTTTCTTAGGTGCGTTCACAAAATTGACTTTGACCTCCCTGGCACGTTGGGATACACGTGTCGTCATACTAGACAACGTATCGGTCAAATCACACTTTTTCTTTCTCAAAACCTCCTTATCTTTCTCCAAATCTAAACCCCAAGACCTAAATCCCTATTATACTTCTTTGTTTTCAAGGTCTCGGTGTACAAATCTCTAAAATATTTTTGGATCTCACTTTCATCTCCACTTTCACTCTCACTTTCTCCCTCATTTGAAGTGCTCAAATCATCACAGCATCCAGACTCAGACATGGTGATAGTTTCAAATTGGGGTAGCCAAATTTTGTAATTTTAATTTTTTAACCGCGTTCGTACCCTCATGTGTCAATTTGAAAACATCCCAAGCCTATTTAGACGTGGTGCACGTCATAATTCGACGAAACTCATTAGGGGAGACAGCTCCAGAAATAGCACTCAGACCACGGGAATTAAAATTGGACAATTTAAAATCATCTTCAGTCCAGGCTGACACGGATTTTAAAGTGGTGATGTTATTAACAGTGATCGTGGGAGGAGTCCAACCATTTTCGCAAAGCAACCAAACGCCCTCGTCAATAGATTTTAAAATCGATTTCATACGAGCTTTCCAGTAGTCATAATTAGACCCGTCAAAAATAGGCATCTAATTATATAAGTGCTCCATAGGAAAAAATGCGAATTTTTCACAAAAAAAATCAATATCACACGATTTGGCGAAAAATAGGAATACGCGATAAATTAGCGTAACCCGCTCTGATACCAATTTGTAATGTGAGAATGTGTGATAATTGATTTAAATTAAATTCGCAAGTTTTCAAGTACCCCTTATTTAATTAGAGTCCCTAAACATGCATCTAAGGTGCATGTGTCAACCCATAAATGAATAAAGCATGTGACACAAAACTACGTTCAGACACATACTTCAGGGAAAAACCCCTTTCGGGTAAAACCTTTATTTCACTATGAATATATAAATCGCAACTTACAATTACATAGAGAAATCTGCAATGGATCAACTTGCAGCTAACCCACAAAGATTGAGCAATAGCAAAGCTTGTGTTCTAGGTTTCCAAAAGATTCACAAAAGTAATTGGGATTTTTGTGTGTGAATCAAAAAGACGTTTGGCACATCAAAAAATGAAGTCTTGTTGTTTTTGAACTCTTAGAAACGTTTTCTCAAAGACTTAAAAAATACACCACCGAAATAGGTATATGTATAGGAAATATGAGTCGGTGGTAAAAAATCGAAACAGATCTGATCGAGTTTATCTCAGGTTGACCGGTCCGGTATAGAGGCGGATCGGTCCGACCGTAGATCAATTCGTTTTTTCAAAGGGGCTCTTCAGTTCGATTTTGATCCGGGGTTTACTAGTATAAAGCGGATCGGTTCGGTATGGAGGCGGACTGGTCCTGGGGCGGATCGATTCTTGTTTAAAATAGGCGAACCGGTCCGGTTTACCAGAAAATAAAAAAATCTTTTAAAAGCCTCATTTTTCTTGAAAAAACTTACTTATGATTTTTATAAAAAAACATTTCATAAAAATTTCCCAATACTGAGTATGAAACTATAAGGGACTTAGAAACAAAATTTTACCAAGTTCATTCTCGCAGAGGTTATGATGTTGAAGACGCTTTGATATTCGGATCCGTTAATGTAGATGCGATCTTGAATTTCTTCAATGGTGTAATGGTGTACGACATACATATTGACAATGGATAAAAATGTCCTTACACTTTGGGAAAAACTTTTCCAAGCAACTTTTTTTAGACTTTAGAGAGGATTACAGATAAAATATTCTTATTCAAAAAGTTCCATTTCGTGTGTTGATTTTTCATGATTTAATTTCTATCAAAACATAAAGTTTACACCCATAGTTTTGTATGATCCAAGTTTCTTAATATATTATTGTTTTGAGATCATCAAGTTGGCACCGGGTTTTATTCTCATCCCAAAAAAGAATATTTCCTATGAAGGAGTCAGTATTTGTTGTGATTTTTATGGTGTGCATATGGAGAAGAGGAATTCGTGTGTTTGACGGTAGCTGAGCCCCATCGGTGGATTTTGAGATTGTGATGGATTCTGAAGTTATCAACTAGGCGAAGGTCGAAGAAGGATTAAGCATCAAGGCTTGAAAGGCGAGTCAAAGAAGTAAGTATTTTGTCTTGTTTATGTAAAACCATACCTAGTGGAATTATTGGCTGGGTCATCCGAGGTTTTTTCGTTGTGGGTATTCCTCGTGCATATCAGCGTTGTGTGATTGTTCTTATTTTTATCTTGCTAAAATAATTTAGATGCATGTTTAAGTGTAAAAAGATAAAAATTGGTTTAAGCACAAAATTGGTGTAATTTCGGTGCTAAATTAAGTTTTAGTAATTTTAGTTTAATTTAATTCAAGTTGGCATAATTAATTTGGCAAAATGCATGCAAAAGTTTTTTTTGGCATAATTTAAAACTTAAATTGAATTAATTTTTTTAAGTGAAAGCTTAAATATTTATTTAATTTAATTTAATTTCACTTTAATTCTGAAAGAAATTAAAATTTTGTTTAGAATTTAAAATTTGGGTTATTTCGAGGACCATTGTAAGGACACAAATTTCCAATTGAGTCCTTTGTAGTTTTGACTCAATTCTGGACAAAAATGTTTGAGTCATAGGATAGAGTTATTGACCATCGTTCAAGCCTATGAGATACTAAAGTTGAAGACGTAGCGACCAAGTTCATAAATCTTCATTAAATGTCGTGTTTGTCGTGCCTCGTTTCTACGTCATCAACATGGTTTCATTTCTCATAAGGTATGAATTCATTTTAATATATATATATATAGGAGCTCGGAACAATATTTATATGGGTGTACTTTGTTTTAAATCGTTGTTTATTTTCAGAAAGTTTCATTAAAACTTTAAAGTAAAGTTTCTGGGCTAAAATTCAAAATTCAAACATTCTGGAAGTTCGTTCGAAATTGTCGTTCGAATGAGTTTGTCGTTTGAACGAGAATGTCGTTCGAACGAGCTTGCCAACGATTTCCCACATTGGCCACTGGAATGTCGTTCGAACGATATTTCTAATGAGTTCACACTGGAACTTCGTTAGAAGGCTCATTCGAACAAGACTTCGTTCGAATGAAAATCTCATTCGAACGAGTTTTGGCAGGAACAGTTAATTTGGCAGTTTTGAGCAGTTTTTCCCACTTTCCCACTTCTTTTCCCACTAACTTTTTACTTGATTTATTAAGTGTGGAAACAAACTTTTTCTTTTCAACTTTTTCATATCCTACAACCTCCAAGATAGAGTTTTAGAGCAAAAATCAAAGTAGAAAAAGTTCATGTTTAAAGTGTTAATTCTTTCAAGAAAATCCTTAAAACACTTTTGCTTACACCCATAGTTTGTTTATCCAAGTTTATATATATACTTTTCTTGGAGTTTGGCATCGGTTTTTATCTCTACCATTTGAAGAGAAGTTTGGATTTACTTGTAAATCCCACAAAGAAGAAGTTTGCATTAACTTACCCACTTGGAGAAAGGCTCCTTGTGTAATACCCCGTATTTTTATACTATATTTAATTTGGGGATTTAATTAATAAAAATCCGGAAATTAATTATGTTATAATTATTAACGTGACTAGAGTTAGTAATTATGGAAAAATTGTTGAATATTACTAATGAGCATAGTAATATGTTATATTGGTTATATTTAATGTCATAAGTGAATTAAATGACTATTTCGGAAAAATTAAGTCGGGACGTGCTCGTGTCGCGTCGGGACTAATTATGTTAATTAAAAAGTGAATATTTTATAAGTTGTCCGTATGGTCGTTTTGAGTGCGCCAACGCGTCCGGAAGGGTCGAGATAGTCAGAAAAGTGTACCCGGGGGTTTAGTTTGGGTCTCGGGATGTTTTTAGGCTTAATTAGTGACCCGGGAGGGCGTTTTGGTCATTTTACATATTAGGGTAATTAAACCCACGAATTTCAGCCATCCTTAGCAGCCATTTAAGTCAGCCTTTCAGGGTTAGATCATTCAGAACCCTAAGATGGCTAGTGGAGAAGAGAGGAGAGACCTTGCTAGGTGATTCAAGGCCAAAAACACCACCTTTTGCACCACCGTCACCACCAACGCGTAAATCGCGAGGAGGAGAACGCGGCCACACCAATATCAGCAGGAAACCAGACCTCTGAAATCCCAGGCAAGTGTTTAACTTGCGTATTTTCGTTGGTGCAATAATCATGTTAGTGTAGGAATGATTAAGAGTATAATCCATGAAAGAAAACCCAATTTTAATAGGGATTTGCATGTAGAAATCATATGAACCTTATTCTGGAAATTAATATGTGAAGTAGATGTTTAACCCACGAAATTATGATGATTTGTTAGAAGGAATTTCTGGAGAAAACTGATTAGAACAAAGGTTAAGAAAACTGTAGGGTTCTTGATGATTAGATGAAATATTAGGTTGTTTAACCATGTTTATTGATGTATATACGCATGCTAATCGTTAAAGATACCTGGAATTATGTTAGGATGTTAACAGTAGACTTTTTGGGTCAATTAGAGTTGGAAAATATGAGTTTTGATGAAGAAACTTACGCAATCCCGTCACTGCAATTTCTGCAGAATTTTCACAGACCTGCTCGATCGATCGATCGACCCTAGAGCGTCGATCGATCGAAGGTTCGATCGGTCGACCCCCAGACGTCGATCGATCGACCCTCCCTGGCAGCCTATTATTTCCCTTGTTTAATTAGTTGAATTAATTTATCGTGAAATAAACCTTGGGCTTTCTAAATAAAATGATTTGGGAGATATTGAGGACCAGTAGGGTATATGGACCTATGTTAGAACCTTTAATCTTCAACGAGGAGGGTAATTATGGGATATTTACTTTAGGTTGTTAGATTTATGAAACTTAAGGGTGAGGTGAGTAAGAGAGTTACGTTGGAATCAAATAAAGTTATTTACTGAAATTTTAGATTTGTAAGGTTATAACCCATGAGTATTAGGTAATGAGTGAGAAAACGCTTCGAGTTAAGGTTAGAGACGAAACCTTATACGTAATCATAATGATGGGAAATTAAAGATAAATGTTATGACAATGGGTTACGAGAGAAACCTATATTAATATAATGGAATGGGTATCTTTATATATTGTGTGTACATATATTATATTCATGTGAAAAACGTACCCGCGCTACTTGCTATCCCTGAGGTTACTGCGCTGGGACAATCGTATCCTGTGATGCCTTTGGGGGATAGAGATCCTAGGTACGGGCTATTAGATTGATAGTCGGACGGTCCTAAGAGACGTGTGGGTATGTACTGACCTCTTGGACTTGGAATCTATGCTTCGCCTCAACGTTGTTTTTGTTTATGTTAATACAGTTCGAGAGCGATTCCGAACTTGTATTCCCTTTGTGTGAACGATACAGGGACTGGATAGCAGAGTATGCCCGCACCATAAATTAGTTGGGGTGCTGTTGTATATATATATTATTCGAGTAGTTAATATATATATATGGTGATAAACTTTAATATGCCTACTATAATGTGTTAAGTGGGACTTAGTTGTTGACGCAATTATAAATATTTATTTTGTGAAAATATGAGAAGACACTGAGAAACCTTATGATTTAATGAAACTAAAACGAGAGGAGTACTTCAGATTGAAGGTATATTTTTATAAAACATTGTCATCGTCCGGTTTTGTATACATATGAATAAGTTAAGATAAACGAACCATTGGGAAGGTTAGTACGATAGGAGTGCACATTAGAAGAGAGGTGAGTATTTCTCAAGAGAGAGACGAACTAATATGATGTTGCATTGGCCTGTATTCATTTAAATACTTGCTTAACGTATTTTAAAATCAAACACACTTTCGGGCCCTGACCCGTTTCCTTCTCTCTCTCTCTCTTGTGTATATATATATGTATATTTTCAGGTGCCCAGCCACAGGGGCGTCTTGCTTAGGATTCTTTGAGAAGAACGAGCTGCAGCTTAGGTGGGAGTTTCAGGTCCCTTGAGTAGACGGCTTCTGTCATTGACTCCACTCTTATTACTCTCATTTATGGGGCACGTGTCGCCCTTTTCATCATTTCATTTATTGTTGGGGATTTTTATATTTCAGTTATTCCAGTATTGTTTATGCGATTTGTTTCAGGATGGTTTATGATTTTAGTTTTATATTATTGACATTCGTTTGGTGAATGTATGGTTTTATTTAAATTTCGTGGTGTGATTCTCCATTGTAGAAATGTTGTTTTGTATTAATAAAAATCTTTTCTTTAATTAAAATTTGGAAGTTCGTATAAAAAATGTTTTTTGACACTTAGCTTAATTATTTAGGGTGTTAAATTGGAAAATTTTATTTTTTATCGACAGTGATGCTGAGAATGAACCAACTGTTTACCTTGATTTAATTTAATAAAGGAGTGATCGCCCGGTATATAAATTAGGCGGGGTGTCACACCTTGTTTGGGTGACGGTGACCAGAAAAAGTCCGATTAGTGGATTTCGAGACCGCGGTGGAGATCCGTGGTTATTCGCTAGGAAGAGGTGTATACAAGAATAAGCATCGGGTCTTGGACGGAGTCAAGTGGAGTGTTGTAAGTCTTACTGTCTGGTATTTGTAAAACCGTACTTAGTGGATTTGAGGCTAGGGCCATCCGAGTTTTTTTCCATTGTGGGTTTTTCCTCGTACATCGCGGCGTAGTGATTCATTGTTTATTTTATCTTTCGCAATACTCACGTAAAACGCATTCTTAGGTAAAAAGATAAAATTTGGTTTAATCACTACTTATGTTTAATTTGGTGCTACATAATTAATTGTAATTGGGTAAATGTCAATTTAATTCAAGTTGTCGCTTATTTGATAAAATTGGTTTGACCTAACTTGATAATATTGAAAATATGAGTTAGGAAAATTTCTAGGACTTGGGTTAAATTAATTGTGTTTAAGTGAAATTAAAATTGTGTGCGTGTATTTATTCTTATTTCACTTGGTTTAATTTTAATTTGAAAAGAAATTAAAATTTATTAATTTGTTTAATTGAACCATCATCTTTCGCTTTCGCATATATTTAAACGGAAATTATCTATTTGTAGTAATAATAATTTAAAAATTGGGGGTCTCGTGTTTCAACATTTGGTATTAGAGCATTGAGTCAGAAAGACTCACGTTTTCAAATTGGTATCAAAGCAGGATCGCTAAATTATTGCGTTTAAGATCCATTAAATATTTTTGGCTAAAATTGAATTTTCTCCATTCTCAAAATTTTCTATTTTCGATGGTTCTAACTACGCGTATTGAAAACCGGGAATGAAATCGACACTAAGATCTATCGATGACAGAGTTTGGTTATCCGTTGTTAATGGGTGGTCCCCACCAACACATTTAATAGATGATGAACGTGTTCTCAAAGCGGTCGATAGATGAAGTGAAAATGAATTTAAACTTTCAAATTTTAATTCCCGTGCTTTAAATGCCTCGTTTAGCGCGGTCACACCAGATGAGTTCCGATACATTATGACGTGTGAAACCGCTAAAGAAGCTTGGGATATTTTACAACTCACTAATGAAGGTACAAGTGTCGTAAACGCTTCGAAACTCCAAAACCTCACCACTCAATTTGAAACAATCAAAATGAATGAAAAAGAAACTTCTGATGAATTTTATGCTAGACTTTTCGATATTGTTAATTCATCTTTTAATTTGGGAGAGAAAATACCCGACAACCGAATTGTAAAAAAAAATTTAAGGTCCCTACCCGATAGATTTATTCCAAAAGTGATCGTTTTAAATTCATTACCAACTTTAGCCTCTACGAAATTAGAAGAGCTTGTAGGTGATTTACAAACCTATGAACTGGACATGTTTCCCTCTAAAACTGAAAAGAAAATTGAAAAGGGCATTGCTTTAAAAGCCCGAAAAGAGGAAAAATAAGTAGTAGAGAGTGATAGTGAAAGTGACTCGGAAGACATGGCTATGTTTGCTAGGAAATTTTAAAAATTTCTTAAACTTAAAAAAGATAAATTTAAAAATGATTTCAAGAAATTTGAAACTTCTAAGCATGAAAAAGTCGAAAGGATCCCTTAAACTCCTAATGAAAATATAAATAGGGACGAGTCAAATAGGTATTTTGGGTGTGAAGGGTATGGCTATAGGGCTTCTGAGTGCCCCACTAAATTAAGGAGAGAGGGTAAGCAACATATTTCTTTTAATGCAGGCCTTAGTGATAGTGATCATGAAGAGGGACTCGATTCCCCCACTAAGCCCAACTTTGTGGCTTTTATGGCTAGTCATGTGAGCACCGATAACGAATCTTCCCATAAAGATATTCAAACATATGACACTTCCGTGGTCAAAGTTTATGATTCCCTTATTTTTTATTGTAATGAGAGTGAAGAAGAAAGAGAGAGTGAAAATGAAGAAGAGGTTGATGTGAGCGAATTTCAAAATGCTTTTCAAGAACTTTATGAAGAATCTATTAAATTAAAAAGAGCTGCTTTGAAGTTAGAAGCGAGTTTAAAAGAGTGTGTCAAGGTCGTTGATGATAGTGCGTTAATGGAAGACCTTAGGACACGAGAGAGAACTCTTCGAGAGAAGCTTGAATATGTAGAAGGCGAGAGAGATAGCCTTAGAGGTTTAATGGAATCCTTGAAAAAGGAGCTTCTTGAGTTTAAAGAGAGAAATGTTTTATTAGAGTCTAATATTTTAGAATTTAAAAATAAATTAAAAGACTCTAGAAAAGTCAAATGATTTGGAGTGTAGGTCCGAAAAACTAGATAAAATCTTAGGCACGGTCCAAATCAAAAATAACACTTGTGGTTTAGGCTTCGATACTTGTCTTGAATCTACTCATAAATCCAAATCCAATGTTTTAGGAGAATCACATAAGAAAGCTTTTAGAGATAACTCCTTTGGTAAGTCTTTTTGCCGAGTCTTTAAGTTCACACATTGTGGAATAAAAGGTCATCTTAAGAAATTTTGTTTTGATCTTAAACGAGTTCCTAGAAAATCCAAATGTAAGGCAAACGAGGTAGCCAAGATTCCTACACCCATAGATCGTCATTCATCATTAGTTTAGGTTATGAGATCCGACTTGGTATCTTTACAAGATAGGGTTTTTGATTCTCATTTACTATCACGTGCTTCCTCACTTGCTAAATCTAAAGGTTGAATGTGTTAGTTTTCTTTGCATACTCTAGCTTTTTGTGCTTCATATTATATATCATTGCTAGGTGTATGCATGTTTAATCATTTTCTAGTCCATGCTCCATGTTTAATCACATACTAGAATTGTGATTTTTGTTTATCTTTTGTATTATATTTCTTTCATTTTTGTTTGCATTAAATGAAAAATACAAAAAGATTTTTGTTTATCATTTAGGTTTTTATCTCTTGGTAATTTAAGCTTAATGAAAAATTCAAATGATTTTTGTTTATCTTTTGAGTATATATTTTTATTTTTTGGTTAAAAAATTTCAAAAACTCAAAAATATTTTATTTTGTGTGTATTTTAGTTTGACCCACTTTATGTGGCATATACTTGTGATTGAATCTCATCTTATTCGCTCCCATGTGGCTAGAAATTTTGGTTTAGATTGTCAATTCTTATTATGTTCTTGACTATGCTTACATGGAGTAGTTGGATTTTGTGTTGATTAAATGGATTCTATTTTTTATATGCCTCTCTTCACACATGCACGAGCTAATTTGAAATTTTAACTTCATATGTATATTTGAGCTTTGTGAAGTGTTCTCCTACCAATCTTGTCATCTACATATTTGTGACCTAGGAGGACTAGTGCATGTCAAAATTCGTTGCACGTGAGATTTGTGAGAAATAAAAAATGATAAATATAAATGTGCACGGGAAGGGCTCCGAAAGGATTTATTATCCTTTGCGAATAGTAAGCCACCGTTTATTTGGACCTAAAAGAAATACGTGGTTCAAAGGCCTAAAAAAAATATGGCATTAAAAGAAAAATAATTTGCCAAGGCTTAATTTGTCTGTTTGATATATTCATTCAAATATATATGCTTATTGAGGGAGATTGGATGGTATATCAACGGTTTGCACAATTTCCGTTTATCCTAGTTGTACTTTCAATGTCATGACTCTATTGGTTTGTAGAATCATCAAAAGTCTAGGCTTGTATGCATTGTGTATGTTTGTTCATTGAGTTCAATATATATTGTCACATGAGGTTATATTCAAATGTGATGCAGTTTTCAATCAATTGAGAACTTCATGAACATGCTTTAAGTGATTGGGTCTAAATTTAATTGTTGCTAGTTCACACCCCAACACTTCCGTTTCCATATGACACATTTTTTGCCATACGAGTGTGAAAAGATTATCTTTGTATGTGACATTTTGTGTTTATATATATATATGTGTGTACTCATGTCTATTTGTTATATATTATGTATACATATATTTGATATTTTTATTTGGACTTTGCCTTGCTTTCTAGTCCATCTATGCTTTAATTCATAATTGGTATCTATCTTATTGCATTGTTTATTTGATATCACATTCTTAGAATCTTATTTATCAATTTGGTATCATTTTTTTTCGCATCAGAGTTGGTATTTAGTTGTATGGATTAGTTATGATTTTGTTACCTATGTGCTTCAATGTTCTCATCACTTTATGCACTAATGCATGTTTAGCTTGTTATCCCATTATATTTATCCCTTGTTTAGTTTAAGGGGTGTATTTTCTTTAATTGGGGAAGATAAGTTAATGTTTTGATTATTTAGCCTTTGTCTATTCCAGAACAAAAAGGGGGAGAACGATAGGGGGAGAAATGGTATCTAATCTTATTATAATCGTATCTTAGTTTGGGGGAGACTTAACTTTGGGGGATTCGCTATCTTCTTAGGTTGATCATAGTTGATATAGGGGAGAATTAATTTAGGGGAAGTACTTATTTTAATTGCATTTAATATTTTGATATTCCCTATGCGTTTGATAGTTTTCTTAAGTGTGCAGGAATTCTTCTAAATGGAAACTTTCATCATCAGAAAAGCTATTGATCATTTGGGTTGTTTGAGTCAAGCATTGTACTTTTATTTTGGGTGGGACATTTGTTATGTCTAGTAGAGCTTGACGGCCCTTTAGGATTTTTGTTGGTTTTTGTCCCGGAATAGCCAAAGGGGGAGATTTTTGAGGACACAAATTTCCAATTGAGTCCTTTGTAGTTTTGGCTCAATTCCAAACAAAACCGTTTGAGTCATAGGATAGAGTTACTAACCATCATTCAATCCTATGACATACTAAAGTTGAAGACGTAGCGTCCAAGTTCATAAAGCTTCATCAAATGTTGTGTTTGTAGTGCCTCATTTCTATGTCATCTATATGGTTCCATTGCTCCTAAGGTATGAATGAATTTTAATATATATATATAGGAGCTTGGAACAATATTTATATGGGTGTACTTTGTTTTAAACTGTTGTTTATTTTCATAAAGTTTCATTAGAACTTTAAAGTAAAGTTTCGGGGCTAAAATTCAAAATTCAAACATTCTAGAAGTTCGTTCGAAATTGTCGTTTGAACTAGTTTGTCATTCGAACGAGAATGTCGTTCGAACGAGTTTGCCAACGAGTTCCCACATTGACCACTGGAATGTCGTTTGAAGTGTCGTTCGAACGAGAATGATGTTCGAACGATATTTCCAACGAGATTTCTAACGAGTTTACACTAAAACTTTGTTAGAAGGCTCGTTCGAACAAGACTTCCTTCGAATGAAAATCATGTTCGAACGAGTTTTGGCAGGAACAGTTAATTTGACAGTTTTGAGCAGTTTTGCCCACTTTCCCATTTCTTTTCCCACTAACTTTTTACTTGATTAATTAACTGCGGAAACCAACTTTTTTTTTCAACTTTTTCATATCCTACAACCTCTAAGAGAGAGTTTGAGAGCAAAAATCAAAGTAGAAAAAGTTCATGTCTAAAGTGTTAATTCATTCAAGAAAATCCTTAAAACACTTTTGTTTACACCATAGTTTGTTTATCCAATTTCATATATATATATATATATATATATATATATATATATATATATATATATATATATATATATATATATATATATATACTTTGCTTGGAATTTGGCACCGATTTTTTCTCTACCGTTTGAAGAGAAATTTGGGTTTGCTTCTAAATCCCACAAAGAAGAAGAAGTTTGCATTGACTTACCCACTTGGAGAAAGGCTCCTTGTTCGGGTGACGATGACCAGAAAAAATCCGATCGGTAGATTTCGAGACCGCGATGGAGATCCGTGGTTATTCGCTAGGAAGAGGTGTATACAAGAAGAAGCGTTGGGGCTTGGACAGAGTCAAGTCGAGTGTTGTAAGTCTTACTGTCTTGTATTTGTAAAACCGTACTTAGTGGATTTGAGGCTAGGATCGTCCGAGATTTTTTCCCATTGTGGGTTTTTCCTCGTACATCGCGGCGTAGTGATTCATTGTTTATTTTATCTTTCGCAATACTCACCTAGAACGCTTGCTTAGGTAAAAAGATAAAATTTGGTTTAATCACTACTTATATTTAATTTGGTGCTACATAATTAATTGTAATTGGGTAAATGTCAATTTAATTCAAATCGTCGCTTATTTGATAAAATTGGTTTGGCCTAACTTAATAATATTGAAAATATGACTTAGGCAAATTTGTAGGACTTTGGTTAAATTAACTGTGTTTAAGTGAAATTAAAATTGTGTGTGTGTATTTCTTCTTATTTCACTTGGTTTAATTTTAATTTGAAAATAAATTAAAATTTGTTAATTTGTTTAATTGAATCATCATCTTTCGCTTCCGCATATATTTAAAAGGCAATTATCTATTTGTAGTAATAAGAATTTAAAAATTGGGGGGCTCGTGTTCCAACAACCATCACCCCTTTTAGATTGGTATCAGAGCATTTTTATTCTTTCAAGTGGTATCAGAGAGGGTTATTCCAAGTTATCGAGTATAACGACCTGAGCCGAATTTATGGATTACCCGTGAGTCAACCCAGTCCGAATCGAGTGTTATGTGTGAAGTGGAAAACAACACAAATAATATTTCTAGTCCAGTTTTGTTTTAATTAATGTTTCACTTGTCTAGCATTCAATACTAGTTTCAAGGTAAACTACGTGTGGGACCCATGGGATTACCCCAAAGTCCAAATAAACAGAGCTACTAATGTAAACAAATAAAGTACTCTTACCTGTATAACACTCTCAAAATACGAACACGCACCCAACCTGTCGTAACAAAGTGAGGGTGTGAGCCTATGCCCACTAGGAATATATAAGCAGTATAGAAAAGAATGGCATAAAGGAATACTCATATGCTACAAAACATGCATGAAAAAATATTTATGTATCTACATATATATAGACTTGAAAATACATTTCCAATGCATTAACTGTTTTACTTTTGAAAACAAACTTCTCCATATTAGTTTACCTTAATCTTGCAAAATACTTTCTTGCATTATACTTAGCATTTTTCACGCTATTTGACACACCCGGTTCAACACTTGAAACCATTATACTTGACTTACCTAAATACATCCCCTTACCAAAATTACTCATTTTTACTCATTAATATACACTTTAGTATCTTCATTGAAAATTTCCATTTCAACTCACTCATTCATCGTGTTAGAAAATACTTATTTGTTACTTAAAAACCTTTTCAATATTTATGAAATTATGGGTTTAACAATTAGGTTTCTTAATCACCCATTTATCCACTTGCTTTATCCCATTTTACCTTATCTTATGGGCATTAATAGATTTATGCAATTTCTTGTCAATTTTCCTTTTATCGTAACATTTATTCATCCATTCAAGTTAGGTTGTATTACCACATCAACACATGACCCATTTCTTTATACGTTCCATTTTTACTTTATCATTTTCTCGGAATCTTCCAATTAGCCGCATACTTACACGGGTTCCACATCGACAGCTATACACACCATATGCTCTAGCCAGTGAGTTAGAATTTTTAACCCAAGGGCTCCAGGCCCTTCTTGCTCTATCCTATTTTCATCCCAGTTCCTATCATAGTTTTTAACATTTTATAAATTTCCACATTATTCCATCTCCTTACTTTTACTTGGCCAAAGACAAAACCCGGACTTGACCCTCCGTTTTTCCATTAACACCTGATAAACGGTTTCTTTTCTTCTTTAAGTCCCTTATTCACACGCACGTAATTTCTACTAAATTCATTCACGCTTAGGACTTAATTCATTTTCACACACATATTGTGTAAGGATATTCTTTAACATTTTTATTTCATAAAAATGTTCCGCTTTAGGTAAATTAGGAATTTACCCTTTATTTACCAAACTTGCAATTCAGTCCTTTAACAAGTGTTATTTCTCAAGAATGATTATTAAGTTTTCAACTTAATATTTAAAACGATTTATCCTTTTTAACACTTGTTTAACACCGTATTTTACCCAACTTTCACACTTTACACTTTAACACCTTTAACACATAACATAACACCCTTTAAACGAGACTACTTTCTCTTTCTATGCTATTTACTGCAACACAATTGGTATTTTATCAACTCCTCTAAACTCAACAATGTCCATTTATTCGTAAGTTTCCACTTGGCAAGAAACTTAAAATATTTATTTCATAAATATTTTAACAAACTTAACACCACTCCATATCATTATTATTCCACAAAATGTCCCTTATTTTCCTTTACTAGAGAATATACTAAAATGACATTTATTACTTTTTCATCCCATAAAATTGTTTATTATTTTCTTTTTACTAGAAAATATGCTAAAATGACCTTTCTTACAATTTTATCTCATAAAAATGTTTATATAGATGTATTAATAGAAATACACGACAATTATACTTTTCTACCATTTTTACTCCATAAAATGGCTATTTTCAAATTTAATAGAAATATTCATCAATAATACTTTTCTACCCCTTTTACTCCATAAAAATGGCCACTTTAAGATTTAATATAAATATGAAACAATAATATTTTTCTACAATTTTATTCCATTTAATAGAAATACACAACATTTTACTCATAACCCTACTCTTAATCATACTCAATAATGAGACTACAACGTTCAACAAATATATTCTAACTATAATAGGAGTATATTACCCCACCTAAATGGTCCCCAAAGTGGTGGTTAAGGTGGGTGGCCCCCCACCGCCAAAGGTGTCACTAGAGGGGGCCACCAAATCTCTGTAATACCCCGTATTTTTATGCTATATTAATTTGGGTATTTATTAAATTTAATGTGAGTAAATTATTTAATAAAAATCCAAAAATTTATTATGTTATAATTATTAACGTGACGAGAGTTAGTAATTATGGGAAATTTGTTGAATATTACTAATGAGAAAAGTAATATATTATATTGGTCATGTTGAATGTCACGAGAGAATAAAATGACAATTTTGGGAAATTTGAGTCGGGACGCGCCCGTGTCGCGTCAGGACTAACTTTTGATAAATAAAAAGTGAATATTTTATAAGTTGCACGTATGGTCATTTTGAGTGCCCCAACGCGTCCGAAAGGGTCGAGATAGTCAGAAAAGTATACCCGGGGGTGTAGTTTGGGTCTCGGGGCATTTTTAGGCCTAATTAGTAACCCGGGAGGGCATTTTGGTCATTTTACATTTATGGGTAATTAAACCCAAGAAAATTAGAGGGACTATATCTGATATTGAGGTTGTCACCTAGGTTTAGAATTCCCAAAACCTAGAACGGCCATTGCAGAAGAGAGGAGAGAGCTCTCAAGCAATTTCAAGGCCCAAAACTCAACGGTTTGCGCCGCCGCCACCACCGACGCGTAGATCGCGAGACGAGGAACGCAACCATACCAAAATCAGCCGTAAATCAGAATACCAAAAATCCCAGGCAAGTGTTTATCTTGCTATTTTCGTTGGTGCAATTTCCATATTAGTTTAGGAATGATTAGGGATGAAATATATGGAAGAAAACCCAAATTTTGATAGGAATTTGCATGTAGTAAAGACTTAAACGTTATTCTGGAAATCTTTTGTGATGTAGAAGAATAACCCATGAAATTTTGATGATGTATTAGAAGGAAATTCTGGTAAAAACAGATTAGAACCATGATTAAGAAAACTCTAGGGTTCTTGATGATTAGATAAGATTTTGGGTTGATTATCCATGTTTAATGATAGAAATACACATGATTTATGTTGAAAACATCTGGTATAATGTTATAATGTTAGTAGTAGAATTTTTGGGACGTTTGGAGTTAAAAAAAATGGATTTGGATGAAGATAGATGGTAGAACTCGTAACTCCAATTCTGCAGAAATCAAAATACCTGCTTGATCAATCGATCGAGCATAGAGCTTCGATTGATCGAAGGTACGATCGATCGAGTCCCAGACCTCGATCGATCAACCCCTCCTGGCAGACTCCTATTTCCCTTGTTTAATTAGTTAAATTAAATTTATCGTGAGATAATTCTTGGGTATTCTTAATAAAATGTTTTGGGAGATAGGAAAGACCAGTAGGACATATGAATAAGTGTTGGGAACTTTATTATAAGACGAGAATTTTGCTTTTGGGATAATTATATAATAAACGATGAAACTACGTATTTCAAGTGAGAGATTACGGCGAATAGCTATGATAGTGAATAGAGATATACCTACTGAATTTTCTACTTGGAAGGATAGAGTCCACGAGTGTCACGTAATAAGTGAGAAAACCCTTCGAGTTAAGGTTAGAGATGAAACCTTATACGTAATACTAATAATGTGAAATTAAGGATAAATGTTGTAATTATGGGTGACGAGAGGAACATATATTAATATAATAAAAGTGGTATATTTATATGATTGTGTGTACATATATTATATACATGTGAAAAACATACCGCACTACTTGCTATCCTTGAGGTTACCGCGCTGGGACAGTCTTATCTCGATGGGACCTTTATGGGGGATATTGACTTGTACCCTAGAAGATAGATATCCTTGGTACAGGCTATCGAATTGATAGTTCAGACGGTCCTAAGAGACGCGAGTATGTGCCATCCTCTTAGAGACTTGGAATCTATGCTTCGCCTCGATGTTGTTTGTGTATGTGTTAATAGAGTTCGAGAGTGATTCTGAATTTGTTTTCCCCTTGATATGAGTGGTATGGGGTTTGGATAGTAGAAGTATGCACGCACCATAGTTTTATTTGGGGTACTGTTATTTTATATATATTATACGAATAGTTAATATATATGAGATTAGGAAATTTGAAACTGCCTACTGTGATTTGATAAGTAGGACATGGTTGATGACTCGAATAGTAAATACTTATTTTGTGAAAGTATAATATGACACTGGAAAACTTTATAAATTAATAAAGCTAAAATGGGAGTTGTGCTGTTAATTGGAAGTATGCTTTTTAAACAATGATATTATTCGGTTTTGAAATATTATGAGTAAGTTAAGATAAGCTAAATTATTGGGAAGGTTAGTATGATAAAATGATAAGATAAACAGTTGGGAAGGTTAGTACGATAGGTGTGCACATTAGAAGAGAGGTGAGAATTTCTCAAGAGAGTGTCGCTCTAATATGTTGTTGCATTGGCCTGTATCAATTTAAATACTTGCTAAACAAATTTTAAATCATACACACAATCGGGCTCTGAACCATTTCTTTCTCTCTCTCTCTCTCTATCTATCTATCTATCTATCTATCTCTCTCTCTCTCTTGTATATATATGTATGTATTACAGGTGCCCAGCCACAGGGGCGTCTTGCTTAGGATCTCTTGGAAGGAACGCGCTGCAGCTTAGGTGGGAGTTGCAGGTCTCTTGATTAGACGATTTCGTTCATTCGGATCCACTCTTAGTACTTTCATCTAGTTGGGCATGTGTAGCTCTTTCCATTATTCCGTTGTTATTGGACATTTGTATTTCAGTTATTTCCAGTATTGTTACTATGGGATTTATTCAGTTTGGATGTGTGACTTTAGATTTCGTATGTTGACATTCGATTGACGAATGTATTAAATTAATTGGACTATGTTACAGCATTTAAATGTGGTGCGATTCTTACTTATTGAATGTGGTTAAATAAATAAATAAATCATTTTCTTTAAATAAAAATTTGGAAAGTAATGTTTAAATATGGTTTTGACACTTAGCTTAATTATTTAGGGTGTTAAATTGGAAAGTTTATTTTTACGACAGTGATGTTAAGAATGAACCAAACTGTTCACCTTGATTTAATTTAATAAAGGAGTGATCGCCCGGTATTTAATTAGGCGGGGTGTCACAGGTGGTATCAGAGCATCAGGTTCTAGTGTCCATAGGATCTGTACGACTTATTTTCTCTTTCATCTTAACGTTATTGCTATAGAGCCCTATTTTTAGGATTGTTGTACTCTTGTTTTACGTTTAAGTCTTCAGCTATTTGAGATTTGATAATAAATGTAGATTAATAAACTTCTTCACGTTTCAGATGCCCCCGAGATGTGCTCCGAAGGATAGGCGTGCCTAGGCCGAACAACCAGCAGTTCCGGCACAAGGCACAATGAATGCAAATGAAGTAGCCGCCATTGTTGCTCAGGCGGTGAATGCCGCACTAGCGGTGGTTCAGCAGGCTCCACCCCGGGTTCAGACAGTGGCGCCAGTACCAGCACAGCTTCCATCTGCATGGGAGAGGGTTCGGGATGCTTTTCAGAAAGCGCATCCCCCTGAGTTTTCTGGTAGCTCCGATATTGTCACAGTTAGACAATGGAAGAAAGACATCCAGCGGCACCTCCGTATGTATGAGTGCACTGATGTGCAAAAGCATTTATTGTCTTCCTTTAAGATGGTGGGAGCCGCATTGCAATGGTGGGAGTCCACTACCACTTTGGAGGAGAGGGACACGATCCCTATTCAGTCATTTTGGGAGCGGTTTGACCGCAAGTATTTTCCACCCGCCGTGCAGACTGAGATGAGGCGGAGATTACTAAATCTGAAGCAGGAGAGTCTTACCGTAGCGAAGCATGAGGAGGAGTTCACGAGACTTCTCACCATTGTGCCAGATGAGGCACCTACTGAGAGCAAGAAGATTATGCTGTTTGTCGACGGGTTAGCTTGGAGGATCCGTCAGCACCTTATTGGGAATTTATCCCTGAGTACTTTCACTGATGTACTCAATGCCGCGTTGCTACATTTCCAGGATCACCGCTTCCATCTCAGGGAAGCAAGAGAGTAGGAGAGTCCAGCCAGCAGGGCAGGGTCGGGGGTAATAGTGCCAGTGGGGAACCATCTCATGGACAGACTCGTCAGCACGAGCAGAGTTCCTATCAGGGGGACCCTGCTAAGCGATTCCGTTCAGGTGATTCTAGGCAGGGATTTGGGGGTTATAGGCAGGGCCAGCCTAATCATCAGGGCCAGCAAGGCCAGCACCGACAGCAAGGTCAACAACAGGGCCATCAGGGCCAACAGCGTGCACATCAGGGCCAATAGGGCTAGTGGCGTGGAGGTAACGGCCAACAGGGCCGTGGACAGCAGGGTCAGAGGGGAGGTAACTTCAAAGGCCGATGTTTTGGGTGCGGTAAACACGACCATAGGCGCCAGGATTATCCAGAGGGAGAGAGGGGCCCACAGTAGCAGGGTGCTCGTAATGAGCCACAGAGGCTACTATTTCCATCTGCCCTCTTAGCTCCAGCCCAGGTGCCAGCCCTACCAGCCATTCCAGCAGGGGCAATTACAGTATGGACGTGTCTATAATGTCCACCAGGCAGTATCTCCACGGGCACCACCCGCGATTGAGGGTATGTTTCCTATCCATGGTACTATGGTTCGAGTTTTGTTTGATATGGGGGCAACGCATTATTTTATAGCTACGCATTTTGCGAAGGCCTTAGGGTTATTAGCCACAGAAGAGAGCACAGTGACGTGTGTAGACTCACCACTGGGGAGTGGGTCCCTTATTTTCTTTATATGCCGGGGAGTGGGGGTAGAGATTGGTAGCTTGGTATTACCTGCAGACATGTTAGTTTTAGACATGTACGAGCATGATGTGATTATTGGTATGGATTGGCTCGCAGCTTATAGAGCCATGATTGATTGCTTCGATGGGAGCATTGTTTTTTCCATTCCGGGGCAAGAGATGTTTGTAGTGGCGATGCGTCCCCCAGAGGGAGGTTCGACCGCTCATTTGTATTACATAGAGGAGGATACCTCTAAGGAGGTTGTGATTCCCTTAGATTCGATCCCAGTTGTCAGGGAGTATTCTGATGTGTTTCAGGAGATACAAGGCCTACCCCCCCCCCAGTCGAGAGATAGACTTTGTTATAGATTTATTTCCAGATACGAGACCTATAGCACGCGCACCGTACCGTATGGCTCCGGCAGAGATGCGAGAGCTACGAGATCAGATAGAGCAGCTGTTAGGTCAGGGCTTCATTCGTCGGAGTACCTCACCTTGGGGCGCTCCAGTTTTGTTTGTGAAGAAGAGAGATGGTTCACTGAGATTGTGTGTGGACTACCGGGAGCTAAACAAGGTCACGATACGGAATAAATATTCGTTACCTCGAATCGATGATTTGTTCGACTAACTGAGGGGAGCAACTTTCTTTTCGAAGATTGATTTGAGGTTGGGGTACCATCAGCTACGTATTAGGGAGCAGGATGTTTTGAAGACTTCTTTCTTGACGAGATATGGGTCCTATGACTTCAGGGTGATGCCATTTGGCCTCACAAATGCTCCAGCCGTGTTCATGGACTTAATGAATCATGTGTTCAGAGAGTTCTTGGATCAGTTTGTCATCGTCTTCATAGATGACATTTTAATATATTCACACTCCGAGGAGGAGCATGCCGAGCACTTCAGACAGGTTCTTCAGACTCTACGAGAGCATCAGTTGTATGCTAAGTACGAGAAGTGCAGATTCTAGTTATGAGAAGTACAGTTCTTAGGGCATGTTGATTCTGAATAGGGGATAGCGGTTGACCCGAGTAAAGTGTCAGCGGTGAGGGAGTGGGGATAGCCCACGACATCGACGAAAGTGCGTAGTTTCTTGGGGTTAGCCGAATAGTACAAGAGATTCATTCGGGGATTCTCCAAAATAGCGGGTCCATTGACGAACCTGACTCGCAAAGGGGTACCATATGTTTGAGATGATGCTTGTCAATTGGCTTTCGACGAGATGAAAGACAAGCTTACTTCAGCGCCAGTCCTTGCTTTACCGAAGCTGGGTGCGGAGTACCTGGTTTACACCGATGCCTCTTTATGGGGACTTGGGGGAGTACTTCAGCAGGAAGAGAAGGCTATAGCTTTTGCCTCACGCAAGCTTAAGCCGCATGAGAAGAATTACCCCACCCATGACCTAATGTTAGCAGCGGTCGTCTTTGCATTGAGGATATGAAGGCACTATTTGTTGGGAGAGAAATTTCGTTTGTTCACAGACCATAAGTCATTGCAGTACCTGTTCACTCAGCGAGAGCTGAATATGCGTCAGCGCAGATGGCTAGAGTTTGTGAAGGACTACCAGTTCGATAAACAGTATCATCCGGGAAAGGCCAACGTAGTTGCTGATGCGTTGAGTCCTAGACCGGTAGACGAGGTAGCGAATGTCTGGAAAGCAAAGTGGAAGGAGTTAGGCCACAAGGACGCACTAGCCCATTCCTTTATATCCGTTATGAGAATCACACCCGAGATTGTTATGGGGGTAATACAGGCCCAGACCACAGACCCGTTTTGCCAGGAGCAGATTGTACGACTTTTAGCCGAGGGTGTTGAATCTTATTCTGTTAGTTCTGATGGGGGTTTGAGGTTTAATGGGAGATTGGTGGTTCCAGAAGGAGCAGAATTACGTCATGCAGTGATGACCCAGTCTCACGGGTCCCGATTTTCAGTACATACTAGAGGAGATAAGATGTACCAGGATATGAGGAGGCAATACTGGTGGAGTGGGATGAAGAAGGACATTGCTGAGTTCGTGTCCAAGTGTTTTACCTGCCAGCTGGTGAAGGTGGACCATCAGAAACCGTCAGGGTTGCTTCAGCTATTGGAAGTACCCGCGTGGAAGTGGGAGAGTATTTCCATGGATTTTATTACCGGGTTGCCTACATCACAGCGGGGCCATGATTCTATCTGGGTGATTGTAGACCGTTTGACCAAGGTGGCTCATTTTCTGACGGTGCGGGCAGACTATGCCACGGGTCAGTATGCCCAGTTGTTCATTGCTGAGGTTGTCAGATTACATGGGGTGCCCCTGAATATTGTGTCAGATAAAGACAAGATTTTTGTCTCACGTTTCTGGGAAAGCTTTCAGGAGGCTATGGGTACTGAGTTGAGGTTGAGTTCAGCTTATCACCCACAGACAGATGGACAGTGATGATGCTGGGAATCAGCACCACCAGGTAAGGTGTTTCCAAGCTCTTATGTATATAACAATGGCAGTGCAGCTATAAAAAGAGGAGAGAAGGAGGTGAGGATATGAGGAGATTAACGCCGGAATATGGGTGGTTCAGCCTGTTCTGGCCTACGTCCACAGTGAGTGTGTGAGTAATATCACTGACAGATGGTACTAATGACCATGGATACAATTCCCTCTAGCTCTCTCTCTACTGTATATTTTGACAGGGTTTTTGCTAGGGTTGCATGAATGAGATCCCTTTGCAAGGTAGGGGATGACCCCTATATATAGTGCCTAGGGGGTGTAATGTACCCCCCATGCATGCAGTGAGCATGTGTGTGATATCCTCACCAATGGGGGAATGTCACCTGTCCTAGTCACATGTAAGCAATGATGATGAAATATTCTCCCCCATGTGGAGAATAATCTTGTTACAACCGATTTGTGTCCAGGTGTCCTTATCCAAATGTCAACAGATCCTCGGCAGTCAGGTTGGTGAATGGCCTCGTCCTAGGAGAGGCCGAGCTATAAGGTTGGATGTCCGCTCAATCTGCGGTGTCATGAGGAATCTCGGCCTGATGTCAGCTGAGGTATGTGCTAGGGTCGGCATGAGCCGAGGTTAGGCATGTGGCATGCTGATGTTTACTAATACCTCTGGTAACCTCGGCCCAAGGCGAGGTAGGATTCATGATGAAGGTGGATCGGTGGCTCCTTGTTATCTCGGCCTACTGATGGCCGAGGTTGCTATTCCTGGGCACTTGAGGGTGCTGTTGATATCTGCGACGTGCTTAGTAGCCTTGGGGAGGTGCATGTAGTACCCTCGGCCGGGGCTGAGGTAGTCCTGGCCGAGGGATGATACCGGTGGTCCTTACCCCTTATTGGGCCTACCAATGTCTCGGCCACCATCTCGGCCGAGGTAGGTATCCCTGGCTGAGGTTATACTTGGGCATATCAGACAGACAGAGCGTACTAATCAGATGTTGGAGGATATGCTACGCATGTGTGTTCTTGATTTTGGAGGAGGTTGGGAGCCACATCTTCCACTGGTAGAGTTTGCTTATAATAACTCTTATCAGTTCACGATTGGTATGGCTCCATTTGAGGCTTTGTATGGCAAGCCTTGTCGTTCCCCAGCTTTTTAGCTCGAAGTGGGGGATAACAAGTTTCTAGGACCAGAGGTGATTCAGGAGACCTCCACGAGGATTGAGATGATCAGGAGTCGCATTCGAGTAGCCCCGAACAGGTAGAAGAGCTACGCCGATGCGAAACGGTTCTTCCGAGAGTTTAGTGTGGGGGACCAAGTTTTATTGCGTGTATCTCCTATGAAAGGAGTGATGAGGTTCGGGAAGAAGGGGAAGTTGGCTCCGAGGTACGTGGGACCATTTCCCATCATCGAGAGGATTGGGACGGTTGCATACAGGTTGGGACTGCCAGAGCATTTACATCGCATTCACGATGTATTCCACATCTCGTCGTTGAGACGGTATCTTCGGGATGATATAGCTCATACTCATATCGCGATAGATGAAATCAACTTACAGCCTGATAGCTCTTACGAGGAGAGACCGGTGGCTATCCTAGACTATAGTGAGAGGAAATTGAGATCGAAGATAGTTCCACTTGTGCGGGTCCAGTGGGAGCATCATAATGTGGAGGAATCCACTTGGGAGCGCGAGGCAGATATGCGCGAAAGATATCCAGAGTTGTTTTTACCAGGTATGCCTTATTTTTTCGAATTTCGGGACGAAATTCCGTTATTAGGGGGAAGTATGTAATACTCCGTATTTTTATGCTATATTAATTTGGGGATTTATTAAAATTAATGTGAGTAAATTATTTAATAAAAATCCGGAAATTTATTATGTTATAATTATTAACTTGACGAGAGTTAGTAATTATGGGAAATTTGTTGAATTTTACTAATGATCAAAGTAATATATTATATTGGTTATGTTGAATGTCACGAGAGTATAAAATGACAATTTTGGGAAATTTGAGTCAGGACGCGCCCGTGTCGCCTCAGGACTAAATTTTGATAAATAAAAAGTGAATATTTTATAAGTTTCCCATATGGTCGTTTTGAGTGCGCCAACGCGTCCGGAAGGGTCGAGATAGTCAGAAAAGTATACCCGGGGGTGTAGTTTGGGTCTCGGGGCGTTTTTAGGCCTAATTAGTAACCCGGGAGGGCATTTTGGTCATTTTACATATATGGGTAATTAAACCCAAGAAAATTAGAGGGACTATATCTGATATTGAGGTTGTCACCTAGGGTTAGAATTCCCAAAACCTAGAATGGCCATTGAAGAAGAGAGGAGAGAGCTCTCAAGCAATTTCAAGGCCCAAAACTCAACGGTTTGCGCCGCCGCCACCACCGACGCGTAGATCGCGAGACGAGGAACACAACCATACCAAAATCAGTCGTAAATCAGAATACCAAAAATCCCAGGCAAGTGTTTATCTTGCTATTTTCGTTGGTGCAATTTCTATTTTAGTTTAGGAATGATTAGGGATGAAATATATGGAAGAAAACCCAAATTTTGATAGGAATTTGCATGTAGTAAAGACTTAAACGTTATTCTGGAAATCTTTTGTGATGTAGAAGAATAACCCACGAAATTTTGATGATGTATTAGAAGGAAATTCTGGTAAAAACAGATTAGAACCATGATTAAGAAAACTCTAGGGTTCTTGATGATTAGATAAGATTTTGGGTTGATTATCCATGTTTAATGATAGAAATACACATGATTTACGTTGAAAACATCTGGTATAATGTTATAATGTTAATAGTAGAATTTTTGGGACGTTTGGAGTTGAAAATTATGGATTTGGATGAAGATAAATGGTAGAACTCGTAACTGCAATTCTGCAGAAATCAAAATACCTGCTTGATCGATCGATCGAGCATAGAGCTTCGATCGATCGAAGGTACGATCGATCGAGTCCTAGACCTTGATCGATCGACCCCTCCTGGCAGACTCCTATATCCCTTGTTTAATTAGTTAAATTAAATTTATCGTGAGATAATTCTTGGGTATTCTTAATAAAATGTTTTGGGAGATAGGAAAGACCAGCAGGACATATGAATAAGTGTTGGAAACTTTATTATAAGACGAGAATTTTGCTTTTGGGATAATTATATAATGAATAATGAAACTACGTATTTCAGGTGAGAGATTACGAGGAATAGCTACGATAGTGAATAGATGTATACCTACTGAATTTTCTACTTGGAAGGATAGAGTCCACGAGTGTCACGTAATAAGTGAGAAAACCCTTCGAGTTAAGGTTAGAGATGAAACCTTATACGTAATACTAATAATGTGAAATTAAGGATAAATGTTGTAATTATGGGTGACGAGAGGAACCTATATTAATATGATGAAAGTGGTATATTTATATGATTGTGTGTACATATATTATATACATGTGAAAAACATACCGCGCTACGTGCTATCCTTGAGGTTACCGCGCTGGGACAGTCTTATCTCGATGGGACCTTTATGGGGGATATTGACTTGTACCCTAGAAGATAGATATCCTTGGTACAGGCTATCGAATTGATAGTTCAGACGGTCCTAAGAGACACGAGTATGTGCCATCCTTTTAGAGACTTGGAATCTATGCTTCGCCTCGATGTTGTTTGTGTATGTGTTAATACAGTTCGAGAGTGATATTGAATTTGTATTCCCCTTGATATGAGTGGTATGGGGTTTGGATAGTAGAAGTATGCACGCACCATAGTTTTATTTGGGGTGCTGTTATTTTATATATATTATACGAGTAGTTAATATATATATGAGATTAGGAAATTTGAAACTGCCTACTGTGATTTGATAAGTAGGACATGGTTGATGACTCGAATAGTAAATACTTATTTTGTGAAAGTATAATATGACACTGGGAAACTTTATAAATTAATAAAGCTAAAACGAGAGTTGTGCTGCTAATTGGAAGTATCCTTTTTAAACAATGATATTGTTCGGTTTTGAAATCTTATGAGTAAGTTAAGATAAGATAAATTATTGGGAAGGTTAGTATGATAAAATGATAAGATAAACCGTTGGGAAGGTTAGTACGATAGGCGTGCACATTAGAAGAGAGGTGAGAATTTCTCAAGAGAGTGTCGCTCTAATATGTTGTTGCATTGGCCTGTATCAATTTAAATACTTGCTAAACAAATTTTAAATCATACACACTATCGGGCTCTGACCCGTTTCTCTCTCTCTCTCTCTTGTATATATATGTATGTATTACACGTGCCCAGCCATAGGGGCGTCTTGCTTAGGATCTCTTGGAAGGAACGCACTGCATCTTAGGTGGGAGTTGAAGGTCTCTTGATTAGACGATTTCGTTCATTCGGATCCACTCTTAGTACTTTCATCTAGTTGGGCATGTGTAGCTCTTTCCATTATTCCGTTGTTATTGGACATTTGTATTTCAGTTATTTCTAGTATTGTTACTATGGGATTTATTCAGTTTGGATGTGTGACTTTAGATTTCGTATGTTGACATTCGATTGACGAATGTATTAAATTAATTGGACTATGTTGCAGCATTTAAATGTGGTGTGATTCTTACTTATTGAATGTGGTTAAATAAATAAATAAATCATTTTCTTTAAATAAAAATTTGGAAAGTAATGTTTAAATATGGTTTTGACACTTAGCTTAATTATTTAGGGTGTTAAATTGGAAAGTTAATTTTTACGACAGTGATGCTAAGAATGAACCAAACTGTTCACTTGATTTAATTTAATAAAGGAGTGATCGCCCGGTATTTAATTAGGCGGGGTGTCACAATCTCCACCAAAGTCCTTCATGGAAGCTTCCATAAAAGCCCTCTATAAAACTCCTAATAAAACATACTCATCTTCTTGCTCCAAGACCACATCCTCAAATGCCCATCAAAACTCTAACAACAACTTGGTATTTTCGCAGTTCCATAGTAATCAGTAGGGAAGAGTGGATATCTTGGTGTGAGTGTATAATCAATATCAGGTCCCATACCTTTAATAGACTGGACACTTTGATATCAATAAAAATCACTCATGATCGACGATTCGAGGTTTGACTACACTATGATATACCCACTGCAAATCAATATCACGCCCCCATACCTTTCATTAGGATATAAGGTCAAAACCTAAGAGATTTCACAATGTTATTGAATAGGTTTCCATCACGTTTCAGAGTTGAGTCTGTTTAGAAATTCGGGCCAACAATTGATCATTGGTTGAGAAGACGATAATGGACGGCTCTTGACAACGTTGCTCGAACGACCATCATTATCGTTTGAGCGACAATCATTTTGTTTAAGAGATCTTGTGTGTCGCTTGAATGATAGAAGGAACAAGGTTTTACCTCTTTCTTTACATCTTGTTCCTTAAATATATATACATATACACATGATGTCCAATTATGCTACTGACCAATCCATGGTGAAATCGCTTTATTTGTTGCCAGCGAAACAGGATGTTCGTCCGGAAGAGTAAACGAGCCCCAGTCCAGGATTATTCGGTGTTGCAATTGGTGCCAAACGCAACAGGGAAGAGGATCCAACGGATCAAATTCATCAGAATCAACAGTTCGATGGCGAGGTCAAATCAGAGTCGTTGGATCATGACAATGGTGGCGATAAACAATATGAACCGTGGATGACGAATTGACAACGGGTGAATCATAAGGTTTGTAATTAATTGTAGAAGGCATGTGAGAAACGAGTCACTTGTACGTGGGCGAATAGCTTAAATAGAGGATTGGGTTCATGTTCATCTTCCACCATATATATATATATATATATATATATATATATATATGTGTGTGTGTGTGTGTGTGTGTGTGTGTGTGTGTGTGTGTGTGTGTGTGTGTACATCCCTATTTATTAATTTAGAAGGTCTGTTGGATCATGACAATGGTGGCGATAACCAAGAAAAACCGTGGATGATGAATTGACAACGAGTGAATCATAGGGTTTGTAATTAATTGTAGAAGGCACGTGAAAAACGAGTCACGTGTATGTGGGAAAATAGCTTAAATAGGGGATAGGGTTCATGTTCGTCTTCCACCATATATATATGTGTGTGTGTGTGTGTGTGTGTTTGTGTGTGTGTGTGTGTGTGTCTGTATGTGTACATCCCTCTTTATTAATTTGGAAGGTGATAATGAGAATGGGAGTTCAGTTCTTAAATCTTCTTTCTTGATTTATTGCGCATTTACCTTAAAAAATATCCAAAACCTTAAGAAGGCCTATGTTGTTTAAAATTCCAAAATTCTATAATTCATACACGATCCACTAATTTTCTTCGACTATAATTTTATTCCTCATCATATATAATCCATGTATATAATTTAATTAATTTAATGGGGAGAGGTATTACATCGAGTGATACTGAAATTTGTTTTAAAAAGCATTAAACAGGAATTTTGGGTTCTCTTTGTTTTTTTGGGTGATTTGTTTAACCCTATTACATTATTTATTTGTTTCTCTCAATGGGGCATCAGAGTGATAAGTTTTTTGATATTTTTAGTGATCAAGATGATATGGATATTCAAGAGGAGTTTAATGAGATTCATTGTTGTAATGGAAAATTAACTCATTTGAATTTGAAGTTTGTGAAAGGAATAAAATTTCTTGAAAAATAAAATTTGCCTTTTAAATCTGAAATTGAATTTTTGCAAACTGCTCAAACTCAAAGCGATAGACATCGTGAGAAGCTCGTGGATATGAATCATAATTTTAAAATTCTAGAAATGTCCAAGATAGAGAGTGATAATAGAGTCCTGTTTTTAGAGAATGAATTAAAATACTTTAAAATTTCTAAAGATAATGTTCGTGCCATTGAGGATGATGTCTAATTGATAATGTTCGTGCAATATAGCGATATTTGAAAATTTAAAGAAGGGGTCCCCAAAAATTTAGGTAATCTAATTCCTTACTTGAATCCAAAGTTTTGAGGTTAAAAAGTGATTTAAACGAATCAAGTAGTGATGGTTGTGGCTTATCTTCTTTTGGTGATTCCGTTGCTAAAGACAAAACCATAGTTTATTTTAGAGCGTCAACCATATCTCAGGGTGTTAGAAAAGGTCAACCTAAAGGTCATGTTCTTCGTCGTGTTTTCATATGTTCGCATTGTATTAAGAAAGTTCATCTCACGCGTTTTTGCTATGATCTTAGAAAATACCATAGCAAGTTTAAGTGTAGTGTTCCATCGGTTCCTAAAATCCCATCAGTTAGGTATACACTTGTTTGGGTTAGGAAATCTATTTCGCAAATGCTAAAGGCTACGTTGGTTTATTCTCGCATGCTTGCACATGACTGATCACTTGCTATATCTTATGAGTAATTGCTTGCATGTTTACATACACTATCCATGTTTCATGATATATTCTTACTAGTTGTATGTTTGTTTGTCATATTCTAGATTATGCTCTATTATATAAATTTTGCTACAATTATTATGTGTGTATCTTTTGTATTTTATTTTTTATTTATTTGGTTTTCTTTAAAATAAATACAAATAGATTTTGTTTATCTTTTTAGATGAATTTTCTTTGTTTATGTAAAAAAATTTAAAAACTCAAAAATATATTTTTTTGCTTGTGTATTTTAGTTTTACACATTTTATATGGCATATACCTATGTTTGAATCCAATATCATCCATGCTTCCATGTGCAATGAACTTTTGGTTAAGATTTTCAGTCCTTAAAGTGTTCTTGATCATTCTTGCATGGAGTAGTTTGACTTTGACTTTCTTAATGGATTCTATTTTTATATGCCTCGATTCACACATACATAAGCTCATTTGATCTTTAACTTCACATGTATATTTGAGCTAAGTGAGATGTTATCCTATCAATTTAGTCATCTACATACTGCTGTGGCTATGAAGGATTTGTGCATGTAAGAACCGTTGCCCAAATGTTAAAAAAAAAATATTTATCCGGTGTAGTTGTTTATCAATGGGATCAAACTGTGAAAGACAAAATTACTTTGTGCGAATAGCCACCATATAAATATGGCCTAAAAAATATGTGGTATTGTTAAATTAGCTAAGGCCAAAGTAGTTGAGTTTGACATGAACATTCAAAAGAAAGAAAAAGATTTTTTTGTTTGAGGAAGTTTGGCTCGATATATCAACGGGTTTGCATAATGACAATGTATCTTAGTTATGCTTATTTTGTCATGACTCTATTGATTTATAGAATTATCAAAAATCTAGGCTTATGTGCATTGTGTATGTTTGTTCCTTAAGTTCACTTTATCTTTTCACATGAGGCTATATCTAAGTTGATAAAGTTTTGCATTCAAATAAGAACTCCATGAACTTGTTAAGTGATTGGGTCTTAATTCTTTTGTTGCTAGTTCACACCAATTCACTACCGGTTACCACATGTTATTTAGACACATTTTTTTCATATTAGTGTGAAAAGCTTAATGTATTTTGTGTCGTGAGTAGTGTTTATACCTATGTATATGTGTGTGTGCATTATTGGTATCTTTTGTATATATACACGTTATTCCTTTTGTTTTTGAATCTTTGCCTTGCTGTCTAGTCCATGTATGATTCATGTTGATATATATGTTCTTTTTGTTGCGATTGATATCTCTTGCTTATATTAGATTATTCTATTTGGTATAATTTTTCTATCGCGTCATAGTTTGTATTTATTAATCTTAGTGTTAGATTAGTTGCTACTCATGCCATATGTCTTGTTACTTTATTCACCATTGCATGATATAATTGTTTTTCCATTATTTATAACCCTTGTTTCATTTAGGGGGGGTATTTGATTTAATTCGGGAGAAAGGTTCTGTAATGCATTTTAATCTTTGTTTATTTCGAACAAAAAGGGTGAGAAATGGTATCTAAACTTTTTAATTTGGGAGATCTAACTTAGGGGGAGACGTCGCTTTCTTAAGTAGGTCATGTTTAGACAAAGGGGGCAAATTTAATTATATTATTTATCTTGGTATATTCCCTATGCCTTTAATGGTGTGTTTAAGTGTGTTGGTTTTATCTTTTGTGGCAACCTTTTAAAGAGGCAAAGAATTTCATCCCATGTGTCGTCTGTATTTTTTATTGTGGGAGGGTTTGTGTCTTTTAGAAGAGCTTGATGACCCATAGGATTTTTATTTTGGGTTTTGTCACGGAATATCCAAAGGGGGAGATTTGTAACGGAAATTTTTTAATTGAGTCTATTTGTAATGTTTGCTTAATTCCTGGACAAAACTAATTGAGTCATAGAATATTACTTTGGCATATCCTTTCAAAACTATGATGTTTAAGTTGAAGACATAGCGGCCAAGAGTTTGATGATTACATCATTGACGGTTTATGTGCCAATCTTTTACGTCATCAACATTTGGATTCCAAGGTTTATAAAAATATGAATGCGTTTACTATATATAGAGACTTATTTATTTTTTATGGGTGTCTTTTTATAAAAGTTTTGTCATAACGTCTTTTTATATTTTCTCTTAAATTCATTTTAAAATTTTGCATAAAAGTTTCTGGGTTTAAAAAGCATTTTTTGTTTTTTTGAAATGTCGTTAGAACGACAATTTTTTCTCGTTCGAACGAGGTTGCTCGAACGACTTATCTAATGAGATTTTTAATGTTTTCTCATCAGAAGTTTCATTCGAACGACATATCTGATGACTTTTGTCACTGTATTTTCGTTAGTAATATCCTTAGTAAACTCGTTCGATCCATGTCATACGAACGACATTTATAAGTCGTTCGAACGATCAGCGTCAGTTTCTGACAATTTTGCTTGAAAAACTTCCCACTTTCCCACTACTTTTAAACCTTCTTTTAAGGCTCCAGGAAAACTTTTTCAAGTGACCTTTTTCATAATTTAGGGAGGATTATAAAGAAAATATTCTTATCCAAAAAGTCCCATTTTGTTTGTTGATTTTCCATGGTTTAATTTCTACCAAAACACAAAGTTTCCACCCATAGTTTTGTATGATCCAATATTCTTAATATATTATTGTTTTGAGATCATCAAGTTGGCATCGGGTTTTATTCTCATCACAAAAGAGGAGGTTTTCTATGAAGGAGTCCGTATTTGTTGTGATTTTCGTGGTGTGCATACAGAGGATAGGCCTTCGTGTGTTTGACGGTAGTTGAGCCCCATCGGTGGATTCCGAGACTGTGGTGGATTCTGGAGTTATCAACTAGGCGGAGGTGTAATCAAGAAGAAACGTCAAGGCTTGAAAGTAGAGTCGAGGACGTAATTCTTTTGTCTTGTTTATGTAAAATCATACCTAGTGGATTTGTTGGCTGGGTTGTTCGAGGTTTATCCCATTGTGGGTTTTTCTCGTACATCGCGGCGTTGTGTGATTGTTCTTATTTTTATCATGGTAAAATCATTTAGATGCATTTTTAGGTGTAAAAAGATAAAAATTTGTTTAAACACAACATTAGTGTATTTTTGGTGCTACATTAAGTTTGGGTAATTTTAGTTTAATTTAATTCAAGTTGGCATAATTAATTTGGCAAAATGCATGCTTAAGTTTGTTTGACATAATTTAGAACTTAAATCGAATTCATTTTGTTTAAGTGAAAAATTAAATATTTGTTTAGTTTAATTTAATTTCACTTTAATTCAGAAAGAAACTAAAAATATGTTTAGAATTTAAAATTTGGGTTATTTCGGGCACCATCGCCCCTTTCAGATTAGTATCAGAGCATTTTTATTCTTTCAAAGGTCTTGGTAAACTTTAGAGAGGGGAGCGTGAAGATAAGTGTATTCCTTCTTGACTGTGGTAGGGTGGATTTCGGGTGCACATGAAGTGATAGGCTGGGAAATTTTGTTGATGGTTGAAACTGAGGTATTCGCAGGCTTCTCATACTTTTTGGGAGTGAACTGTCCAGAGAATTTTTTTGGTTCAACTTCTACCCTGGCAAGACTTTCTTTGATCTCCACTCCTGCTTCTTGGAGGGCTTAAAAATTAGGGTAGTACTATCTTCCTATCGTCTCTCGGACATGGGGTGAAAATTTCATCTTCACAATATTGACATACTCCTCTTCGAAAGGCCGTTTGGTCATGGTGGATGATTTCTCTTTGACCCTTACTATTAAATTACTAACTGATTCCCCAGGGTTCTATCTGAGCAGCTCAAAATCACGGCGGGTAACCTTCAACTATTCATTTCACTTATACTGTGACATGAATTCACGAGCAACATCTTCCCTACTGCGGATCCTAGACTCTTTGAGAGATAAAAACCAGCGAAGAGTGTTATCATTGAAAGTTTATAGGAACATTTGGTCCATTATTTCCTTGGATGCCCCTAGGATAGTCATGGCTCGATGATAACTGCGGATATGAAAATACCCCCGAATTTCTTAAGGTTAGGCATCTTGAATTTTTTTTGGCAACCTTTCTTTAGGATAAGGAGACATGTGGGTGTAGTCCATGTAATTTCCAGAGATTATGACCTGATCGAATGTCTTGGTCAACATCTTGAGGTCTTCGTTCACCTTGTTCAACTCTTCCTCCTTCGGATCAACAATCACTGATAATTTAGCCCTCGGCTAAGCAAGATTTGACGTAGGGAGCTGGGTTAGCGGTGGCCCATTAATAGGAGGAGCATGTGGAGCATGATGATATTCCTCGGGAACCCAAATAGGCTTAGGTGTGAACGGTCACATAGCGCGAGGTAAGAGGACATTGGTATCTTCGGTAACAGGGTACCGATTTCGTTGCATCTCACGAACCTCGATTTGAAGGTTGTCAATATTGTCAGTGAGTTGGGCTAGGACTGTCATCAAATCTGGATGCACATTCGGTGATTGGTCTGTGTTCTACATGGAGAGTGGATGAAGATGAATTTTAGACTCGGAGGAAGCAGCGAGGGAACTGATGGAGCCTTGAGGCAGTTCGGCGGAAGACCGGAGCCAATAGGGAGCCAAGCCAAGGGTCGAGTATACAATCGACCTCAGAAGAAGACAAATTCGAATTTATTTTCAAAAGAAAGGAGGAAACTATTATTATTATTTTGAAAAGGAAGGAAAATGTTTTTGACATTTTTTTATTAATGACAAGGACAAAAAAAAATTTGGAAAAAGGGAGGAAAAATATTTTTTGTATTTTTGATAAAAGAGGAAAAAATATTTGGCACTTTTTGGTAAAGAAAGAGGAAAAATGAGAGACGGGTTTTAGTATGATTATTATTATGTTCTCACTTTTATCAGCTTTACTACATAAAAAAATAAATGTTGGACGGGACCCGAGCCTGGAAAAATTGGGTTTGAAAAATATGTAAAAATACTGTTGAACTTGTTCCCAGACTCATGGGCAGGGTCCCATTTTAAAAAAGATGAAATCGCACAAAAATTTGGGCGGCATGTCGACCCGTCATTTTGGCAGAGTTTCAGGTAGAAATCGACAAAATAAATATGAGTGCCCTAGGTTTGAAACCTATATGAGGGTATGCAGTTGTTGGGTTAATTGGAAGGGTTCTCCCCTTTGGCATGGCTTCTATGATGTACGTCTTTCTTTTGAGGGCAATCGGTACGTGTGGATACGCCATTTGATATACCTGAGTGTACATGAATTGCCTCACTATATACCTCGTGGGGACAGTACGTGTGAGAGATAATTCGATATACTCAACGTATGTGAACAAGTTCCCTGTGATACACCTCCCTTTATGACTTTGATAAAGCAGTACGATGCGGGGGGAACCGTTCGATATACGTCTAAGGTACTTGGACAATGGAAGGTCAGAGTCATATAACTTAGGCTAACTAGGACCTATCGGACTAGCTCCCATCACGAAGTGACCACCCAGTTATGGGAGAAACTTTGGTCAATAGCCATGCTATTTAGTGATGTAGTGTGCAAAAATGTATGATTCTTGATTAGTATACTATGGAGAGAGTATCATTATTGGGCATGATGAGAACCATACTAATAGGGAAGAATGTACCAATATAAAAAAAATTCTACATGGAACATGAAGATTATACTAAGCATGGATATGTTAGAGTGATGTGTGAATATTTACAAATGGGTGTGTGGTAGTGAACCTTAGCATGGATCAACTACAAGTGGTGTGTGACAAGTGTGTGTGAGAATGGATACATACAAGTGTGATAAGTGGTGGTGTGTGTTAGTCACACCTAAGCATGGATATTCTAAGTGGTGGGTGCAACATGGGGATATAAGTGATCCTATGTGAAAGTAGTGTGAAGTGTACGTGGAGAGTACCTACAAGTGTGTGGGTGAGTAGTGATATAAGCATAAGGTATATATGTACAAGAAATATAGGAGAAAAGGGAACATATAAGTAGGTTCATACGCACAAAAGCAGAAAAACAAAACACCCATGCAAAAAGAGTATATCCCTCTTATGAATATTGTCCCCAGCAGAGTTGCCACTACGGCCATCCCGATGGCAATGTGTCCCCCCTCTCTCTCCTTCTTCCCAAAGGGGGTGGGGAAAGAAAAGTGGATGAAAGGTCTTGCGCCCTTTCTGATTCAGGAGCGCTTCGTCCATCGTCGGTGTGGGTTGATTGCAAAGAGATGGAGTCGCCAGCTTATTTTGCACAAAACAGGAAAAAGAACATCTCGTCGCCTTGAGAAAGCGACGTCAAAGACAAACTGATTCTTACGAAACCAGTAGTTCAAAAGGTTCGGGGGCTAAATTACGGAATGGGAAGGTGTTAGGCACCCATCCCGCCCTTTCAGTCTCTCATGGTCTTGTGTTACTGTTTTTCTTTATTTCTCCATGAAGTGTGTATGTGTGTATATATAATGGAGATCGGAATCGCCAACTCATACCACGAAAAAGATAGAGTGAGGTCATCCATAGGAATATTCCCAAACTAATATTTAGAAAAAATAAGATTTATGCGTTTATCAAAATATTGATAGTTATGTTGAAACGATAATGTATGTTGGATAAAACACTAATAAGGATCGCAAACATAATATGTATAATAATGCAAGAATATGATAAATGAAAAAATGGAAGATTTGGGAAAATTGGAAATTTAGAAAATTAGAAAATTGGACTCGAGTCCGGGTTTTAATAAAAAAACAGCCTACGTAGCCTATAAAGGCATCAAAGTCCACGTAGTTCACACGCGATATAGGGGTGGGGTTTATCCTATAGATTCAAACGGAATTTTATTATATATGTGTATAGCAAATGTGTTTTAATTTTGAAAAAGTGTGATGGATAATCACGTTTGGAATTTATGGGCGTAACCCACTTTTATTTGTTTTTTTTTATAGAAAATAAAGTATGTGAAATATAAGTAATAAAAATGTGAGATGTTAATGTGAATGAACTAAAGTAAAACTAGATTATGAATCTAATGTAATTTATGAAAAAAAAATTAAAGAGGTAGGGAAGGATTTTGACCTTGTTTGAAGCTTGATCTAGATCTTGAATGAACTCCCTCAAATTTGAGATGAATGTTGGATGAGGTAGAATGAGATTTTTCCAAATTGGGTATGAAAAGCATGGGAATGTAAGATTGAATGAAACTTCGCATGAAGAAACTTTGCCAATTACAAGAGAATGTTACTGAGATCATTGATGTTGATGGATTCGAGTTGTGACTTAGGAGTGAGTTCATGACCTCTATTTATAGGGTTAGGGGTGGTTCCGATTTCCATGGTCCTAGACCTTCCAGTAGGAAGGTAACCCTAAACACACTGCCGATTGGCAGAGTAATGGACCTACCAATCGGTAGTCTCGCGCAGATTTTTCCAGAAAAATATCCTAAAATGAAATTCGTTGATTCAAATTGTACACGGGTCATATCAATAGAAATTCAATTCGGAGGCCTTTAATAGTCTTTTGGACCGCTCTCTAGTCCGGGAGTTGACTTTGGGTGAAATGTGGCCCGGAAGCGCATTTCGATCCTTTGGACGGGAGAGTGTCGGAAGAAAATGGATCGCTTGTCCAAATGGTAAGTCAGAATCAAGCGCAGGGCAGACTGTTGGAAAGGTTATGTGATGTACTTCGATATTGCAAGGAGCTTTGATCGGTTCGAAAAGTTAACCTTGGTCAATCGGGGCCCAAAAGCGCCCAGTGACCTCTTGGAGTAAAACACATCGTTCGTCGATATCGTAAGTCAAAATAGCACACGGGGCAGACTGTTGGAAAGGGTATTCAGTTACCTTAGTAGATTCCTTCAATCTCGTTTGAGCTGAAGAGTTAAACTTGGTCAAACGACACCTAAGAGTGCCCGGTGGTCTCAAGATCAGTTTTTGGGGGACAATGTATTGTTCTTTCGAACGGTTAAGCCATTTCACACACGGGATGGATAGTTGGGAAGCGTTTTTAGTTCCTTTAGAGGATTCTAAGATATTTCACCATGAAGATGAAGTTGAATGGGGTCAATCGAGGCCCAGAAGAGCCCAGTGGCCTCCGAATTGATTTTTAGTAGTAAAATGGTTCGTTCGTCCGAACCGTTGTGCCTTTTTTGCATGGGGTGGACCGTTAGAAAGGGTATTCAAATACCTTTGAAGATTAAAAGATGTTTTCATCTAGTGATGAAGTTTATCGGAGTCAAACGGGGCTCGAGATATCTTGATAACCTTTAGATCAGTACTCGGAGTATGACCTAGGGTTTATAGTGAAATGGGGAGCTGCTAGGGACCTAAGGGAAGACTTATGGTGTCCTAGAATGTGGTGTGTACACTTACCCCATCTATCAATGGATAAAAGATCATATATTCAATTTCTTACAATACTAGTTATTTAAATGGTTCCTCAACGTAATAAACCCATTCAAACTGTCTCAAATACTATTGTGATTGTTGCCCTGCTAGCACCCTACTCTTTTTCCCTTACCTTTATGTGGGCGATATTGACACATGTAGTCCTTCTTTTTACATATAAAACACTTCTATGTGTAATTCCTTTGTCTCTGACCCCACTGGCCATGCCAGGACTGTCTTATTTTATGGATCTAGTAGTATCGAGCCTAATGGGTAACCCAGTTGTTCCTTACCCCTTGGATGAGTGGAACATGTTGCTAGACCTGAAGTCCCAGTTTGAATCCACCTTCACTTGGTCAGAATTCCTCTTGAGTTGAATCTTTTAAATGGGTATCCCCATTAGGTATCCCATATGTGGTGTCCTACTAGCTCCGATATCTAGTCTTGTCTTGCTGACTAGATGCTCCAATTTCGTGGTTCCCTTTACAGTGGCACAATAATGGTACAACATTTTCATAAGTCGTCCAATCCAAATTTCCCTCCCCATAAGTGCTAGCGATTTCTATTCGTGAGTCCTTCATCAAACTTAAGGACCCTATTCACCTTTGTATCCCCTCGTCAGGTACAAAATTTTCCAAATGAGTGAATTCTTCCTCATACTCGGCCACCATACAACCCTCCCTAATAAGCATAGAAATTTCCTTTGCATCTCTGTTTGAATAGCAGATTAAAGGATTTGCAGTAAAACCTCACCCAAATTCCTCAATACTCTCCAGTATATCCCTTCTCATATGTGGTGACTAACTCCCATCACTACAACGCTGATCCTACGAGCTTAAAAATTACCCAAAATATGTTTTTGAGTGTCACTACACTCTACCATATTTAAACACCTTTGGATGTTTCCCTTCCATTGGCTAAATTAACACAATGTTCGCACTTTCCTCGAACTCGTGTGGATGTCCATTATGAAATGCGCCTCCAAATCTATAATATATCGAAAGTACTGGGTTGAGTCTGAATTGGCTCCACCATCTGCTATGGTGCTGCTTGGGAAGCTTCTGAGATCCAGTAATTATCACATTAAAAATGCCCGAGTAATAATTAGTGATAACTTCTACTATGACCACCGCTTCCAAAATAGTTTGCGGCTCCGATTGAGCTTCTCGTCTTGCAGTCCTCCTAACTAACCTCGTTGGTTGTCCCCTATTATTCGTTATAAGCGGCCCAACCGAACCTATAGGTGATTCGCTTAAATTATACACTATAATAGGAGAATGAAACTCGCAATAGTAATTGATAGTCCCAAGCATAGGGCTCTATATCAAAGAAAAAAAATGTTGAACACGTCGTAAATCTGCATAGATCCTAAGGACACTAGAACCTGATGCTTTGATACCATATGTGATATCGCGCTTATTAAAATGTGTCCAGTCCACTACTAAAATGAAGTAGGAATCTCATATGGCTTATTATTAGCATCACTATCGAAAATTAATTAATTACTAACCACCTATTATTTAAGTAAGTCGTGTATCAATTTTAACTTTATTACAAAGCCATAAACAACACAATAATTAAAACCATGCTTCATAACTCAATAAGATAATTAAATAAATCTATAATCACATAATTAAATATGAATACAATAATCTCCATTAACCGAACAACCCATCGGTTTACAATCCAATATAATATTCATTCTGAAATAAATAAGATTGATATAAAACTGACATTGGGTGACATTCCCTGATAATAACTGAATGAGTACTATCTATAATCTCAAAGATAGAACTCTATTAAACAATCCCTATAACACTCCATAGCAACTTCAGCTCCAATGACCTAGAAATGATATCATGGACAGCTAAAAGATTTTGAAAATAAATTTTATACGGGTCAGTGCCTAGAAGCCTTTTAGAAAATATTTTGCAAGTAATTAAAATGCATCATTAATTATGTTCCCATTCTTCCATATTTTCAATTGGTATCGCACTCACATGAGCCATTGCTCACATCTCAACTATAGTCCTCACCTAACGTTTGGATTTTAACCTCCTAGTTATGCTATCCTGCCAAACTAGCCTCCAAGTACCCCTAAGTCCATACGCTACCCTGTGTCACGTGTATTATATATAACTATCTTTCACTTCCTCTAAAAATTTATCACTCATTTCAAATAACTTTATTATTATTACAATATTCACATAATACATTCCAAATAATTTTCACTAGTTATTAATCGATGCTCACAAGTAAATATCACATAACCCATTTTCAATAACTTTCACGAGTTATTAAATCAATATTCACAAGTTAATATCACATAACGCATTTCCAATAACTTTCACTAGTTATTAACTTGATATTCACAATTTAATATCATATAACTCATTTTCAATTACTTTCACTAGTTATTAAATCATTATTCACACTTAACGTTTATGTTGTGTATACTTCTTCAAATTAATATACACAATATTCACATCATAATATACATATATATCACTTGATATATATGCACACACGTCATCTCTTTGAGCTAACTCACTAAGATACGGTTATCTAGTGTGCTATTCTTCAGGAGAATACTTCCTTAATCCGAAAAAAATCTGAGACGGAATCGCCTACCACACCCGAAAATAAAACGTATTAGAGGTGATAATAATCTAGAGACAGTGAGTATAACCACAACATTATCTCACTCGACTCCAACCTTATCAGGCACGCATGGCGCTATGAACTGGGGTCGATACTTAGATTGCTTTCACTCACCAGGGAGAACACCCACATCGCACAACTTCCATTAATAACACCCACTAGAATGGTATGTTCATTTAATTATATCAATCCTACATATATAATAATGCATATATAATGTTTCTGTACTCGTATTTATTTTCTCAAAATTTCATTATATCATTTGCACCGATGTAATAATACATATATACTATCGATGTACACGCATTTACATTTTTACAATAATTCCAATTAACCGTGCCTAACACACATGGAACAAATAAATCATTTTCACAATATTATTCATATCAATAATTAATTAATTGTTCACTAAATTAATTAATAAAATCTCGCCATTGAGATTTTTGAATACGTATTATTTTCACTTAACCCGCAACCCTATATTTTCAAATTTTCATCCCAATTCCATTATTCATTTTCGTATCAAATTCTTCCCATTTATTCTAAACTACCGATAAAATCCCAATTTATGCCTGTTTTAAAAATGCATAATATCAAAACTAAAAATTATCGGAATCACCATTTTGACTTCAAATTTGGATTCTACATGAACAATTGAGTCGGGTATGTGTTTTGAGTTTTTATCAGATATCTTGCGAAAGTACTAAAAAATAAGAACTAAAAATCTACAAAATTGATTTTTCTCCATTTAATTTCAAACACCTCAATCCCAATTTATATCACAACTAATATATCAAGTTCACATAAATCCCATGTATAAAACTTCCAATTTTATCTAGAATTCAACTACACAATATGATTATATGAAATTTATGCTTAATCTTCCTTTAACATAAAATTATCACAATATCATAGTAAATCATTGTTCTCAATTCTTCAAATTGTAGAATTTACCTATCTACATGGGATTTAAAATTTGAATATTCCGATCCTAAAATATCACATATATCCATCATCTATATCTGTAACTTTCACCTGACATTATCAGTTATCGAGGTCCTTTAACCAAAAGCACATATCCGAAACATTCAATATCTTTTCCCCAGACGTATAAGTTTAATCTTCAACTCCCACATCTCTAAAGGAGTCACAGAATAGCACTATCACTAAGTCTCCAGTGCTAAATCAATAGCGAGCTAACTATTTCTGCTCAGGAGTAAACACGATATACCCTGAATCACATCAGTAAATTCCCTATCCATCGGGACCAATGTAGCGAGAAAACTATACTCGCTGAAGTCTCCAGTTCATTATAATGTATTCATGGGCTCGACCCTCTTTCAGGTGAGACGTCGCAAAAATAACACATCCTGCCCTGGAATATCGAACACAGTAGCCTTGTGGTAACATTCCATATCACTCAAACCCCCTCTAGCCTGTACAGATGGAACCAAAGAGATCCCCACTACCCAATGGTAAATATATACACATAATAGCGATACTAACGATACATCCACTAAACCTGTCTCACTCGCGAATCTAGTGCTAATCAAAATACTGTGACACGTCCATGTCATGTAAAACTGACACCATGTACACATAGATACAATATATACTTTCAATTTCTAATATCTCTAGTTTTTTAAACAGTACCTAGATTCAATACTCCATTCTAAAATTTCCCAAAAATATTGTAATTGTTGTCGCTGTCGGGTTTCCTGCTCATGTCACTTATCTCCATACGAACAAGCTTGACGTGTGTGGTCCTACTTTCCACATATGAAACACCTCCCTGTGAAATCCCCTATCTTTGGCACTGTTGACTAGGTCAGGGTTGTTTTACTATTTGACCCTAGTGGCCTTGGCCTTGATGTCTATCTCAGTGGCTCCATTAGCTACGCTGGCCCTGTGAACCACATTGCTGGCCATAATGGGTATGTTTGAATCCACCGTCACTAGATCGAAACTCCCTTTATCTGAATCGTTTAAACGGGTTTCCCTGTCGGGTAATTCTCTTATGGTACTCCTTAACATCTATACACACAGTCTTACTCTTATGGCTAAACTTTTCCACTCTCTTGGCTCCCTTCACATAGAAGCGTTGATATTGACACGGTAAAAGTATGACATTGGCGACATTGGAATAAGTCATTCATGTTGGAGTTTCCCCAATTAATTCTTGAAAATTCTCAACTTGAGTCAATTAATAAACAAACGACCCTTTTCTTTTTCATATCCACCTCATTAGGAACGAAGTTTGCTAAACAAGCAAATTCTTCCTCATAATCAGTCCTTGTCCAATCCTCCTGTCATAAGTGCCGAAATGTTTTTTGAATCTCTATTAGAACCGCAGATGAAAATATTACAGTCAAACTACAAGTAAAATTTCTTTATATTTATAGTATCTCTCTCTTATTAAATTTGGTGACTGACTCCCACCACTATAATGCTTCTCTTACGATATTAAAAAGTTACCAAAATTTGTTTATGAGTGTCACTGCACTCCACCATATGAAAATACATTTGGATATTACCCTTGCATTGACTAATTAATACAACGTCTTAGTTTCTCGCAGACTCCGACGGATGGCCCTTCTGAATGGCTCCGCTGACTCTCTCCTATACTGGCCGAAATGGGCGAGTCTAAATTATTGACATCATCCTCTGTGGAGACGTTTGGGAAACTACTGCACCACGGAGGTCTTTGCAGCATTAACTATCAGAGTAAAAGTAATGGCATCCTCTACTGCAGTCACTGTTCGGCGTCATGCCCAAATAATTGAATTAAATAAAACTGACTTTGTGGATCAAATTAGTTTAGGCCAAATTAAATAAAATTTGAGTTTGATCTTTTGTTATGGGTCAAATTAGTCACGCCAGACGGACTGATGAAACAAGGACACATACCCCTAAAACTATATACATATTAGCGCTTCATTTATACTTGATCATCCCTAGATATACTTGGTCGACATTCCCGTCGACAAGCTTTAGGAGATGAAACATCAGGAAGAAGAAAGGTCACTCACATGGGAATTCTCAACAATCATTTCACACATGCCTTTAAAGATTATTAGTCTCGTTCATTGTGTGCGGGTGTAAATGCTTAAATATATAAATGCGTTCCATCCCTTGGTTTCTTGACCACTATAAATATATCATTTCCCTAAGTTCGAGGGACAAGTCAATTCCGCACAAGCATGACTACACAAAGTTATATGTAACAACCCACAATAGAATACTATAACCAAGGACACAAGCTTTCCCTTAGATAAATCACATTTAAAAATATTTGTTGTCTTGTTTATTTTCATTCATACTCTTTACATAATTATTTTTTATTACAAAATTGGTAACTTATAGCTAAGATTATATCTATATCAATTTTGGACATCAACAGTCATTTTAAATTATATCACGTAGCCATTAGATTTAAATATTATTTAATATAATCAAATATGTCAAAAATTAATTTGTAAATAAAACAATGCACATTGGGAAAAAAATGTGTGCTTGAATTTTATGCAATCTTTCAAATTTTTTAAATATGTTGGTGTTCTAATTTCATTTTTTTCTATCACTTTTTTATCACTATTTATTTATTTATTAATTCATTGTATAAACAAGGCATTTTCCATATATTGATTTAAGTTTTTATACATTCATGACCTAAAAGGTCTAATTTATATACACTTTCTTATGGTCAACCTATAGTCTTTTATTGGTCTCATATTACAGTAGCATTGTTTATTTGAGTTTTATCTCATTTTGTTCAATAATTTACAATAGTACTTCAATTTACCATTTATTATTACATGTTTGGTCACTTTAGAAAAAGAAATATGCGATGTTATTTATAATGAATTAGAAATGAAGATAATATGTATTGTGTTATTTTATCTAATCATGTAAACAATAACTTCTTATATTTAATAAAAATTCAAAATATTAAATTATTTGGTTTTAAAAAAAATTAAAGATTGAGAAAATGTCAAAATATGAGAGAAATTTTTTTAGGCAAAATTGTTAGAGAAAAAGGAAAAGGAGACAAAAAAAATTTAACTCTAAAGAAAGAAACTTTTTCACATTATCTAGGAGTCTGATTAAATTATCAATGACTATAAAATAATATATTCTAAGATAGATATATCCATATAGGGTAACCTAAATTTTTTATAATATATACTTATAGAGACTTCAATGGTTTTTTGGGTGTTTATTGATGACTTTATATTTTATCTTAAAAAGTAATGACTTGAATTCGTAGTTATATTTCATGAATAGTTTAATTTAAAATAACGATTTTCTTGGTTGAATTTTTTAGCTGATAATTTTTTTTATCTCTAGTTCACTAATATAATTTTTTGACATTAAGGCTCCTCTCCCTTAATCTGTACCTAATTTTTAATTATGTATACAATAAATAATTTAAAATTTACAAAAAAAATTTACTTTTTTATTAAAAAATTGTAATTTGTACGTGAAATTTGATAATATATACATGAATCTTTATACTATACAAGTGTTAAGTTTTTGTATTTATGAACTTATAATTAGGCTTGTCAATCCAGTTGGGTGAGTCGGGCTTGGCTATGCTTAAGCTCGACTCACAATTATTTTGGGCTTCAGGATATTTGAGTTTGGGCTTAGAAAACTTAGTCGCAAACTCGGCTCACATTTAATTGTGGGGTTGGGACTCTTATACAGACCTACCCGAATAAAAAATTAGTAATTTTACTTTTTGTATTTTGTTTTCCCATGAAAGATTTATGCCGTACATCTTATAAATGACACCTAAAGGAAAGATAATTCATATATTTATTCAAAAAGCCAGTCAAGATTGAAGGATTCTTCTACAACTCCCACACAAAATGATTATTTTTTTATAGCTCTCAATACTCGTAATATAGGCGTGTCATTACAATAATTAATATTAAATTATTCTAAAAAGGTTTATAACATCATTACAATATATTAGCTTGTACTTGTATATAACTATTTGATTTAAAAGTTAAATGTGTCTTTGTAAATTTTTAATAAGATTTGTATTATCAAGTTAAAAAATATATAAAGTAATACACACACACACACACACACACACACACATGTATATTTATATTCGGGTTCGGGCCCAATTTCAGACTTAGACACATATAGTTCAAACTCACCCTAAATTACAATTCGAGATTAAAAGTTTGGCTCAAGCTCAGTCTAGATCAAACTCACTTAAAAATGGAATCATATTAATCGAGCCAAACGATCAAATTTCGGGTTTGCTCAACGCAATTGAGAGCCATACCTATAATGTATGTAGGCGAAATGTAGAGAAAAAAGTGAGAAAAGACAAAAATGCAAGATTTCCTAAACAAATGGGAATATACCAAATAGTCCCTCGAACATTTTTTTAATAAACATTTAGTCCAAGCCTTTTTTATTTTGTTCCAAAGTGTACCTCACCATATAAAAACAGTTAAAAAATGGAGCTTTGGTGAGGGTCGTCAGATCTCCGGCTAGTGGATGAGGAGGGGGGATAGGAGAGGTGGGGTGGGATGCCGCAAATGCAGACCTTTAAAAATAAAAGAATACTGATTAAATGGGTGTTTGAGGGACTTTTTGGGACAATATAAAAAGGCTTAAACTAAATGCGTATTAAAAAAATATTTGAGAAACTTTTTGGTAATTGATCCAAAAAAAGAGATGTGGCTACTCTCACACCCTTAATTTCCTTCCCCACTCCCTTTTCATATATCCAAAATATAATGACAAAAATTCCCTCTCCCCTTCTTTTAAATTATAATATGATTTTAAAAAATAATATCATTTTAGGTAAGATAAAGTACACTTTAAGATAAAATATGATTTTATTATTCTTATTCTTATTATTATTATTATTATTATTATTATTATTATTATTATTATTATTATTATTATTATTATTATTTTGGTTTTTGATTTTGATTTTGATATATTAATATTTTTTAATTAGACTATAATGTATTTTTATAAAATTATTAGACTATTCTATATTTTTTGTCACTAATTATAAAACTTTCTCCCTGAAAAGTTATATTTGATGACATTTAAATTCCACTACACCAAATCTATCGAATTGTCACGGTCATTGACCTTGACAAGTTCAACTTGTCAAGGTCAATGACCGTGACAATTCTGGGCGAGACAACTTTTTTTGTCACAGTCATGTCATGGCCATGGACCGTGACAAGTTCGTTAGAATTGTCACGGTCATTTCACGATCCCTGACCGTGCCAAGTTTTGTCACGGTTTATGACCGTGACAAGCCCGTGACAGTTTATAAAAAAATTATCACGTTCAAAGACCGTAACAAGTCCATGACAATTATCCTTTGTCATGGTCATTGACCGTGACAATTGTTGGCATAATTGAAAAAAAATCTGCTGGGCAGTATAGCCACTGCCACTGCCCAACAGTATATTTGTACCTGTTATAGCAACGTTGTTCCTGTTCAAACATCATATATCCAAATAAACTAGAGATAATGAAAATATACATTCAAAATAGAAACAATATGCAAACGGGACAACTTCGCATCATGCTATATTTTTGTCGTTTTAATGTTCTTATTAATTTACTTATTTTACTAATCATGTGCTTTGAACACTTTGGAAGCTTTGGATTCCACCTCCACAAAATAATTTGGCATGGAGGAGGTTTTTTTTAACATGAGAGAAGTTCTTTATCATTCTCGATAGAGAGAAGTTTAGAAAGAGGTTTTCAAGATCAATTACCTCAAGCCATGGGCTATGTTTGTAAAAAACCTCGAGCCTTGTGCGTATAGTCATCTCAAAGGACGAAGCATTCATAACCGTTAGATGCTAAAATTTAATCTCAGCCATTAGGCGTGGATTTTGTGTGTTTACATAAGTAGCCTTAGGTTCGAATTAAAGTCAAAGAACGAAAATAAATTAGTGACAAAGAAAAGAGGGGGAATCCAAAATTTTCAAAGGAAAATAGAAAATGCAAAAAAAATTATATGGATGACATCATAGGTTCATCTTATGACATACATAAGTTTTGTAACTTATTATATATACTAGCGGAATACCCGTGCCTGAAGGCACAGAGAAAAAATTCCAAAGTATTGAAGCGTGTATAATTAAAATTCAAAATTTTTTTACAACATAAATAAGTGTAAATGATCTAGAAAATTTGGGACGAGTATCATTTGTTTATACACTACACAAAACTAAAAACTAATTAAAATAACCAAATGAGCAAACTAATGTAGGTCATTATATTATTTTTTATGTCTATGAATTATAAGATTTAAACACAAAATGATATTTTTACACCACACAGTCCCAAACATAAAAAATAATAGAATTCCTAAAGAAATAATATTGAATTAAATTTTTTAAAAAGTCATTTATTTGTTAATTGGTTTATGATAGATTAGTTTCCAATAATAAACATAACATCAAACCATAAATTTGGGGTAAAATTTAAGACACTAACACGAAATTATTAGAACATGTCTTATTCGTGTAGGGAACTTTCTACCACAAAGTTGTGTTACGTTTAGTTGTTGTTGTTTTTTGTTTTTTGTTTTTTTTTTTTTGGGGGGGGGGGGGTAGGGGGGTCTCAACTGTCATGACATAGATATAATGAATGTTAATCTTATCTAATTTATTTTACCAATAGATTGTTCACCATTTATACCATGTGATTCACCAGGCTAAATAATGGTGGGCGTGAAATTTAACTTTCACAAATTCCTTAAGATATTCCCAAACAACTAATAAAAAACGATACAGTTTTGCAAAAAAGTGGCAAGGCATGCCTTTTTTTTTGGTAAAAATATGAAGGTCATGCTACTTGTTACATTCAGAGTATACAATAAATGAGCTTAACATTGGTTATATATTAAAATGGAGTGAAAGGGCATCCGCTTACTGCGCTTCAATTTGTGGTTACCTGCAATGCAGAGCGGATCAACTCCTCAACATAATCAATTGGTGAACGGTACCATGGGTGCTTAAAAATTTCTTCAAAGTGGTGGCGTGCATCTTTTCAATTTCTACTTCAACTTCAGAACATTTCAAATTAAAGTCTTGTACTATCCAAAAAAGGGTTTCAAAAACCCTTACTTTGACTATTATGCTGAGAGGGCAAATAAACACTGTACTTAGGTATGAACAGTTTTGATCTGCAAAATAGTAGATAAACAACAAAGCTCAATGAAAAAAATTATTCTATGAAACAGATCATAAGGTAAAGAGAAAACTTTTTGATATGGAAAATAGTACAAAAATAGCAAATCACAAAGAAAAAAAAGTATTCTATGAAACAAAACAACCCCTGCTTAGTAGCACCACATCTGAATATGTTCAAAACCATTTTATACATGCAAGTTCACCGAAAAAGAAAAGAATAAATTAAAAAAAAACAATAATAACATTTAACACAACTACTCACCACGATAATAGTGTTGGATAATTTTTTGTTACTTAACTTCATAAGATCTACGACTTAAACCTGAATAATACCCATCTACCTGGTAAAAGCTTAAAAATATATTAAATAATAAATTATGCATTACACGCTTTGTTTCTATAGTCACCTGAGAACACCCATTTGCATTTTGTATCTCTGATATTCACTCTATTAGCAGGGCTGGTGCTGTTAGTTATATAAATCGAGATGTGTGAGAGTATAGTAATTTCAAATTAACTTGAGGATAAAACGGTGTTAGTAAATTACACTATAACACACTTGTATCGATGCAAATCAGTGAAATTCATGCTTTTACTGTAAGCAACAGCTGTGATGGTTTCTTCTCAAATGCATCCAGCAGTGATGCTTCTCTAACAAAAATATTGTGCAAACATTTGACAAAAATAAGGTTTTGATAATCCATGGGAAAAATGTCACCGAAACAACATGGGATTTGTGATTCTTGACCGACCCGGTGGTGGGAATATTCGGCTATAGTCGTCATTTTTAGTCATCATTTATATACACCATACGCTGCGGTAGTGGTTCTCGGCGGAGAAGTGGTGGTGGTGCGGTGGATTCAACAGCAGAGAAACCGAAGAAAATGGTGGGTGGATCAGAGAAGTTATCGAAGATTTTAAGATTTTCGGAGTCCACGGTGGAGAATGACGATGAAGTGAAAGAAAAAAGAGAAGATGTTATAGGAGTTGAAGAGAGTGGTGAAGAGATTGCAATGTGACAACAAGGTTTTGTGGGGAGCGATTGAGGTTAAGAGGCTTTCCAAAGAATATCCAGAAGCCAGAACTACTTTAGCATCGTTAGGAGCAATTCCACCTCTCATGGAGTTTCTTTATTATCACGATCTTATGGTGGAGGCTCGTAGAAATCAATATGATAGATGCAGAAGTGAAGTCAGAAGATAATGTATTTTAAGATTAAATGGGTGTACTTTTTTTACATAAGTGTGCTTCTTCCTACATAAACAGATGTACTTACAAAATTTTGAAATTTGAAAATAGCTCAATAAGACAAATTGGCCGGGATTTGAAATTTTTAGAAGAAGAAAGGAGCTTCCGGCACCCTTTATGCACCATGAAATCTCAACCATTGGATTCAACTATTAGACATTGCATCCTAGCCTCTACTTCTGTTATCCCTTTATTGAATAGTGTCAAAAAATTTACTCCTTATATATATACTAGCGAATACCTGTGCCTGAAGGCACGACGAATATTTCCAAAGTACGTAATTGCATAACGGCAAAAATATCATTCCCCAATAAAACATCTATATACTGTTCCCCAATATATATAAGTACATAACTATTACATGTAACTCAACTCTTTTACACCAATATATAGTAGTGCATAACTATTAAATCGTGTATAATTTAAGTCAATTTTTTTATAACACAAATAATTTTAAACACCAATGTGTCGTACATTAATGGCACGAAATCACGACATGTAAAAACATGAAATTGATAAAAATTGGCATAATATGTCACGTTCATGTCAAGTTTTTTTAAACGAATCCATATCATGTCATGTTCATGTAAAAATTATGAGTTGTTTTATCATATCCTATCTCGTTTTTATTCGGATTATCATGTCTATTGATGTTTAATTTAGTGTGAAAATTAGGAAATTGTGTTATTCGTGTCGTGTTGTGTTCTACTTGGATTGCGTTCGTGTCAGCTAAAAAAATAAAAATTCGTGTCAATTCGTGTTTTGGGTTAAATTTCAGACCGACACAACACGACAAAAATTTTGTATATGCGAACACGACACGACTAAGTATTTTTTTCATCTAACACAAACAAAAGCCATATAAAAATGACATAGCATGACAAACACATGTTTAGAAGAAAGGTTTTCATTGCCTTGTGCATTAAAAACATGTTATCAATATCAAGATCTTACACCTACAAACACATTGGTTCACTAATCATTACATTTACCTAATACCAGGTATGATCTTAAAGCACCTTTGAATGTGAATCATGCAAAATAAAAGTACATAATAAGTAGCTTTTACAAATAAAAAGATACTAAACATTTAGTTATAAACATTTCAGTTGAAATAATATTCCTCTAGCCTACTCAATAAAGAAACTAAATATTTAAATATAAACAAAAAAACTCAACAACCACAATCGGCTTTAACAATTCAGTCCAAAAACTACCTAAAAGATTAACTCCAAATTACCTTAAACAATTAACATAAACAATACCCTCATTAACATAGTCCAAAAGAGCCCGGAAAATACCACTTGGCATTTCTGAAAAACTCCTGCTCTTTCACTTCGGATAAACTTTTTTTACCCAATCCCGTTACAGTATAAATTTGGTCTTCCTTTTATTCGAAATTCTGGTCTTCCGTTTACCCATTCCGAGTTAATATCGAAATTATGGACGATAACAAACTTGAGTAATCAGACCATTTATTCGCGACTATCTTGTATGGAGAAGAATATTTCACCGTTGGAGTGGCTGGTATAGAGGGTGACTATACCGTCTGCGTTGTTCAATTCGCTACTTAGCACAATGTAGTGAATATATAACAGATACTATCGACCATAGGAGTAGTTATAGAGGCACCACGGTGTACATGGGTATGCTGCTGAACAACGTTCAGAATGTTCCCCTCTCCACAATTCATTTGCACTTGAAAAACAGATGCATTGATCTCCCCTTTCATCGTACCAGAAATAGACAAACCAGAGCATAATCTAAAATCACCTAAATGGCAAATGAATCCAGCCGACCTGTAAGGATCCAGGGATGGAAATCTATAGTTCAAGTTAATGTGAAGTTCTAGTTAATTTGAAATCTAGCAGATGGAATTTTAGTAAACAATGGAAGGAATAGTAAGGTGAAAATTCAATAACACTAAAAAAAATTAGCAAATGGAATTTACATATTCAGTTAATGGCTTCTAAATTTTCATATAAAAAATATATTTTCCAAGCGCTATTGTCTTCTGAATTTTCGTATTCAATTATAGACTTAGACAAATGTTATACAGTATCAATGGTTTGGTTCACTTCAACCAAAATAGACTTGACTTTAATCACTTAGTACTTTATTCTCCGATGAATTTTGGGAGAGAAATAACTAAACAGGGCATCCAACAAACTGGCATTATACCTACACTTCAATTTTAAAAGATTGATCCGCTTAAGATGAAAGAAGAAAGGGAAAAATAAGCTTACATGTGTACGAATGTTATCACAGTAACTAACATACTAAAGTTCAAAACCAAAAACATCTGCAAATATGGTGAAAAAAAATCTGTCAAAGTAAATGTAGAAACCTATCTATGAATATATGGTGAAAAAAAAAACTGCACATGTCTAGTCCTCCCTGCCTATATATGTAAACACAAATAGAATTATCTCCAAACCTATCTATGTATTTGTACATTTTCATAAGAAAGATAGTAATCAATATGACAGGACCACTAATAAATTTTCAAAATTAGATTATCAATTTACCATATTTTTGTGCTCAATTTACCCTATTTTTGTACAATTTATGTAATTTCTTTTTACAACCAAGCATGCTAGAATATCATTGGCAAACACGATGCAGTCAAATTTAAATTTGAGTTCAATAGTTCAAGAAGAACATTTGCAAATTAAAAAAATATATATATCTATTAAGTGTAGTAATATCTAAGAAAGATTTCACATTAAATAGGCAACTATAAAACCAAAACTCCAAGACCTGGTAAGAACACAAATATATCCATAATTTTGTTCCTAATAGAACTCTAAACATAATAAATAGAATAATTTACAGATGTGAAGTTTAGTGGTTAATTTACAGAACATAACACAAATTCCTGGGGTGAAGTGGTGGTATCCATGGAATGGTTGGTTCAAGAAATTCTCAACTTCCAGTGTTTCTTACCCACCATATACAACTTCTTATGGTATATAGTTCTTATTATCTTAGTCTTGGGTTGTGCATAATCTATAAGTTTGTGCTTTGCTTTTTTAGGCAATGAATTTTTCTAGAGTTAAAAGGAGTAATATGCGTTTTTCCTAATTGTAAATTATACAGGTTCTACCTCAAAGCTGTAAGAGGTGATGAAGAGGTGGAGAAGACTGCGAATTACTTGGTAGTGCTAGCACTGCTGGGCTATGAGCAACTGTGTTATTGGCCCTCAACAGTACTCCGGAATAAATGAGTACCCATTCTTGTCAAAGGTAACTCCAATTTAGCCACAATAATAGGACTCTAGAATAAACAATTTTTTTATTAATAAGCAATAAGAAATAAACTAAAATATAACTGAAATGTTGAAACTTATAAAATCAGGCAACCATAGGTTTAACACCGCCAATTAATGTGATAATAGGACTGCCATGGATTCTGATGAAGAACAATATTCAAACTGATGAAGAAAAGAAGCACATTTGATTTCATAGGACTTCCATGAAATTATTAACTACTAATATCAGAACCTATTACCACTGATAGAAGAGACCTATACGCAGCAAAGAGGAAAACATCATCGCAGCGCAATAAAGTGGAGAACATTAACCCAAGTTGTGGATAAAGAGAAATCAAGACCAAAATCAATCAAGTGTATCACCTAAAAAATCAAGACAATTCATAAAGTGAACAGTGAAATGTGATCAACACAGATATTATAAAGAGAAACCAAGCAAGTGTATCACCTGCAATAGTAGAGTTACATCCATTATAGATTACATTCAAATTAAAAATCAAGATCAAAATCAAAATAAACCCGATTTAAAATCGAAAAAAAAGTGAAACATAGTATCTTACAAATTAGCAAACAAATTTAACTCACATTGTACAAAGATTTAACTCACATTGTACAAAGATGACAACAAAGAGAGAGTACAAAAAACCTGCAAAACCAAATAAGTGAATTATAGAGTAGAAATAAATTCACTCGCTTCTAATCACATTTAAAAACTATTAAGAAAGGATATTAGAATGATAACCATATCTTACAGATCCATTGATATCTAGAGAAAGATCTTCCTAGCCATAGTTATAAAAAAATTAACCATATCTTACAACTCCATCTTATGAGGCAAATATATCAAAAAAATTAAAAAGAAAATATATTTCGGCAAGTCAGTAGAAAATCATATAAACATTTACTATTAATATGAAACAAATAGCCAACAAAAAAAGTAGAATGCTCACATGAGCCTTTCAGCAAACACATGGAATGCAACTGTTAAAATTAAACCCAACAAATTTATAAACCCAACATGTTTTAACTCTTAATAAACATGAGTGTCTTTCACAACACTTTAAACTTAAGTCAACCAAATAAATTAGATTATATCATTCACACTTGGCTGCTTAGAGATCTGTTCATAGGAGAGTATATCATTCACACTTGCATCCGCATTTCGGTCGCATATGCTTACCAATTAATCTTGATTAGAAGAGATAAGATTCAGTTGGCTCAAAAGAAATTGTTAAAAAAAACATATACCTAGTAAATGAAGGATGGTCCTGCACAAAAATAAAGCAAAAAAGAAATATAAATTGTGATTGTAAATAAAATAAAACACAAAATGGCAAAAAAACGGTGTTAGTGTAAATAATCACAAAATAGAACATAAAAGATAGAAAAATAGACAAATGAGAGAGAGTATTTGAAAAACAAAGGGGTGGAATACAATTTGAACCAAACACCCAAAATTTAAACCAAATCTCCTAAAATCACAAAAAATCAAATTGAAATACCAAACAAATAGAAAGCGAGAGGATACCTCTTATTCTGCTCACAATCAAGTGGGAGAAGAGCTAGTGTGAGAGAAAGACGATGACAAAAGTGAGATAGATAAAGGAAAAACCATCATGTAAAAAATCAGATTAAGAGATAGAGAGATGCGTGTATAGATCAGTTTATGGTGTGGTGTGTTATTAGCTTTGGGAAATGGGCTTACTTTGAAATGAAGTAAAAGTTTGAGCGGGATAGGCAAGAAAACATATGGGCGGGAGAATGAAATTTCAGATTTCATCACCACCATTGATTTTTTGTTAACAGATCACAGCCGTTATTGTGCTCATACATTTTTGCCAATTCAAAAACCATTCCATCTTATTATATGGATATATAACAAATGAATGGACTACGTGATTACATTAAACTTACCAAAATAAGCCCTAGAACTAATAATGGATGATGAGATCTCGATCCAAATGGTTGAAAATCCAAGAATTGTCGACTATTTAAAAAAAGAGGAAGTCAAATATATGTTGAATATTGTGTTGTCATATTTTTAGATCTGATTTGATATTGAGCTTTGTGTTTATTAAATTAGGCTGGATTCATGTCTATATTTTCTAGACTATTAGATATGAGATTTTATACACTCTGTGTACATTAAACTAAATATTGTGTATATATGCTTGCATGTTTAACATTATTGAAACTAATATGGTGAATGCTAATTTAAAATAAGATTTACTTTCTTGAAATTTCTTTTAAAATCTTGTGAGTAGAGTAAATTTAGAGTTTGGGGTTTTGGTATTCAATTGGTTGTGAAGCTTAGGACTTCATATATGTATTTTTTTTATCTTGCCTTAGTTGTTAGTACATTTACTTTAAATATTAATTTATAAGAGTATTTTATAAATTAAATAATTAATTAACGAATCATCTACGATTTACCATTTTTGATGTCCAAGTCCAGATGTGAAACGAGGTGGTTGGTATCAGGTCAACAATCAACTGTGAAATTTATGTCAAATCTTGTTGATGGATTATCTAGTTAAAAGAAGAAACGGAAATAAAAATAACATACATAAAATTAAATTTGGTACGTGAAATTTAGAAGTACTAACTGACAAGTGTAAAGAACTTAAGGATACCTTAAAACGGAATAAATCAACATAGCACGCCTACAAGAAACTAAATGGAAGGGTGAAAAGGCTAGAGAGACAGGAGAAGGTTATAAATTATTTTACTCGGGAGGGATAGATAATCATAGAAATGGAGTGGGTATTGTTATTGATCACTATATGAAAGATAAAGCCGTGGATGTTAAAAGATGGGGAGATATATTAATGAATATTAAGATTGTTTTAGATAAAATAATATTGAATATTACAAGTGCTTACGCGCCCCAAGGATATTTAGATGAAAATGTAAAGAAATTATTTTGGGAATAATTGGATGAAGTATTACAAAAAATACATATGCATAAAAATATATTGTTAGGAGGTGACTTGAATGGAAAGGTATGAGTAGAACGGGATGGTTACCCAAGGATACATGGAGGTTGTGGTTTTGCTAAGAGAAATAAAGGAGGAAAGACTATCTTAGAGTTTGCTAAGGTATGTGATCTAGTATTAACAAACACATTTTTTTTAAAAGTAGGAACATTTAATAACATTTAAAAGTTGGGAGAATAAAACTGAAATAGATTATTGCTTACTTAGAAGAATGGACTTGTACACATGCAAAGACTGTAAAGTTATAACAGGTGAAAGCTTAATGAATCAACATCGCTTATAGTAATAGATTTATCCATTAAAGGATTTAAGTACCGAAAAGAGAAAATAGGTTATCAAAATAAAAAAATGGAAAGATTTAAAAGGATTCAAGGAGATGGAATTTAGGCAGAAGTTCCTGTTAAATATGAAGTGAAATTAGGATAACAATGTTAATAACATTTGGTCAAGCACAAAGAATGATATCGAGAAAATAAGTAAGGAAATTTTTTGTGAGACTAAAGAAAAATGTTTTATTAAAAAAGAGACTTGGTGGAGGAACGAGGAAGTGCAAAAGATAATACAAAAGAAACAAGTAAGTTTTAAAGAGAGGCAAAAGAGTAAAAATCAAGAAGATTCAAAAAGTATAAGAAGTTAAAAAGTGAAGTAAAAAATATTAGTAGAAATGCGCAACAAAACGCACTAGATAATCTTTGTAGTAAATTAGGTATTAAGGAAGGTGAAAAAGAAATATATAAATTGGAAAAGAATAGAGATAAATTGACAAGGGATATGGATCCAGTTAAGTGTATCAAAAGCACAAATCAAAATATATTAATTAACAATAAAGAAATTCTAAATAGATGGGAAGAGTATTTTCAAGGATTATTGAATGAAGAATATCGTAAAAAAGATGTCGAGAACATAGAACCGAATATAAGAATGGTATGTTTAATTACTAAAAAAGAATTAGATATATTAATAAGAAAAATAGAAAAGAATAAAGAAGTTGGCTTAGATAAAATATCCATAGAGGTATGGAAGACCCTTGAAAGTATAGGGATAAAATGGTTAACATATTTATTTAATAAAATTTTAAAAGAAGGTAACATGCCAGATGAGTGGAGGAAAAATACCAAAATATCTTTGTATAAAAATAAACAGGATATACAAAATTATTGTAATTATAGAGTAATCAAACTGATGAATCACATTATGAAATTGTGGGAAAAGGTTATAGAAAAAAGATCACAAGATTTATGCCAGGGCGATCCACCACAGAAGCTATTTACTTATCGTATGGGGGAGGTCCAAGTCCACGATTGATTAACAAGAATGAATATGCACTAAATGAATGATTAACGACAGAGTAAACACTGAAGCTACTCGAAGGACCATCCACAAAGATCAAGCTCATTTTAAGGATGATCTATTTGTAACAAGAATTATGATGTACTTGTATTTGACTTTCCTTATAATTATCAAATTTACTTTGTAATATTTTATGGGGTTGATCAGTACCCACAAGGGACCATGTATGGCAGGTAATGGGGGAGCTCAGATGATCTATCGAACAACCTGAATCTGGGAACCGAGCATGCATTTGGTTTGGAGGATTAGGGGCAAGGCAACATTGGGAAAGAAAAACTCAACCCCCTGTAGCACACTTAGGCAAAACCTTGGTTTATACAAAGCACGGTCAAATAGATGCTTAAGTTAAATATCCCGGGGAACCTCCTCGATGGACCTTAAACTAAATAGTTATCCAAAGATATCTTTAATTCTTGAGCTGAGCAACCATCAGTCAAGCAAATTTTGTTTGATGATACACTTTTGTGGCTGATGTGACAACATATCCTTTATATATTACTGTTTACCAACCCTATGACGTCGTGGCATCTAACATTTAGGAGCTCTATGAAGTAGCATTCAAGTGAGTTTAATCCTATAATGGTGAGCTTGTACTATCCAACCATCTTAGGATGGACCTTTAGGCTGCCACATCTTGTCCTAATTAATGCCACCGTACTTCTGATAGACTAAATAACTTTTTCCCCTAAAATATCATATCTTGTGCATTTAATGCACTATCTTTAGCATTAATAATATGGTATCTTTGAATTAATTTTTGTCATTCCATTTAAGGCCAGCAAGGTCACTCAAGTAACATGGCTCACATATAAATACCCTAGTAACATAGCTTATGTAATACCCCGTATTTTTATGATATTTTATTTATGGGATTAATTGCATTAAATGTGTACTAATTGGAAATTAATCCGGATTAAAATACTAGCGAGATGCGAGTTGGTATTTGATTATAATGTGTATATATGATTATATATGAATATTGAATTATGAAACTTGTCATGAGATTGAAATACGGCAATTTGGAAATTTTGTTGAGACGCGTGTGACAGTCGCGTCAGGAATATAATTATTTTAATTATAATAGTGAATTTTATTTCTATTAACCGTATGGTCATTTTGAGTGCGCCAACGCGTCCGGAAGGGTCGAAATAGTCAGAAAACACTAGTCGGGGGTTTAGTTTGGGTCTCGGGGCATTTTTAGGCCATACCGGCAACGTATAAGGGTAGTTTGGGAATTTTGGATTTTTGGGAATTAAAACCCACGAAAATTAGGAATTAATATCTGATTTGGCAATTACCCACTAAACCCACTAATAACCTAAGGGGCTACGGAGGTTATTGAAATTAGTTCCAAAAGAGTTCCTAAGGCAAACCCTAGCCACCATTGTCACTTTGGAGAAGAAGGCTTGTACAGAAAGAGAGATGAGAGGAGAATTCTGCAGAGAGAGAGAGAACACTTCAGCAATTCGACATCAAAATCAGAGATATACATAAGGCAAGTGGTTTAATTACATATTTTTCAAAGAATGCTTCTTCCATGAGTAGGAAATTTATAAAATTTCATTGTTCTTGGAGAATGATAAAAACCCATTGAATTGGATGTAAAGATTTATAATTTTATGAGGAGATTGCATGTAGAACCATGTTAGGATGATTAGTCAGAGAAAAATACATCTTTTATACCATAAAAACGGATTTATTTATGTCTATGGATGAATTCAATTTCTAGGGTTCATGTTCTTGAGATTGGGGAAAAATATGTAGAGATTTGATATGTGGATGAGATTTAGGATGAATTAATCCCACAAAATACGTTAGTATATGATCTAAGTATGTTTAGGAATGATTAGAACCCATGAACTATTGTTGGATTGAGGTTTAGATGAGATTAGAGGTGAAGAAAAGTTGGAAAAACGGATTTGGGAAAATCTGGGCTCGAAACTGGCCTCTCGTTAGAAGACCTGCCCAGGTCGTTCGAACGAGCTCGTTCGAACGAGCTTCTAACGAGTTGACAGTTTGACTTCTAACGAGAGGGATGTTCGTTCAATGACTTTCGTTCAAACGAGATCTCGTTAGAAGGCCCACTTCGTTTGAACGAACTCTCGTTCAAACAGCCTCGTTCGAACGAGACTTCTAACGAGTCGACAGTTTAGGCTTTTTAGCCTGTTTTGATTTCGCGTGTCCCGTAACTTTGTTTATATGTAGAGACCACACTTCCTTGATGATTAAATGATATATTTGGGATATTTGGGATATAATGAGGAGTAAAACCTAGAAGTGTAGTTTGAACCTAAGGGAAATTATGAATTAGGTCGTGAGTGTCTATTACGATGCGAGAACTAATGGCCGCCTAAATAATTATATTAATCGGGAACATATAAATTGTGTAGCATTATATGTCGGTACGATAATAAGAAGTGTACCACAAATATATTATGGTGATTTACTAAGATGTGTGCATACTTAGTATATGTATATGATTTTATGTGTATGACATACCTACCATACTTGCTATCACGGGAGGTTTACGTTCGCTTAGGGCCCTCTAATCCTTGTGTTGCTCGGATTTAGATTGGTACCTCGAGAACATAGGTCAGAGAAGGGCTTATTGGGATGTTAATAAGTCTGCTGATCGTGGGAGCATAGGTATGTGCGTGACCCATGTGATGCGACTGTGTTCGCCTCCATTGTTTGTGATGTTGTTATCTGAGAACGATTCCTGAGAGATTCGGAATGCGTGATCCTTATGTACGTGATGTACCGGATGGATAACAGAGTATGTGTGCACCGCAGCTTAGTCTCGGGGTGCTTGTATTGTATATTTATGACGTGAATAATATACACTTAATTAATGGAAACTTCCATGTTGGTATTGTGTAAATGATTATGGTAATGTTTTGAGAAAACATAATGGGTTAACCGATAGTGAATTGTATTACTAATTGAGAATCTGAGTTTAAGTAAAGCCCTCTATTTAATTGATAACGCTAGAAGGTAATATGGGAATCGAGTAGTAAGGGGTAGAACTTATTACGGTTTGGTTAGTTATGTATGTCATTTAGATGGGTATGGTACGTTAGGAGTGCACACGTAGTCGAGAGGTGAGAACTTCATGTGAGTGCACGTCCTAACATGTATTTTGCATTTAATGTTTTAATGTTATTAAAACACTTACTGTTTTTAAAATGATTTCCACTTTCGGGCTCTGACCCATTTGCTTTCAAATCTATTTTTGTAAAAACCATTTTAGGTGCCCAGCCACAAGGACACCATGCTTAGGATTTTCATTCAGGTGACGAGCTGTAGCTGTTTGTGGAAGTTACAGGACTTTGCTTGTAGACGCTTCATCTATCTTGACTCCATACTCAGGACTTATCAGTTGTAGGGCATGTTGCCCATTTCTATTAGAGACATTTCCTATTTCAGATTTTCAGACTTTTGGTATGTAATTAACTCAGGATAACTTGTTTTATGTAGTTCAGTTGTGGGATTGTTGTGAGGAGTTTTTCCTCCGGACTTATTATTACTGTTGTTGGTTACTCTATTGTCTCGTCTTGGTGAATGTTGTTATTCTATCATTATTCTTTTATTGTATGTTAACCAGACTTAAATTAAAATTTGGCAACTCACTTTTTAAATACTAGGTGGTTAGTAATTAATAAAATGTTTTCGACAGTGATGCTGTTAACTGGACCAACTTGGCATTTTGTATTAATTTAATAAAGGAGTAGCTACCCGGTATTTAATTAGTCGGGGTGTCACAGGTGGTATCAGAGCATCAGGTTCTAGTGCCCTTTAGGATCTGTACGGCTTATTATTTTTCCGCTAAGCTTTCTTTGATGTAGAGCCATATATTTTAGGATTGTTGTATTCTTTTGTATGTGCTACGTTCTTCAGCTATTTCAAGTTTATAACTGGGAACTTATAAACTTTATTCTTATTTCAGATGCCTCCACGACGTGCACAAGGGGTTCCCAGGAATGCTACGCGAGAACCACAGCCCGCACCAGTTCAGGGCACGATGAATGCCGCCGAGGTTGCAGCCATTGTGGCCCAGGCGGTAAATGCCGCACTAGCCGTAGTTCAGCAGGCACCACCTCAGGCGCCAGTAGCCGCGCCAGTTCCGGCACTTGCATTCCCGTCTGCTTGGGAACGTGTACGTGATGCTTTTCAGAAAGCACATCCACCGGAGTTCGCAGGTAGCTCCGATGTAGTGGTTTCGAGTCAGTGGAGGAAGGACATTCAGTGGCACCTGAGGATGTATGAGTGCACCGATGTCCAGAAGCAGATACTAGCTACCTGCAGTGGTGGGAGTCTATTACCACCGTGGAGGAGAGAGATACTCTCAATATACAGGAGTTTTGGGTGCGGTTTGACCGCAAGTACTTTCCGTCAGCTGTTCACACGAAAATGAGGAGGAAGCTGATGAATCTCAGGCAGGAAGGTAAGACTGTGGCCAAGTATGAGGCCGAATTCACAAATCTGTTGAATATCGTTCCAGATGAGATACCGACAGAGGAGAAGAAGATACAAAAATTTACAGACGGGTTGACTTGGAGGATCCGTCAGCACTTATTGGGGAACCTCTCGTTGGCCACTTATTCTGATGTGGTTAACGCTGCACTGTTACACTGCCAGGATCATCGCTTTCACATGGCTGAGAGCAAGAGGTCAGAAGAGTCCATCCATCAGGGCAGGACTGGGGGAAATGGTGCCAGCGGGGCACAATCTGTTCAGGGGCAGAGACAGGGTGACCAGGGTTCCCAACAGGGGGATCACAAGAGGTTCAGGTCGGGAAATTTCAGGCACGAACAGGGAGGTTTCCGGAAGGGCCATCAGGGTCCGAACGGCCATCAGAACCAGCAGGGTCATAATGGCCAACAGCAGCAGTTTCAGCAGGGCCAGGGGAGGAATGGTAACGGCCACCAGGGCCGGGGGCAGCAGGGACAGAGAGGGGGGAACTTCCCGAGGAAGTGTTTCATTTGTGGCAAGACTGGCCATAAATGCCAGGACTATCCTGATAGGGGCAGGGCCCCGCAACAGCAGCAGGGGGCTCGACAGGAGCTGCAGAGACCCGTGTTTCTCGCTGCCCTCCCGGCGCCACCACAGATGGCAGCATTGCCACCCATTCCAGCGGTCCCAGTTCAGCAGGGGCAGCTGCAGTATGGGAGAGTATACCAGCTTCAGCAGGCAGCAGCTCCACAGCCCCACCCGCGATTGAGGGTATGTTTCCTATCCATGGAACTATGGGTCGAGTTTTGTTTGATACGGGAGCAACGCATTGTTTTATAGCTACACATTTTGCGAAAGCCTTAGGGCTGTTAGCCACAGCAGAGAGCACAGTGACGTGTGTAGACTCACCATTGGGGAGTGGGTCACTTATTTTCTTTATATGCCGGGGAGTGGGGGTAGAGATTGGTAGTTTGGTATTACCTGCAGATATGTTGGTACTTGATATGCATGTGCACGATGTGATTATCGGTATGGATTGGCTCGCAGATTATAGAGCCATGATTGATTGCTTCGGTGGGAGCATTGTTTTTGCCATTCCGGGACAAGAGATGTTTGTAGTGGCGATGCCTCGCCCAGAGGGAGGCTCGACCACTCATTTGTATTACATAGAGGAGGATACCTCTAAGGAGGTTGTAATTCCTTTAGATTCGATCCCAGTTGTCAGGGAGTATTCTGATGTGTTTCAGGAGATACCAGGCCTACCCCCAGTCGAGAGATAGACTTTGTCATAGACTTATTACCAGGTACGAGACCTATAGCACGCGCACCGTACCGTATGGCTCCGGCAGAGATGCGAGAGCTACGGGATCAGATTGAGCAGTTGTTGGGTCAGGGGTTTATTCGGAGGAGTACTTCTCCGTGGGGTGCCCCTGTGTTATTCGTGAAGAAGAAGGATGGATCGTTGAGGTTGTGTGTGGATTACCGAGAGTTGAATAAGGTCACGATACGGAATAAGTATCTGTTGCCTCGAATCGATGACTTATTCGACCAGTTGAGAGGAGCTTCTTTCTTCTCAAAGATTGATTTACGATCGGGATACCATCAGTTGCGTATCAGGGAAGAGGATGTCTCAAAGACTGCGTTCTTAATGAGATATGGTTCTTATGAGTTTCGGGTTATGCCTTTTGGTTTGACCAATGCTCCAGCAGTGTTTATGGACTTGATGAATAGGGTGTTCAGATAATTCCTTGATCAGTTCGTCATTGTCTTCATTGATGATATTCTGGTTTACTCCCAGACAGAGGAGGAACACGCAGAGCATTTGAGACAGGTTTTGCAGACGCTACGTCAGAACGAGCTGTATGCAAAGTATGAGAAATGTGGGTTTTGGCTGAAGGAGGTCCAGTTTTTGGGACACATTATTTCCGACCGGGGGATATCAGTTGATCTGGGAAAGGTATCCGCGGTGAGGGAGTGGGGACAGCCCACAACACCGACTAAGATCAGTAGTTTCTTGGTCCTAGAAGGATACTACAGGAGGTTTATTCAGGGATTCTCAAAGATAGTGGGTCCTTTGACACATCTGACTCGTAAGGGTGTGCCATTCATCTGGAGTGATGCCTGTCAGTTGGCATTCGATGAGTTGAAGGATAAGTTGACCTCAGCACCTGTGTTAGCATTGCCGAGATCGGGAGTTAAGTATCTAGTATACACCGATGCGTCCTTACAAGGACTGGGAGGTGTATTGCAGCAGGAGAGTCAGGCCATAGCTTATGCTTCCCGTAAGCTAAAGCCTCACGAGAAGAATTACCCCACTCATGAATTGGAGTTAGCGGTGGTGGTATTTGCCCTACGTATTTGGATACATTACCTTTTGGGGGATAAGTTTCGATTATTCACGGAACACAAGTCCCTACAGTACCTATTCACGCAGAAGGAGTTGAATATGCGGCAGAGGAGGTGGCTTGAGTTCGTGAAGGATTAACAGTTTGATATCCAATATCACCCGGGGAAGGCTAATGTGGTAGCAGACGCGTTGAGCCGTAGGCCAGTAGATGAGGTGGCAGGGGTGTGGAAGGCCAAATGGAAGGAGTTGGGACACCAGGACGCAGTGGCCCGATCGTTCATGTCTGTGATGACTGTTACGCCGCAGATTGTCACGAAGGTGGTAAAGGCCCAGGCAAATGACTCGTTCTGTCAGGAGCAGATAGTTCGATTACTAGCAGAAGGAGACGAATCCTACACCGTTAGCTCAGACGGAGGATTACGTTTCAATGGGAGATTGGTAGTTCCAGAAGGGAGTAATTGCGGCACGAGGTGATGGCAGAGTCGCACGGCTCACGGTTTGCGGTACATCCCGGTGGAGATAAAATGTACCAAGACATGAGACGACAGTATTGGTGGAGCGGGATAAAGAGAGATATTGTCGTGTTTGTTTCTAAATGCGCCACTTTTCAGTTTGTAAAAGTGGATCATTAGAGACCAGAAGGACTTCTACAGACATTGGAGGTCCCGATGTGGATGTGGGAGAGCATATCCATGGATTTTATCACGGGGTTGCCTACGTCACAGAGAGGTCACGACTCTATTTGGGTAATTGTGGACAGGTTGTCCAAAGTCGCTCATTTTCTACCTGTAAGGACAGACTACACTAGGGGACAGTATGCCCAGCTCTTTATTGCAGAGATAGTGAGACTTCACGGTGTGCCCCTAAATATCGTGTCTGACCGAGACAAGATATTTGTTTCACAGTTTTGGGAAAGTTTTCAGGAGGCCATGGGCACGAAATTGCGGTTGAGTACGGCGTATCACCCGCAGACCGATGGGCAAACCGAGCGTACAAACCAGATATTGGAGGACATGTTGCGTATGTGCATCATTGATTTCGGGGGTGGATAGGAGCAGTATCTTCCATTGGTGGAGTTTGCTTACAACAACTCCTACCAGTTCACCATTGGCATGGCTCCATTTAAGGCGTTGTACGGTAGACCTTGTCGTTCCCCAGCATGTTGGTTGGAGGTGGGGGACAACAAACTACTTGGGCCGAAAGTGATTCAGGATACTTAGGCAAGGATATAATTGATTCGGAGTCGCATTCGGGTAGCTCAGGATCGGCAGAAGAGCTATGATGATGCGAAGAGGTTCTTCAGAGAGTTCCAAGTGGGGGACCAGGTTTTGCTCAGAGTATCTCCTATGAAGGGGATTATGCATTTCGGGAAGAAAGGGAAGTTGGCACCGAGATATGTGGGACCATTTCCTATTATTGAGCGGATTGGACCGGTTGCTTATAGGCTTGGATTACCGGAGCATTTGCATCGGATTCACGATGTGTTTCATATTTCCTCGCTAAGGAAATATCTTAGAGACGATTTGGCTCATTCTCACATTGCTTTGGAGGACATCGATCTCCAGCCTGATAGCTCCTACGAGGAGGGGCCGATTGCTATTTTGGACCGAAGTGAGAGGAAACTGCGGTCAAAGATAGTTCCGTTAGTGCGTGTTCAGTGGCGACATCATAATGTCGAGGAGTCCACATGGGAGCGCGAGGATGAGATGCGCGAACGTTATCCGGAGTTGTTCTTACCAGGTACTTTCTAGTTCCGAATTTCGGGACAAAATTCTGTTATTAGGGGGGAAGTATGTAATACCCCGTATTTTTATGATATTTTATTTATGGGATTAATTGCATTAAATGTGTATTAATTGGAAATTAATCCGGATTAAAATACTAGCGAGATGCGAGTTGGTATTTGATTATAATGTGTATATATGACTATATATGAATATTGAATTATGAAACTTGTCGTGAGATTGAAATACGGCAATTTGGAAATTTTGTTGAGACGCGTGTGACAGTCGCGTCAGGAATATAATTATTTTAATTATAAAAGTGGATTTTATTTTTATTAACCGTATGGTCATTTTGAGTGCGCCAACGCGTCCGAGAGGGTCAAAATAGTCAGAAAACACTAGCTGGGGGTTTAGTTTGGGTCCCGGGGCATTTTTAGGCCATACCGGCAACGTATAAGGGTAGTTTGGGAATTTTGGATTTTTGGGAATTAAAACCCACGAAAATTAGGAATTAATATCTGATTTGTAAATTACCCACTAAACCCACTAATAACCTAAGGGGCTACGGAGGTTATTGAAATTAGTTCCAAAAGAGTTCCTAAGGCAAACCCTAGCCACCATTGTCACTTTGGAGAAGAATGCTTGTAGAGAGAGAGAAGAGAGGAGAATTCTGCAGAGAGAGAGAGAACACTTCAGCAATTCGACATCAAAATCAGAGATATACATAAGGCAAGTGGTTTAATTACATATTTTGCAAAGAATGCTTCTTCCATGAGTAGGAAATTTATAAAATTTCATTGTTCTTGGAGAATGATAAAAACCCATTGAATTGGATGTAGAGATTTATAATTTTATGAGGAGATTGCATGTAGAACAATGTTAGGATGATTAGTCAGAGAAAAATACATCTTTTATACCATAAAAACGGATTTATTTATGTCTATGGATGAATTTAATTTCTAGGGTTCATGTTCTTGAGATTGGGGAAAAATATGTAGAGATTTGATATGTGGATGAGATTTAGGATGAATTAATCCCACATAATACGTTAGTATATGATCTAAGTATGTTTAGGAATGATTAGAACCCATGAACTATTGTTGGATTGAGGTTTAGATGATATTAGAGGTGAAGAAAAGTTGGAAAAACGGATTTGGGAAAATCTGGGCTCGAAACTGGCCTCTCGTTAGAAGACCTGCCCAGGTCGTTCGAACGAGCTCGTTCGAACGAGCTTCTAACGAGTTGACAGTTTGACTTCTAACGAGAGGGATGTTCGTTCGATGACTTTCGTTCGAACGAGATCTCATTAGAAGGCCCACTTCGTTTGAACGAACTCTCGTTCGAACAGCCTCGTCCGAACGAGACTTCTAACGAGTTGACAGTTTAGGCTTTTTAGCCTGTTTTGATTTCGCGTGTCCCGTAACTTTGTTTATAGGTAGAGACCACACTTCCTTGATGATTAAATGTTATATTTGGGATATTTGGGATATAATGAGGAGTAAAACCTAGAAGTGTAGTTTGAACCTAAGGGAAATTATGAATTAGGTCGTGAGTGTCTATTACGATGCGAGAACTAATGGCGGCCTAAATAATTATATTAACCGGGAACATATAAATTGTGTAGCATTATATGTCGGTACGAGAATAAGAAGTGTACCACCAATATATTATGGTGATTTACTAAGATGTGTGCATACTTAGTATATGTATATGATTTTATGTGTATGACATACCTACCATACTTGCTATCACGGGAGGTTTACGTTCGCTTAGGGCCCTCTAATCCTTGTGTTGCCCGGATTTATATTGGTACCTCGAGAACATAGGTCAGAGAAGGGCTTATTGGGATGTTAATAAGTCTACTGATCGTGGGAGCATAGGTATGTGCGTGACCCATGTGATGTGACTGTGTTCGCCTCCATTGTTTGTGATGTTGTTATCTGAGAATGATTCCTGAGAGATTCGGAATGCGTGATCCTTATGTACGTGATATACCGGGATGGATAACAGAGTATGTGTGCACCGCAGCTTAGTCTCGGGGTGCTTGTATTGTATATTTATGACGTGAATAATATACACTTAATTAATGGGAACTTCCATGTTGGTAATGTGTAAATGATTATGGTAATGTTTTGAGAAAACATAACGGGTTAACCGATAGTGAATTGTATTACTAATTGAGAATCTGAGTTTAAGTAAAGCCCTCTATTTAATTGATAACGCTAGAAGGTAATATGGGAATCGAGTAGTAAGGGGTAGAACTTATTACGGTTTGGTTAGTTATGTATGTCATTTAGATGGGTATGGTACGTTAGGAGTGCACACGTAGTCGAGAGGTGAGAACTTCATGTGAGTGCATGTCCTAACATGTATTTTGCATTTAATGTTTTAATGTTATTAAAACACTTACTGTTTTTAAAATGATTTCCACTTTCGGGCTCTGACCCATTTGCTTTCAAATCTATTTTTGTAAAAACCATTTTAGGTGCCCAACCACCAGGACACCATACTTAGGATTTTCATTCAGGTGACGAGTTGTAGCTGTTTGTGGAAGTTACAGGACTTTGCTTGTAGACGCTTCATCTATCATGACTCCATACTCAGGACTTATCAGTTGTAGGGCATGTTGCCCATTTCTATTAGAGACATTTCCTATTTCATATTTTCAGACTTTTGGTACGTAATTAACTCAGGATAACTTGTTTTATGTAGTTTAGTTGTGGGATTGTTGTGAGGAGTTTTTCCTCCGGACTTATTATTACTGTTGTTGGTTACTCTATTGTCTCGTTTTGGTGAATGTTGTTATTCTATCATTATTCTTTTATTGTATGTTAACCAGACTTAAATTAAAATTTGGCAACTCACTTTTTAAATACTAGGTGGTTAGTAATTAATAAAATGTTTTCGACAATGATGTTGTTAACTGGACCAACTTGGCATTTTGTATTAATTTAATAAAGGAGTAGCTACTCGGTATTTAATTAGTCGGGGTGTCACAGCTTACAAGAACGACAATTTGAACCGAGAATTATTATTGAGATTTATTTAGATAAGACTGTTTGCTGTGAGATTATTATCTTTTCCTCCATTAACACCACTACTGAGAACTTATTGTGTCTTAAGGTTACTGCCTTTCCATTATTTCACTAAGGGTGCCTGTTCCTTCTCCCTCCGACCAAGTTATCTGCGGGTCTCCCCCATTTATTTCGCTTTCAGAGCATTTATGCTGTAAAAGACTTCATTTAATACATGGTTAAGTATTGAATATCGTTTTCCTTTGACTTGCATTTATTATCATCTCTCTATTGTTCTTTGGCACTAATCACGATCTTGATAAGGGGTTATGCCTCACTTAATACTAATTGTATTTGAAGAACTCACATCTTACATTTGGCGACTCCACTACGGAGGTATTCTCTTTAAAAGGATGATGGATGATAACATTGTCAAGATAATAGACTTTGATGCCTTACAACATAAGGAGGAAGGAACATCACTATCTTGCCGAAAGGGGAAAGAATGGCACAAGCAGAACCAAGCTCATTTTTTATAGCCATGATGGGCATGAACGATATGGAAGCTGGGATAGGTCCACCTTAAATGGCAGGTTTAATGAGTCTATTCGCTGAGTTTATCAAAACTCCCCGCGCTCAAGTGTTGTTAAGGATCACTAGAGGATCGAGCTTTGTTACCACACCACCAGCAGTGCTAGTAGCTCCCTCTATCATAGGAGGAGTTTCTTCGGCTACTATCAACAACATCACCGCTCCTTCCGTACCATCGATCATCACCCCCAATGCCATTGGAGTAACCAAAGAGGCAACAGGCACTGCGATCGCTGCACCGACGACGATCGTCAACATGGGAGGTAACACACATGCCGCGCTACCAATGCCTTCCATAGCATCTCCTGTGCAAAGTATCCTTCCTTCGCCCAGCATGGAGGAAATGAAGAAAGAATTGCTAATGTTAATAGCGACAACTAACGCTGAAGGAGAGGACTTATCAGTTTAAGATGAGTTCCGTGCTCCGTATCTATAGGAGTACAATAATGAGCCCAGACCAGTAGGGTAGATTCCACTAATTTTTAAAAAGTATATAAGAATAGGGGAACTCCAAATAATATGTAAAAAGGTTCGTTGAGAGCCTTGGGGACCACTGCAATGATAAAAAGCTGAGGTTGAGAGAGTTTTCAAAATTTTTAACAGAGAAATCTTATACTTAGTACTCACACTTCACACCCGAGAGTGTGTCTTTCTGGGAGGATTTGAATGTACTCAAAAGTTTTTCTTGGCAGAGGATAAGTTCACCGTCACACAGATAGCCCGAGAAAAAAAATGGTGAAGATATTATGGCCTACATTAGAATGTTTCACGAGCGCTCTTTGGATGTGAGAGAGGAAATGGAGGCAGTAAACTTTTACATGTCTACATAAAAGGGTTGCTACACGAATATATATGCCATCTCATCAATGAAATGCAGGAAGGAACGTTCATTTCTTAAATAAGCGAGGAAAATTACATTAATGGTAAAACCTTTACCACCTCCACCCGCCTTACCAAGTTTATTTTTAAGACCATCCGCTAGTTCGGGGAGGGGAGTACCTACGAGGGAAAATATACAGATAATGGAGATTAGGAGTATGAAGGTGGAGGCTGAGGAATGAGGAATAGGGGCAACAAGAGAAGGTTTGATGGAAAAGATGATCCTCTTGATATACCTTATACGCTTGAGTAGTAACTAGGCACCTACGACCATAGGGTTCATGACAAGATGTGCATGATAGTCACGGTAGTATGTCGCAGGCATCTGGAGAGGACAAAAGAAAGAAAATTTTTTGTATATTTCACCGCAAGTTGGGCCACCCAAATAAGTCATGTTTCACATTAAAAAGATTGATTGACCACCACAATAAGAAATGGGACATTCAAATGCCTCAAACCAATGTAAATGATAACCCTTTGCCAGCCCATGGGGCACACATAGCTAGTGCCTTCAATGAGGAAGCACGATGGATAATGAGAAAGCATTATTCTTTTGATAAAGATTCTGATGAGTCGCTAAAAGAATGCATGCTTGGGATGTTCTAGTTATCATTGGAGGATGAAGTGAAACCCAATGAAGACTTGAGCAGTAAGGTGTAAGCTTGATCCTTAGAAATAGTAAACGTTGTGATAGCGTGCGATGAATATACCTACATGGATGTGGAAGAAGTCCTTGAGCTTGAGGAAGATCAGTTTGACCTATGGATAGAGTGCACCATAGTTGAGCGTGATCAAAAAAGTTTGGGTGGTTCTTCTACCAGGTTTTCTTACCCGAGAACTCATGGCTGGAGATTACTCAGGCCATCTTGGAGATCACTAAGAAAAACATGGCTCAAAACCTGAAGTGGAAAGGGTTTATGGCCAAGTTAGTTTGGAGGTACCTTTAAGAGGTGACGTTCTCAGACGTCAATAGATCGGTCAGGTGTCCTCACAATAGACCACTCTATGTTACAGCTAGCGTTAATGGTTACATCATTAATCATGTTTTTCCAAATGGAGGAGCTTATATCAACATCATGTCTATTGGGTTCTTTTACGCATATGTTTTTTATTTGGACAAGGATTGTACAAAATTCATTATCCATCTCAAGGTATGATAATAAATCCTCCAAGTCCATCGAAAAATTTAATGTGGGCATAACCTTGGGGAATACCACTTCCCACATAAATTATAGAGTGTGAACCATTATACTAGCTATTGGTAGGAAGGGTATGGATGCACAACCGTGGACTGGTGCCTTCTATATACTATTAATGCGCCAAGGTAAATGCCAAGGGCAAGGAGATAGTCATTCGAGCATCTAAGAAGACGTTTGCACAGGAGGAAACTCACCTGGAAGACGTAGATTTCTATACGGAGTTAGACAAAGAAGCTACCGTACTCATAAGGTACACTGGGGGCAAGTACTCGTGAAATGGTACGTGCACCTGCCCGACCGGTAGTAGCCTATGATGAGGAAGAGATTATCCAAGAAGCAGTTAGGCCCACTAGTTTGTCTAGATAGCTACGTGCTCGGATGACTCCACGTATATATCCAAAAGAACATTAAGTCCAGCAACAAAGTTTACTCATCAGGTTCTCCATTAGAGAGTTGGAGGAAAATAGCCGCAAAAGATCGTACGGAGAAGAAAACCCTTGCCAATGCAAAATAATGGATTTTGATGGTCCCTTCTAATTTCTTATGCGAAAAGTGTTTTAAGGATGACAAAAATAATTTCTCTTTTTATGAAAAACATTTTTCTAATTTTTTTAATACGCACCAAGTTGTGAACAATTTTAATTGAACCAAATTTTATATTGATTAATCATAAACATCCATTTAGTGATTAAAGAAAGTAAAATAAAGTAAAGAATACTCACAATGCCGAATGTACGAGAAAAACCACAAACGAAAAAAACCTCAGATGAACCAAGCGGGACTATCATTATGAATATGGTATTAAAAAGGTACAGGTAGCAGTTTTACTTAACGACTCGATCCACCCACAATACTTGATGCTCCTCTGATCTTTGACCACTCATCTCGCAGTGCCCAGGAAGAAAGTAACCTTCTTCCAAGATACCACTCCACAACACACGCGTCCACGCAAGTCTCGGTGTCCATCGTTATGGCTTGTAACGTCTACGATGTTAAAACCAAACTCCATCGAATCTTCACAATAAAACCAACAATGTTTAATTGTAAAATAACTCTTCTTGGTGCCACAAAGATCACTCTAGCATATATTAATGATAACTCGGATCATTGAAACTCTAAGAATGCGTTAACTATGGAAAACCTTAAAAAACTCGTGTGCATAAAAGTTTTGAACGAATACTGATTTTCGCAGAATGCACACTTATGAAATCTGATGGAAAACACGCCTTATATAATTTTATTAAGGCGACGCATCGTTCAAGCGACATTGACCTGTCGCTCGAACGATATAGAAATGTTGCGCAAATGACAAAGCATCTCGCTCGAATGACTGGTCAAGTCGTTTGAGCGACCAGCGAATTAATGTTTGATTTTAAAACAACTCTTAAGAAAGAGTTGCACTTAAATTCAACTTTAATCCATCTCATCAGATTAAAATGAACTGTGAACCTTTTCAAACACTAATAAAATCATTTTAAAAAAATTTATTAAATAAAAATTACTTCCTTAATAATTTTAAAATACATTCCGAGTCTCATTAAAAATACGCATTCATACCTGAGTGATCTCGGAATGAAATTAAACTTTGAAGACGAATAAACTTGCACCAATTAAATTTTGACATAATTAATTCCTTTAAGCTTTGTAGCAACGTCTTCAATTAAACTTCAACACGTCATAGTCTGTGTGAGATCATGACAATAAAAATACGACCTATGACTCAAACGTGTTTTGTTCCGGAAATAAGTCAAAACTATATGATGGACTCAATTATAAATTTTGTCCTTACAAATCTCCCCCTTTTGACAATTTCGGGACAAAACCAACAGTGAAATTCCTAAGCCAGGCCGTCAAGCCTTATGATGCTTAAATCCCATCCCATAAACCCAAAATAAAAAAAAAAAAAGGGGAAGTCTAGGAAACAATGGACTGGCAAGCATGAAACTATGTTTGAATGTCTGAATGTGATGTAATCTTGAAATTTCGAATCTCGAATATTGTTAAGAAAACCTACACACATGAAACAGACAAATACCTAATGAAGTATGGAGGAACAAATGCTATAAATCATAATGGAATATGTGAGAAAAATAGTTTGATTCCAATTTGAAACAAAACATCTTTTAAATTCGAATATCAAATATGCACAAAAATAAGATACTAATGTAGATATAAATGTGCGTGCAACAATTAAATAGAGTGCTCAATTAAACTCTCCTCCTTTTTGTCTCGAATAGAAAACTTGGAGAAAATATACCAATTTAACGAAATATCTAGCACAAGCAAACAACCAGCTAATGATGATCATCAGTAACAAATTCGTAGTAATCAAACAATGATCATATAAAATAATTAATCAAACTAAGCTAGTGTGATTAAACGAACTAATATAGCAAAATATGAGATCAATATGAATTTGCATATAAAAAACTGTCTAGAAGAAATCCAACAATACTGAAAAAATATGACACAAGGCAGCAGGGTAATGAAACAGAATGAATTACAAAAACCAAACGTAGATCGAATGAGACAGAGGTGTCGCTTGAACGATAAAGCGACATCACTCGAACGAAAAAAAACAAAAATCCTAATTCCAGCTCAGAAAGTTAAATAGTGTTGGCCAGTGAAAAAAAATTCATCAAAACACTAACTGTAAGGGGCTCAAAACTGAAAAACAGTACCAAAACAATGGATAAACTAAGAAAACTCAAAAACAACCAAATGTGAGTTACATGCAAACATAGTATTGATGTGCTGAACATGGAATGTATGGGCGTGAACTACAATAAATGAATCACAATTTCAACACATTGAAATGATCAAGAAGCTCTAACTGATAGTGATTAATCGTCAAACGTTATTTTAGTCATATGTGACATTTAAAGTGTGATCTTAATGAACTAAACAATCAAACATGCACACAAATCCAAAATTTTGACGATTCAACAAATAATAGTGTCATGATACGATTTTTCAATGTTAGGATTCATTGTGCAAACCCGTTTAATTTATCCATCCAAACTCCCTCAAATATATCATATTTTTACTTTTGAATGAACATAAACAAAATGGCTCATATTGGCATATGATAATTTTTATTGCCTTTAATTTTTCCAGGATCTTTAAGACGGTGGCTTTCACGACGAGTCAATTTTACACTCTTGCAGCCCTTTCCCGTGAACACTCATTATTTTTTCAATTACAATCCTCATGGTAAACGGTTCTTATATGCACACCTCCTCCTTATGTATGCATACTCATAGGTGACAAAATTGATATAATAACGTCTCACCAAGCTCAAATATGCAAGAGATGTCAAACATTCATATAAACTCGTGCATATGTGCAAAGATGGCATATATACATAACCGAGTCAAAATGCATATCAACTTCAAAACAACCCCGTAATACAATGGTTAAGATCATTCTAAGCATTAATAATTATGACCAAATGTGCTCGCCACATGGATAATGAAATGAAGGGGGGTCCAAACACACTAATATGCCACATCAAACATGTAAACTCAAAGACACAAAAAAATAAAATAAAAAATTTCTTTTTCAACATATTTTGACTCAAATAAAAGAAAAATCTTTTTGTATTTTCTCCAAAATATAATCAACCAAAAATCTTTTTGTATTTTTCAAATAAGACTCAATAAATGAAAAATATAATACAAAATGATACACATGTCATAACACTAGCAAGATATAAATCATGATGCAAAGACTAGCGTATGGCAAACATGGTAACACAATCATCCTTTAGATTTAGCATGGGAAGAATCAAGTGAAACCAAATGAGAACCATGAAGTTTTAGTCCTATAGCCACTAAATCCAATTTTGTAGCCCAAGTTGGTGTAACATAATGGGTGGTGTTTTTGGGAACCGTCACGACTTTATTTCCAAACTTCCTAGGAGCATCCTCAGGTCATAGAAAAAACGTCTAAGGTGACCTTTACTACCGCAATGTGTACAAGCGTAAAGACAAAGGGAATGATTACCAAATGTCGACCTCTCCTCACGTTCCTCGTGGGATATCTCATACGGTTTGTATTGCCACCTGTGACACGCTGCCTAATAAAATACCGGGTGATCACTCCTATATCAAATTAAAACAGGAGTCTCATATGGTTCATTCTTAGCATCACTGTCGAAAACCAATTTAATTACTAATATCCTATTAAGCCGGCGTCAAAATTTTAATTAACAATCTTTTTAACCAAACCATTCAAATAATTATTACAACAGTTTATATGTAGCAACTGAAATGAAATAAAATAAAATAACCGAACACTTGGTACAATAATACAACCAAATCGAATGCCGCACTAAAAGGCGATAAAAGAATAAATGAGTATAGTGGGCCATAAGTCTGAATGTTTCTACGATACATCCTATCTAGATCTCAATGATAGAAGCGTCTAATATAAACCTGCTTGCATCCATAGCTACTGCAGCAAACGTCTGACTTGAAAGAATCATCATCCAGGCATCCCTGTGTCATCGTAGCTTATACCACACCTATCACTTTTGACTTGGATGGTTACTAACATCCAATCCAACTTTTCTGACCTATATTCCAAGTCAAACGTAACCTTACTCGAGTCTTTCAATTTCTCCTCCAACTCAAAAATCCTAGACTCAAGCACATTCCTAGACTCCTCAAACTCTAAAAACTCCTTTTTCAAAGTCTCCATCAAATCACGAAGACTGTCTATCTCTTTCTCCACATATTCTATCTTTTCCCTAAGTTTCTTCTCTCATGCCCTAATATCCTCAATCAAAGCATCATTATGTACTATGGAACTCTCATTCAACCTAGCTCGCAATTTATAGTTAGCCTTTTTCACTTTCACCGCTTCGGCATACAATTCATTAAATGCAACTTGCAACTATTTCACATCAACCTCCTCATCCTCACTGACTTCTCCCTCACTCACTTGGGATTCAATGGCCTCAGAAGTTTCATGCACATGAGAATTTTAATGGGAAGATTTATCGTCGTCGTTCACGTGACATGACAAGAAAGCAACAAACTTGCTCTCATTGGGGGAACTCTCAGCCTCTTCCATATCACTATCACTTAAGGTGGCATTATACGCTATAGATTTCTTGCCCTCTTTTTTAAGTCTAGTGGGACACTCCGAAACTTTGTGATCATACTCCTCACACCCAAAACACCTATCCAACTCAACCTTATTAGGTTTCTCACATTTATCTTTAGGGCTGGACTCAGCCTTGTTATTCTTGAATTTCTCAAACTTTTTGGCATCTTTCAATTGCTTTTGAACTTAAGAAATTTTTAAAAATTTTATCCAACAAGGAGACATCCTCAAAATCGGAATCAGAATTGTCATCTGAAACATTAGTTTCCTCCTTCCGGGCTTTTAAAGCAATGCCCTTTTATTTCTTTAGCACTTGCTTGGAGGTAAACATATCGAGTTCATAGGTTTGTAAGTCACCTACAATCTCTTCAAGTTTCGTCTAATTAAGCATATCTAAGGAGTTTAAAACGGTCACTTTTGCATCAAACGTACTTGAAAAAGATCTCATAATTTTCTTTACCACATGGTTAGAGGAAATCCTCTCTCCTAAGTCAAACGACGGGTTGACAATATTAGACAACCTAATGTAAAACTCATCAAATGACTCAGTATATCACATTTTAATCATCTCAAACTATGTAGTGAGATTTTGTAACTTAGACGCCCTAACCGTGCTAGTGCCCTCATGAGTAAGTGCAAGTGTATTCGAAGCCTCTTTTGAAGTTTCAAAAGTCATGATTCTATTATACGCTTCAGGTGTGGTATGTGAGGACATTACATGCAGACCTTTAGAGTTGTACAGTGCAAGCCTATGTTCAGCTTCAGTTCATGACTGAAAGGGTTTCAAACTAGTGATTTCACCCTCTCGTGTGACAAGTGGTGTCCAACCCTTTTCAACCGCTAAACAAACACGCTCACCAATAGATTTTAAAGCACTTCTCATTCGCATTTTCCAGTAAGCATAATTTGTGCAATCAAAAATAGGAGAACGAAAACTTTCAAAACCTCCAAAATTCATTCTGAAAAATAAAAGGTATCATTAAAAATATGTTTCTAGCTCTGATACCAATTTGATGGTCCCTTTCAATTTCTTATGCGGAAACTGTTTTAAGGATGACAAAAATAATTTCTCTTTTTGTGAAAAACCTTTTTCCGAATTTTTTAATACACATCAAGTTGTGAAAAAGTTTAACTTAACCAAATTTTATCTTGATTAATCCTAAACATCCATCCAGTGAATAAAGAAAGTAAAATAAAGTAAAGAATACTCACAATGCCGGATGTACGAGGAAAACTACAAGCGGGAAAAACCTCGGACGACCTAAGCCAGACAATCACTATGAATATGGTTTTACAAAGGTATAGACGATAGTCTTACTCAACGACTCGATCCACCCATGAGACTTGACGCTCCTCTGATCTTTAACCACTCCTCACACAGAGCCCACACAGAAAGTAACCTTCTTCCACGATACCTGTCCACAACACATGCGTCCACATATGTCTCAGTGTCCATCGGTATGGCTTGTAAAATCTACGATGTTGAAATCGGACTCTACTGAATCTTCACCGTAAAACCAATAATGTTCAAGTGAAGAACAACTCTTCTTGGTGCCACAAAGAACACTATAGAATATATTAATGACAACTCGGATCTTTGAAACTCTAAGGATGCATTAACTGTGGAAAACCTTAAAAAACTTATGTGCAGAAACGTTCTGGACGAATATTAATTTTCGCAGAATGAACACTTACGAAAGTTTATGGAAAACATGCCTTATATAATTTTCTTGAGGCGGCTCGTCGTTTAAGCGACATTTACCTGTCGCTCGAACGAGATAGCGATATTGTGCGAACGAAGGATCATCTCGCTCAAACGCCTGGTCAAGTCATTTGAGTGACCAACGAATTAAAGTTTGATTTTAAACCAGCTCTTAAGAAAGGATTCCATTTAAATTAAAATATAATTCATCCACATCAGATTAAAATAAAGTGTAAACATTTTCAAACACTTGTAAAACATTTTAAAAACATTTATTTAATAGAAATTACATCCTTAATAATTTTAAAATAAATTTCGAGTCCCATTAAAAATATGCATCCATACCCGAGCGATCCAAAAATGCAATTAAAGTTTGAAGACGAATAAATTTGGACCAATTAAACGTCGTCATAATTAATTCCTTTAAGCTTTGTCGCAATGTCTTCAATTAAACTTTAACATGTCATAGTCTGCGTGGGATCATGATAATAAAAAATGACCTATGACTCAAACTTGTTTTGTTCCGATAAAAAGTCAAAACTATACAATGGACTCAATTGGAAATTTTGTCCTTACAGTTTTGCCTGATGGAAAGATTATCTATAAACTCTGAATATGTGAGCGGTCAGCTGAAGGCCTGGATAATGAGGTTGACTAGGTATATGAGTGTTTATATATGGATAACCATGGGATGTGTCTGGTGATTGACAATTCCAATATCCACGAATTCATAGAAGAAGTGGAATAAAAGCCTGAATATATGAAAGATAGGCCAAAACCACAAGTCGAAGATCTAGAAAATATAGATTTGGCCAAGGAAGAAGATGATCCTAGGCCAATTTTTATCTCGAATGAACCTGATGCTGCTTCGAAGGAAGGGTTGCTTCGAGAGTTCAAAGACGTATTCGCTTGAAAATACACTGAGATGCCGGGAGTTGAGAAATAAGTGAGCTGTCACAAGTTGAATGTATTACCCTCAGCTATCCTAGTAAAACAAGTTACTTAAATGTACAAAGGTGAGATGAATCTGAAGATCACGGAAGAAGTCTATAGGTTGCTCACGACAGGTTTTATTATTCCAATCCAACATCCTATTTAGATATCTAGCATTGTGCCCATGGGGAAGAAAGACAAAAAGCCAAATCAGGATTTGTGTACACTTCAGGGATTTTAACCGTGCATAACCAAAAGAAGAGTTCCCACAACTTGATAGATGAAATTGTGGAACATAATATGCATAGCTTTATGGACGGTTATGTAGGGTATAACCAGATCAAGATGGATCTAGTAGATATTGAGAAGACTGTTTTTAAGACTCCCTTAGGTAACTTTATGTACACTATAAATCCTTTTAGGTTGAAAAATACAGGGACTACTTACCAAAAGACTATGATGGATATATTCCATGATGTCTTCCACGAGATTGTGGAGTATTATATTGATGATTTGGTGATAAAGTCCAATAAGGAGGCTGCTCACTTGGCATATTTGAGGAAGGTGTTCACGCGTTGTAGAATGTATAAGTGAAAGATGAACCCTCTCAAATGTGACTTCGAGGTGACAAGTGGGAAATTCCTAGGCTTCATGGTGGATCGACAAGAAGTTCAGATGGATCTTGATAAGAAAAAAGGCATTTTCAACATGCTAAGGCCTAAATTTGTGAAGGAGTTAAAGAGCTTCTTGGGAAAATTCTCCTACCTGAGGAGGTTTGTGCATGGACTTGGTGAGGTTACTCACCCACTGATGGAGCTACTGTAATAAGGGACCAAATTTGTATGAGAGAAGCCATATCAGGAGGCTCTGGACCAGTTGAAATAGCTCATAACATCTCTATAAATGATGATTCCTTTAAAAATAGGTATTACATTATAACTTTATCTCACATCCACTGAAAGATCAATTGGAGCATTGTTAGCCCTGGAGGTAGATGGTGTAGAGAAACATATTTATTACTTCAGTTGCATCATACATAGGCCTGAGGCCAGATATGCTAACATTGAGAGGCATTGTTTAGCCCTTGTGTTTTTCACATAAACGCTTAGGCACTATATGTTGTCATTTACGGTTCACATTGTAACTAGATGTGATCCCATAATTTTTTTCTTGCTAGAACTAAACTAATAGGTAGGGCAGTTAGATGGTTCCTGATACTTTCAGAATATGATCTTAAGTGTGTGGCCCGTTGAGCTATCAAAAGCCAAACTTATGCAGATTTATTGATCATATTTTCATCTGGTACCTTCGATCCATAAATCGAAGAACTTTCAAGAAATGATCCTCAAGGAAACTACTTGGAAACCAGTTTCAAATAATGGAGTAAGGAGTTTGACAGTTCCTCGGCCACAGGAAAGGGAGAAGCAGGACTGATCCCGAGCAAAGGTTGAGAAGAATTTCAACTATCATTCGAGTTAAAGTTTGACTATTTGAACAATGAGGCCAAATATGAGGCTTTGGTGCTGAGGCTATTATAAGTTGTGACACCCCGCCTAATTAAATACCGAGTAATCAGTCCTTTATTAAATTAAATAATAATATCCACTTGGTTCAGAATATGCATCACTGTCGAAACTTATTATTAACACTAACCACCTAATATTTAAAAAGGTTGATGTCAAAATTTTATCTTTAATTAACATAAATCAAATTAACCATTTATTAAACATAAATCATTCAAGCTAATCACATATGGAATAAAATAACTGAATAATAAACCTGGCTGGAGCAAACACATACATCCTAAATACTGAATACAATAATCCGACAAAATAAACCAATAACTGAAAGGAGTAAATAAATAAATTCACAATCTATGACTATATGAATAAGTAAAAGGGGGTGACGTGCCCTAACTAAAGTAAATAACTCAAGATGAAGAAACAAAAGTCATCAAGGCGTCTACTACCAAGTCATGTACCATCTACAGCAGCTACAACTCGTCAAATGAATGGAACTCTTGTACTTGGTGTCCCTGTGGCTGGGCACCTAAAATAATTTGACCCAAAAAAAAGAGAATTTCAATAAATGGGTCAGAGCACAAGTTGAAAACAGTTTAAAAATTAGCAAGTGCTTAAATGGAAACAATAGCATAATTATATAGATGTTAGATTTTCGTACTCTCACTTGAGATACTCACCTCTCATCTAATGTGCACATCTAATGCGTATATTTAACCCATCCTAGTCAATTTACCCTGCCTAATCAGCCCGAAGATGACTATTATCACACCAATAATCTCATGTGTTTATCCATATCACATGTATCACGTATTTCCATATGTTTAAGGATAGTTATTCACATACATAACCGTTATTCTCATAGACATTCTTTTCCTCTTTTAGTTAATTTAATACGTATCATTATTTTCATATCTACTAAACACGCACGGTAGAATAAGTAATAGGTATACATATATTTATCTCTCTTTATATATATACTAACTCTACACCCTTGGGCTAGGGCCCCCTCGGTGCAATGCATACTCTGCTATCATGTCCCGGTGCATCACTCATTGCACAAAGGATTGTAGGTTCAATCTCTCGCGAACCATCAAAATAAAATCACATATTGGAGGTGAACATAGTTCCAAGCCCATGGGATATGCACATACCTACGCACCCATATGACCTCCAACACTATCGTTCTCACCGATAGCCCGTACCTAGGTTATATGTTCTAGTGATACGAATCAAAATCCCGCTGAATCCTCCTCAAGATATGTTCATCCACAATGCGCAACCTCCACCAGATAGCAAGCAACGTAGGTATGTTATACACACAATAAATCAATCAATAAGTATATATATAACTTATAATAATCATTGGGTATTCACGCAATCCAAATCCTCGAATTTATATATAGTATTATTATCTCTAATATTCACGTTACTCCATCCATACGATTATTCTCTCTATCGCATATATTCCATGAGACCCACTTATTCCAACATATCCCCTTTTTAGTTACACAACCATCTCACCACTAGACTATATAATGAAGTCACTCAATGAATAGTGTAGGTCATTCTATCGCGCTTTAATCAACCTTCTAAGGCTCTAACTTGTCCGGGTAAAAAGTTGAAATTCAGAAATCTCGTTAGAAGCTGGGGAAAAATCTCGTTCGAACGAAACTTCGAATGAACTAGGGCCTGAATTTTTGTTAGAAGCTCGTTGTAAAACGAGGTCGTTCGAACAGCTTCGAATGAACCGTGTCTCTGAATTCTTATTGGATGGGTCGTTGGAATTCTCATTCGAATATAGTCGTTCAAACGAGAATACTGCAGTTCATCCCTATCCTCCAAAAACTACGTTTTCTCCACTTTCTCAATACCCAAATCACATAAAACTTTACCTAACCCAAAACCAATGATTCTAAATCATAACCACTAGTAATTGAACATTTTCTTGCACATTTTTAACATCAAATCCTTACAATTTCATCATGGATTCAGATTAATTTCTTAAATCCTCAAAAAGCCCTAAATTTATGTAATCACGATTAGTCACAATTAAACCCATTTCGTTATTAATACATATAAAACCCATATTTCTTCCCCCAATATATGGTTATTCAACTACATGCAAAACCTATACCACAATTGTATATTAATACCTAATTTCAGTCCCAAATTTCATGATATCATGAATAAATAATCAACTAGTCTAACATGGATACTATATGCTCTAGATGAAGCAAGATAAACACTTTCCTTTTTCATGAAGGTCTGATTCGTCGCTTGAAATTGGTATAGATGCATACTTCTCTTCCCAATCTACACGTTGATGATGTTTTTGGTGAAAGGTGACTAGGTTTGGCCTCGAAACTCCTAGGAAGCTCATATTCTTCTTCCTCTGGGACTCTCTCTTAGTTTTACGAGTTATTTACCCTAACTCTCCCACGTACATGCAAATATATTTCTCTAATTTTCTTCCATTAATTAATCCTAATTTTTCAAAAGATCGAAAAACCCTTATGGGGTGTCGATTTGGCCTAAAGTTTCCCCAGACTCCAAACTAAACCCCAAGTAGACTTTTCTGACTATTTCGACCCTTTCGGACACACTGGCATAGTCAAAATGACCATCAGAATAAACAAAAATAAAATTACATTTTCATTTCTCATTTAAGTCTCGATATGAATCACATGCGCGTCCCAACTAAGTTTACTATAGCTGCCGTATATTTAACACGATAATTATAATATATTAATAATCATATAGTACTTTACTTACTAAGTAATCTTCAACATAATTCTCATCAATAAATACTAGCTCTCATCACGCTAGTAATTATTTACTTAAATTTGTATTAATTATAAAGTTTCCCATTTAAATTAACTAATCCTATAATTAAAATTAAATCTTTCAAAAATACGGGGTATTACATACTCCCCCCCCCCCCCTAATAACATAATTTCGTCTTGAAATTAAAAAAAAAAAGTAAAAATAAGGGTATACATGGTAGGAACAACTTTGGGTACTTGTCGCGGATCTCATCCTCGTATTCCCAGGTAGACTCATCGAGATTGTGATGCCGCCACTAAACAAGTACTAACGTCACTACCTTTGACCTCAATTTCCTCTTGCTACAGTCTAAGATAGCAACTGGCCCCTCCTCGTAGGAACTATCAGGCTGTAGGTCAATCTCCTCTAGAGCAATATGGGTGTGGGCCATGTCATCCCCAAGATATGTCCTCAGCAAAAAAATGTGAAAGACTTCATGAATCATATACAAGTGCTCCAGTAATGCAAGTCTGTAAGCTATTGGTCGGCCCAATCCGCTCAATAATAGGGAATGGTCCTATGTACCTCAACGCCAACTTAACTTTCTTCCCAAATCGTATTACCCCCTTCACAAGAGATACTCGTAATAACACCTGGTCCCCCACATTGAACTCCCTGAAGAACCTCTTGGCATCGGCGTAGCTCTTCTATTTATCCTAATCAACCCGAATACAGATCCGAATCATCTCAATCCTGTCCGAGGTATCCAGAATCACCTCCGGCACAAGTAGTTTGTTGTCCCCCACCTCTAGCCAACATGCTGCAGGACGATAAGGCCTACCATATAGCGCCTCAAATGGACCCATGCGAATAGTAAACTGGTAAGAGTTATTATAAGAAAATTCCACTAGTGGAAGGTATTGCTCCCAGCCCCCGCCAAAATCAAGGATACAGATTCGTATCATCTCCTTTAACATATGATTTGTTCATTCAGTCTACCCATCAGTCTGTGGGTGATAGGTCGAACTCAATCGCATCTCTGTACCCATGGCCTCCTGGAAGCTCTCCCAAAACGTGGACAAAAAATCTTATCTCGGTCGGACATAATATCAAGGGGAACCCTGTGGAGTCTCATTACCTCTGCAATGAAGATTTGAGCGCACTGCCCCGTAGTATAATCAGTCCGAACTGGTAGAAAATGAGCTACCTTGGTCGATCGATCGACAATCACCCATATGGAATCATGACCCCTCTGCGATGTAGGCAGCCCTGTGATGAAATCCATGGAAATGGTCTCCTATTTCCACATAAGGATCTCTAATGGATGTAGGATCCCTGGCGGTCTCTGGTGGTCCACTTTAACCACCTGATAAGTGGCACATTTCAAAACAAACTGGGCGATGTACTTCTTCATTCCACTCCATTAGTACTGTCGCCTCATATCCTAGCACATCTTATCCCCTCTGGGATGCACCACAAATCATAAACCGTGTGACTCTACCATCACCGCATGTTGTAACTCCTCGCCCTATGGAACTACTAATCTGTCATTGAAGCATAAGCTCCCATCTGAGATCACAAAATACGACTCTAGCCCCTCGGCTAGAAGTTATACAATCTGATCTTGATAGAGCGAGTCTGCTACCTAAGCCTGTATCACCCTAGTAACGATCTTGTGTGTAACCGTCTTCACTAACATGAATGAATGGTAAATTGCATCCTGATGTCCCAGTTACTTCAATTTTTCCTTCCACACCTCGCCCACCTCACCTTCTGGCCTATGGCTCAACGCGTCTACTACCACGTTAGCCTTCCCCAGGTGGTAATGGATGTCGAGCTGATAGTCCTTTACAAATTAAAGCCATCTCCATTGATGCATATTCAACTCTCGTTGCGTGAATAGGTACTATAGTGACTTGTGATTTGTGAATAGGTTGAATTTTTCCCCCAAGAAATAATGTCTCCATAGTCAAAGTGCAAACACAAGAGTCGCTAACTCCAAGTCGTGGGTGGGGTAACTCCTCTCGTAAGGCTTAAGATTACGGGAATAATAAGATATAACCTTATCCTCCTGATGAAGCACACCCCCAAGTCCTAGTAAGGATGCATCAGTATAAACCAGGTATTTCACCCCCGGCCTGGGTAGTGCTAGAACTGGTGCTAAAGTCAGCTTGTCCTTCATCTCATCAAAAGCCAACTAGCAGACATCATTTCATATAAATGGCACCCCTTTGCGAGTCAAATTTGTCATCGGACCTGTTATCTTCGAGAATCCCTGAATAAATCGCCTGTAGTATCCTGCCAGCCATAAAAAACTACGTATCTCTATCGATGTCATGGGTTGTCCCCAGTCCCTCACTGCTGACACCTTCCCCAGATCTATGAATATCCCTTCTTCAGAAATAATGCCCCCAAAAAACTGAACTTCTCTCAGCCAGAACCCACACTTCTCATATTTTGCATACAATTCGTGCTCATGTAGTGTTTGCAAAACTAGCCTTAAATGCCCGGCATGCTCCTCCTCGGTTCAGGAATAAATCAGGATGTCGTCAATAAAGATAATGACAAATGGATCTAAGAACTCTCGCAACATCCTATTCATCAAGTCCATGAATACACCCAATTCATCGTAGGATCCATATCGCGTTAAGAAAGCAGTCTTAGACACGTCCTCCTCTCTAATACATAACTAATGGTATATCGACCTCAAGTCTATCTTCGAGAAGTAGGAAGCACCCCTAAACTGGCCTAATACATCATTAATTTGGGGCAACGGATACTTATTCTGTATAGTGACCTTATTCAACTCTCGATAATCAACACATAATAGTAGTGACCCATCTTTCTTCTTTACTAACAGTACAGGATCACCCCAAGGAAAGGTACTCCTACGGATAAAGCCCTATCTCGATAACTGCTCGATCTGATCCCGTAACTCCTTTATTTCCATCGAATCCATACGGTAAGATGTGCGGGCTATCGGCTGAGTGCCTAGCGTCAAGTCGATCATAAACTATATCTCTCTTTTAGGAGGTAGCCCTAGTATATCCTAAAATACATCATCAAACTCACGAACAATCAGAATCGAATCAAGTGGTACCCCCTAGAGGTCTCCTCCTCTATCTAATATAAATGGGTGGATAAATCCCCCTCCGAGCGAGGCATCGCCACCAAAAATATCTCCTGACCCAGTATGGCAAACAGAATAATATGACTATAGCTGTCAATCATTTCCCTAAATATAACTAACCAATCCATCCCGATAATAGCATCATACTCATGCATATCTAAGACAAGCATATCGGTCGGTAAGATCAATCTCCCAATCTTTATGACCACTCCCCGACATATAAAGAATATCAATGACCCATAGCCCAATGATGAGTCTACACTAGTAATTATACTATATTTCATGTCTAATAACCTCGTGGCGTGTGCCAAACTAGTGGCACTGAAACTTTGTGAAGCCCCCATGTTAAATAATATCCGCCCCAAAGTCCCCTAGATAGAAAACGTACCCTCAACCGTGGGTAGAGCCTAGAGAACTGTGGCCTGGTGGATGTTGTAGACAAACTCATACTATATTTGTCCCTGTTGGATTGAAACTGTCAAAATGGTAGGCAAAATTGGTATCTGTAGTGATGTTGGGAGGGCGGCTGGAGATATTGATCATTGGGGCTCCTGACGAGTGCACTGCTGCTACTGTAGCTACGGGGCTCTAACCTTCTGCGGACAATCCTAACATTTGTGGCTAGTGTTTCCATAAGTGAATCATCTCCCAAGAAAGTGTCCTCCCCTCTGCCCCTGATGGCCGTTACCACCCCCCTTGGCCCCGCTGGCCCTGGTGAAAGTGATGCAGCCCCTGCTGGCCCTGCTGGACCTATCTAAAACCTCCATGTCTCTACCTATAGTCACCTGATCTGAACCTCTTAGCAGGGTCCCCTTGGTGGGAACTCTGCTCGCCCTATCTCTGCTGACCCGGAGCTGGTCGTGCCCCACTGGCGCCATTACCTCCCATCTTGCCCTGCTGACTGGACTCCCGCACTCGTTTGCTTCCCTTCAGATGCAAGCAGTGATCCTGGCAATGTAGTAAGGAAGCATTAAGTGCATCGGTATATGTACCCAATGAAAGATTTCCCAAAAGGTGCTGACAAATCCTCCACGTCAAACCGTCCATAAACATTTGAATTTTCTTCCCCTCAGTAGGCACCTCATCTACCACCAGATTAATCAATCTTTTAAACTCTTCCTCATACTCCGCAACGATCTTCCCTTCCTGGGTGAGATCCAGTAGTTTTCACCTCATCTCAGTCTAAATAGCGGAAGGGAAATATTTGCGATTGAACCGTATCGAGAAGTCCTGGATAGTCATGTTGTCTCTCTCCTTAGTAGGGGTAATGGACTCCCACCACTGCAGTTCCACTCCCGTTAGCTTAAAACTAGCTAGTATCTGCCTCTGAACCACTCATACATCCTCAAGTGTAGCTAAATGTCCTTTTTCCACTGGCTCGCTACCACAACATCCGACCTTCCTGCGAACTCCGGACGGTGTGCCTTCTTGAAGGCATATCTAACTCACTCTCAAGTATAAGGGAACGTGTGAGCTAGTGCTGGGGCCACCATCGGTGCCTGGGGGGGAGTCTGATGTACCACGGCTAAGGTTGCATATACCGCCTGCACTACGATAGCGGCAACCTCCATGGCATTAATCAAGCCTTGGGTAGGAGCTGGATGGGTCTTAGGCTAGGCATCCATAGGAGCTCGTTGTCCACGTATGGGAGGCATCTGAAATGAGAGAGAATCTTATAAGTCCACAGTAAATATCTCAAAATAGTTGAAGACGTAAAATGCTCACTTAATGAATGCAAAAGTCCTAAATAGAGCTCTATATCAAAGAAGGCTACATTGAAAGCATAATAAGACACATGGATCCTCGGGACTCTAGAACCTGATGCTCTGATACCACATGTGTAACCCCACCTAATTAAATACCGGGTGATCAGTCATTTATTAAATTAAATCAGAATATCCAGTTGGTTCAGAATATGCATCACTGTCGAAAACTTATTATTAACACTAACCACCTAATATTTAAAAAGGTTGATGTCAAAATTTTATCTTTAATTAACATAGATCAAGTTAACCATTTATTAAACATACACCATTCAAACTAATCACATATGGAATAAAATGACTGAATAATAAATGTGACTGGAGCAAACACATCCATCGTAAACACTGAATAAAATAATCCGACAAAATAAATCAACAACTGAAATGAGGAAATAAATAAATCCACAATCTCTTACTGTCTGAATAAGTAATAGGGGCAACATGCCCTAACTGAAGTAAAAAACTCAAGATGAAGAAACGAAAGTCATGGATGCGTCTACTACTAAGTCCAGTAACTTCCACAGTAACTGCATCTCGTCAAATGGATGGAACTCCTACACTTGGTGTCCCTGTGGATGGGCCCCGAAAATAATTTGACAAAAGAAAAGATATTTGCAATAAACTGGTCAGAGCCCGGTTGATAATAGTTTTAAAATCAGTCAGTTCTTAAATGGAAACAATAGTACATGTGATATACATGTTAGATTTTTGTACTCTCACTTGAGATACTCACCTCTCATCTAATGTACACATATAACGCATATATTTAACCCATCCTAGTCAAGCTGCCTCGCCTAACTAGCCCAAAGATGACTATTATCACACCAATAATCTCATGTGTTTATCCATCTCACCCATATCGCGTATTTCCATATGTTTAAGGATAATTATTCACATACACGACCATTATTCTCATAGACATTCTTTTCCTCTTTTAGTTAATTTAATACATATTATTATTTCCATATCTACTAAACAAGCACACTAGAATAAGTATTAGGTATACAAATATTTATCTCTCTCTATATATAAATATATACTAACTCTGCACCCTTGGGTTAGGGTCCCCTTAGTGCAATGCATACTCGGCTATCATGTCCCTATGCATCACTCATTCCATGAAGGACTATAGGTTCAATCTCTCACGAACCATCAAAACAAACACACATGGAGGCGGACATAGTTCCAAGGCAATGGGTTACGCACCCATATGATCATCAACACTATCGTTATCACCGATAGCCCGTACCTAGGTTCTATCTTCTAGTGAAACAAATTAAAATCCCCCCGAAGGCTCCTCAAGATATGATCGTCCACAATGCGCAACCTCCACACGATAGCAAGCAGCGTAATGTGACACCCCGACTAATTAAATACCGGGTAGCTACTCCTTTATTAAATTAATTCAAAATGCCAAGTTGGCTCAGTTAATAGCATCACTGTCGAAAACATTTTATTATTACTAACCACCTAGTATTTAAAAAGTAAGTTGCCAAATTTTAATTTAAGTCTGATTAACATGCAACAAGTATAATGAAGAAATAAATAACACCATACACCATACTGAAGTAAAACGAATAACCATCACAATAGAGTAAATAAAGTCTGGAGGAAAACTCCTCACTACAATCCCACAACTGATAAGTAAAACGAATACTGAAACAATACATGCTAAAGTCTGAAACTGAAATGTAAAAGACGTCTCTAAATAGAAATGGGCAACATGCCCTACAACTGATAGATAGTGACTCTGGAATCCAAAAGATAGAAGCGTCTACATGCAAATCCCTGTAGCTTCCACAAACCGCTACAGCTCGTCACCTGAATGAATAACCTATGCTTGGTGTCCTTGTGGCTGGGCACCTAAAATGGTTTTACAAGAAAAAGATTTGAAAAGCAAACGGGTCAGAGCCCGAATGTGGAGTTATATTTTAAAAACCTGCAAGTGCTTTAAAAACATTTAAAACATTAAATGCAAAGTACAAGTTAGGACGTGCACTCACATTATATTCTCACCTCTCGTCTAACTGTGCACTCCTAACGCAAGTACCCATCTATAACTACCCATGCCACTAGCTAAGTGACAACATATCTAGCTAGACTGCCAAAGGTCTTACCCATAATACTCGGTTCCATTAACATAATAGCGCTCGAAATTAAATAGGGGTTTAACGTAAACTCAGATACTCAATATGCAATATATATATAACTATCAGTTACTCGTTATATTTCTCGAAACAATACCGTAATATATTTACAACATTAACATGAGGATTCTCATTAATTAAATGTATATTATTCACATCATAAATATACAATACAAGCACCCCGAGAACTAAGCTGCGGTGCACACATACTCTGCTATCCATCCCGGTACATCACGTACATAAGGATCACATATTCCGAATCTCTCAGGAATAGTTCAGATAACACAAATCACAAATAGTGGAGGCGAACACAGTCACCATCATGTGGGTCACGCACATACCTACGCTCATATGGTCAGCGGACTTATTAATATCCCAATAAGTCTTTCTATGACCTATGTTCATCGAGGTACCAGTCTATACCCCCCCCCGTAGGCACACAAGGATTAGAGGGTCCTAAGCGAACGCAACCTCCCGTGATAGCAAGTATGGTAGGTATGTCATACACACAATCATATACCAATACTAAGTAAACACACGTCTTAGTAATACCGTATTTTAATCGTAGTACATATTCTCATACTAACTTATAATTATCACAAATTATACTGTTTCGGTTTGTAATTGTACGCGCCATAATTATCTCACGTCGTAGTAGACACTCACGTCTCAACCCAAACCGTCCATGTAATACACTCTCGTATGTAAATTCCTTCTCATAAATACCCAAATGTCCCAATTCTATCATTACTACATCTACGGAATGATATCTATATCCTTGAATAAGCTTATGGGACTCCAAAAATCAAAACAGTCCAAAAAGGACCAAACTGTCAACTCGTTAGAAGTCTCGTTCGAACGAGACTGTTCGAACGAGATTCCTCTGCCAACTCGTTAGAAGTCTCGTTCGAACGAGGCTGTTCGAACGAGGTTCCAGTTCGTTTGAACGAACTGTACCTTCTAACGATATCTCGTTCGAACGAGATATCAAACGAAATCCATTCTCGTTAGCAGCGACTGGTCAACTCGTTAGAAGCTCGTTCGAACGAGCTCGTTCGAACGACCTGGGGGCTGCTTCTAACGACTGGCCAGTTTCGGCCCAGATTTTTCCCCAAATCGTTTTTCATCCATTTAATCACCTCAAATCTTCTAAACTAAGTCCCAACAAACGTTTAAAGGTCTATAATCAATACTAAACATATATAGTCACATCCTAACATTTTTTTAAGGGATCAATCCATCCTAACATCAATTAAATTTACAACTTTCTACATTTTTTTTTTCAAATATCTCAAGAACATGAACCCTAACTACATATCATCATCAAATCCCAGAATTTAATTCGTTTTTCTTTCACCCAATCATGTATTAACATCAGATTAAGCGTCTCCAAACTACTCTACATGCAATTTATCCTCAATATTCAGAACCTAAGTCCAATTAATCATGGGTTTTCATTCATCTTCCAATAACAATTATAAATCTTCAATTTTCTAACATGGAAAGAACATTTGCTGAAGTTAAACATAATTAAACCACTTGCCTTGTTTGTTTTCGGATTTGGTGTTGATTTGGTGAAGAATCTCTGCAGAATTTTCTCTCTTTCTCTCCTTCTCCAAGCTCCTTCTCCAATGGTGGCTTAAGGTGGCTAGGGTTTTGATTTGGGAACTTAGAAAACCTAAATGATAACCTACGTAGCTTTCTAGGTTAATATGGTTTGGTTAATGGGCTTAATGGGTTAAATCCACATAAGATTTACATCTCTAATTTTCGTCACTTTTAATTCCTAAAAATGTAAAATTACCAAAATACCCTTTAAGTTACCGGTATGGCCTAAAAATATCCCGGGACCCAAACTATACCCCCGGCTAGTGTTTTCTGACTATCTCGACCCTTTCGGATGCGTTGGCGCACTCAAAACGACCATACGGGTTATAGATTTTAAATTCACTTTTATTATCAAAATATTATACCGTGACACGGCGGTCCCACGCGTCTCAACAAAATTTCTAAAATGTCGTATATAAATCTCACGACAAATTTTATAATACCAAATACATATATAATCATATATGCACATAATCAAATACCAATTCGCATCTCATTAGTATTTATAACCCGGATTAATTATCAATTAATACGCATTTAATTAATTAATCCCAAAAATAAATATGGTCAAAAGTACGGGGTATTACATACTCCCCCCCTAATAACTGAATTTCGTCCCGAAATTCGAAACTAGAAAGTACCTGCTAAAAACAGCTCTGGATAACGCTCGCGCATCTCATCCTCGCGCTCCCATGTGGACTCCTCGACATTGTGATGTCGCCACTGAACACACACTAACGGGACTATCTTTGACCGCAGTTTCCTCTCGCTTCGGTCCAAAATAGCAATTGGCCCCTCCTCGTAGGAGCTATCCGGCTGGAGATCGATGTCCTCCACAGCAATGTGAGAATGAGCCTAATTATCTCTAAGGTATTTCCTCAGCGAGGAAATATGGAACACGTCGTGAATCCGATGCAAGTGCTCCGGTAGTCCAAGTCTATACGCAACCGGTCTGATCCGCTCAATAATAGGAAACGGCCCCCACATACCTCGGTGCCAACTTCCCCTTCTTCCCGAATCGCATAATCCCCTTCATCGGAGATACCCTGAGCAAAACCTGGTCCCCCACTTGGAACTCCCTGAAAAACCTCTTCGCATCAGCATAACTCTTCTGCCTGTCTTGAGCTACCCGAATGCGACTCCGAATCAACTCAATCCTTGCCGAAGTATCCTGAATCACTTCCGGCCCAAGTAGTTTGTTGTCCCCCACTTCTAACCAACATGCTGGGGAACGACAAGGCCTACCGTACAATGCCTCAAACGGAGCCATGCCAATAGTAAACTGATAGGAGTTGTTGTAAGCAAACTCCACCAGTGGAAGGTACTGCTCCCATCCACCCCCGAAGTCAATAATGCACATGCGTAGCATGTCCTCCAACATCTGATTGGTGCGCTCTGTCTGCCCATCGGTCTGCGGATGATAAGCCGTACTCAACCGCAATTCCGTGCCCATTGCCTCCTGGAAACTCTCCTAAAACCTCGAAACAAATATCTTGTCTCTGTCAGACACGATATTTAGGGGCACACCATGAAGTCTCATAATCTCTGAAATGAAGAGCTGTGCATACTGTCTCGTAGTGTAGTCAGTCCTTACAGGTAAGAAGTGAGCGACCTTGGACAACCTGTCCACAATTACCCAAACGGAGTCGTGACCCCTCTGCGACGTAGGCAACCCCGTGATAAAGTCCATGGATATGCTCTCCCACATCCACACTGGGACCTCCAACGGCTGTAGCAATCCTGCCGGTCTCTGATGATCGACTTTTACGAGCTGACAAGTGGCGCATTTCGAGACAAACTCGGCGATATCTCTCTTCATACCGCTCCACCAATACTGGCGTCTCATGTCTTGGTACATTTTGTCCCCTCTGGGATGTACCGCGAACCGTGAGTCGTGCGACTCTGCCATCACATCGTGCCGCAATTTTTCCCCTTCTGGAACCACTAATCTCCCATTGAAGCGTAATCCCCCGTCTGAGCTAACGGTATAGGATTCGGCTCCCTCTTCTAGCAACCGAACTATCTGCTCCTGACAGAACGAGTCATTAGCCTGTGCCCGTACTACCTTCGTGACAATCTGCGGTGTAACGGTCATCACAGACATGAAAGATCGGGCCACTGCATCCTGGTGTCCCAATTCCTTCCACTTTGCTTTCCACACCTCTGCCACCTCATCTGCTGGCCTACGGCTCAACGTGTCTGCTACCACGTTAGCCTTACCCGGGTGGTACTAGATGTCGAACTGGTAGTCCTTCACAAATTCAAGCCACCTACGCTGCCGCATATTCAATTCCTTCTGCGTGAACAGATACTGTAGTGACTTGTGGTCCGTGAACAGCTGAAACTTCTCCCCCAAAAGATAGTGCCTCCAAATCCGTAAGGCAAATACCACTGCTGCCAAGTCCAAATCATGTGTGGGGTAGTTCTTCTCATGAGGCTTAAGCTTACGGGAAGCATAAGCTATGGCCTGTCTCTCCTGCTGCAATACACCTCCAAGTCCTTGCAAAGACGCATCGGTGTAAACCAAATACTCAACTCCCGGTCTCGGCAATGCTAACACAGGTGCTGAGGTCAATTTGTCCTTCAATTCATCGAATGCCAACTGACAGGCATCACTCCAGATGTAGGGCACACCCTTACGAGTAAGATGTGTCAAAGGACCTGCTATCTCCGAGAAACCCCGAATAAACCTCCTGTAGTATCCTGCTAAACCCAAGAAACTACGAATCTCAGTCGGCGTCGTGGGCTGCCCCCACTCCCTCACCGCTGACACCTTCCCCGGATCAACAGATATTCCCTGGTCGGAAATGATATGCCCCAAAAACTGGACTTCCTTCAGCCAAAACCCGCACTTCTCATATTTTGCATACAACTCGTTCTGACGGAGTGTCTGGAAAACCTGCCTCAAATGCTCGGCGTGCTCCTCCTCTGTCTGAGAGTAAACCAGAATATCATCAATGAAGACAATGACAAACTGGTCTAGGAAATCCCTGAACACTCTGTTCATCAAGTCCATAAACACTGCTGGAGCGTTGGTCAAGCCGAAAGGCATAACCCGAAACTCGTAAGAACCATATCTCGACAAGAATGCGGTCTTCGAGACATCCTCCTCCCTGATACGCAACTGATGGTATCCCGATCTCAAATCAATCTTCGAGAAGAAAGAAGCTCCTCTCAACTGGTCGAATAAGTCATCGATTCGAGGCAACGGATACTTATTCCGTATCGTGACCTTATTCAACTCTCGGTAGTCCACACACAATCTCAGTGAACCGTCCCTCTTCTTCACAAACAAAACTGGAGGGCCCCAAGGTGAGGTACTCCTGCGAATAAAGCCCTGACCTAACAGCTGCTCTATCTGATCCCGTAACTCTCGCATCTCAGCTGGAGCCATACGGTACGGTGCACGTGCTATAGGTCTCGTACCCGGTAGTAAATCTATAACAAAGTCTATCTCTCGACTGGGTGGTAAGCCTGGTATCTCCTGAAACACATCTGAATACTCCCTGACAACCGGGATCGAATCTAAAGGAATCACAACCTCCTTAGAGGTATCCTCCTCTATGTAATACAGATGAGCGGTCGATCCTCCCTCTGGGCGAGGCATCGCCACTATAAACATCTCTTGCCCCCGGAATGGCAAAAACAATGCTCCCGCTGAAGCAATCAATCATGGCCCTATATGCTACGAGCCAATCCATACCGATGATCACATCGTGAACATGCATGTCTAACACTAACATGTATGCAGGCAATACCAAACCACCAATCTCTACCCCCACTCCCCGGCATATAAAGAAAATAAGTGACCCACTCCCTAATGGTGAGTCGACACACGTCACTGTGCTCTCCGTCGTAGCTAACAATCCTAAAGCTTTCGCGAAGAGTGTAGCTATAAAACAGTGTGTAGCACCCGTATCAAATAACACCCGACCCATAGTGCCATGGATAGGAAACGTACCCTCGATCGCGGGCGGTGCCTGTGGAACTGCAGCCTGGTGGACGTTGTAGACACGTCCATACTGTAGCTGCCCCTGCTGAGCTGGGACTGCTGGAATGGGTGGCAATGCTGCCATCTGCGGCGGTGCGGGAAGAGCGGCGGGAAACATAGGTCTTTGCAGCTCCTGGCGAGCACCTTGCTGCTGCTGCTGTGGGGCCCTGCCCCTATCAGGACAATCCTGCTTCTTATGGCCAGTATTGCCACAAACAAAGCACTTCCCTGGGAAGTTCCCTCCCCTCTGCCCCTACTGTCCCCGGCCCTGGTGGCCGTTACCATTCCCCCCTTGGCCCTGCTGGCCCTGGTGAAACTGCTGCCCATTCTATCCCTGTTGGCCCTGATGGCCGTTTGGACCCTGATGGCCCTGACGGAAACCTCCCTATCCCTGCCTGTAGTTCCCTGACCGGAACCTCTTATTATCCCCCTGCTGGGTACCCTGCTCATTCTGTCTCTGCCCCTGACCAGATTGTGCCCCGCTGGCACCATGTCCTCCAGTCCTGCCCTGATGGCTAGACTCTCCCGACCTTTTGCCCTCGGCCATATGAAAACGGTGGTCCTGGCAGTGTAACAATGCAGCGTTAACCACATCATAATAAGTGGCCAACGATAGGTTCCCTAGCAGATGTTGACGGATCCTCCAATTCAACCCGTCGGTGAACTTCTCAATCTTCTTCTTCTCTGTTGGAATCTCGTCTGGAACGATATTCAACAGGTTAGTGAACTCGGCCTCATACTCGGCCACTGTCTTGCCCTCCTATTTCAAACTCATCAGCTTCCTCCTCATCTCTGTATGAACTGCGGACGGAAAGTACTTGCGGTCGAACCGCACCCAGAACTCCTGAATCGTGAGGGTATCCCTCTCCTCTGCGGTGGTAATAGACTCCCACCACTGTAGTGCAGATCCCACTAGCTTGAAAGTAGCTAGCACCTGTTTCTGAACATCAGTGCACTCATGCATCCTCAAATGCCTCTGTATATCCTTCCTCCATTGGCTCGAGACTACCACATCTGAACTACCTGCAAACTCTGGCGGATGCGCTTTCTGAAAAGCGTCTCGTACACGCTCCCAAGCAGACAGGAATGCATTAACCTGTGCTGGCGCGGCAACCGGCGCCTGAGGCGGTGCCTGCTGAATCACGGCAATCGCTGCATTTACCGCTTGGGCTACTATAGCTGCAACCTCAGCGGCGTTCATCATGCCCTGAACTAGAGCGGGCTGGGGTTCGGGCGTTGCATTCCTGGGAACTCGTCGTGCACGTCGTGGAGGCATCTGAAATAAGAACAAAGTTTATAAGTTCACGGTTATAAACTTAATATAGCTGAAGAACGAAGCATACACAAAAAGAGTACAACAGTCCTAAAATATAGGGCTCTATATCAAAGAAACGTAGCGGAAACATAATAGCCGTACAGATCCTAAAGGACACTAGAACCTGATGCTCTGATACCACCTGTGACACCCCGACTAATTAAATACCTGGTAGCTACTCCTTTATTAAATTAATTCAAAATGCCAAGTTGGCTCAGTTAATAGCATCACTGTCGAAAACATTTTATTATTACTAACCACCTAGTATTTAAAAAGTAAGTTGCCAAATTTTAATTTAAGTCTGATTAACATGCAACAAGTATAATGAAGAAATAAATAACACCATACACCATACTGAAGTAAAACGAATAACCATCACAATAGAGTAAATAAAGTCTGGAGGAAAACTCCTCACTACAATCCCACAACTGATAAGTAAAACGAATACTGAAACAATACATGCTAAAGTCTGAAACTGAAATGTAAAAGACGTCTCTAAATAGAAATGGGCAACATGCCCTACAACTGATAGATAGTGACTCTGGAATCCAAAAGATAGAAGCGTCTACATGCAAATCCCTGTAGCTTCCACAAACCGCTACAGCTCGTCACCTGAATGAATAACCTATGCTTGGTGTCCTTGTGGCTGGGCACCTAAAATGGTTTTACAAGAAAAAGATTTGAAAAGCAAACGGGTCAGAGCCCGAATGTGGAGTTATATTTTAAAAACCTGCAAGTGCTTTAAAAACATTTAAAACATTAAATGCAAAGTACAAGTTAGGACGTGCACTCACATTATATTCTCACCTCTCGTCTAACTGTGAACTCCTAACGCAAGTACCCATCTATAACTACCCATACCACTAGCTAAGTGACAACATATCTAGCTAGACTGCCAAAGGTCTTACCCATAATACTCGGTTCCATTAACATAATAGCGCTCGAAATTAAATAGGGGTTTAACGTAAACTCAGATACTCAATATGCAATATATATATAACTATCAGTTACTCGTTATATTTCTCGAAACAATACCGTAATATATTTACAACATTAACATGAGGATTCTCATTAATTAAATGTATATTATTCACATCATAAATATACAATACAAGCACCCCGAGAACTAAGCTGCGGTGCACACATACTCTGCTATCCATCCCGGTACATCACGTACATAAGGATCACATATTCCGAATCTCTCAGGAATAGTTCAGATAACACAAATCACAAATAGTGGAGGCGAACACAGTCACCATCACGTGGGTCACGCACATACCTACGCTTCCACGGTCAGCGGACTTATTAATATCCCAATAAGTCTTTCTATGACCTATGTTCATCGAGGTACCAGTCTATATCCCCCCCGTAGGCACACAAGGATTAGAGGGTCCTAAGCGAACGCAACCTCCCGTGATAGCAAGTATGGTAGGTATGTCATACACACAATCATATACCAATACTAAGTAAACACACGTCTTAGTAATACCGTATTTGAATCGTAGTACATATTCTCATACTAACTTATAATTATCACAATTCATACTGTTTCGGTTTGTAATTGTATGCGCCATAATTATCTCACGTCGTAGTAGACACTCACGTCTCAACCCAAACCGTCCATATAATACACTCTCGTATGTAAATTCCTTCTCATAAATACCCAAATGTCCCAATTCTATCATTACTACATCTACGGAATGATATCTATATCCTTGAATAAGCTTATGGGACTCCAAAAATCAAAACAGTCCAAAAAGGACCAAACTATCAACTCGTTAGAAGTCTCGTTCGAATGAGACTATTCGAACGAGATTCCTCTGCCAACTCGTTAGAAGTCTCGTTCGAACGAGGCTGTTCGAACGAGGTTCCAGTTCGTTCGAACGAACTGTACCTTCTAACGATATCTCATTCGAACGAGATATCGAACGAAATCCATTCTCGTTAGCAGCGACTGGTCAACTCGTTAGAAGCTCGTTCGAACGAGCTCGTTCGAACGACCTGGGGGCTGCTTCTAACGACTGGCCAGTTTCGGCCCAGATTTTTCCCCAAATCGTTTTTCATCCATTTAATCACCTCAAATCTTCTAAACTAAGTCCCAACAAACGTTTAAAGGTCTATAATCAATACTAAACATATATAGTCACATCCTAACATTTTTTTAAGGGATCAATCCATCCTAACATCAATTAAATTTACAACTTTCTACATTTTTTTTTTCAAATATCTCAAGAACATGAACCCTAACTACATGTCATCATCAAATCCCAGAATTTAATTCGTTTTTCTTTCACCCAATCATGTATTAACATCAGATTAAGCGTCTCCAAACTACTCTACATGCAATTTATCCTCAATATTCAGAACCTAAGTCCAATTAATCATGGGTTTTCATTCATCTTCCAATAACAATTATAAATCTTCAATTTTCTAACATGGAAAGAACATTTGCTGAAGTTAAACATAATTAAACCACTTGCCTTGTTTGTTTCCGGATTTGGTGTTGATTTGGTGAAGAATCTCTGCAGAATTTTCTCTCTTTCTCTCCTTCTCCAAGCTCCTTCTCCAATGGTGGCTTAAGGTGGCTAGGGTTTTGATTTGGGAACTTAGAAAACCTAAATGATAACCTACGTAGCTTTATAGGTTAATATGGTTTGGTTAATGGACTTAATGGGTTAAATCCACATCAGATTTACATCTCTAATTTTCGTCACTTTTAATTCCTAAAAATGTAAAATTACCAAAATACCCTTTAAGTTACCGGTATGGCCTAAAAATATCCCGGGACCCAAACTATACCCCCGGCTAGTGTTTTCTTACTATCTCGACCCTTCCGGACGCGTTGGCGCACTCAAAACGACCATACGGGTTATAGATTTTAAATTCACTTTTATTATCAAAATATTATACCGTGACGCGGCGGTCCCACGCGTCTCAACAAAATTTCTAAAATGTCATATATAAATCTCACGACAAATTTTATAATACCAAATACATATATAATCATATATGCACATAATCAAATACCAATTCGCATCTCATTAGTATTTATAACCCGGATTAATTATCAATTAATACGCATTTAATTAATTAATCCCAAAAATAAATATAGTCAAAAGTACGGGGTATTACACGTAAGTATGTTATAAACATAATAAATCAATCAATATGTATATACATAACCTATAACAATCATTAGGTATTCATGCAGCCCAAATCCCCGAATTTATATGTAGTATTAATATCTCTAATACTCACGTTACTCCATCCGTACGATTATTCTCTCTATCACATATATTCCATAAGGCCCTCTTATTACAACATATCCCCTTTTAAGTTACACAATCATCTCACCACTAGACTATATAATGAAGTCACTCAAGAATAGCGTAGGTCATTATCTCTCACTTGATTCAACCTTGTAAGACTGGGGAAAAATCTCATTCGAACGAAATTTTGAGAGAACTAGGGCTTGAATTTTGGTAAGAAGCTCGTTCAAACGAGGTCATTCGAAGAGCTTCGAATGAACCTACTCTCTGAATTCTCGTTGGAATTCTCGTTCGAATGACACAGGTCGTTCGAACGAGAATACCGAAGTTCATCCCTGTCCTCCAAAAACTACGTTTTCTCCACTTTCTCAACACCCAAATTGCATTAAACTTTACCTAACCCAAAACCAACGATTCTAATTCATAACCACTAGTTAAACATTTTCTAGCATATTTTTCACATCATATCCTTAAAATATCATCTTAGATTCAGGTTAATTTCTCAAATCCTCAAAAAGCCCTAAATTCATATAAGCACCATTAAACCCAGATTTGATTTCGTGATTTCAACATATAAAACCCATATTTCTTCTCCCCAATATATGGTTTTTCAACTACATGCAAAACCTATACCACAATCATTGATTAATACCCAATTTCAGTCCCAAAATTAATAATATCATGAATAAATCATCAACTAGTCTAACATGGACATTATATGATCTAAATGAATCAAGATAAACACTTGCCTTTTTCTCGAAGGTCTGATTCGTCGCTTGAAATTGGTATAGATGCGTACTTCTCTTCTCGATCTACACGTTGATGATGATTTTGGTGAAAAGCGACTGGGTTTGGCTTTGGAACTCCTAGGAACCTCTTCTTCTTCTTCCTCTGGGGCTCTCTCTTGGGTTTACCAGTTATTTACCCTAACTCTCCCATGTACATGCATATATATTTCTCCAATTTTCGTCCATTAATTAATCCCAATTTTTCAAAAGATCGAAATACCCCTCTGGGGTGTCGGGTTGGCCTAAAGTTGCCCCGGACTCTAAACTAGACCCTCGAGTAGACTTTTATGACTATTTTGACCCTTCCTGACACACTGGCGTACTCAAAACGGCCAACAGAATAACCAAAAATAAAATTACATTTAAATTCCTCATTTAAGTCCCGACACAACTCACACGCGCGTCCCAACTAACTGCACGGTAACTGCCATATTTTTCATATGATAATTATAATATATTTATACTCATATATTACTTTGCTCACTAAGTAATCTTCAACATAATTCTCATTAATAAATACTAATTCTCATCACGCTAGTAATTACTTACTTAATTTTGGATTAATTATAAAGTTTCCCATTTAAATTAATTAATCCCATAATTAAAATAAAATCTTTCAAAAATACGGGGTATTACAGAAGCTCTGTAATGGAGCATCAAGATGCTCACAATAAAGGGAGATTGCAACTTGGTGGTAAATCAGTTGAATGATGAGTATTCTCTATAGCACGCAAGTTTGGCACTCTACTAAACAATTATGTAGAGGTTGCTCGACGAGTTTTAAGAAGTAAAAATCAATAGGCACCCCAGAACAATGAACGCACATATTAATGTTGTGACACCCCGCCTAATAAAATACCGAGTGATCAGTCCTATATCAAATTAAAATAGGAGTCCTAGTTGGTTCATCCTTAGCATCGCTGTTGAAAACCTTTTTAAAACTCACTAACCACCTAGTATTCCAAAAAGCTGGTGCCAAATTTTAACTTTTTAATTAAACAAAACAGTACATGCGGAAAGATAATATGAGTCATACACCAGCACTGAATTAAATCAACTGAATAAATAAAAAACTACATGCCGAATAAACCATCGGTCACCAAAGTAAATAGTCCAATACAAACATCCAACACTTAAATAAATAAATCTTAAAACTGTACTGAAAAGTCTTGGCAACAAGCCCGAAGTAAAACTGATAAATGATTCCTACTCTAGGAAGGACTGAACGATGAGTCTAATCCAAACTCCTGCTAGCATCCACATGTGCAACAACTCCGTGTCCCTGGGATAGAATATCAAGTCTGGCGCCCCTGTGGCTGGACACCTAAAAGGTTTTGAAAATAATTTTATAGCAAGGTTTAGAACCCAAAATATTTTGAAAATATTTAGCAAGTGAATTAACCGTAGTAATTAAAAATATATGAATGCGCTTCATATTTAAGTTAGTATCACACTCTCTTGAGGACATACTCACCCCTCCACTAATGTGCACACCTAACGGTTACCATAACCCCACCTAGTTGTTCTACCCCGTCCAACTAGTCCTGGTGTAATCTCCCCTTGCCATACTACTCTAACCCGAGTATAATAATTCATGGGTCATAATTTGTCTCACCGATTAACTTAATTAATTCCTTTTAAATAATATCATATAACCGTGACACAAGTTATAAAAAGTAAGTACATTACACATTGTATTATGACCCGCATATAATATTACATTTCATTATATACATACCTTTATTAAAACATCCACACATAATTCATATGTATATACATCCCTCCGAGTATACCCTCACCGGATGATTCCCTCTAAAGTGCTATCTCACTAGGTGTGCTCACATAACCTAGTTACCCAAGTTAGAATCGCTCACCAACCTGACCCAAAAATATAATCGTAGTGGAGGCGGTCATATTCCTTCCCTGAAAGTGAGATAATCCCCTCACCCATATACTGGACGCTATGACCTGGGGATATACTCACCCTACTCCTCAAGCTAGGGGATTCACCCACATCGTGCAACCTCCCTTAATAGCACTGGAGTGTATAAATTAAATAAATATCTAGTCACTGATATTTAATAGCACACACAATACATACATACATACATACATGCATACATACATACATATAATAAGATATATATATATATATATATATATATATATATACTATCACCACACTGTATATATATAACATATACCCCGGCTTTACCGTGTACTCAAAAACCCGTAACACTAGCCTGAAATTTCCCGAGTCTCTGGCCCGACTCAACTTAATTAATTTTTTCACTGATTAATTTATCATCGTCCTGTGTCTATGGTCGACTCTAATTTATTTAATTCACACATCAATTAATATAATATTTCCCCGAGTCTATGGTCCGACTATAATATAAATACTTTACACATTAATTAATATAATATTACCCGAGTCTATATTCCGACTCCAAATCAATTTGATTATCTCCATAATTAATTTAATACCTTGGCATCGATAATCCAATATACCCGAACTTGCTCACTCAATCCGTATATAAATAAATTTGAAATCTAATTCCCCAAATTTATCCATAAAGTACCTCACGTAAATCCTCCCTAATCCCAATTACTTTCCCTTATAATTGTTAGGAGTCGGTGCCTCTAATTTATTTATCCCTAAATAAAGCATAGGAATTAAATTAAATATAATTTCCCCTTATATACAAAACTGGACGAACTGTCAAAAATCTGGGACCATCGATCGATCGTTGAACATGTACACTTCTTCTCTGACTTGCTGTTTCAGCCATTGTTAACCCAACCAAGCTTTTAGTTCCTCTTTTAACATCCTATGGTCATAATCAATGATATTTTCACATGGAAACAGGTTCTAATCGTCCTAGAAACCTCAATCCATCAATTAATTTCCATTAATTCCAACATTTTCCCGATTTGGGTTTTATTCGGGTTTCAAATCTCCAATAAGATTTTCATTCCTATTAACATAAATTAACCATCGATTCTTACTGGTTTTAACATACGATTCATACCTCTACATTCCAGAATCATGAACATAATAAATTTCACCATTAATCCCATTAAAGTATATCAATTACCTAAAACCCAATTTTACATAAATACCCACCCAAAATGAATTTTGGTTTACACCTCCCATAATATGAATTGATTATCATCAATTTAAGAATCAAAATAGTTAACCACTAGCCTGAAATTATTCGTAGAGTCTGATCTGTTGGTGTAGAAAAGGTGTTGATGAAGAACACCCAATTGTCCCTCGATTTGTCTCCAAAAAGATCCCCAATTTTCTTCTTGATTTGTTTCCTCTGTGTCTCTCTCAAACCCTAGGTTTAGAATTCTTAACTGCATTTTAACACTCTCTCAATTAGATTTAAATTCCCAAATCCCGTTTTTGGCCACACGGGCCTAATTAAAATGGCCTGAATCACCCCGTGTGGCCCCGATTATGCCCAAAAATGCCTCGAGACCCGATTTCTACCCCGGAGTACTCTTTTCTGACTATCTCGACCCATCCGGATTCAACCGCGCACTCAAAATTGTCATTCGAAATACTTTATCACATTTCCAAATTTCGACCTCAAAATGCGACACACATTGATTCGAACAATTTAACTTAAAGTCACCAATTATAAATAATTCTTCCCACTCAAATAAATTCTCCAGATTATAAATTTAAGTTTCTCCAATTTAAATATTTTTATATCTCCCAAAAATAATTAAATATGAAATCCTCAAAATTACGGGGTGTTACAGAATCTTATGCTACCATCGCCCAAAAGATTGGATTTGAAGGACATTCTACAATGATTCGAATTACTAAGAGGATAGCTCCCTCAACTGTAATCGAAATGTTGTCTACTAATGATAGCAATGACTAGAGAGAAAAAATAAGGAAACAACTTAAAACGAGGGAAGGACCACTAAGTTTGGTTGATCTCGCACAATACTTTGCCACCATAGGAAATTCCTACTACAAAAATAAAAGGGGTTGATTGTACGGATGTGTGGTTCTTGAGGAAACTAAGAGAAGATTAAAAGTGGTACATGAAGACATCGGTGAGACCATAAAAATTCCTTTGTACTAAAGAATCCAAAAGGCAGGTTACTTTTGGCCTTCGATGAGATAGGATGTTGCGATGCTGCAAAGAGATTGTGGAAAGTGCCACTTGTATTACCAAGTTGTTGAACGCAACTTCATCGAGAAACTATCTGATTGGAGGCAGCCATATGTTGACATGTTAGTAGATGGGGTTATGTCGATAGACAAAGATAATGTTATAAGGCTAAAGCGACGAATATCCATATGTTATGTTCAATATGGGAAGATCTACCGAAGAGGTTATCATGACATACCTCTAAGGTGCATCAAGTTAAAAAAAGAAGAGGAAGTGTTGAAGCAGGCCCATGAGCCAGGTCATATTTGGGGAAGCAAAACTCTACGAGCAACTCATAACTTTAGGGTATTTTTGGCCTACTATGGAGAAAGAATCTGTAGAGTTTGGGCATTTGATCTAGTAGGGGAAATAAATTCCTCTTAGAGGGGTAAGATCTAGTTATTTATTACCATGGAATGTTTCACTAAATGGGCAGAGGCTATACCATTGAAGAAAGACACAACTGGGGTGGTTGATCCATTTACAAAGGAATACGTCATTTTTTGGTTTGGCATTCTAAAGGTATTCCTATTAGATAATGACACCCCATTTGGGAATAGTTATGTAAGGTTTCTCACAGAAAAATACTTGATTATTCATCACAAATCAATGGTGTCATACCGAAAGTGCAATGGGCAAACATAAGTTACCAACAAGACTTTGATAAATATCTTGGAAAAGTTGCTGGGAGATTTTTTGGGAACTTGGGATGATAAAATATCGGAGGTTCTATGAGTTTACAAAATAACCAAGAGAAAACCTATATGCTACATTACCTTTTACTTAGTTTTTGGCATTGTAGTTGAGTTAGAGATACATTTTTCCCAGTATAACTTGCGAAGTGCAATGCTTCCCCACAGCAGGCACGTTCAACTCGAAGCACTTAAGGAGCACAAAGACAATGACAAGAGGCACTTCGAGATGTATAGACAATAGCTATCCAGATCCTATGACCAATTAATAAAGCAAAGAAAGTTTCAATAAGGAGACTTAGTGTTGAAGGCATGTAGGTGGTAGATTTGAGGTCTCTCACTGCCCAAGTTTGAGGCAAATTGGGAAGGACCACGCATAGTTTGAAAAGCACATGACTCAGGCTATTATGAGATTTCGAAGGTTGAAGATGATGTTACATTCAAGTTGAATAATAAGTGACTCAAGATTTGCCATGTGTAACAATAATTGTTAGTTTACCTTTACTTTGTTTTTCTTAGCTATTCCTTATTGTAATTTCTTGTATCCATTATAAGACATTCGAGAGGTTGTTCTCGCAACTTAGCAAGTGATTGGGTTTTTATTAGAATATAAGGATGTTGTCGGATGAAATAGCTCAAGTTTTATTTATTACACATGCACATATAAAACGCAAGTAAGAAAAGTTGCGAAATAGTTCCATCTAATTCGTCAAAAGATCAAAGTACAATATGGAAAGGACTGAGTGACGAGGTCTAGCATATATAAAAAATAAAAATAAAAGAGCCCAATAATCGTTGGGATCATCAATAATGAACCAAATATTAGTAGATATGAGCAGCTGATGATGATAGTGAGGCAAGAAAGTCTCCAAGGAAGTATGTTCATTGACTAGATCTGCTTTCGCATTGACTAAAGCCTAATATGAAGAGACCACCCGTTCCTTCTCTCTAAAATGATCGGACTCAAACTTGCTATCTCTTCGGAACTAGCAGCCTGCGAGCAATTGGATGCTAAAAGTAGAGCGTAAAAAGCAAGGAGGTCGGCTTTTTTAAAAGCTCTTAGTAGATCAAACAACCAGTCCAACGAAAACCCATCACTAACGAGCAGGTTGATCTTGCCTAATAATTCTTTAATTTTAGAGGCACCAAGATTTTGAAGTGGAGTGCTCAATATTTCACTTAAAATAGTTGAGATCCTAAGCAGTCAACACACCATCACCACTCGTAGTGATTGAACACAACGAGGGCTAAAAGTTGAAGAACAATGGTCCAAGAGCCTCTCGAGAAGTTCCAGTGAAGAGTGGTAAGAATATGAGGAACATTTTAAAGTATTTTCCTCACAAAGATAGTAGGAGCTGCCTCAGGAGGACGTACACTAAAGGAATTATCACTTGCTAATGGGAGTTTTGTATTTGATGCATTATAACCCTCTTGAAAGGGGAGGCATAGATTCTTGAGAAAGTTATCCAACTATTTGGCTCATAATAGGAAACACAACAAACCCCACTGCATCCCCAACGGTTGCAGATTCAATAATTATTTCTTCGCGAGAATCTTCCTGCTCCACCAGCTGAGAAAGTTCATGGACACATGATGGTTGCTCAACTTCCACCTGAAAGAAAGAATCCATACATAAGTCAAAGTTAGGGGCTTCATGGTTGTTCAAAATGACCCTTTCAAAAGAGGTCAAAGTCCTATATTACCAGGCATGACCCTCGTTTATGGGAGATTAAAGTCCTATATTACTAGGCGTGCTTGACCCTCATTTATCGAAAATTAAAGTTCTATATTATTAGGCATGACCCTTTTAAGGCAGATTAAAGTCTTATATTACTAGGAATGACCCTTTAAAAGGAGATTAAATTCCTATATAACTAGGCACGCTTGACCCTCGTTTATGGGAGATTAAAGTCCTATATTACTAAGCACACCTGACCCTCATTTATGGGAGATTAAAGTAGTATATTACTAGGAATGACCTTTTTAAAAAAAAGTAGATTAAAGTCCTATATTACTAGGCACACACGACCCTCATTTGTGGGAGATTAAAGTCCTAGTTTACTAGGCATGTTTAATAAAGTTTATCGAACAGATTCATTCCAACAGGCTGGTAGCTACTCTAATTATCTTAAAAAAAAGAAGAGAAGCAGCAATAAGAGAAGTTATAACTCTTCTTCAATAATTGGCAGGGAAGGTATCGGTACAAAAATATGAGGAACCACTTCCTATACCAAGTCGTTGAGTTTCTCCACACCTTGTTCTAGAGTCACCTCCATAGGCCCTTCCTTCTCCACAACAACACCCGAAGCATCTTGTCCCAGTGCAGCTTCAAAGGGTACTCCACCCTCAACAGAAATATTTTTAACTTCTTCACTTCCAAGGATAGAAGGTCCAAATAAGTGGATCAAGACTTGTTCGTTCACTGTAGCATGATTAGGTATAAGTATAATGGTTGGGCATGGATTTTTAGGAACGGTCTCAGAAGAGAGGGCATATAATAACAAGGAAATCAAGGAGAGGATCAGTCAATAAACATAGAGGGAATTAAAGCATGAAGTTACAAAGTGACTAAAAAAAATATCTACTATTGAAGCTTACCCATCAGTGGGGGAATCCTTGCTCTCTACGCCACTATAATCTTCATGGTCCTTATCCTGAAGAGCAGCTTGGTGGCACAAGAAAGAAGAATTAGGAGAATAACCACTACTTGACTCATTATCATAAATGCCAGCATCTACCCCTAAGGAGGAATTTACAATTACCTTGGGTACATTAGGGGAAACTCCACCCATTATTGTGATATCCTAGGAGGAGGAAGGTTATTCGGTCATCTCTTCCTCCAAAGCAGGCTCAGCTTCACCAATAATAATGCCTTTTGGGGCACCAAAATAAGCATCAATCTGATAGCAACAACTAAGGAGTTAGCAAAGTAAAGTTTGAAAATATCACATAAAGCTACAACTAGGTAAAAAGCATATACACCTCTTCGTTAGTGGCAAAATCCTCTAGAATGGTATAATCCTGAGGAGGTGAGGAAGGTTTCTCCGAATAATACATCTTGCACAATTTTCGGGCCCGATACAGTAAGGGAGAGTGATCTGAAGCCTCTGACTCATCTTCCTCTACTTCAGTTTCCTCCTCTTCACTTTCCTCATCACCTTCTTCATCTTTTTGCTCCTCTTCTGCCTCAACCTATTTTTCCTCAAACACTACCCCCATAGAGCTAGTTACTTAGGTGGCTGACCTAATATATTTTTTGTTGCCTTAACTAACAGGAGGAGTACAAAATAGGCCCTTCGCAGACATATAGGACGGCATCTCAGCTCTATTGGTGGTAAAATAGTTGGTTCATTGATTGAACAACTCTGCATACATTCTATCAACCTGTACAACTAAGTCAGGGGGAATGGACTTGCAAGATGAAGCTTCCACAACAACGAAAGGTATAGGGGTCTCTTTGGATTCCTTGATATTGTTAATAGGAAACTTCCTTTTAGAATGAACAACCACCCCAATAGAGGAAACTCGAGGGGTTTTTTCCTCCACAGTAGTCATCGAAAGACTAGGGGCACTAGAAGTTCCCTCACCCAACTGCAAACCTTGCGCCCCTTCTTGGACACTGTCTCATCTAAAGGATCTAAAGGTGGAGCTCTTAGCAAATAGTATTATTGAGAGTGCTCAAAGTAAATCGGGAACCAGCAATAGAGCAGGTCCTCATATTTAATTTCATCAGAGGGAAACATTCGACAAAAGGATAAGTGGGCTCGAGAAGGACGTGCCTTTGAAACCTACCCAATTAATTGGGCAAGAAGACAAAGAGGTAAAATTAGGACCTAACTCCCCAAGAAGTTGTACTAGGAATGATCGGATTACTTGGGTACTTGGAAGAAAGATCCACAATAGTAGAAGTAAGTAAATTCCTACAAGCAAATTAAAAGTATGATGGTTTTTCATAGATAATGTGGCTGAGCATGGGGACACCCTGATCATAGTCGAACTGCATGACTACTCGATTGGGTGAGTAAAGGAAATAAAATAAAAACCACTCAGTAAAAGAGGGAAGATATAATGGGATAAGAATAAGATGAGTACCGCTCGAGGGAAAGTTCCTCACATAGTCCTTATCAACAAGGGCAATCGTCATGGCTTCTTCATCAAAAAAGGAATTTGTAAAATACTGACTACCATTAGCATAAGGGTGGAACCTGAACTTCGTAACATTATCAATTAAAGGTTGGAAAAACTTCTTGGGTTGCTTATGGTTCCCCAAGTTAAAATGCGAGGTACCACTACACCAAAACTGCCATCTTATCACGATCAAAATTCATGACAAGGCAAACTTATCACGTTTAAAGACCGTGACAAGTTTGGGGGTGAAAAAGATAATTTTCATGGACTTGTCACGGTCAAAGTTCGTGATAAGAAATGAACTTGTCACGGACTTTGATCGTGACAAGTCTGTAACAAAGGAAAGCTTGTCACGTGACAAATAAAAAATTTTCACGGACTTTGACCCTGATAATTCTGTGATAAGTTTCCTCTGTCATGTACTTGTCACGGTCAAACTTCGTGACAAATCTGGGCAAAATTAAAAAAAAATTATTGGGCAGTATGGTCGTTGCCACTGCCTAGCAGTATAATTATACCCATTACAACATATTTAAACCTATCCAAATAGTATATACATCAAGCAACATTCAATATTCAATAACCAAATTAAATAAATACAAATATACATAACCATAACCAACCAATAAATATCCATAACCAAGTCAAAAAAATACAAATAATATCCAATATTCAATATCCTACAAATCATGTCACAGACTAGGGTCTTGAACAGGTCGGAGGAGGAAGGTAGGCCACACTATATATGAATTGATACACCCATCAATTCGTCGAATGCCGCATTATTGTTCCGACCACAAAGGTGCATTATCTCTTATGGGCACAATATGAGTGATGCGAACCTTTGCCTCTATATCTTGCATGACACGTCCATAAACCACTACCTAGGTGTGTGTTCGGGTCCCTCAACCCCCTAGCTATCGGTGTGCCGCCAAAGATGTCTATTAAATACACGCTCGGCCAACCCATTATTGACATAGGACGTTCGACGGGGGTCAAGATGGAAAATGGTTCATATACAGGCGGAGAGTGGGTGCGTATCGGCGATGAGGGTAAGAGAGATGGAGTAGTGGTATCCTCGTCTACCTATTTCTCCTTCCCCTTGACCTTGCATGAGGTGGGGACCAACTGACGCTTCATGAACTTGAACATATCGAGGAACTTTGCCTTCAACCTCTCTAACTTATCGCCATGGGTGTTCACCTTACGAGCCAATCCGGTGTTGCTCATCTCAATCTTGATGATCCTCGACTTTCCCACCCAAGAGATGACCCCATAGTCCTCCCATTGTGATCCTTTCCGAGACCTGGCTTAGTGCGTCCATAGCCAAATAAATCCTTGTCGGCATCAGACTGCTTATCATGCACTTACTTAAGCTTTTCCTGGAACGACAAAGAGTACACGATTAGTTATGTTAATAAAAAAAATTATAACCTAATTAAAAACATTAAAAAATTGTAAGATATTTTTATAACTTACAATCGTGACTTTCATGCTCGGGGACACCTCTTTATCCTTTTCCTTCTTCGTCTGAATGGCCAGATAGGCATCGAGTCAATGTGGACTAACCCAGGGCCACTCCCCGTCTCCCGAAATAAAATAATGCAGAATTAGTAAGAAACAAAAAGTAATGCTAAATTAGAATAACATAAAACTAAAATTAAAAAAAAACATACCATCTTGTGCTCCACCTCGGCGTAAGACGTCCGCCCGGAGTAGTGCATGTCCACTTTTTTTTCCCGATTTGCCCTCCCCAATTTATGAGATGTCAGCTGTCGCTCCTCGATCTCATTATCGACAAACTATTGCCATTGTGCCAATGGGATCGGCTCCTTCAATAGTACGGTGTCATTAACCCTTAAATGGACTCTTGGTCCTACCCAAAGTACCGTACCCACATGTTTTTCTTCCACGTTTTGTATTGATCTCTCAATTGTTCTAACGTGGAGTTGCGAACATGTGGGGGCAGGCCGAATTGTTCATGTCAAACACATGCAAACCAAAAGGAACGTATGTATTATTTGTATTTAAATTATAAAATATAATAAAATATAAATATAAATATAAAATAAAAATAAAGTGAGTAACTACATGTAGTGCTTCCCAGATGGCCATCTTGAGCTCCCGTGCACATTCCTCCAATCTTGGTACCCCGGGACGATGATCGACTTGAGAAACTCCAAGCCTCTAGCTAGTAAGGCCGTCTTGTTCTCGACGATGAACCCCAATTTTCTCCATTTGTGGTCTTAGTGGCAGACGAGCCTTCCTCGCCTCCACTACCACGATGCCTTGATGAAGGCATTTCTTGCGAAAATTTTTGTTATTAGTACAAACATGTATATAAGAAAATGATCGAATCCAAATGAATAAAAATATTAAATTGACTAAAATCCAAATTAATTAAGGGTCTATACGGATACAAGTTAACGACATTTTAAGAATACTAATCCATATCATCAACCAAACTAAGCATTGTTTCAAATAAATGGAATACCTATTACAAATCTAAAAAAAAATTCAAATTAGGTTCATGTCACGGACTAAGAATTAATTGTTAAACTAGGTAAGATCCAAATTAACATATTCAATAACCAACCCACCAGTTTTGATTCAAATCCACCAAAATTTATCAAATCTAAATGAATCAAAGCATTAATCGTCGTCTGATATTAATAAAGCACTAGAGGAATACAAGTTAAAGACATTATAAGAATACAAATCCATATCATAAACCAAACTAAGCATTGTTTCAAATAATTGGAATACTTATTTCAAATTTAAAAATTATTTCAAATTCGGGTTATCATCTAAATTGGATTGATATTTTGTAGGAGCAGCCAAGTCATACACACTATTGGTTAGACACTTTAGCACGTGTAGAACGATTGATCATCGCTCGGTATTGATATACTTAGAGTAAAACACTTGGTTGACCTTTTGAGAAGCACAAACAAATGGTACATCGCACACATGCTCGTTGCTCTTCAACTTGGACAAGTCAACCATGATCAACTTGGTGCCAAGATCGACTTTACAAGCATTTTTATCCTCAACTCTTACCCAATCACAATAAAACACAACCTCTTTGAAGCCTAAATAGTCCAATTCAAATATATTTCTAATGACACCATAGCAAGTCATTTCATCTTTAACGACGTTTTTATATTTTAGGCTTGATAAAAAATAAGTAAGACCCTTGTATGAAATGCCTGAGTCCTATACATTTTCTCCTCGTACACACTTGCACCGAATACGTAACCATCCAATCGATACTTTTTGTACTCGTGTGCCATGAACAAGGGTCCAGTGGCTAAACGGGCAAGTCTTGATACCACATCACTCGTCTTTAAGAACTGAGATTATAGATAAATTAAATAGATTAGTTTTAATGCTTTCTTATAATGTGACATTTAATAAGAGACATTTTCATTATAATTACCTCGCGTGACACCCAGAACCTAAATTCTCTATCTTATTGTGCCATCGTTCTTTGTCTTTTATTGTTCCCACACGCATCATATTTTCTGCATTAATCATGATGAACATATGACGAAATTGATTGTGTATAAAAATTAAAATAATGTAAAGGTTAAAATAATATAAACTTACTTTTTCCATTCTTCGACATCTTCATGTGTGTCAAATAGATAACGAGTTACTTGTTCATGTTGTAAACTCGTTAATTTCACTCGCTTCCCCATCACCTGACCACCCTCCTCAACGAACTCATAACTATTATCCACGCTGCTTAGGTGAGTCATATATTCCTGATTGTAGATTGATGAATCCACGGTGATGTATTCGTATGTAATTTATCGTGTATTCTTGACGCAATCTTTGAAAACTTTCATTAATCTTTCAAACGGATACATCCACCAATATTTAACTGGGCCGCAAAGAAGTGCTTCATCGCATAGGTGTACCAACAAGTGAATACGTATGTCAAAAAAATATGGGGAAAAGTAATTCTCCAACACACAAATAACTTCGGTCACCGTTATTTTTGCGACCACTATGTGATATCGATTGACTAACTTCTCACATAAAAGTTAGAAGTAGATGTTAATTTGCATAATAGCCCTCCGTAAATCCTTTTGCTTGGAGAAATAATGCTTAAACAATAGAGGAACCAATTGCATGATCACATGCCAATCGTGGGACTTACACTTATGTAAATCATGTGTAGCATAATTCACAATCCTTTGCAAGTTGGATGAAAAATTAGATGGAACCTTTAAATTATATATTGTGTTTAAAAGAACCTTCCTTTCCTTACTCATCAAAGTAAACGAACTAGGGGGAATTATCGTCCTTCCCCTACTATCTTATTTCAACCATAGTTGTGGCTTAAGTTTCAACGATTTAAGGTCTTTTCGTACATGTTATCCATCCTTAGAATGACTTCCCCCAAGGCATGTGCCCATAATATGTTCAATGATGTTCTTCTCCTCATGCATCACATCCAATACATGGCGCACCTATATATTCTTCTAATAAGTCAAATCAAATAAAATTGATCTCCTAGACCATGACTTACTTGTCTTAGTTTCATTCCTAATTGGGGTCCTCTTATGCTTGACATTCTTAAATTTAGAATTCTTAGTTGGCATATTATGGACACAATTACAAGATTTATTTTCAATTTTTGAACCTAAAAGTTTTCTCGGAGGTAGCTGGCATATTGTTGGGCTTGTTGTATGTTATGTCAGGCATATTTTGAGGAAATCGTATGATGTTGTGAGTTTCATCCCTGAAAATCCTCACGAGACGACACTCGTCCATTATGGTAACCTAGGGGTTTAACATCTTATTACATACGCTAAATGCAATCTTTTTGTTCGTGAAAGTGGCTTTTATATCTTTTGTATAGATATCCTGTTTTATGATTTTCTTATAGTTCTTATTGCTTTGAATTTCATTACTAGGGACTAGCAATGTGTAAGTTAGGGGGTGTGTTTCGTATCAAATTATGCATTTAATTACCCTCGAACTTATGCATTTTAGCCCACTCGGGTACTTTAATGTCTATATTTATGCTCATTAATCATACAACCTCCGTTTTATGTGCTAGAGGTATTATTGAGGTTTTATAGGTGTTATGGTGCTTAGTGTAAAGTTTCAGTGCGTTTTGGTAAAGTCTCGTCAAAGTTCGCACGTTCAGGGGCATTTTGATAATTTCACACTTTGGTATTTTTGACCAAAGTCTTCACAGAAGTTGTAGCTCTCCGACCAAGCTTTGTGTGGCCGCGAACGGTTCTCGAATCGAATTCTGAGCGAAGGAAACACAGGCCTTTAATCTAAGATATTATTTATTATTATTTTATTTATTAACTAACAATCTATTTAATGCCCACCATGTCCTTCTTCCCAAAATTACAGCAAGCTTCCATGGGACATTTTTATTTAGCTCCAGTTTGTGCTCGGGATTTGGTTTCGTCTGAAATTGGAGCTTGGGTCGCGTGTGGATATAGTTACGGGTCAGTTGGCTCGGGTTCTCGGGATCTTGGAGTACCCATTTTGGGCACAGCAATTGTGGAACAAATGGGTCTCGACAAAGACAATAATGGAGTGCGTCTTTGTCCCATGATATAGCAGCAGGTTTTGGGTTTTGCATTAATGGTGGTCTTGAATTTTGCCAAAAATGTTAATGGAAGGCGGTCTCAGTTAGGAGAAACAAAGTTGCGATGTGGGCTGCAATTGGTGCGATCGATCGACTGGCTGCCAATCGACCCAGTTTCTAATTTTTTTCGTGGGTTTAAGCCAGTAGCCCCTTCCACTGTTTACGTTGTCGACCATTTCTTCCGCGGTCGACTGGTGATTTGTTTCCCCTATTTTGTCCGAGATATTTGTGTTGCTTCCCTCTTTTTAATTTTTAATATTTCTTTTTTCCTTTTCTTTTTATTTCCTATTTGTAGCTTATCCCCCTTTTATTTCTTTTCCCTTTTTCTTTTATCTCTTTTTGTAACTTAGTACAAATAGAAGACATATCTAGTTTTAGTTCAAATCTTTTAATAATAGATTATTTTGGTTAGGTTTTCTTTTGGGGAGCTAGGGTTTGGAGATTTGATAGGTGTGCCAGTTTCTCCCTTTGAGATTTTCTCGTATAGAGGGGTTTCCCCTTCGAGGTTATGTTCAAAATTATTCATCGTTTTCTCTATCAATCCAAACTTCCATTATTTATATTTCTTCCTTTATTTTACACACATTCTGTAATACCCCGTATTTTTATGCTTTCTAAATTTGGGGATTTATTAAATTTAATGTGAGTTATTAATTTGAAATAAATTCGAAAATTAATTATATTGTTTATAATTACTAACGTGATGTGAGCTAGTAAGTATGGGAAACTTGTTGAATATTACTGATGAGCAAAGTAATATATGATATTAGTTCAATTAAATGTCACGAGTGAATAAAATGACAAATTTTGGAAATTTAAGTCGGGACGCGCCTGTGTCGTGTTGGGACTAAATATCGATTAATAAAAGTGAATAAATTACAAGTTGCTCGTATGGTCGTTTTGAGTGCACCAAAGTGTCCGGAAGGGTCGAGATAGTCAGAAAAGTGTACTCGGGGCTTTAGTTTGGGTCTCGGGGCGTTTTTAGACTTAATTAGTACCCCGGGAGGGCATTTTGGACATTTTGTAATTTTGGGTAATTAAACCCACGAATTTGCAAGGGTTATATCAGATGCCTAGGGTTGTCTTCTAGGGTTAACACAACCAAAAGCAAGTCATGGCCATTTGAGAAGGAAGGAGAGAGCTTGCCATGGAATTCTAGGCCGAAAACCTCTCCGTTTGCGCCGCCGTCGCCGCCAAACGGAAGGTCACGTCGCAAGGATCGTAACCACACTGATTTCAACACAAATCAGAGACCAAAAATTCCCAGGCAAGTATTTATCTTACTTAATTTCATTAATGCATCATTCATGTTAGTCTAGGGTTGAGTACGATGAGTTTCATAGAAGAAAACTCATGTTGGAGATAGGAAAATTGCATGTAGTAATAAGATAAATGATAATCTGGAAATCCCCGTTCATATGTAGAGGTTGAACCACGGATTTATGATGGATTAGAAGTAGAAGTTCTGGAAAAAGGTTGATTAGAACAAAGTTAAAGAAATTTCTAGCGTTCATGAGATTTATATAAGTTTTGGCCCTTTAATCCATGGTTATTGATGAAAATTCACATGCTTTACGTAGAAGATTGTTAGTTTGGGTTTATAATGTTTATAGTACAAATTTCTGGGAGTTTGGGTGTTAAAAATTTGGATTTGGATGATGTTTGATGATAGAACCCGTAACTGTTAATCTGCAGAATTCCCCATACCTGTTTGATCGATCGATCGAACCAGAAGTGTCGATCGATCGATCGAGCCCCTACCATCAATCGATTGACCCCTCCTGGCAGATTCATAATTCCCCTTCTAAATAGTTGAATTTAATTTAAAGGTGTAATAATCCTTGGACATCCTTATTAAAATATTTTGGGAGATAAATAAGACCAGTAGGACTTATTAAAAATATGAAATATTTAATGTAAGACGAGATTTACATTTTCGGGGAGGTTTACATAAAAGGGACGATGGAACTATGTATTAAAGAAATAGACGCGTAAGATAGTTACGTTGGAAAATAAATGAGTACCTACTGAAATTACACTTGGGAGGTTAGGAATCCACGAGTGTCACTTAATAAGTTGGGATAATTCCACAAATTAAAGTAAGAAACGAACCGTTATACGTGATAACTAAATAACGAGAAATAAGGATAAATATCATAATTATGGGTTATGAGATGTACCTAAATTTGATGTGGTAATGGTAGTTTATTTATACGACTGTGTTTATGCATATACTATATAAGTGTAAAAATCATGTTCGCGCTACTTGCTATCCCTGAGGTTACCGCGCTGGGACAGTCTTATCTCGATGGGACCTTTATGGGGGATATTGACTCGTACCCTAGAATATAGAAATTCTTCGGTACAGGCTATCGAATTGATAGTTCAGACGGTCCTAAGCGACGTGAGGGCATGTACTGACCTCTTAGAGACCTGGAATCTATGCTTCGCCTCAATATTGTTTGTGTTTGTGTTATTACGGTTCGAGAGTGATTCCGAACTTGTATTTCCCTTAGTACGAGTGATACGGGGATTGGATAGCAGAGTATGCCTGCACCATAATTATTATGTGGGGTGCCGTTAGAATATATATAATATATTAGTATTTAATATATATATTAAATTCTGGAATTTAGGAACTACCTACTGTGTTTATGGTATGTAAGATATGAATAATTATCTCAATTTGGGAATAAGTTTTTGAAAAGTATAATATATTGCGGAGAGACTTTATTAGTAAATAAGGTTAAATGAGAACTATGTTGTTAAATGAAATGAACTTCTTAATCAGTTGAAATTGTCAGTTTAAATCTTACGAGTGACTTGAGATAAGTTAAGTTTAACCGTTGGGAAGGTTAGTACGATAGGGGTGCACATTAGAAGAGAGGTGAGAATTTCTCAAGGGAGTGTCGCACTAATATGTTGTTGCATTGGCCAGTAAACATTTTAAATACTTGCTAAACAAATTTCAAATCGTTTTTACAATCGGGCTCTGGCCCGTTTCCATTTATTTTCTCTCTTGTATATATTTATGTATGTATTACAGGTGCCCGGCCACAGAGGCGTCTTGCATAGGATCCTTTGGAAGGAACGCGTTGCAGCTTAGGTGGGAGTTGCAGTCCTCTTACTTAGACGACCTCATTTCTTGATTCCACTCCTAGCATTTATTTTAGCAGTTGGGCATGTGTCGCCCTTTTCCATTACTCAGACATTTTGTTGGATATTGTAATTCATTTATTTTCAGTATTTACACTTTGGATTTTTATTACTGTCAGAATGTTTTCCTTTAAGTTTTAATGTTGGGATTTGTTTGTTGAACGTTTTGGAATTATAAGTTACAGGATAATCGTTGTGTGATTCTTTAGATTGTGAATTATGTAAAGTTTTAAAATATTGGTTTTGAATAAAATTTGGAAAGTAGTATCTGAAAATTGTTTTGACACTTAGCTTAATTATTTAGGGTGTTTAAATTGGAAATTTTATTTTGACGGCAGTGATGCTAAGAATGAACCAACTGTTCACCTTGATTTTAATTTAATAAAGGAGTGATCGCCTGGTATTTAATTAGGCGGGGTGTCACAGGTTGTATCAGAGCATCAGGTTCTAGTGTCCTTAGGATCTGTACGGCTTGTTTCGCTTTCAACTTAACGTTTTTGTTATAGAGCCCTATTTTAGGATTGTTGTATTCTTAATTTTACGATTACGTCTTCAGTTATTTGAGTTTTGATAATAACTTTAAGACTAATAAATTTCTTCACGTTTCAGATGCCTTCGAGACGTGCACCAAAAGATAGGCATGCTCAGGCCGAGCATCCAGCAGCTCCGGCTCAGGGAACAAAGAATGCTAATGAGGTATCTGCTATTGTTGCTCAGGCGGTTAATGTCGCGTTGGCGGTAGTACAGCAGGCTCCACCCCAGATTTAGGCAGTGGCGCCAGTACCTGCACAGCTTCCATCAGCATGGGAGCGGGTTAGGGATGCCTTTCAGAAGGCGCATCCCCCTGAGTTCTCGGGTAGTTCAGATATCATCATCGTCAGCCAATGGAAGAAGGATATCCAGAGTCATCTGCATATGTATGAGTGCACGGACGTGAATAAACAATTGTTGTCTTCATTTAAGCTAGTGGGGGCCGCTTTGCAGTGGTGGGAGTCCACCACCACCTTGGAGGAGAGGGATACTATTCTGATTCAGTCATTCTGTGAGCGATTTGACCGCAAGTACTTTCCATCCGTCGTGCAAACCGAGATGAGGCGAAAGTTACTGAACTTGAAGCAGGAAAATTCCACTGTTGCTGAGTATGAAGAGGAGTTCACAAGACTTCTCACTATAGTGCCAGATGAGGCACCCACTAAGGGCAAGAAGATATTGTTATTTGTGGATGGGTTAGCTTGGAGGATCTGTCAGCACCTTATAGGGAATATGTCTCTGAGTACCTTCACAGATATACTCAATGTTGCTTTACTTATCACCGCTTCCATCTGCAGGGAAGAAAGCGGACAGGAGACTTCGACCAGCAGGGTAGTACAGGGGGTAGTGGTACTAGTGGAGCACCAACATCTCAGGGACAGACTCGTCAGCATGAGCAGAGTTACCATCAGGGGGACCCTGCCAAGCGATTCTGATCAGGTGATTCCAGGCAGGGATTGGGGGGATTTAGCCAGGGTCAGCAGGTCCAGCCTAATCAACAGGGCCAGCAAGGCCAACATCGCCAGTAGCAGGGTTAGCAGCAAGGACAACAGGGCTAACAGCGTTTTCATCAGGGCCAACAGGGCCAGTGGTGAGGCGGTAACGGTCAACAGGACCGTGGTCAGCAGGGCCAGAGGGGAGGTAATTTCAGAGGCCGATGTTTTGTGTGCGGCAAGCATGGCCATAAGTGCCAGGATTGTACAGAGGGTGATAGGGCCCCACAGCAGTCGGGTGCCCGTAATGAGCCACAGAGGCCACTTTTTTCAGTCGCCCTCCCAGCACCAGCTTAGGTACCAGCCCTACCAACCATTCCAGCATCTCCAATGTAGTAAGGGCAGCTACAGTACGGACGTGTCTATAACGTCCACCAGGTAGCATCTCCACAGATACCACCCGCGATTGAGGGTACGTTTCCTATCCATGGTACTATGGGTCGGGTTTTATTTGATACTGGGGCGATGCACTATTTTATAGCTACCCATTTTGTGAAGGCCTTAGGGTTATTATCCACAGTAGAGAGCACTGTGACGTGTGTAGACTCACCATTGGGAAATGGATCGTTAATTTTCCTTATATGTCGGGGAGTGGGGGTAAAGATTGGTAGCTTGGTATTAACAGCAGACATGTTAGTCTTATATATGCATGAGCACGACGTTATTATTGGTATGGATTGGCTCGCAGCTTACAGAGCCATGATAGATTATTTCGGTGGGAGTATTCTCTTTGCCATTCCGGGGCAAGAGATGTTTATAGTGGCGATGCCTCTCCCAGAGGGAGGCTCGACCGCTCATTTGTATTACATAGAGGAGGATACCTTTAAGGAGGTTGTGATTCCCTTAGACTTGATCCCAGTTGTTCGTAAGTATTCCGATATATTTCAGGAAATACCAGGCCTACCCCCCAGTCGAGAGATAGACTTTGTCATAGATTTATTACCAGATACTCGACCTATAGCACGCGCTCCATATTGTATGGCTTCGGCAGAGATGCGAGAGTTACGAGATCAGATAGAGCAGCTGTTAGGTCAAGGCTTCATTCGCAGGAGTACCTCACCTTGGGGCGCTCCAGTTTTATTTGTGAAAAAGAGAGATGGTTCACTGAGGCTATGTGTGGACTACCGGGAGATGAACAAGGTCACGATACGGAACAAGTATCCGTTGCCTCGAATCGATGATCTATTCGACCAGCTGAGGGGAGAAACTTTCTTTTCGAAGATAGATCTGAGGCCAGGGTACCATCAGCTACGTATTAGGGAGCAGGATATTTCAAAGACTGCTTTCTTGACGAGATATGGGTCCTATGAGTTCAGAGTGATGCCATTTGGACTCACAAATGCTCCAGTCATATTCATGGACTTAATGAACCGAGTGTTTAGAGAGTTCTTGGATCAGTTTGTCATCGTTTTCGTAGATTACATTCTGATATATTCACACTCCGAGGAGGAGCATGCCGAGCACTTAAGGTAGGTTCTTCAGACTCTACGAGATCATCAGCTGTATGATAAGTACGAAAAGTGCGGGTTCTGGTTACGGGAAGTACATTTCTTGGGGCATGTTGTTTCTGAACAAGGGATAGCAGTTGACCCGAGTAAAGTGTCAGCGGTTAGGGAGTGGAGACAGCCCACGACACTGACGGAAGTGCGCAGTTTCTTGGGATTAGCCGGATACTACAGGAGATTAATCCGGGGGTTCTCCAAAATAGTGGGTCCATTGACGAACCTGACTCGTAAAGGGGTTCCATATGTTTGGGATGATGCTTGCTAATTGGCTTTCGACGAACTGAAAGACAAGATTACTTCAGCACCGATCCTTGATTTACCTAAATCGGGCGTGGAGTACCTGGTTTACACTGATGCTTCTTTACGAGGACTTGGGGGGGTACTTCAGTAGGAGGAGAAGGCTATAGCTTTTTCCTCCCGCAAGCTTAAGCCACACGAGAAGAATTACCCCACACAGGACCTAGAGTTAGCAGCGGTCATTTTTGCATTGAGGATATGGAGGCACTATTTATTGGGGGAGAAATTTCACCTGTTCACAGACCACAAGTCACTACAGTACCTGTTAACTCAACGAGAGTTGAATATGTGTCAGCGTAGGGGGTTAGAGTTTGTGAAGGACAATCAGTTCGACATACAGTACCATCCGGGGAAGGCCAACGTAGTTGTTGATGCGTTGAGCAGTAGACCGATAGACGACGTGGCGGACGTCTGGAAAGCAAAGTGGAAAGAGTTGGGTCACCAGGACATAGTAGCCCGTTCCATCATATTTGTCATGACAGTGACACCCGAGATTGTTAGGAGGATGATACAGGCACAGACCGCAGACCCATTTTTCCAGGAGCAGATTGTACGACTTTTAGCTGAGGTTGTCGAGTCCTATTCTGTTAGTTCTGATGGGGGTTTGAGGTTTAATGGGATATTGGTGGTCCCAGAAGGGGCAGACTTACGTCATGCAGTGATGACCCAGTCTCACGGGTCTCGATTTGCGGTACATCCTGGAGGAGATAAGATGTACAAGGATATGAGGTGGCAATACTGGTGGAGTGGAATGATAAAGGACATTGTTGACTTCGTGTCCAAGTGTTCTACCTGCCAGCTAGTAAAGGTGGACTATCAGAAACCGTCAAGGTTACTCCAGTCATTGGAAATACCCGCGTGGAAGTGGGAGAGTATTTCCATGGATTTTATCACAGGGTTGCCTACATCACAGCGGGGCCATGATTTCATCTAGGTGATTGTGGACCGTTTGACCAAGGTGGCTCATTTTCTATCGGTGCGAACAGACTATACCACGGGTCAGTATGCTCAGTTGTTCATTGCCGAGATTATCAGATTGCATGGGGTGCCCCTGAATATTGTGTCAGATAGAGACAAGATTTTCGTGTCGCATTTCTGGGAGAGTTTTCAGGAGGCTATGAGTACCAAGTTGAGGTCGAGTTCAGCTTATCACCCATAGACAGATGGAGAAATAGAGCGTGCTAATCAGATGTTGGAGGATATGCTACGAATGTGTGTCCTTGACTTTGGAGGAGGTTGGGAGCCACATCTTCCACTGGTAGAGTTCGCTTATAATAACTCTTATCAGTTCACGATTGGCATGGCTCCATTCGAGGCTTTGTATGGCAGACTTTGTCGTTCCCCAATGTGTTGGCTAGAGGTGGGGGATAACAAGTTGCTCGGACCAGAGGTGATTCAGGAAACCTCCGCGAGGATTGAGATTATCAGGAGTCGCATTCGAGTAGCCCAGGACAAGCAGAAAAGTTATGCTGATGCGAAACGGTTCTTCCGGGAGTTTAATGTGGGGGACCAAGTATTACTATGTGTATCTCCTATGAAGAGAGTGATGAGGTTCGGGAAGAAAGGGAAATTGGTCCCGAGGTACGTGGGACCATTTCTCATTATCGAGAGGGTTGGGTTGGTAGCATACAGATTGGGACTGCCAAAGAATTTACATCGCATCCACGATGTATTCCACATCTCGTCGTTGAGACGATACCTTCGGGATGATATGGCCCACACCCACATCGCGATAAAGGAGATAGATTTACAGCCTGACATCTCTTACAAGGAGAGACCAGTGGATATCCTAGACCATAGGGAGAGGAGATTGAGGTCGAAGGTAGTTCCGCTTTACGGGTCCAGTGGGAGCATCATAATGTGGAGGAATCCACCTGGGAGCGCGAGGCAGATATACGCGAGAGATACCCAGATTTATTCTTACCAGGTATGCCTTATTTTCTGAATTTCGGGATGAAATTCCGTTATTAGGGGGGAAGTATGTAATACCCCGTATTTTTATGCTTTCTAAATTTGGGGATTTATTAAATTTAATGTGAGTTATTAATTTGAAATAAATCCGGAAATTAATTATATTGCTTATAATTACTAACGTGATGTGAGTTAGTAAGTATGGGAAACTTGTTGAATATTACTGATGAGCAAAGTAATATATGATATTAGTTCTATTAAATGTCACGAGTGAATAAAATGACAAATTTTGGAAATTTAAGTCGGGACGCACCTGTGTCGTGTCGGGACTAAATATCGATTAATAAAAGTGAATAAATTATAAGTTTCTCGTATGGTCGTTTTGAGTGCACCAAAGTGTCCGGAAGGGTCGAGATAGTCAGAAAAGTGTACCCAGGGGTTTAGTTTGGGTCTCGGGGCTTTTTTAGTCTTAATTAGTACTTCGGGAGGGCATTTTGGACATTTTGTAATTTTGGGTAATTAAACCCACGAATTTATAAGGGTTATATCAGATGCCTAGGGTTGTCTTCTAGGGTTAACACAACCAAAAGCAAGTGACGGCCATTGGAGAAGGAAGGAGAGAGCTTGCCAAGGAATTCTAGGCCGAAAACCTCTCCGTTTGCGCCGCCGTCGCCGCCAAACGGGAGATCACGTCGCAAGGATCGTAACCACACTGATTTCAACACAAATTAGAGACCAAAAATTCTCAGGCAAGTATTTATCTTGCTTAATTTCGTTAATGAATCATTCATGTTAGTCTAGGGTTGATTAGGATGAGTTTCATAGAAGAAAACCCATGTTGGAGATAGGAAAATTGCATGTAGTAATGAGATAAATGATAATCTGGAAATCCCCCTTCATATGTAGAGGTTGAACCACGGATTTATGATGGATTAGAATTAGAAGTTTTGGAAAAAGGTTGATTAGAACAAAGTTAAAGAAATTTCTAGGGTTCATGAGATTTATATAAATTTTGGCCCTATAATCCATGGTTATTGATGAAAATTCACATGCTTTATGTAGAAGATTGTTAGTTTGGGTTTATAATGTTTGTAGTACAAATTTTTGGGAGTTTGGGTGTTAAAAATTCGGATTTGGATGATGTTGAATGATAGAACCCGTAACTGTTAATCTGCAGAATTCCCCATACGTGTTTGATCGATCGATCGACGCATCGATCGATCGACGCATCGATCGATCGAGCCCCTGCCATCGATCGATCGACCCCTCCTGGCAGATTCATAATTCCCCTTCTAAATAGTTGAATTTAATTTAAAGGTGTAATAATCCTTGGACATCCTTATTAAAATATTTTGGGAGATAAAGAAGACCAGTAGGACTTATTAAAAATATGAAATCTTTAATGTAAGACGAGATTTACATTTTTGGAGAGGTTTACATAAAAGGGACGATGGAACTATGTATTAAAGAAAGAGACGCGTAAGATAGTTACGTTGGAAAATAAATGAGTACCTACTGAAATTACACTTGGGAGGTTAGGAATCCACGAGTGTCACTTAATAAGTTGGGATAATTCCACAAATTAAAGTAAGAAACGAACCGTTATACGTGATAACTAAATAAAGAGAAATAAGGATCAATATCATAATTATGGGTTATGAGATGTACCTAAATTTGATGTGGTAATGGTAGTATATTTATATGACCGTGTTTATGCATATACTATATACGTGTAAAAATCATGCTCGCGCTACTTTCTATCCCCGAGGTTACCGCGCTAGGACAGTCTTATCTCTATGGGACCTTTATGGGGGATATTGACTCGTACCCTAGAAGATAGAAATTCTTCGGTACAGGCTATCGAATTGATAGTTCAGACGGTCCTAAGAGACATGAGGGCATGTACTGACCTCTTAGAGACCTGGAATCTATGCTTCGCCTCAATATTGTTTATGTTTATGTTAGTACGGTTCGAGAGTGATTCCGAACTTGTATTTCCCTTACTACGAGTGATACGGGGATTGGATAGCAGAGTATGCCCGCACCATAATTATTATGTGGGGTGCCGTTAGAATATATATATTATAGGAGTATTTAATATATATATTAAATGCTAGAATTTGTGAACTACCTACTGTGTTTATGGTAAGTAAGATATGAATAATTATTTCAATTTGGGAATAAGTGTTTGAAAAGAATAATATATTGCAGAGAGACTTTATTAGTAAATAAGGTTAAATGAGAACTATGTTGTTAAATGAAATGAACTTCTTAATCCGTTGAAATTGTCAGTTTAAATCTTACGAGCGACATGAGATAAGTTAAGTTTAACCGTTGGGAAGGTTAGTACGATAGGCGTGCACATTAGAAGAGAGGTGAGAATTTCTCAAGGGAGTGTCGCACTAATATGTTGTTGCATTGGCCAGTAAACATTTTAAATACTTGCTAAACAAATTTTAAATCGTTTTTACAATCGGGCTCTGACCCATTTTCATTTCTTTTCTCTCTTGTATATATATATGTATGTATTACAGGTGCCCAGCCATAGGGGCGTCTTGCATAGGATCCTTTGGAAGGAACGCACTGCAGGTTAGGTGGGAGTTGCAGGCCTCTTGCTTAGATGACCTTATTTCTTGATTCCACTCCTAGCATTTATTTTAGCAGTTGGGCATGTGTCGCCCTTTTCCATTACTCAGTCGTTTTGTTGGATATTCTAATTCATTTATTTCCACTATTTCCACTTTGGATTTTTATTACTGTCGGGATGTTTTTCTTTAAGTTTTAATATTGGGATTTATTTGTTGAATGTTTTGGAATTATAAGTTACAGGATAATCGTTGTGTGATTCTTTAGATTGTGAATTATGTAAAGTTTTAAAATATTGGTTTTGAATAAAATTTGGAAAGTAGTATCTGAAAATGGTTTTGACACTTAGCTTAATTATTTAGGGTGTTTAAATTGGAAATTGTATTTTGACGACAATGATGCTAAGAATGAACCAACTGTTCACCTTGATTTTAATTTAATAAAGGAGTGATCGCCCGGTATTTAATTAGGCGGGGTGTCACACATTCCTTCTTGCTTTATAGTGTAGAATTTATTATTTTCATTTACTTGCTTTGTTAATTAGGTTTCCATGCCTTTTACCATGCTTTCTATCTAGTTTAATCTAAATTGTGTTGGATTGAAATCACCTAGGGTTGATTTGGTTTCTTTGGTTAGGTGATGGAGTTTTACATTTTTATTTTGATTATGTTGTCCTATTTATTACGCCTAGAATATTTAACGGGGTATATCATGTATGCTCTATATTAACGACTTTCGTGCGTAATTTTCGGGATATTTATTGATGCTAAAATCTTTGTAGGCTTTTATGTGAATTTAGGGATGTGACAGCTTTCAATTTAATTAATTGACGAAATGAGATTCAATTTTAATAACTCATGAACCCATGTAACCATTTTTTACCAATTAACTCTAGGTGCGGGATATTCGACGCAACCTATAGTTTTTATTTGCTTTATTAATCATAGTTTAATTTACACTCGCCTAGTATAATCTTTTATATTATTTGTCTTTTAGGTTTTGTTAAAAATACCTTTTACACTTTTATTCCTGAAATATTAAACCGATTAAATTCTAGCAACTCGTCTCTATGGATTTTCGATACCCGGACTGGCCGCTATACTCCCTTAAAAGAGTGTAATCAATACTTAGTTTTTTTGTATAGTGGAGGTGGAATGAATAACGACAAGCGTCTTGACTGGCGCTACTTTTCACCCTCTATCAATAAGTTTCAACACATTTCGGCTAATCAGGTAGAGTTTCATCAAAACCTTAATACCTCATTCCTAAGCCTATAAATAAGACCCATGGAATCATCATTTCGTGTGGAGAAAAAAATGTAGAGAGCCACTTGAGAACATTTTTTGGTAGTTTTATTTTGAGAGTTTTATTTATATTTGAGGTCCAAGAATTGTGTCTTTGTGGGAGGAGTTTTGTCAAGATTATTCGTGAGAAACAACATTTGTAAGTTTGCTTTATTACTGAAAATTAGTATTCATTCTGGCAAGTTTATTATGTCTTCAATGATGCTAGCCTAATTTCTTTACTATGACTAGATGAAATTTATCATGTTTGATTAAAATTGTGCGTGATTTAAATTCGTCTTTGTTCCGGATATGTGCTAAATGTTTTAAAAATTCGGTGTTCATTTAAAACGACATGAGAGTGTGTTTTAAACGTTCAGCTTTGTTAAAAAAAATATTTTTATTTATAAGTATGAGTACTTTTTGATGGAGTATGCTTGCACTCGATTATTTTGATAGCCCATTCTTAAAGACTATAATTTAAAATTTTAAAGTGAACATTTTAAGGGAATTGGGATTTTACCCGTCTAAATTTTGAGACATTAAATTTAAGTGTGAACGTAACCGTGTTATTTTTTAAATTAAATGCGACGAGAGTCGGTTTAATTTGAGTTATAAAATCGGGAATGACGAGTTAAAATTATTACATAATATTGGTTGAATGTGATAAACGGATCCAATGTGCTAATTTTCATGCTCATTTGAATAATCTTTCATAGTCGTACTTTCTAATTGTATTAGCTTGGTTTAATATTACATATCTTCTCTATACCCATTTTGTCTAGTTGGACAGTCACAATTATTTTAAATGAAAAAATTGATAAATTTCTGTGGGTTCGACCCGTACTTACACTCGTTATTCTATAATAACCCATGCACTTGCGGTATTTTATAAAATTGACAGCAAGCAAGATTTTAAAATATATAGTATGTTTATTTCTATCTTATTTATAGTCGGTAGAATCACAATCCTAAATGTTAGAATTGCCTAGGGACAACCAACTCAATGGCCATCTAAATGTTCAAATCCACTAGTAGACAACATTTTAAGAATCCCAAACAACAATTAAAATAATAATGTGAAATATTAGAAATGCATAGGGTCAACCAACTCAATGGCCATCTAAATATTCAAATCCACTAGTCAATAACAATTCAAAGAACTCGAAACAACAATTCAAATAATAATAATGCGAAATATTAGAAATGCCTAGGGCCAATTAACTCAATGACCATCTAAATGTTCAAATCCACTAATCAACAAGTTATGAAGTGAACATGATAATATAAAAAACATTATATCATGTTACAGTATCGTTATGTCATGCATTCACGTGAGAGTACATGCATGCATGCACCACCCAAAGCAAGTGTTATATAATAAGTAACGAGGGTGAAAATGTAATAAGTAATCGTATACAAGTTGATGTAGTGTAAATTTCAACCTACCTAGATTATAGTAACGAGAGCCACTACTCATAGCTATTAGCTCCTATTTAACTCACATATTTGCCATCATCTTGTTTATGATGGCAAATGGATGCGTGAAATAGGAGCCAATGACTATGTATTGCAATCCTTGTTACTATAATCTAGGCAGGTGTAAATTTACACCAGATCAACATATATACGATTACTTACTACCTTTCACCCTCGATACTTGTTATATAACACTTCCTTTGGGGTGCATGCATGCATGTTTTCTATAACAATTTATGAGCACAAACGTATAGGTATTTCTATATAATAAGTTATAAAACTTATGTATGTCATAAGAGACATCTTATGACGCCACGAGATGATTTTTTTTCACTTCCTTTTTTATCCCTTAAAATTTTGACTTTCCCCTCTTTTGACGCACTCTAATTTATTTTCCCCCTTTTCTTCAAAATTCAAACACAAGGATACAATGGTATTTTCTTTAATATTACACTTAGACCCACTTTATCATTTTCTCTTGAAACACAAATCAATCTAAGATGTAACCCATCAACAAAACTCTAAGCTACCTCTTTCTCCCTTCATTATCCTTTTTCTCTATCCGAGTTTCAAATTTCAAACTCATCAGGGGTCGCCTAGTGATCAAAACAATGTCAGGGGCTTTGATTCGGGAGTGTATAGTCTCCGTGAGGTGGATAATTAGTGTATAGTCTTCGAAGTCGGGTTAAGGGGTATGATTTGGACCTCCGCCACCTTTCCCTAATCGGCGAGCTATGGAGGGAAATTTTTTACCAACGGTTATTATCGAAGCTATGCTGCTGTCGGAGGAGTTTAGTTGTGGTCGACAGATCTGTTAGGGTTATTTTTTCTGTTGTCGATTGATACCATGTCGGACGCCATCACTACTTTTAGGGGTCGTAAGTTTTTGTGGGGCGGTGGTCTGGGAAGCCATGGAGCTCTTGCCTGATGGTTTTTCGACAACATTTCTTGGGTTGGTGACAGTTTGGTGTAAATGGGTGGTTAGGGAACTCATTTGTTGGATTTGGGTTTCAATGGAAGCTTCTACATGGGCGGTATGTTTTTCAAGGGTTGAGGCCCCTTTGTTGGGGCCATTGATGGTGTGATAGTGAGGTTGTTCTTGGATTTTCTCTTTTATTTTAGGGTCAATTATTAAATAGTCCCTACTATAAATATATATTTTTTAAAAAGGACACATATTTTTAGTTTAACCCATTTAGTCCCTCAAGCACTCAATATCCTCTTATTTTTAGAGCTCCGCGCCAGCGGCACTCCCTCTCCAAAATATGTGGCAAATGACTTTTTGAGGCAAAATAAAAAAGTTTGGACTAAATGGGTATTAAAAAATGTCCGAGGGACTATTTGGTATATGTCCCTTTATTTTATCTACTCCCGTGCTATTGTGGGATTCCAATTTGGAACCTTTTAGATTTAGGATTTATAAAATATGACTTTCACCATTTTTTAATTTTTAGATTTGGAATCTGCAAATAGGCTTTCTCTAGTGTTATGGTGATTTTACTCGAATTTTCAAGATTTTTTTATCTTACACTTTTTTATTTATTATGTTACTCTATAAAATGAATTGTACAGACAACCTTCAATAACAGAGGATGAAGAGATTCATTCTTTATTTTTTTTAAGTATGTACATTCTTATTTGGAAGTTTTAGACAATAAGTATGTTCATTATCAGGTTTCATGTGTTGGGAAGTTTAAGATTTTATTTATGCTTTTTTTCTTTTATGTTTTGTGCTCATTTAAGATTTTATTTTGTTTTTGTTTACTGAATTTTTAGAATCCCATCTCATAGTAAATTTTACAACTTCCAATCTCATCATTATATTACTCTACATTCTTATTGAGTGAAAGTTAAAAATTATTGCGACAATAGAAAATGAAAATAGCAAAATAAGTTATTTAAAAAACCAGATACAAAGGGTAAGATCATTTAAAGATTTTCTGAAGAAGGCATTACTTTATGTGTATCGAGGTGGCAATCAATAAGTTTGTGAAAAAAGGCATCTATTCTCTACACAACAAGCAAGTGAGATTTTTAATTTTTAAATCGATGTTAATAGTTTACCCGTGCATTGTTTTTGATATACCAAAATCAGTTTCCCATTCGTTTTGGGGGTGAAATTTGCTACATTTTTTTATTAATCTTCTTGGAAAACAAAGATTTTCTGAGAATAGGTCTAAATAGCTTGAACCTTATTATGTGGTTTTAGTTTGAAATTTACACTATTATTATTATTATTATTATTATTATTATTATTATTATTATTATTATTATTATTATTATTATTATTATTATTATTATTATTATTATTATTATTATTATTATTATTATTAATATTATTATTATTATTATTATTGTTGTTGTTGTTGTTGTTGTTGTTGTTATTGTTGTTGTTGTTGTATTATACATTTCTGCATTTTATTCAAAATTTTATTTCAATGTCATATGTCTCATCAATGAGAAGGCCACCTCTTTCTTCCTCTTCATTTAAAGAAAAATGTAAACCCATGGATGATTATGATGTTAAATGCACCGATTCTTTCGGAAGGTGCCCTTGTCATAAGAAACGAATTTTTTTATTCATCAACCTGATCTTAGTTATCTGTCTCGTTGATTTATTTATTTATTTTCATTAAGAAGTTTACAAATTGAAAAGAGTTATAAGAGTCCCAATTATTAGCATGAAAATGTCTAATATTCCACTCGATGGCGATTATAGGTTCTCATCCAAGGTTCGTGTTTTTTTTGTCATGTTGACATCATTTGTTTTCTTTTCCCTTATTTCATTTATCTCTTTACTTTATTATGTGGGATATAATGATGTACAATATGAATAATCGTGGATAATACAAATGTAGCACCTTGATAGGATGTCTAGTGAAAAAACATGTAGAGATCACTTGATGGCCCAACAATGTTAATTGTGACATGAAGGTGATTGATAAAGAAGTTGTTTTAGTTTGTGCCAGTCACTTACTTTTAAAGGCACGGAGAAAGGGTGACATATTCCTCTTCGTAGCATTCATTACTAAAGATTAATGTCTACAAAATGACATGTTCTTTATTATTCTTTTACTTTGTTTTTTAAAGTTTATGTTTACTTTGAAATACCTCAATTATATATAGAACATATGTTATATCGAGGGCATATCGATTTATATCGTAACCATGACAATATCAGTCATATTGATCCATATAATCATGTCTTGAGATTTGTATCATAGTCGTGATAGTATCGAAGACTATTTTAATAGACTAACTATATTTTTTGTTTTGTATCAGGTCGCATTTTAAGAACTACGGACAATCATTATAGTGGAACTCGTGGGACAACCTCAATTGATATATATGTGGTTTTTTTTTAAAGAAGTTTATTTCGCTGAAGTAATTTTTTGACAAATTTGGACTTTTTGAGCAGGGTGGATAGCCCAATAAACAAAGGAGACTATATCCATTTTTGTTTTAAAATTAATACAATGTGAATTTGATTGATGAACATTTTATATTTCATGTTATGTGAGTTTATTTAATGAATTTAAACTATTTGAGTGTTGTTGCACTATTTGTTATTTGTTAAGTAGGGTGAATAGTCCTATAAATAAAGGAGATTATGGCCAATATTTTTTAGATTTTATTTTGTTTTATTGGGAAATGAATTTTTTTGATATTTTACGATTATCAGCGTGCCTTTAGGCACGGACATACCCTAGTGTTATAGATAGATAGATAGATAGATAGATAGATAGATAGATAGATAGATAGATAGATAGATAGATAGATAGATAGATAGAGAGAGAGAGAGAGAGAGAGAGAGAGATGTACCTGAATGTGTGTAGAGAGAAAGAGATAGAAAGATGTACCTGAATGTGTGTAGAGAGAGAAAGAGATGAATGTCGGAATACGTGAGGAAGAGGAAAGGGGATTACCGCTGCTGCAATTAGAGAGAGAGTTGTAAGGGCAAACCCACTATAAATCAATTTATACCAATTACCACAATATATCAATTTATACCAATAACCAATTTTATTATACAAATTTTAATTTCAGAATACCAATTTCAATATACAAATATTAGTTTTAGAATACAAACACTCAGGACTGCATATTTCCTCCAACTCCTCTAAAGGGTGAGTGGTCTTATCCCATTCAAGACCGCGCATTTCTGTAATATACTTAGTAGCTCATGCACGTTGTTTCCATTTAAGGAAAATTCGACATCTTATCCCCATAGTTCTCTAAGTATACGACATAAATTCGCAAGTGTAAGTGTTATTTCAATTTGTCAATTGAAATAACACTTAACCCCGCATCATCTAGTATGTACCCCAAAAACATTAAGAAACTGCACCAGAACTTCCTCCAAAAGTAAAAAGTTTAAGCCACTAAAAATATGATTATACAGAAACTATGTCGTGCCAAACTGTCCAAACGGGACTATTAGAGAGATCTCATTACAGGAGTAATGACTCTTGAACGGGTCTAAGGGTTATCAAATGCGTACGCATAAGAACTAGAAGGCTAGTATCTATGCACACTATATGTAATTCAAAGTAGTTAAGTATGTTTCATTTATTCGATAATAATGTTTATAGCGATGATTTATACATAGTTATGAACGTATTTTGCATTTTTAATTGTTTAACAACAAACTTTTAAAATTTATAGTATGGTCTAAGGGTCAACCAACTCAATGACCATCTAAATGTTCAAATCCACCAGTCAACAACAATTCAAGAATTCCAAACAATTCAAAAATTCAACGATATATATATATATATATATATATATATATATATATAGAGAGAGAGAGAGAGAGAGAGAGAGAGTTAGGGTCCTGTACTGCTAGCACGGACTCATTTTATAAATGATTTTGAGTTGAGTTTTTTATGTGCTATTTAACATTTCGGGGAGCTATATAAAAAAAATTAGGAAAACAAATTTGCTATTTAAAAAAAAGCAGTCAAACTTTTGCAACTTTAAAGTGCTTTAAAAGGTGGGAAAGATTGACCATTTTTTTTAAAATAGCAAAAGACGTTAATTTGAGTTGATTTTTTTTAGATGGCTCTATTGTAATGTTTAAACATCATATAAAAAAATTCAGTCAAATAATAATTTTTTTACTATTTAAAAAAATTGGTATGTACTGTTTGGTTTGTACAGAAGACTCTCACTATATATATACACACAGACACACACACACACACACACACACACAGAGATCTACCGAAATGTGTGTAGAGGGAGAAATGGTTGCCGAAATATGTGAGGAAGAAGAAAGGGAGTCGCCACTGTTGCAATTAGAGAGAGAAACCCAATATCAAATACCAAATATCAAATATCAAATACCAATTTCAATTTTAATTTCAATTTATAACACCAATTTCAATTTCAATTTCAATTTAGTTTGAATAAGTAGAGAGATATAAGGGAGATTTGGAATGCACAAGTAGAGAGAATTAGAATACATACCGAGCTAAGTTTGTGAGATTTGCATAAGGATTTTGTTTGAATAAGTAGATAGATATAAGGGAGTAAAGAGAAACGAGTAGAGAGAGAGAGAAATGAGGGAAAAATGAGTTTTTTTTCTAATTTTGATTTATATAATAAAATTAAAATTGTAATGTTAGAATTTTAATATTGAAGAGATATAAAGTATATTTTGTGGTATTTTGAGGTTGGCGAGAATACCAGCACCCTTCATATAAATATAAGATGGAGCATCATTTTGGGTCAATTCTTTAATATAATATCCCAACTGTTTAACATATCGTTCATCGTTTCCAATTGAGGGCTAGCAGTTAGTGGCTGACAAAGTTTTATATTTTTTGTGGTAGTTATTCTTCACTAGGAATAGGAATAAAGCAGAACAAGGATGAGGATGACTAGCTGTTCTTTGGAGCTAAATTGGGCGGGTCTTTCGAAGAATATTCTGGACGAAATTCTGGTTAAGTTGGTGGGTCTCGGTGATTATATTCGTTTCGGAGCGGTTGCCTTAAGCTGGCGTTCAGTTTTACTGGATGATCGGAACTACCGGGGTTGTCAGAGGAGTTAGACGGATAATATCACAAGATTTTTCGATCATCAACCTCCTTTTGCTCATGCTGATCCTCCAAAAGGAAGCTTTTACTCCCCTCCTCACGAAAAGGAATTTCAATTTGAGCTACCCGTCTCCTACAAAAATCGATTAGGATGGCCGGAGCCATGATTACTCGTTGGGGTGGGCTAAGACTCTTTGTGAGTGTGGACGAAGTTAATGAGTAAATCCGGGACTTCGGGGGAGGGAGCCCCGAGCCATTTTTTTGAGATTATTTTTTAACTTTTTAGCATAAAATTGCTCAAATATTTAACAATTAATAAATAATGAAATTTAATATAAACTTACCCACTAACTAGTCTTAACAATCAATAAAGTTTAATTAAGAAAAGAAAATACAATTTACTGAATTTTTTACATTTCGAACATTATAAATATACAAAACTTTTAACATTTCAATTTCAATAATAAATAAGAGTTTTTTTACGCCAACTCACAAAGGCAACGCATTTCGGGCGACACATCAACGTGTCGCACCCATATCGATTCTTGTGGGGGCCAATAGTAGTGAAGCACAGACACAAATCAATGCAAATGTGACATATCACTGTGTCGCATCAATCTATATCGCATTTCTGAGTCAGCCTAGATTTATTGAATAAATAGCGCATCCATTATCAAATACCTACTAAGGATTAATATAAGTTTGTCTAACCACCAAAAAAAAAAAGATAATTCATAGAATTGAACCTAAATCATACAAAATAAAAATATTATTACAAACATTAGAACATAATATGTAATCACAATTCTTTAACAATTACGTGATTACTCAAGTGAAAAAATACCTAGCTATCAATCGAGGAAACCACGACTACATATGAAGAAAATCACAAAAAGTAAACTATAACAATAAAAAATGAAAAGACTAAATTACAAACTTATTCAAAAGTAAGAAAAGCATTGAAAAACTAGTTATTGAAGTATAATATTTAAGATTCTAATAAAACAAAAATAAATATTAAATCTAGAGCTTTACCACTTTTCAAATTTCACCGTCTTCAAATTTTGCTTTCTAATTCTCTTTTTAAAAGATCACAAAACTAAATTACTTAACTTATTATGTAATGTCAATGTTTGTAATAAAGGGAGAAGTAACGGCTACAATATAGAGAGACAATAGTATACATATGAGAAGTGAGAAGGGCGTTAAAAAAAGGGTCAATCATATCTATTTGGGTATTTTTTTATTTTTGGTAAGCTAATACAAAGTGTGACTAGTTTGGGATGGGCTAATACAAAGAGAAATATTTTTGTATGGGGTACAGTGGGCTGAAAGACCACACTCGTAGGTAGAGAAAAAAATTGACCTGATTTCTCAATCACCCTCTTCAATCCCTTTTCCCCCACAGCAACAACTATTATTCTCCCCTCGTTAGTAAATTTTGAGGTTATTTCTCACGATGAAGGCATGTGAAACGTTTATTTTACACGCGTCAGTCACAATCACTATATTTTCAATCACGAGTATTACTTGGTAAAGGTTGTGTTATCAGTGGACCCCGCTTTGCACGCCCATGATTTATGTTGTTATGGTCATTTATGGCACGCCGCACGCCCAGGATGATGACCCACATTAAACCTGGATACAATAATAAATGAACATCATTACACATACACACTTTCATACACACATATAAAATAAGACAATAAAAGTTTGTACTTTGTGCCCTGACAAAACTCACAACAACAAGATATAGCATTTTAATGCAATGGGTATGGAAAGTGTGTACACATACACACTTTCATACACACATATAAAATAAGACAATAAAAGTTTGTACTTTGTGCCCTGACAAAACTCACAACAACAAGATATAGCATTTTAATGCAATGGGTATGGAAAGCGTGTACACAAAGTGTGTCTGTGTAGAATTATTCATAATAAATGGGTTTACTACAGGCCATCTAGATACAGGGGATTTTATGATGTTATCTATTCTAAATCTATTTGTTTATTTTACGCCCTTCATTTTACTGGTAGGCTTTTCTGGATTAATGCCAACAAGGATAAATTTCGTAACCCTCTACAGCAATCAACTGATTGTTTCCCCCCAAACTTTGAAACTGAACGTTCGTGTCGCTTGAGGTATATTGTGGAATCATGCAAAGGGCGACATCTGTTGCAGGTTCTGCATTTTATGGAGTGGTGTCCCCCTCAGGGTTTAAATGAAACTATCGGGTTTAAAGTTTTCAAATTAAATAAGAGTACCCAGATATGGTATTGGGCGGAATTAAAAAGTCTAGGTGTAACAACTCTTTTACCCCTATTATGGCTTCTGAATTCCCTGGCTGTCGACCCGGTTCCATTCACTTTTAGTTGCCTTATGATATGGAGCTTTTGGTGAAAAGAAAGCCATTTTTCGAATATTGGCCTTATGATATGGTTGTGTGTAACATACAAGGTGAACCGGCTGACCCTCATTACATCAGGTATGAATATTATCCCGATTTTTATGACCCACTGCCTATATGGATTGTTCCCACATTCAAAATGCAGGAGAACTCAACAAAGTGTCTTCACTCACAATGGCATAAAATTGGATTCAACTACTTAACTCTCTTCTGCTGCTTTTTCCAAGGCTTCCAACCCCAGTTTTGTTCCTTCTTTCTATATCTCCACTAAGCACCTTCTATATGAATTACAATTCCTTTACTTTCCAACACATATGGTTTGCTGTTTTCATTATGATGAAATCTTTTGGGCACTGCTGGCTGAATTTGGAATTTAAATGTGGTTTAGTCTCTATTGTTTATTGAGTGATTGGTATTATTTTTTCAATTTTTTTTATGTAGTGTGGACAACTGCCAATTATTTTTTGCCATGATCATAACAAAACTATTTGTTCGTAATAGTTGTGGCAACCAATAGGATTTCAATTTGCAATCATTTGATTATGGTTTCAATTAGCCATGTTAAACTACCCACTATGTAGTATGGAACGAAAAGGACAACAAAATGAAACGCAATTTTTTTTAACTGTACTCGTATTTTGAGTGTTGTAGTAATCCACACCAACCTTGTATGGTTACAATCAGTAAGAGAATTGTATAAGAGTTTATTTAATTAAGAATTGTCAAACATCTCAGTGTTTCGGAAACTTGTTTTGGATTAAATTTCTAAAGAATCATACTTTTGGAAAGAACGAGTTGTGTTGTTGCTGCTAGCAAAGTTTTGTAGGACAACTCTTGCTCAGGATAGAATCAGGGTTTCCAAAATGGAAAAACCCTACTTTTGGACAGCTTTTCTCTCCAAAGTGGGAACAGAGGGATTAAATCATGTCTCCCCGCTAGGGGAAACTTATCGTTATGTTGACTATAGGCGTCCGTGGATGACCATTTTGCAAATCGCCTTTCTTGAAGATCATTAAAGAAATTTTCTATCATTACATAAACTATAAAAAAAAATTGGAATGGAATGCCTTTATATTTAATGAACTTGTTGTTTATAGATGCATTCTAATGGTTTTCAACATTAAAATTACAACGAAATGGAGGTGAATGACATTGTGTGGTTCATTCTCTTTATTGTTGGGTGATTCGTTTGTTTTCTTCTGTTTGTTTACATTGTAACATTTTTATACCACTAGGTCTGCTCATGTGCGTTACACGTGCGATCGTATATTTTTTGTTTAGCATATCTTGAGGTGTCCGCTCAGCTTACATGCACCTCGACTAATCCTCATTCGCGGTTCGTGGATTTCGCTGGCCAAGCATTATTTTGACAGTGCCAAGAATCGAATTGGGCACCAAACCCAATCCACTATCAACACTGTTCCAGTGGCAGCCTCATACCACTGAGCCAGGAGACTTGGTTACATGCGATCGTATTTAGATAGTCAATCTAACCATTAAAAATAGGAAACGATGCATTATAAGTAGACATCCATCACCACCTAAGAAATTCATATCAATTGTATGTGTCATTAGTAAATACGTATAAAATATTGTAATCAAAATAAATTCATATGCTGCTAAATAAAATGAAACAAGAAATTATATGCAAAGAGAAAGCATAAATACCTATTATGTAATTAACTTTGGGAAATTCTAGGAAGTGAAATGGGTGGTTTGTCTTGAAATATGTTTTAGTATATTCGCTCACTATGTATGGGTGACCCATGTGTAAGTTACATGCCCCGATGCTACCGAGTTAATATAATAATTAACATGTTGTAATAGTAAATAATATAATATTTAATAAATAATCCGGTAGAAAGTAATAATAAGAAACTTGTACCTTTGCATGATCCTAAAGCTAATTTTTTATTTATTACCTGGTTGAGGCGATTGGTACCCTCTGTAATCCGATGCAATCCCATGAGTACCATATCCGAAGAAACCCTCTTGAGAAGGGGTCGACTTTGAAACCCTCAAACTTTATAGTAACTCTAGCAGTTCAAGTACATGATATGCTTGAGTGAATCGTCGTCTTGCTTTTTTGTATCTTTAACATTGTTGCACCTAAAGAATCCACAATACATGGCGAGTGAAGTATATAACCCACAATTATTATTTTTCACATTTTTCATGTAGAATGCCATCAAATTTGATTCTTCGTTACTTCCTCTCCACTCGCACCTACCCAATGAATATAGCACTAAAATGAGAACAACCATCGCTATTAAACAACTATATTCTCATAATGTATGTTTGAACTGGTAAGAAGTAAAAGATTGTCAAATATTGGTCCAAAATTCTATTATTTATTTTCATCTAAAGTTTGATGTTGAGATCGCTTGATGAAATATTAAAAAACGAAAATTTTTTGTACAATGAACAAAAAATTGAATTAATCGAGGAAAAATTAATTTCTCACTTATTTAGTATTAATTTTAAATCTATTGCAAATTACCACCACCTTTTTCATAAATGGGAAGAAAGGATGCGGATCGTTTCTTATATATGTAAGAACAAAAGTTATATTGATTCAGCAAAATAAAAAAAATCGAAAAAAATTGACTGTCCGTGAAAATAAAAAAAAAAAAAAAAATCACACCTACAAAATATGAAACAATAATAAAATAATATTAATTCTATAAAGTAACAAAATTGAAATTAACTAACCATTTGTGTTTGAATTTGTAAAGAAAGACTTCATTTGGTTTCAATTTCTAAGAAATATAATGGTATCCAAACATTTCCATGAAAAGATCCCTCTCTCGAGAGAGAGGGAGAGAGGAAGTTTAATGGGTTTAAATGAGTAAATAAAGAGATATGTTGCCCCTATAAATGCAAAGATTGAAATAGGTTTCAGAATTGGGTTGTGTGAGATGGAAGCTAGAGTGGTTTTGTGATGATAACAAAAAGTAATGAATGAATATGACCGATGATAGGAAGACAAATATCTCAACAAATGAGGACAATAAGGTAAAAGTTGTGCTTTCTAAGATTTTTACGCTTTTTAAGTAGTTGAGATGGTAAGGGTTCCATTTAACTTTGACTTTATATATTGTTTCTTTTGTGTTTTTTCTTAATTTTCCAGTTTTTTAAGTATATTTTGTCTCTTTTTGATTGGTGAATTGAATTTGAATAATAACCATGATATTTGATAAAATATGTAGTAGAAATTAGGCTCACATATTGTTATTTTTTTTAATTAGGCACCTAAATGTCAGGAAAAATGATAATTTTGCCTATCTTATCATAAGTATACAAATACTCTAGCAATTTGGAATAATAATGCTTCAATTTTTTTGGTGTATGGTTTATGCTGTGGTAGATAATTTGCAAGCAATGGGTGCTTTAAAGTTGAGGTTCGGTGGAGACATGTGAAGAATCTTTTTCTCGAAGATGGCGATAATAGGACCTAAACCATAAGTTAAAGCATGTGTTTATTATTTTTTAAAGTTCCTATCATGTCTTGGACTTTAAGAAGTACGAACACAGACATGGGTGTCATGTTTGACACAACACGGACACATTGGCACGCCAAATCTAAAAAAAATTGAACACGAGGGTACCTCAATAAAAAAACATTTTTTTATGTATATTTATTGAGCGAGGAGATGGTAGCTTGGGGTTAATGACTTCTTTATGCATATTTTGAACTATTTGGAGTGAGAGGAATATGAGGTGCTTTGAGGGTGAATAGATTGAGCCAACTAGATTTCGATACAATTTTTTGAGCGTCTTGCATGCGTGGTTCAAAGAAGAGTCATTTTCCTTGCTCTAGTGCTTGATAGATTTTTTTGTTGAGTTGGGGATAGGGAGCTGAATGGTTGTTCCCTAGGTATACTCTAGTGTAATAGGGTAGGTATACTCTGGTGTAGTGGGGAGGTTGGAAGGAGGGTTTTTATCTTCCCATCGTCATTTTTTTGGTTTCTGGCCTCTAACTAAACCTTTATATATCTCTTGTATACGGGATTTCGCCCCCTTAGGCGGATTCTTTTTTTATATTTTACTTACTTATCAAAAAAATATGAATTTATTTAGAGAAAGAAAGAAAAAAAAAGAACATCCGTGAATAATCATTAAAAAGAATGAACTAATATTTTAAAGCAAAACATGAAAATAATGATTTTTTTAATATAATAATTTTCCTAAAGAATTATCCTAGGTCATTATAGTAAATCACCGGAGCATATTTTTAAATGGATGGTTCCTAAATGATACCACCATTCTAACTTAAAATGTTATATACTTATACATTAGGTACACATGCAAACAAAAGCAACAATGTCTTCTACAATGCTAACAAAGAGGAAACAGGGGTGGAGATGGAGCTTTTAATTACCATAGAAAACTATAATACTAATATTTTATTAAGGTTGGAAAGATGTTCTAGTTTTCAAAATGTTATGATCTCTTTAAAACTCCCATTTCATATTATTAATTACGAAAGCGCTCAAAACAAGGACCTGATCCAAACTATTGAACTAACGTTACATGGTACCATGTAGGTGATATTTTGTGTAGTGTTGCCATTTTCTTTACACAATCAAATATTTTTGTGAGACCAAGTAGACATATTTAGCAACTATATGTGATTTGATATAGATATTTAGGTGGTTCTTGAATTCATGTTTGGGGGTTGTATTTTTGGGTAAAGAATTTATTATTGTAGTTAAACAGGAAGGGGAGATGGTGGTTTGAACTAGTGAAAGTGACGTAAACTACACGTCAATGACTAAAAGAAACAAATCAAACCCCAACTTTTAGAGAGAGAATCAAAAGATGTCTTACATTCAAGAATTGAAAAGTAAGTACAAATGAGATTATATGGGGTATTTATATGGGAATGATTACTTATTAATCAAGTAATTAACTAAAATGACTAAGTAAAAATAAAAGAATGTCTAATTAGTCATATTCATGCTTAGAGACTAATTAAGGATAAAATGCCTAACATAACTAAAATAAAAAAGAAAAAGAAAAAGAAAAATAACAATGGATTCTCATCACTCTCCTCGTCTTCAAAAAAGCTCATCCTCGACCTTGAAGAATTGGAGAATCGTGTGAGAAATTCCCAAAATGTGCTTGAAAAAGGAAGCAAAGACTTGCGAGGCCAAAATAAGTTTTGAATATTTAAGGAAAAGTCCATTCTTTAATTGTTGCTTCAAGAATCATCATCTTCATCTTGCCTCTTATGCCAATCATAAAAAATAACTTCCACCCGGGTCAAAAACCAAATTTGGATTGTCAAACCCTAGGGTAGGCGGTGTTGAGTTTTCCGTAATTACGACATAAGTTTATTAAATAGCGGGTTGTTGATCTTCAGTAATAATTCCCATTTGATGGAGCAGGTTGGTCAACTGCCCTGGGTAGAGATCGATGTTGTCAGCTGTAGTTGGCTTCAAATTGGGGAAGATTTTATGTTCTTGATGTCGACATCATCATTTTTGGGTTGTCATAGTGGGTTTGGAAATTAGGGTTAGGGTTTTTGTAACATAGAAAATTGTTATATTAGGGTTTCAAATTGGGCTTGTCTTCTTGAAATTTTAGTCAATTCCTCTATTCTTCGTTTGTTCTTCTCTTCCGTTCTTGCCAAATGTTCCTTCAATTCTTGAATCTCATCAACTTAAGGTTTGGATTTTTCTGAACCATCGAGAAAGTAGCGTACAATTTTTTCAATGCACTACACACACCGATATAAACTAACACACGGACACATTATTTAGAGCGACACCCGTTCTGATACTAATTTGACGTAAACTACACGTCATTGGCTAAAAGAAACAAACCAAATCCTAACTTTTAGAGGGAGAATCAAAACATATCTGTTGATACCAAATTTAGTCTGCTGACATGGCTCAATTGGATGAAGACACGTGGCAATCTACGCGGCAATAACAAACACTTTCGAGGAACTCAGACGCTCCGAGGAACCATACTGCAACGAGGAACTCTGCTTCCCCGGTCAACTCAGATGCTCCGACTTACAAGAACTCTCCGAGGAACTTTTGAGTACCGAGGAACTTAGGCGGTCCGAGCAGCTTAGGCGGTCCGAGCTGCACCTCGAACAAAGCATTAATGGCAGGATAACCAACAATTTGACTGTTCATTAAATACTTATCATTCAAATGTATACGCTTAAGGGGCATTTAATACATTACCCTTTCACATGTACAACATTTAATGTATTACCCTTTCACATTACAGCCTCAGGGATATACATACATTGTATTACCCTCATTGTAGGGGACCGAAATTTCTTGAGAAAACTTGTAATCGAGAATTCCCAAACAGTCAGCAATAACAAAAACAGTGGACGTAGGCCATTCTTATAAGGCTGAACCACTTTAAAAGTTCTTTGTCTCATTTTATTTATCTGTGATTAAATAATTAGATGCAATCTAATTTTTTACATCAACAAATTGGCGTCGTCTGTGGGAAACGACGGTAATATCGTTTTTCATCAAAAATAACTCATCACAAATGGCTGATATCTCAGAACCCAGCCATCGAAACACTGGAAGCCCTCCACATCCATCTGCTCCGCCTAATATTCCAAATCTGGCTGGAAATGACAAATCTAGCCCAGGGCCAGATAGTCATGCAAGAAACGATGCGACAACTCCTGCAAACCCTCCATGGCGGTGCACCATCCCATTCAGGACGGCAAAGTATTCAAAGAAATACTCATTTACCTTCTTCACGTACTAGGCGTAGTAATTCATATCGTACTGAGGAATCTGAAGATTTTTCTTATCAACCTGGACGAACTTCGTCATTGCGGGTCACAGATACTGAACAACGTATCACTCTCTCTCCAGAAAGGACTAGTGCGCTAGAGAGGTTAAGCAGGGTATCACCTTTTGATCGATTAGGACCTAGAAGGAGTAGAAGTCCTCCTAAAGTCGCATCGAGGAGTTTTTGATGACCATCAGATTTAAGGGAAGGATCTGCCCAGTCGCGACCAGCTGCTCGTCAAGATAGATCCCAGGAAGCCACATCAACTCGATCATTTGCTCGAACCAACAGGCTCGAGGAAGGAAATGATGCATGGAAAGGCTCTATTCAGAGGCTGGAGGATAGATTAGGAGAAATGGCTAAAGCCAAGAACCCTCTACAACGAACTTTTGTTCGAGGAACACCTTTTTTCCAGGCCATTGTAGATTTTCCAACACCATCAAAGTTCAAAGTACCTGTTGTAACCCCCAAATATGATGGAAATACTGACCCTGTCCTTCATATAGAACAATACCAAGTTGCAGCCGACATCTATGCTGTTCCAGATGAGATGAGATGCAGAGCATTCTCAGGAACTCTTACCGGATTTGCTCAAATGTGGTATAATAATCTTCCTCGGGGTAAAATCTCAACTTTATTTCAACTGGCCGAGTTATTCATTGGGAATTTCTATTTTGGGGAAAAGCCAGTTAAACGAGTAGCGCATTTGTTAAGTGTTAGACAAAAAACTGGTGAAAGTACCAGAGATTATATAACTTGTTTTAATAACGAGAAGCTCGAAGTCATTGACTATGAGGAAAAGACAGCGATTACATCCTTGATGAGTGGATTACTGCCTAACAAGTTGTACTACACTTTGGCTAAAGATCCGCCTAGAACCATGTCAGATCTGATGGGAAAGGTAGCCAATATTATGAATACCGAGGAGGCTATGGCTACGAAGAAGAATATGGATGCCAAAGAAACCAAGGTGGGAGGTGATAAAGCTAAGAAGAAAGAGCATAAGAACAATGGTAATGACAAACACTAAAAAAATAGGTCGGCATGGGAAGTAATGAAGAAATTCAATAATTATACTCCTTTGAAGAAGGACATCAACCTTGTTCTAGAAGAAATCAAGAACAACGAGGAATTAAATTGGCCATAGAAAATGAAGGCAGACCCCGAAATGAGAAATAAGGCAAAGTATTGCGAGTTTTATAAAGATCATGGCCATATGACCAAAAATTGCATAGCTCTTCAAAATGAGATTGAAACACTCATCAGACGAGGAAAACTGGCAAAGTATGTTGATCGTGGAAGCGAAAGAAGAAACAACGACCGAACAAGAGAGAGGTCTAGATCTCCTCGTCGAGCAGAGGAGAACAAGAAGAGAGACCATGAAGTTGATCCAGAAGACGACCCCGATATTCCAAAGAGACCAAGGCAGCCAGAACGTGAGGTATTTTCAATACGTTTTGGTCATTTGATTGTAACGTTATTACGAGTGGAGATGCAAGAGGAGGAGACCTTACTACCGAGAGAAAAGCTTACCTCTGTGAGGATCAAGCTTGCTCATATATTCAATGAATAAATATAGCTGAGGAGGATCGCCCGAGAAAGGTGAACAAAGAGAAATTGTTCACTGGCTTCTCAAAGAATGACCTCGCAGGTGTTCTATATCCTCATGATGACCCATTGGTGATCAAAATGAGGATGAAGGAGGTAATAATTTCAAGAGTACTGGTAGACAATGGTAGCTCGACAGACATCATGTTCTACTCATGCTTTGACAGTTTAAACTTAAAGATATCTCAACTGGAGCCTTATCATAGACCCCTCCTCGGTTTCGTTGGCGAGAAAGTATTTCCACTTGGGACGATCAAATTGGACATATTCATTGGTACGTGGCCTGCTCGTCGAACAGAAAGAATACGCTTCTTCGTGATGGATAAGAATGTTCAGTCATCATACAATATCATCATGGGAAAAGTAGGATTGAAGAAGTTCGAGGCTGTACCATCTACGGTACATCAATGACTAAAATTTCCAATAAATTTTGGAGTAGGAGTTGTGAAAGCTGATCAAAAAGTAGCTCGGGAATGCTATTATTCATCCGCCGAGCAAGAGGAACTGGAGGAATCAAGGAAAAAGACTACTACTTATCAAGTGGATGAAGGGGCAGAAATTGAAACATTAGATCCTAGAGATGAGTCGCAACTCGTGAAGGGTCAAGTGGTGGAAGCTACTGAAAACATCATTCTGGACGACGAGCACCCTGAACGAACTACTCAAGTAGGTTGGTCGTTGGAAGCCTCGCTAAAACAGGAATTAATAACTTTCCTTAGAAGAAGAAAGGAAAATTTTACGTGGAGTCATGAGGATATGCCTAGGATAGACCCAAATTTCTTATGTCACGAACTCAATGTGAATAAGGAGATCAAGCCTGTGAAGCAGAGAAGAAGAGTATTCAGTCCTGAAAAGAATCAAGCTATATAGGAGGAAGTTGAGAAGCTCCAGAAAGCCTACTTTATTGAAGATGTTAAATATCCTGACTGGTTAGCAAATGTGGTGATGGTGAAGAAGAAGAACAACATATGGAGGATGTGTGTAGTTTTCACTGACCTCAACAAAGCATGCCCAAAGGATCATTTTTTGCTGCCCCGAATTGATCAACTAGTGGATGCTACCTCGGGACACGAGCTGCTGAGCTTCATGGATGCTTATTCTGGTTACAATCAGATTAAAATGAAACCTGAAGACAGGGAGAGTACTTCTTTCATTACCCCTAGGGGAACTTATTGTTATAATGTTATGCCTTTTGGTTTAAAAAATGCAGGTGCAACATATCAGCGGCTGATGAACAAGGTGTTTGCAGAACAAATCAGTTGCAATAGGGAAGTCTATGTTGACGATATGCTGACGAAGAGCAAGAAAGGTGCTGATCATCTAGTTGACTTAAGCCAAACTTTTGATCAACTAGATAAATATCAAATGAAGTTAAACCCGATGAAATGCATATTTGGAGTACGAGAAGGCATGTTTCTCGGATACATTGTCAATCAGCGAGGCATTGAAGCTAACCCTGAAAAGATCAAAGCTCTGCTAGGGCTGCGATCTCCAACGACGAAGAAAGAGGTGCAAAGTCTTACAGGACGAGTAGCAGCACTCAACAGATTTGTATCGCGAGCAACTGATCGATGTCTCCCATTCTTCAAGACACTCCGAAAGACTTTTGAGTGGAATGATGAATGTGAGAAGGCTTTTCAAGACTTGAAGAAATACTTGGGAGAGCCTCCACTGTTATCCAGGCCAGTAATGGGAGAAAAATTATATTTGTATCTGGCAGTGTTCAAGAATGCAGTCAGTTCGGCATTGATAAGAGTGCAGAATGGAGTACAAAAACCGATCTACTACACAAGCAAGGCCTTCCGAGGAGCAGAGATCAGATATCCAAAGCTGGAAAAATTGGCACTAGCATTGATCGAGGCAAGTAGAAGAATAAAGCCATACTTTCAAGCTCATACCATAGTAGTATATACTGATATGCCATTAAGGCAAGCCCTTCACAAACCAGAAAAGTCAGGAAGATTGATGTGCTGGGCAATAGAACTTGGTGAATATGATATAGTTTATGAACCCAGATCATCGCTAAAAGGGCAAGCTGTAGCATATTTTATAGCAGAGTTCAACTATCCTGATACCCCCGAGGAGAAAAAGTTGCTCGCTGATCAACCTGTGGATGTTACACGATCATCAAACACAAGCTCAGACCAACTTAGGTTGGTAAAAGGGAAAGTGGATGTTACAGGATCATCAAATTCGAGCCCAGACCAACTTAGGTTGGTAAAAGGGAAAGAAAAGATGATCGACGAAGAGCAAGAAATATCAGGGGAGGATGAAAGGAAGCAACAAATATTTCACCGAGGAACTCTTTCAGATCAGAAATTTGAAGACGAGTTACCTATATGGAGTCTGTATGTGGATGGTTCATCTTACACTACTGGATATGGCGCAGGGATAGTTTTGAGCAGTCCGAACGAGGTCGACATGGAATACGCCCTACATTTTCAATTCAAAGCTTCCAATAATGAGGCTGAGTATGGGGCCATGATTGCAGGTCTTAATTTGGCAAAAATTATGGAGGCGCAACAGGTTATTGTCTTCAGTGATTCTCAATAGATCGTAAATCAAATGTTGGGAATATATGCAGCCAAAGGAGAATTAATGATCAAGTATCATGCAAAGGTGATGAAGTTGGTATCAGAATTTGCTGCTATTCAGCTGGTCAGAATACCAAGAATGGAGAATGCGGGAGCAGACGCCGTAGCTCGATTAGCATCAGCTACTCGTACTGAGCTACGAAGAACAATCCCAATTGAAGTTTTAGCTGGTCGGAGTATAGATGAAGATCTAACGATGAACTTTATTACCCTCAATTTAGGATCATCATGGATGGATCCTATCAGGGCATATATTGAGAAAGGGGAATTACCAACTGACAAACTTGCAGCCAAGAAATTGAAGTTTAGGGTTGCTCGTTATGTACCGACCAACGGTATTTTATACAGACGAGGAGTTATAGCAGGTTTGCAGAGATGTGTGCATCCCACCGAGGTGAAAGATTTAATTGAAGAGATCCATGAAAGGTCCTGTGGAGCCCATGTAGCAGGTCGGACGCTTTTGCAAAGGGTAATGACGCAAGGATACTACTGGCCGACGATGAGGGCTGATTGTATAGCCTATGCCAAGAAATGTGACAAGTGCCAGCGCTTTTCCTCCATCCGAAGAACTCCACAAGCATTGTTGACACCCATCACTTCCCCTTGGCCATTTACCATATGGGGAATAGATTTGGTCGGGCCACTGCCGACGACAAGGGGACGATTTAAATACCTCGTGGTCGCTGTAGATTATTTTACTACATGGGTTGAAGCTGAGCCTCTCATTGATATGACGTACGATAAGGTGTAACAATTTATTTGGAAGAGCATCATTTGTCGATATGGTCTTCCTCATGCCTTCATCACAGACCATGGAACACAATTTGACAATGAGGAGTTCGCTGCCTATTGTCATCAGTCAAATATTTTGAAGATCCACTCAGCACCAGGACATCCCCAAAGCAACGGACAGACTGAAGTGACGAACAGAACACTGCTAAATGGTTTGAAGAAAAGATTGGATGATGTGAAAGAAAATTGGATCAACGAGCAACAATCAGTACTATGGGCTTATCGAACTACTCCTCGAGTAGCAACTGGAGAATCACCATATATACTGACGTTTGGAATTGAAGCTGTTATACCTGCCGAGTTGGGCCTCCCAACACACAGGGTACTGAATTTCAATTCCCCTGTCAGCGACTTAATGAGAAGATTGGATTTAGACATGCTCGAGGAAGTTAGAGAAGAAGCACCCATCAGGAATGCTGCATACCAATAACGAACAGCTTTGTTCTACAATAAGAGGGTGAAGAAGTGCGACCTGAAAGAAGGAGACTATGTGCTAAAGAAAGTGATTCAAAAGCACAACAAATTGGAGGCAAACTAGCATGGACCATACCGAGTTACAGAAGTTGTTCGACCAGGAACCTACTGAATAGCAACTTTAGAGGGGGAGGAGTTTAAGAATGCATGGAACGCAGAGCACCTGCGCAAGTATTATTAGTGATGTATGTTCTCATGTAACGCAGTTCCATCAGTATGAATAAAATGAAGATATTTTGCCAAATTCTCTCCTTTTATTGAAAGTTTTTCGGGGAATACTAGTGTTACACACTACTCAACAAAACTTGGATTACTCAAATTTCTTCTCGAAAATGCCAACTAAGGTTGGTCAAGAAACAAATGTATTCCTCCGGGAAGTAAAACTATGTATTCCTCCGGGAAGTAAAACTATGTATTCCTACGGGAAGTAAAACTATGTATTCCTAAAAATGCCAACTTATGTTGGTTAGGAAGTAAATGTATTCCTCCGGGAAGTAAAACTATGTATTCCTAAAAATGCCAACTTATGTTGGTTAGGAAGTAAATGTATTCCTCCAGGAAGTAAAACTATATATTCCTCCGGGAAGTAAAACTATGTATTCCTACGGGAAGTAAAACTATGTATTCCTAAAAATTCCAACTTATGTTGGTTAGGAAGTAAATGTATTCCTACGGGAAGTAAAACTACGTATTCCTAAAAATGCCAACTTATGTTGGTTAGGAAGTAAATGTATTCCTACGGGAAGTAAAACTATGTATTCCTAAAAATGCCAACTTATGTTGGTTAGGAAGTAAATGTATTCCTCGGGAAGTAAAAGTATTCCTAAAAATGTCAACTTATTATGTTGGTTAGGAAGTAAATGTATTCCTACGGGAAGTAAAACTATGTATTCCTACGGGAAGTAAAACTATGTATCCTTAAAAATGCCAACTTATGTTGGTTAGGAAGTAAATGTATTCCTCGGGAAGTAAAAGTATTCCTAAAAATGCCAATTTATGTTGGTTAGGAAGTAAATATATTCTCGAAAATGCCAACTAAAGTTGGTCGGGAGGTAAAATTATTCCAGAAAGTGCCAAAGCTCCTCGTAGAGGAAAAATCAACTAACTATGGCTGGTCGGGGATAAAAATCCACTAACTGTAGTTGGTCGAAAAGGAAAATTTACCGACCTTGGTTGGTCAGAAACAAGGAAAATTTACCGACCTTGGTTGGTCGGAAATATTTTATGAATACGAGAAAGTGATCGAGCAGAATTTTTGATACTCGCAACTTTTTAAATTTGTTACTAAGTTGGTCGAGAAACAAAACATCATTTTTGCCAAATGACTACCACAAATTCAAATTACTCGACAATAAGTTGATCGACAAATAACACAATATTGTTATCTTTTTAACAGATACACATGCACAGATGTAAAGTGTCACAAAACAATAACAGTCAAGATTTGCAAATAAAATTATTTCATTAAATGTAGAAAAAAATACATCAGGAATGAAATAAAAATTTATTACATCAATACTCCTATTCTATTGGTTTCTTCCCCTCTGTTTTTGAAACAGGTTCCTCGCCAGCAGGTGGATCGTTTAAAGCAAGAGGAGAATTTATGAAGTTAAGATCTTTTAGCATCCTGATATTCATCACGGACGGTCGATCTAGGAGGTGCTCGGGACGAGATATCTCGACATTTGAATGAAGATTGTAATCACCGAGGTATTTTGAAATTAGACAACGAGGGATGGCCCGAGCAGGGAACCAACTCATATTAAGATTGAATAGTGGCACGGGTAGGTCGAGAAGCCCAGGATTATGGTAATCCCACAGGTAATGACCCTGCTCGAGTTGCAGCACACCTAAGGCATTCATCCATCCCTGTTTGCAGCCCTCATTATTTGCATTCTGGATACGGTCGTCCAAGTGGTAGAGAGCCTCATTGTAGCCAGCCATCCAGAACTCCCTGGGATGCTTATGAAATTCATATGTCAATCTTTCCAGCTTCTCGTGGAGGTTTTTGATGAAGAGTTCTATATTCTCCAGGATAGATTTCTGCGCAGAAAGCTGCTCTTCCAGGTCCCTAATTTTCTTAGACATCTCAGCCAATGCCTGGTTCTTCGCCATCAACTCGAAGGCCTAGTTCTCTAAAGCAGATTGAGTCCTCTGTTCCTCGACAGGAATCCGAGCAGCTCTTGCTCGTCCCCGAGGAGCTCTTGCTCGTTCACGAGAAGATGTAGAAGGGCCAGCTCTTTTCAAGGTTTCCAACTCATCCCTCAGGTTGGCGTTCTTTACCTCCAAGAACGAGAATCCCTCGTCAGTCACTGGGATCAAAGCATTTGAGGTGGAGGCAACAAATTTTAATTGAGATACTTCTCTTTGCAAGTTGTTATTTTCTTGCTCCAACAACTCGGCTATTTGCCCGTGCTCTTCGACCTCGGCTTTCAAAGTTCTTTCCCTCACATCGTATGCAGCAAAACGTTTCTCATATCCCTTGTCGACAATGATTTGCTGATACTTCTTCTCGTACCCCTCGTGCAAGAGGGCAATGGATTCCTTATATTATTGTTAAAGGTCTTCAAGAGTGCCTTGGAGATCCTCAATCATATCATAATGTGACACCCCGCCTAATTAAATACCGGGCGATCACTCCTTTATTAAATTAAATCAAGGTGAACAGTTTGGTTCATTCTTAGCATCACTGTCGTAAAAAGAAACTTTCCAATTAAACACCCTAAATAATTAAGCTAAGTGTCAAAACCAATTTTTAACATTAACTTCCAAATTTTATTTAAAGAAAAGATTTATTTAAATTATTAACAAAGCTCAATGAATAAGATTCACACCACAATAAACTAGAACGAAAGAATCCAATATAAGAAACATTCATCAACGAATGTCAACATGCGAGAAAATAAAGTAATACATCCGTCCTGAACAAAACCCAAAATAACGAACTAGGAAATAACTGAAATAACAATGTCCCAATATAAAGAAATAATGGAAAGGGCTACACATGCCCATCTGAATGAAAATGCTAGGAGTGGATCTGAATGAACGAAGTCGTCTAATCAAAAGACCTGCAACTCCCACCTAAGCTGCAGCGCGTTCCTTCCAAAAGATCCTAAGCAAGACGCCCCTGTGGCTGGGCACCTGAAATACATACATATATATATATACAAGGGGGAGAGGGAGAGATAAAACGGGTCAGAGCCCGAAAGTGTGTATGATTTAAAATTAGTTTAGCAAGTATTTAAATTGATACAGGCCAATGCAATAACATATTAATTCGACACTCTCTTGAGAAATTCTCACCTCTCTTCTAGTGTGCACGCCTATCGTACTAACCTTCCCCAAATGGTTTAACTTAACATATTATCATACTAACCTTCCCATTAATTTAGTTTATCTTAACTTACTCATAAGTTTTAAAAACCGAACAATGTCAACGTGTGAAAAGGGTATTTTCAAAGTGTGGCACAACTCTCGTTTTAGCTTCATTAATTTATAAAGTTTCCTAGTGTCATATTATACTCTCATAAAACAAGTATTTCCAATCTGATTCATCAAACATGACTTACTTACCAAATCACAGTAGGTAGTTCCAAGTTTCAGAACTTCATATATATTAAATACTCGCGTAATATATATATATTCTAATGGCACCCCACATAAAAATTATGGTGCGGGCATACTCTGCTATCCAATCCCCGTATCAATCGTACTAAGGGAAATACAAGTTCGGAATCACTCTCGAACTGTATCAATACAAACACAAACAATATTGAGGCGAAGCATAGTTTCCAAGTCCAAGAGGTCAGCACATACCCTCGCGTCTCTTAGGACCGTGACTACCGATTCGATAGCCTGTACCTAGGATTCCTATCTTCTAGGGTACGAATCAATATCCCCCGTAAGGCAACACAGGATAAGACCGTCCCAGCGCGATAACCTCAGGGATAGCAAGTAGCGCGGGTACGTTTTTCACATGTATATAATATATGCACACACAATCATATAAATATACTACTTTCATCATATTAATATAGGTCACTCTCGTTACCCATAATTACAACATTTATCCCTAAATTTCACGTTATTAATATTACGCATAAGGTTTCGTCTCTAACCTTAACTCGAAAGGTTTTCTCACTAGTTATGGAACACTCATGGGTTATATCCATCCAAGTAGCAAATTCAGTAGGTAGACATCTATTCACTATCGTAGGTATTCGTCATAATCCCTCACTTGAAATACGTAGTTCGTCATTCCTTAATTTATTAACCCTAAAACACAATGATCATTTCATAATAAAGTTCTCAACACTTAATCATATGTCCTACTGGTCTCTCCTATATCCCAAAACATTTTATTTAATATGCCCAAGGATTATTCCATGATAAATTAATTCAACTAATTAAACATGGGGAAATAAGAGGCTGCCAGGAAGGGTCTCGATCGATCGAACCTTCGATCGATCGACGCCCTAGGGTCGATCGATCGATCAAGCAGGTCTGCGAAAATTCTGCAGAATTGCAGTTGCGGGTTTCACCAAAGTTCTTCATTCAAATTCATATTTTTCAACCCTAATCGTCCCAAAACTTATACTACAAACATAATAACATATTACCAGATGTTTCTAACGTTAAGCATGCGTATAACCATCATTAAACATGATTAAACAACCTAAAATCTCATCTAATCATCAAGAACCCTAAGTTTTCTTAACTTCTATTCTAATCAGTTTTTCTCCAAAATTTCCTTCTACATAATCATCAAAATTCGTGGGTTAATCATCTACATCATATAAGACTTCCAGAATATGGTTTTAATCTTTTCTACATGCAAATTCCTATCAAAAGTGGGGTTTTCTTTCATAGATTATACTCCTAATCATTCCTAACTAATATGAATATTGCACCAACGAAAATATGCAAGTTAAACACTTGCCTGGGATTTCAGAGGTCTGGTTTCCTGCTGGTATTGGTGTGGTTGCGTTCTCCTCCTCGCGATCTACGCGTTGGTGGTGACGGCGGTGCAAACGGTGGTGTTTTGGCCTTGAATCCCCTTGAGAGCTCTCTCCTCTCTTCTCCAATGGCCGTTCTAGGGTTCTGAATGTTATAACCCTAAAAGGCTAACCTAAATAGTTGCTAAAGATGGCTGAAATTCGTGGGTTTAATTACTCTATTTTGTAAAATGACCAAAATGCCCTCCCGGGTCACTAATTAGGTCTAAAAACACCTCGAGACTCAAACTAAACCCCCGGGTACACTTTTCTGACTATCTCGACCCTTCCGGACGCGTTGGCGCACTCAAAACGACCATACGAACAACTTATAAAATATTCACTTTTATATATTAATAATTAATCCCGACGCGACACGGGCGCGTCCCGACTAAAATTCCCAAAACTGCCATTTCATTCACTCGTGACATTTACTATAATCAATATCATATATTACTATGCTCATAAGTAATATTCAACAATTTCATATAATTACTAACTCACGTCACGTCAATAATTATAACATAATTATTTTCCGGATTTTTATTAAATAATACACTCTCATAAAATTTAATAAATCCCCCAAATTAACATAGCATAAAAATACGGGGTATTACACATAATAATCTACATTATTGGCCACCGCACGATCAAGCAGACACTTCAAATATTGGTAAGCTTCAATTGCCTGTTCCGAAGCATCTTGGCCGAGAATGTCGACGATTTGTGTTGCACTCAGATCTGTGTGATAAGCCTTAAAATATTCATTGCATTGCAGTAACTGCTTTGTATCATGAGCAGACAATAACTCCATCCTGGCCAGAAACTAGTAGAGGAAGAAAAAGCAATAATCAATAAGAGTACCAACAGAGCATAAAGAGCAGAAATGACAGTATGCATAAACAAAAGTTTAAATTTTATTATATCACAAAGTTCAGAAGTACAAGGTTCAGAATTACATGTTCAGAAGATACAATGGACAAAGAAAAATAAAATAGAAAGAAACCCGAACAACTCTACACCTTTTCCTTGTCTCCCAAAGCTTTCTTGGGAGGCTGGGACGAGGAGGTAGGTTGCTCGGAGGGAACATATAATTGCTCGGGGAGCGCTGGCAGTTGCTCGGATGAAGTAACGAGTGGATGAAGTTCCTCGTTAGTAGGCTGGATGGCTGGGGGATGAGAAACTTGATCTCCCATCACCATAGAAGACTCTTCAGAGGCAGCTTCATCCTCTTCTTCGTCTTCAGGAGTTGGAGGGGGACCAGGGATGTGTCGCTGAAAGAGTTAGGAAGTTTCATCAACCTTCATCTCCTGAAGAGCTGCGACCCACCCATCTCTAAAGTATTTTAGGCTGCCATATTCGACTTGTGACATCATGGCAGCCAAGCCTTTGTTCCACCCCTTATCCCAGCTAGCGCTGAAAGATTTCTTCACAGCCGATTTTCTCTTTAACTTCTCCGAAGAAAGCTTCTCGGACAGAAGATTTTCAGCAGCCTTCAGTCTATTCTTAGCTTCTTCCTTCTGCCGACTTACTTCCTGAAGCTGACCCAACTTTTCCTCAGCAACCTTGAGCTTATTTTCAAGCTCCCCAGCATTTTTGAGCTTCCCTTCGAGCTCTTTATTCTTTTTCTCCAAATCATTTAATTTTTTCTCCAACCCCTTGGAGACTTCAACAACTTGAGCCTTCTCCTACTCGATTGAGGTAAGTTTTTTCTCCCAAGCAGCCTTGTCAGCATCATGCTTCTGACGAGAATCTTCCAAAGATCGGGTCAGACCCATCAGAGCTTCCTCCACACCAGACGAGGATCTTGAAGCTTTAATAGCTTCATCCTTCTTCAAAATTGTATTAAAGCAGCTCACCAACTGTGAAAAAAAAAATGAAAGCAACTCAGAGACAGATATAACAAGGGAAAGAGGAAAAGTTCAAACAATAAGACTTACAGAAGAAATATGGCGAGCAGCCAATGAGGTAACCATGTCCCGAGAAAGGTTTTCTTCAATACCTTGGATCTCGGGAATGATCCAAGTCTTCACCGAGCTCATGGCAGAGCTCGAGGGAATAAAAGTGGGAACTCCACTAGTCGGGGGCTGAGAGACGGTGTCAGCCAAATTGACCGAGGAGCTCTTCTTCAGCCTCCTCGGAGGAACATGAATAGTTTCGACCAAGAAAGAACTCTTGGTCGGTGATATGACAATCACCTCGCCTGGAGCAGCAGCCTTGCTCGGGGCCACTGGGGGCTTCTCGGCAACCTTCACAGGAGCAGCTGGAGGGGCTGCATTAATTTTCTTTGTCCCTTTTGGGACATCATGTTTACTTCTCTTTGCCTCTCCAGCACCAGCGGCTGGTTTCTCGAAAAGGGTAGGAGGTCTTCTTTTCTTCATCCTTTCACTCAAAGGAATATGTGATTCAGGCGAAGAACTGGTAGAAGCTGGTACTGGCTCTGTGTCGCTTATTACCGGACGAGTAGTGAAATAAGTTGTGTAACTCTTGTACTGAAGCAGATATGAAGCTGACCTAATATGCTCGTCGACAACAGTCTGATGCAAACTACAGATAAGTTTTAAATGCCTTATATTAACGTCTGCCTCTTTTGGACACTTTCTTTTGTTGTCAAGTGCAAACAAATTAAAATTAAAATATCAGTGGCACATTTGATCAAATATAAAGGAAACATAATCTCAAAATAAATAAAATGAAATAAAAATAACCTATCCCATTGCCATAGGGAGGGCATCTGGGACCCTGATACACTTCATCTCCAGATAAAGGAGCCTGTTGCCAATTTTTTATAACAACCCCGTGCTCAAAACAGTCCCTATTGGCATCCGGGAGATTGACCACTAAAGCCCTATTTAAAAATCTAGTTTTTAAATAAAAAAGTATTATCACCAACAACCCATCTATAACAAAACATGATTTCTGGAATTCCTATGCGAGTTCCATGAATTTGATTTAGTCTATGAACCCCATTAACTATTCTCCATGTATTGGGGGCTATTCTTACAGGAACCACGTCAAAGTATTGATATAATTCCATACAATGAGGGTTTGGGGGAAAAGAAAATCCACACTCAGCAACAAAGAGACTGGGGAACCAATGGCCCTCAGCCAAACGGAAATAATCAGAAGGTTCAGAAAGTTCCTCCAGAACAACCTATGGAGGAATAGAAAAATCAGAACGAAATTTATCAAGAGATCTAACAAGGTAAACCATAATGAATAAAGGAAATGAAGAAGAAGGAAGAAGATCTTACAGAAAAAGAATGGATCTGTTGACAACGAACGATGGAAGAGATGAATGCATAGGAGAGAAAGAGACGATGGAAAACTCGAAGATACAAATTTGAAAAAGTAGAAGACGACGGGATTATCTGTGACGCTTAAATACCTTATCTTGGGAAACGGTAAAGTTAATGATTACAAAAAGAAACGATTACGCTACCGGCGGCTAGAAGGGCAAAAAGTTTGAGGAGATCGAGGAGGTTATATAAATTCAAAAAAGCCTGATTCTACAAATTTGAAAGGAAAATTAAATACAAAGGAAACACTACTAAATTTCAGGATAACCATTTAAAACCGCCATATATCGAGAAAGAATGTTCCACACTCCTCAAATTTCGAACTATGAAACATTGGGGGCTTCTGTTGATACCAAATTTAGTCTGTTGACATGGCTCAATTGGATGAAGACAAGTGGCAATCTACGCGGTAACAACAAACACTTCCGAGGAACTCAAACGCTCCGAGGAACCATACTGCAACAAGGAACTCTGCTTCCCCGACCAACTCAGATGCTCCGACTTATAAGAACTCTCCGAGGAACTTTTGAGTACCGAGGAACTTAGGCGGTCCGAGGAGCTTAGGCGGTCCGAGTTGCACCTCGAACAAAGCATTAATGGTAGGATGACCAACAGTTTGACTGTTCATTAAATACTTATCATTCACATGTATACGCTTAAGGGGCATTTAATACATTACCCTTTCACATGTACATCATTTAATATATTACCCTTTCACATTACAGCCTCAGGGCAATAAATACATTGTATTACCCTCATTGTAGGGGACCGGAATTTCTTGAGAAAACTTGTAATCGAGAATTACCAAACAGTCAACAATAATAAAAACAGTGAATGTAGGCCATTCTTATAAGGCTGAACCACTTTAAAAGTTCTTTGTCTCATTTTATTTATCTGTGATTAAATAATTAGATACAATCTAATTTTTTACATCAACAATATCTTATATTCAAGAATGAAAAAGTAAGTACAAATGAGACTACATGGGCTATTTTTATAGGAAAGATTACTTGTTAATCAAGTCATTAACTAAAATGATTAAAAGGACCATTTAAAAACAAAAGAATGCCCAATTAGTCCCCAAACATGCTTGAAGACTAATTAAGGATAAAATGCCTAAAAGAACTAATTAAAAACAAAATTCCTAAAAGAACTAAAATAGAAAATAAAATGAAAATGAAAAATAAAAGAAAAATAACAATGGATTCCCATCAGAAAGCCTCCAAGATTGTGTATATTTTTACTAATCTATTTTAATTTGCATCCATTATGAAAAACTATCATTTATATAAATTTAAAATTATGAGTTCGTTTTGTTTGATAAATGAGTTCACTATGTATACCATGTCCATGTCTTGTATTTGAATTTTAAAAACATTTCTGATGGGAATCTAGTGATTAGTTCCTTATTTTCTCATGTTATCTCTATTTTCTATTTTTAGCTCGTTTTAGTCATTTTATTTCTCTAATTAGTATTCAAGCATGTTTGGGACTAAGTAGGCATTCTTTTTTTTAGTGGGTCCTTTTTAGTCTTTTTAGATAATTACTTGATTAGAAAAGTAATTCCTCTCATATAAATACCTCTTGTATTCTCATTTGTACTCATTCTTCGATTATTGAAATATAAGAACTCTCTTGTTTCTCTCTCTAGAAATCACATTGTCTTGATTTTTAGTTCATTGACATATAGTTCACGTCAAATTGGTATTAGAGTGGTTGTCGCTCCAAGCATTGGTGTTAGTTTGTATCGGTGTGTCATGTATCGACAAATCGTGCACTACTTTCTCAATGGCCCTGAAAAAGATGACACGAATTCAAGATGAGATTAATATAGAGTTAAAAAAAAGAATCAAGAATTGAAAGAGAACAATCGTGAGATGCAACAATAAATGGATGCCATTTTTCAACTTATGTCCAAATTATGAAACCCTAGTCCATCTACCACAGATCCCGAGGCGAATAAAGGCAGTAGACCTTTCCCTTCCACTTCTGAACGCCCTAATTCGGGACAAAATTCCATCCAACAGGCTACCCCACCATCCACTGCTCACCCCACCAGCAAACTATCCATTGTGAACCTCTAGAAGGCTGACTACATCTCCTAATGTGAATCCGAGGCATCTGGTGCCAGTCGCGGTTCAAGAACCCTCCGCCGGCCCTCTCCAGCAGTCCCAGATTTCTCCTTCGGGTCGGACCACCCTCCCAGTGGTCGATCCCCTACATTCAGCCCTATATTTACCCCACTATGTGGGTTATACCTCAAATCACTACTACAATCATCAACCAAACTCTCTAAACCCTAACTGCTGCCCAACCAATACAAATGAAACACTAACACCTGCTATCCCGTTTCAAACCTTCATCCAAAATCCACATCGAGATCATTCTGACCTCGAAAACCCCCATAATACCGCTGCTCGCCACTCCTATATTTTGGCCTCAATAGAAACCTAACCCTACCCTATTCCAGACAAGAACCCAATTCCGCACAAAATTTATCTTATCCTCACCTTATTGAAACACTAAGCGTTACGCATTTTACCCAAACATTTCCCCAATATCCTAACTAATCTTGCACCCCGATCGTAAAACCCGTTATGAACCTGGACCCCATTATAATTTTTTCGACCAAAATTCAAACCCATATAACCCAAGAAACCCTATTTTTACCCAAGAGTGTTCACACCACCCAAAAATTAACCCTACCAGAGTTGGCCAAAAGCCTATATACAATTCTCCTCAACCATCCACCCAATCTCAACCCCATTTGACCATTCGAACCACCTGACCCATATGATTTTCGTATTTTTGAGTATTAAAATATTTATCCACGTCTATATCCTCACTCACCACCATACATACCGCCTCCCCCATCATCCCATCAAACACCTTCCCATTATGACCTTTCTCTACTTTACACCACTTCCTCTTCCTCCTCTGATGTTGGGGATACTCACTGTAGTGTCTTAGAGTGAATTCCTCTAACTGGTGCCCATCGCTTCATTCCACTACAGGACCATCAATGCTTATATTATGGAGAACGTGGCCATTAAATTGGAATGTGTCTCCACTATCAGCGTGGTCCCCCAGTATCTCCTATGGCCCCGCATGATCATCCTCCTTGTTCACGACTTGCCCAGATGCCAACAGTCCCTATTGATTATGTTGCACATTTGCCAGGTGATGTGATGGGTCTGAAAGATTATCAGGATAGAGACCCACTTTCATTAGCACTCCATTTTCTTTCTCGAAGTCTCCACCGGAATATACGCATAGATGTTCCCATTTTCGATGGTAAATTCTCTCCAGATGATATGGTTGGTTGGTTGGTGCCTATGGAGACGATTTTTTTACTATAAGAGGGTTCATGGGCGCTCATGTATTCTCCTCGCTACTACTAAATTTTAGGGCTTTTTCTGACTTTGGTGGAACGATCTTTACTACTGTAGCTATGCTATAGTACTCCCTCTCATTCAGGACTGGTTTGACCTCAATGCCGCTCTTCAGGCCTTATTCAATACCCCTAACATACGAGCATGACCTCTTTACACATATCCAGTCACTTTGACAGGATACGTCTTCCATAGTGGATGATACAGAGCAATTTCAGCTCCTTTACACTGGGTCTCGTCTTCCCGAGACTGAGGATCAGCGGACCAACCGCTATATTCTGGGACTCGAGCCATATATTCAGCGTAATATTGGGTTGAGAGAGCTACCGACCTTTCTAAAGGCGGTAGAATATGCTACAAGGGTCAAGGCCTATCATTCCGCAATGATAGCTTCTCCAGCACCCTGACCTCAACTGTCAGTGGGTTCTGCTCCCCTATAGTATCAGTGTCAACACCTTCTACCACTACTCCAGATACCACTACTTCCACTGCGACACATTCAGGTTCCCCTACATTCCGATGCTTTAATTACGACAGTGTGGGACACTAAGCTTTAGAGTTCTCTCTTCTGTGCCGTAGGGACCTTTTAACAATGGATCAGTCACCAGAGTATCTTGATGAGGTCGAGCATCCTCCTGAACATGCATTGATTATAGTTTTGATGGTGACTTTTTCATCCTCCCCTTTTGAGTTCGTGGATGAAATTTTTTTGACAGTGAGAGAGTGATAAGAATCTCGTCACTAGTTTCCTTTTTTTCCTCTATTTTCTATTTTTAGCTCTTTTTAGTCATTTTCTTTCTCTAATTAGTTTCCAAGCATGTTTGGGACTAATTGGGCATTCTTTTATTTTTAGTTGATCCTTTTTAGTCTTTTTAGATAATTACTTGATTGGTAAGTAATTCCTCTCATACAAACACCTCATGTATTCTCATTTGTATGCATTCTTCAATTATTGAAATATAGGAACTCTCTTGTTTCTCTCTCTATAAAACACATTGTCTGATTTTTAGGTCATTGACGTGTAATTCACATCAATTTCTCCACTTATTTATCACTATAAGTATCATTCGCTAACTCGAGAAAAACTCATTGTTCTAAAAGGACTTTAGGTAGAGGTGGGAATAAACTGGAATGTACCAACATGTTGGGGTTAACCATCATTGTTTGTCGATGAATATATGTTTTTTGGTTTTGCCAAGCAGTGCATGTACTTTATTTTGGGTAGTCCTTTTTTATCTTGTTCAACTGTGTTTGTTCATATACCAAAATTGAGCTATTAATGATTTTCGTAGGTATCAACTTTGAACATAAACCAATATATAAATAACGTTGGTCGTTTTAACTTTCATCAGGTGGCCATTACATTCGAATGTTATTTAATATAATCAAATATCCCTAAAGTTATTTTGTAAATGAAATAGGGTGAACTGAAAACAAATGTAATCTTCAATTTTATGTAATCTATCAAAATTATAAAATATGTTGGTGTTCCTATCACTATTTATTACACAATAATAAAATATAAAAAAGGTTGAATGGAGGAGAAAGTATATTACATAGCAAGAAAGAATATATGAGAAGGTATAATATGATTTTTCTATTGAATGGATATGAAAGTTAAGAGAGAAGGCACATTTGTCTCATTCGGTTAAGCTTGTTGGTAATTGAACGACTAAGTTTGAATTCTCTTGTGTTGGATTTTAAATGTATTAAGAAACACATTTAAAGTTGGTCCAAGTAAGGATATTATGAAGTACAAGTCTTGATGATATGAATAAAGATAAAATGAGACTAAGGTGTTGTTTGTTTTTACCTCTTAAGTCTGAATTTGAACCATTCAGACTTAAGATGTGTCAAAAAGTGTTTTATTTTTTAAATGATTAAGATGCTAACGGTCATATTTGGCTCTTAATGATTAAGAGGTAGAGTTACGTCTGAAGTCTGAATCTGAAGTCTGAATCAATCTAAATACATTCATTCAGAATTATATTCAGACGCAAAAACAAACATATTTTTCAGATTCAGATTTCAGACTTCAGATTCAGTCTTCAGATTTCAGATTCAGACTTCAGATTCAGATAAAAAAACAAACGCAACCTAAGTCATTGAATCAACTTACTTCCTATCTCATGCGTTTGAAGTAGGGATGTGTTTCGGCCGGATCGGATCGGATCGGAAAATGCCTATTCGGAAAAAATTCCGATTTTTTCGGAAATAAAATAACTATTCCGATTTCCGATCCGATTTTTTCGGAAAATTAAAAAAAATTCCGAATTCGGAAAAATCGAAAATCGGCAAAAATCGAAAATTCACAAAATATATTAAAAATCCAGAAATTTCGAAAATTCGAAAATTTCAAAAAAATAAATTATGGATTTTCGATTACTCGAAATTCTCATTTTAAAGAAACAATGAAAATGGCTTAGCCCAACATGTAAACACATGAGGATTTGACTCATTTTTCATATTTGTGTAGAAGTTAGGAGGATACTCTCCTTTTCTAGAGCATATTTTGGAGTCCTCTCCCTCTCCCAACCGATGTGGGATATGGGAAACTTTCAAAAAATCGGAAATCGGAAAATAATTCCAAAAAAATCGAAAATAATTAGGAAAAAAATCGAAAAAATCGTATCAGCATAGTTTGGGAAAAATCGGAAAATCGAAAATTCAGAATTATTTCCGATTTTCAATCCGATTTTTTTCGGAAAAATCAGAAATCGGAAAATCGAAAATCGGCAAACTAAAATTTCATTCCAAATTCGGAAAAAATCGGATCGGAAATCGGAAAAATTGGAAAGTTCGGAAAAAAAACACAGCGCTAGTTTGAAGTGTGTAATGATATAGAGGACTTATTTGATTAAATTTGAAGGTGACAAAAGGACAAGATAGAGGTTAAAAAGAAGGGACATATACGAAATAGTCCCTCGGACATTTTTTAATATCCATTTAGTCCAAACTTTTTTATTTTGCCTCAAAAAATCCTTTGCCACATATTTTGGAGAGGGAGTGCCGCTGGCGCGGACCTCTAAAAATAAGAGGATATTGAGTGCTTGAGGGACTAAATGGGTTAAACTAAAAATATATGTCCTTTTTAAAAAATATATATTTATAATAGGGACTATTTAATAATTGACCAAAAAAAAAATGTGACTTTAGACTATATGAGAAATTACTAGAGGCGCAAATCTAAGCTGCAGGTCACACTAAATCTCCAATGTCTCCTCTGAGCCTGGGCGCAAAACGCAAGCTGAGGTGCACATTCTACGGAACGTGCAAAAATTGTATATTTGTAGCACTAAAAAAAATTCTACATTAGACCACTTAGGATGTATAGACGACCTAGGGTTGGCTGGGAATGATAGGTTCGGTGCCACTGTGGAGTCTTTCCCTCCTCAAATCATTTGCTACTGTTTCTTCGTCCATTTCGTCTTCTTTCTCCATCAAACAACCATCTACATACAAAGGGGAACCAGTGATTCTCTTTTCTTTCGATGAGATATCATTGTCGACTTCCCCTTTTACTCTTGCTTTGGTAGGAAAATTGATCATAGTTGTCCTCCAATCCTTGAAATTAAGAAAATTATCCTTTCCTTCAGCTTGAAGGCAGATTGCAATGTGGGTTCGTTGGGCCAGAGACATCTTTTAATTCGAAATAACAGTGAAGAGGACTTTTGTGTTTGTGGATGAAAGAAAAATGGTACGTATGTAGGTCAATTAACGATGAGGGTTTTCCATGGACCCCTGGTTTCAAAGCTAATGTGGAGTCAGCAATAGCGTAGGTATGGATTTCCTTCCTCTATCTGCCTGTCCATTTTTTTTAGAGGAACTCATTTTTCTCGATTGCGCAACTGATTGGAAAACCTATAAAGCTTGATGAAGTAACATAAAATTTGGTACACCCAAGTCTCCCTCATGTTTATATTGAATTCGACCTTCTTAAAGATCTCCCCCATCGCATTTGGATTGGGTCCGATTCTACTAGATTTTCGCAAGTGATAAGGTTTGAAAATGTCTCGCATTGCTACAAAATAGGCCCTAGAAGAATTTCATGCAGATTTATATAAGGATAAGCTGAAATTTCAGGTTCCAAAGACGAAGCTAACCCATTAGAGTTGAAGGATAAGGATTGGGTCCCAAATGAGGGGATGAATTCAACAAAGATGGTGGTGGGGATGAATGATCCTCAAATTTCGTCTTCTATGGAGGAACTTGCAATTGATAAGAAAGATAACTTATCTTATCAGTCCAATAAAAATATCCTTCCATTGTAACGTGACACTGTTGTGGAAGAAACACCACCAAGAGAAAATGATGCAACGAATTTAATCCCCAATTCAGGTCCCATGGTCTTGCAACAGACATCGGATATGGGAAAGAATTTACGAATGTCATCCCAAGTCTAATTGGTTGCTATAAGAGTCAAGAAGAGGCTGGAAATACTTTTGAGCTTGCTTATTCGCAATCACAAAATGAAGGGAGGGTATTGATTATGATAAGAGTGTAGAGGAAGAAATGCATAACCAAGAGAGTCCTTCTACTAAATCTCATTCTATGGAAATTGAGTATTTGAAAGAGGATTAAGGATTCATTCAGGATAAGAAGAAAGGGAGAAAGAAATCGGTGTCTATAACTCTATCTACTTCTGATAGAGTATGTAGATCTTCGGTCCATAATGAGAAATTTACACTTGGAAAATTATATCATGGAAGTTCAAAACTTGTATTGGTGCTTTATATAATGACGTCGGCAACTCAAGTCAATCTTTTAAGTCTATCCTTATCAAGGTCATAAAATATTTTATAAGGATGCTCATTTTGTAGAGGGTTATAACGAGAAGGACCACGAGATGGTGAGGTTACCGGAGTTTTTACTACACCATGTGTGCAATTTTTTAAGAACCTTAAATTAATTAAGACAGCAACAGGGTTTAGGCTGCAAAAGGAGTATGGATGACTCATTTTTTAATAGAAATAGTGGTTATGTTGGTTTGTTGGAGAGATTTGACGTAGTCCTCTACCTCTTCTTTTGTTGCTAGAAAGTTATGTTAATAAATTTTTTGTGGTCCTTTACCATCCGCCCCCCCCCCCCCCCCCCCCCCCCCCCCCCCCTCTCTCTCTCTAAGAAAAGAGAAAAAAACTACTCCAAAATTTTTGGACACTTCAATTATCAAATAATCAACAAAAGCAAAGATATTTATATATTTAAAACACATATACTTGATTGTGTAAATAGAAAAAACAAAATCAACATATAAAATGTCCAAGATCCAACATTTGTGGAAATGTTTTGGTGATTAGTGAGAAAGTGTCACAAATTAGTGCAGACTCACCACCATGTCTTGTTTTTCGGGAGAATGTGATGTTTCAGTTTAGTTGATTTAGTCATCAGTATTTGTTCGAGTAATTTTAGGAGTCACTTTAGTTATGGTTAGTTGAATAAGTAAGGAGAACTTGATGGTCCTATTCAGTCTGAGTTAGTTGAGTATTCTTAGCTAAATTTTAGCATAAATAGCTGTTCTAACTTCAAGTTTCATTATCACTTCAATTTTGTTTTCACCAAGAAAATCAATCAGTTTCTTTTTCTTAAATTGTGTTATCTATACCAAGCTTTCTAGTTCCATTTGAGCTGAAGTTATCTGATTTGTGAGATGGTGCCACAGCTGGATTGTTGAAATCTGGTACAAAGTGTATTTGGAAGTGATCCAGGGCGCCTAAGAATTGTTCGATTAAATTACTCAGTGAACTTCTTTTTTGTCATAATGAATGGTGGTAGTGGTCTCTCTTAACCTTCAGTAGATATGCTTGTTGGTAAAAATTGTAATTACTGAAAGCTTTGTGTGGAGGCCTATTTACAGGGACAACACTTATGGGAGCTTATCTCTGGTGCGGAAACGATAATTCCAGAGGATACTGCTCAAAATACTGAGTCGCGAAGGATATGGAAGATTAAGTGCGAAAAAGCCTTATTTGCCTTGCGAACGTCGATTAGCAAGGACTACATCGAGCATGTTCATGATCAGAATTCACCTAAGCAAGTGTGGGAGACACTCAGACCAGTTGTTTTCGCAGAAAAATACAATGAGGTTGCAATTCTTGGAAAATATGTCAGTATGGAAAATGAACTTGTCAGTATGGCCCAAGGTAATCTCTCCATTTCAAAATATTTTTTGAAACTAAATAATGTGTGCTGAGATTACAGAGTTGGATACAGAGGGACCTATCAGCAATGCACGTTTGCACCGTTATCTTATCCGTGGTTTGCGAAAGGAGTTCATGCCTTTCATCCCTTCTGTGCAAGGGTGGACGAATCAACCCTCTATTATTGAGCTGGAAAATTTATTGTCTAACCAGGAAGCATTGATGAAACACATGTACGATAAGACTCACTCTCCTCTTGATAATGTACTCTATGTGAAGGACCAAGGGAAACATAAATTTCCTCTCAAGAATGCAACAAATGATTACAAGTAGTCCAAAAATGAGGGGGGTTCTGATGGTCCTTCCAAAGCTTATTTTAGGTATGAGAGGTTTGGGCACATAAAGAAGAATTGTCGTGTGAAGGTTGTGTGTAACAGGTGTGGAAAATCGGGAGCATATGCCAATGTATCATATGAAAGGAGAGATCCCGAAGAACCTAAATAAGAGCAATGTTTTTCCATTGTATCTATTGACCAGCCAGAGAATGGGGCTTCTATTGTGCACCAGACCGACGCACCTACTGAAGCTACTAGCTCTATAGATTACAAGAAGGATTGGATTATAGATTCTGGTTGCTCCCATCACGCCACAAGCAATGTTTATCTTCTCTCTGAATTTCGTCCACATATGGGGAAGCGTTCAATAGTTACAATTGATACTTCGGTACATCCGGTAACCAGTGAAGGTCAGTTTTATATCAAGGGAGGATGCACGAAGGGTAGTGACGTTGCTTTGAACAATGTCTACCATATTCTGGGGATAACAAAAAACTTCATTTCAGTTTCATAAATCACTGTTTCAGGCAAGTTTGTTCTTTTTTTCCCACATAGTGTTCAGGTGCTTGGTAATGTAAAAAGTCTTGATGGTGATATTGTTTTTTTTAGGAAAAGGAAGGAGTCATTATATGTTTTGTCTGCAACCGATGCATATGTTGTCGAGACAAGTCAGAATTCCAGTGCATCCTTATGGCATGCTCACTTAGCCCATCTTGGTTATCAATTATTGCAACAGATTTTAGCTCAGAAGTTTCTACATGGCGTTCACCTCTTGCAGAAAATTAATCAAGATATGGTATTCCCAGGTTGTCAATATGGTAAGTCTCGTTGCCTTCCTTTCCAGTCTTCCTCTAGTAAAAAAACTACCATGTTTCAATTGGTTCATTCAGATTTCATGGGGCGTATAAGAACACGTAGTTACATTGGTTTTCAGTATGTGATGTTGATCGTTGAAGATTTTTCTCAACACATTTGGGTGTATTTTCTCACCGATAAATCGAAAGATTTATCTAAGTTTATTTAGTTATACATGCTTCTCCAACGAGAGTTTGGGTCTTTCATCAAGTGCTTACGCACCGATAATAGTGTTGAGTACATGTCCAGCGACTTTTTTTCACATTGTGATGAACATGGGATAAAATGGAAAATGAGATGTCCACAAACCCCTCAACAGAACGTAGTAACAGAACATAAGTTAGGACATCTCACTGCTATTTGCTTGTCCTGACAGCATGAAAAACATCTTTCGAGAGAATTGTGGGCTGAGGCTATTCATTTTTCTTGCCACATCATAAACTTCTTGCCTCTATGTCCAGGTATTAAACCATATCTATTTGAATCTTTATATAAGAATAAACCCAATGTGAGTTATTTTTGGGTATTTGGATCAGTGTGCCATGTCCATATCTAAGAGCAATCGAACTAAACTTGATCCCAAAGCAAGAAAGTGCATTTTTGTAGGATATGACTCACAAATGAAAGGGTGGCGATGTATTGATCCAATCACAAAGAAGTATATCGTATCTCGAGATGTGATTTTTAATTAAGAATCAAGATATTTTTCTGCTTCAAATGTGCACAATAATATGGCTGATCTTGAGCCCTTTTATTTTGATGTCGATTCCACAAAAGGGGAGAGATAAGATTCTTTATCAAAGGTACACCATCAACAAGTTGATGTTGTGGTTCGGAGGTTAACTAGGAAAAGGACGCAACCAGAATATTTAACTGACAATCACGTTTAGTTGAATCACTTTATAGTTGTCTCTTACTTTCTTATGGGTGATGCATACGCCGACGAACCCAAATGCTATAATGAAGCTAAAGGTGTTGTTGAATGGGAGGAGGCGATGTGTACCGAAATCGATGCTGTGCATAAACTTCTACATGGGAGCTGGTCCCAAAGCCACATGATGTTGAGGTCCTTACTTATAAATGGGTTTATAAGTTGAAGAAATTTTTTGATGGAACTATCGCAAGATACAAAGCTTACTGTGTTCACGTGGATTTTCCAATCAGTACGGGTTAGATTATGACGAAACTTTCATCCCTGTTGGTAAGATGGTAACACTGTGAACTATTTTGTCACTTGTTGCATGCAACAATTCGAATTTTTGGCAACTCGATGTAAAAAAATGCATTTCTCTATGAAGAGTTGGATCATGATATATTTATGGATCAACCCTTGGGATTTGTTTCCCAAGATTTCCCTCATCATGTGTGTCAGCTCAAGAAGGCACTCTATAGACTCAAGAAAGCTCCACGTGCTTGGTATGGTAAGATTGCCCAATATCTTAAGTTTAATTCAGATCCTAGCGTATTTGTTACGGTGAAAGAATCAATGTATACAATGCTTCTTTTATATGTTCATGATATGATTATTATTGGAGTTGACACGAATGAAATTACCCGTCTTCGTGATGATTTGTTTATCCGCTTTGAAATAAGGAACTTGGGTGAAGTGCGTTGCTTTCTTGGTTTAGAATTGAACACGTCATATGGGTATTTTGTCTCTCAACGGAGTTATGAAACAAGCTTGATGATTCATTTTAGTATGGAAGAGTCGCAAGCTACAACCACTCCTATGGAATCTTGTCTGTAGTTGGAAAAAGTGGAAGGAACTGCTGGACGATGCAATATAATTTCGACAACTTGTGGGTATTCTATTTTATTTGACTATCATGAGGCCTGCCTTGCATATTTTGTTGGAGTTGTGTCTCATTTTATAGGTCAGCCATGTGTTCTCTATTTGATTGCAGCAAAACGAATTCTTTATTACGTCAAGAGCACTTTAGGCTATGGGTTTATGTATCGGCACAATGTAATTTTCTTTTTATATGGGTTTACTGATCCGAATTGGGCAGGTGATGCCACTGATAGGTTCTCTGCTATAGGTTACTGGTTTTGTAAAGGCTCAGTTGTGGTGTCTTGGTGCAGCAAAAAGTAGGCAAGTATTGCCCTTTCAATTACCGAAGCTGAGTATGTGGCTGCTACTATGGCCACTCAAGAGTCTGTTTGGCTTAAAAGGCTTCTATCGAATTGACTTCAGATGTGGATGATTCGGTACCAATTCAATGTGATAGTGAGAGTAGTGTTAAGCTAGATAGAAACTCGGTGTTTCATTACCGGACAAAACACATTGAAACACATCACCATTTTGTTCAAGAGAAAGTATTATCTCATGAGATCGATTTCCAGAAAGTTCGAAGTGACGACCAGGTTGCAGATATTTTCACTAAGTCACTTGCAAGGGCTAAGTTTGAAAAGTTTTGTGATGATCTTGGTCTTATTGATCGTGAGTCTGCACTAAGGGGGAGTGTCACAAATTAGTGCAGATTTACCACCATGTCCTATTTTTTAGGAGCATGTGATGTGTCAGTTTAGTTTATTTAGTCTTCAGTATTTTTTAGGAGTATTTTTTGGTGTCAGTTTGGTCATCGTTAGTTGAATAATACGGAGCACGTGATGGTCCTATTCAGTCTAAGTTAGTTGAGTATTCTTAGGTAAATTTTAGCATAAATAGTTGTTCTAACTTTAAGTTTCATTATCACTTCAATTATGTTTTCACTGAGTAAATCAATCAGTTCCTTCTTCTTAAATTGTGTTATCTATACCAAGCTTTCTAGTTCCATTTGAGCTGAAATTATTTGATTTGTGAGAGAAAGAATGTTTTAGGGTATGTAATGGTCAACTTCTCTAGTGGTTAGCGTGATTTTCTCTAATGTCGAGTTTTATTGTCTTTTTTATTTTTCTTGTTCTTCTTTTGCCCTAAAAAGAAAGATATGTGTGAGAGTGTATTGAATTAGATTATATTGTTCTGTATGTATATCTTTTTTGCAATACAATTTATTTGCGCTTAGAAATGAGGGTGTTTGATACATATATTTGGATGCAATGTATACGAAAAATGTTTTTTATCTTTTATCCAAAGGAAAGAGTGGCATAATGGCTTTTATCCACGGTGGCTAAAGCCATTTGATTAACTAATTTATTTCTTGCTTCCACTAATATCTATTGATACCATTTTTGTCATAGTATCAAAGCACACACACGTAAAAGCATACATATCTTACGTTAAATATGTAAAAATATGTTGTTGAATATAGGAGGTTGTGTTTGAAGCTCTCTCTCTAATAGTGGTATATTATGTTGTCACTCCATTTAGTTTCTTCCAAATTTGGTGGTGATTAAATTTTGATTTTATTCATTTATTTATGTGATTTGTTATAGTAATGGCTTTGTTATTCCTTTTTATTCTCAGTATGGATGTAAAATGGACGAATATGGAGTAAATATCATACAATCCTTATCCATATTCGTTTACAAATATACAATGCATATCCTTATCTATATCCGTTCGGATAGTGTACAAGACTATCATTATCCGTATCATATCCGTATCCTTTCGGATATCCATGATTCGGATAATATTTGTATCCATTTATATTACATAACATACATACATTTTTCTTAGCATGCATTGATTTGAAAACTAGTGAATCTTAGAAAAAATAGTTTTTACACAACATAAGATAATTTTTTTATTAAATAACAGTATAAAAAAAAGAGAATCAAAATTTATGAGGCTTTAAACAAGTTCTAACATTTAATATGTACTGACTGACCCTTTATTCACCATAACAAGCTATCTCGGGTCAATGAGTGCTTGTAAAATCATTTTACTGAATACATAAAGGAAGAAACTTTGGACTTCCACTATTTTGCAATGGCCATACCATTATCTATGAATTGTCATAAACATCTCAATCGAATTGGACAATATCGAGAGTTATAGTCACTTTAGATAATAACATGATCAATGTAAAATAAATACATAGTGTGTAAGAGGGTATTAAAGATAAGAGACAAGGGGATAGATTTTTTTTTATTGTGATCATACATTAAATAGTTAATGGTTTACATTGTTACCAAAAAATCATCTTGATAATAAAATTACAAATTATATATATATATATATATATATATATATATATATATATATATATAGTATTATGGATATGGATATCCGAAAAGGATATTCGTAAATACAGATTCTCCCCTTCAGATACGGGTTATTCGCGATGAATACTTTAGTATTCGTATCCGTATTCGTATACCAGATATTTAAAAGTGGTATTTGAATTTGCTCTTTCGAATTTCTATTCAAATAAATATCTGCAGAAAACAAATTCAAATACCGGACGGATTCGAATTTTCGAATATCAATTTACACCCTTAATTCTCAAGTAGAATATTTTTTAAGATGGTCACTACTTACTAGAGGCAAACATGAACTGGTCTGAGGTTAATTGGTTCTCTAATAGCCTTATACTAAATATATTGAAACCTTCCAAACTTGATTAGTCATTATTTAGTTTTTATATCTCCTTATTCAGTTAAGCATATAAAGTTAGCTTTCAACCCTTATTGCAATGTTGAAACTTTGTCTTAGTTTTTATTTTCATTGTAGGTTGAGCATTCTTTTGGAAATATGCTGGAGTTAGGAATTTCAATATTGAACATTATTTTGTTTCTAGACTATAATATCGTTTTTTGGTACCTTCTTTCAACAGGGTTTCAAGTCTGTTTTATGTAGGTATGTGTTTCGAATGCTCACGATTTTTTCCTAATAAAATAAAATGTTTAATCTTTCTTCATGTTTTTTTTATCTTTAATCATTTTTTTGGACCACAAATGATTTCAATTACATATTAACGTAATTTTTTTCTCGGAATATAGGAACACTGGATTGTTTGAGTTATTTTGTGGGCTTTGACTGTGGTTTAACAGCTGTGGGTGGAGGATGGTGTGAATGTTATTTCAAGATCTTTTAGTATTATCTCTTAATGTTCATAATTTTAATTGGGATTGTTGATTGGAATTTATACTTTCAATAATGTTATGAACATTTTTAGTGATGGTGAAGAACACAATGAAAAAATTCAATCTCACATGAACTCCTTATCTTTTTGTTCTTATTTGTTAGCCACGTTTTCAGTTAGACTTCAACGCAAACATTAAAGTTGAACTTAAATATGCACACATATGCTTTGTTTGATTTTACATTGGTAGCATAACAAATATTTTTTATACAAGAGAATTTGTTACTTTGTGAGGATCTTTTTTTGACTTGGTATTTTAGAATAACGACCAATGCTAATATTATATAGATTTTCATACAGATTGGTATTGGGTCTTAACTTCTTGGAGTCTAGCTACATGGCTATAGTATGCACCAATTGCCTTAAGCAATAAGCACCACTTCGTTCCCTATTATTCACGTTGTAATTGATTTTTTTTTGGGCTTTTACGGTCTAGTCCTTGGACTAGCAATTTTGGACAAAAAAATCAGACCCAGCAAATTTTAAACAATTAGGTCCAACATATAAATACCCCAAAATTAAACAAACACGCACTATTCAGAAATCGAAGCGCCAAAAACACTGTATTCTCTTTTGAATCAAAACCTTAATCGTATCATCTCTTCGATCAAAATCCCAAAACGAATCTATTTCCCAATCAAATTGTGGTCAACAACAACATATAAATACTCCTGATCGAAGCGTTAAAAACTCTGTTTGATCAAAATCCTAACTCTCTTCGATCAAAACCCTAGCTCTCTTCGATCAAACCCTAATCGTTGAAGTTCTACATTTTACATTCTAAATCAAATTCTTCTAAACATCAATAACAAGTATGTATACATTCTCTTATCACCTTTTTGTCCTTGTGTATTTTGTGTTCTCATATGTATACATTTGTAGACACATGGACTGATGAAATCACATTCTTCTTCTTCATGATATGAAAAAATATATTTGTTTCCCTCATTTTAATTGCAAAACACACTTTTTGCATGTTAGATATATGTATTTCATCATTGTACTTTTCCTCCTGTATACATTATTTATCGAGGATTTATCAAGGACTAGGAATATATACATGATTGGAATATGTACATGTACAAGCCCTGTTTTGCGTGTACTATCAAAAAGAACACGCAAAATATACAGAGTACACGCACATTGAAATTGAATTTCTCAATTCATTATGCGTGTACTTTTATGTTTTATACGTGTACTCTATAAAATATGTATTTTAAATTCATATTTGATCAATCACATGTTATTTTGGTCCGCGTCAGCGGCATTTGAATGATATTCCATGAGTTTGTAAGAAGTATTATTATTTTATTAATATTTAGGAGTATTTTTGGTCCGCGCCAGCTGCATTTGAATGATATGTTATTAGCTTGTAATCATTATTATTGCGTGTACTTTTTCGTTTTTTGCATGTAGTTTGTTGAAAGTACACGCAAAAAATTCATAAAGTACACGCACATTGAAATTTAATTTGTTCAATCCAATATTCATGTACTAATGTGTATTATGAGTGTACTATTTTGTATTGTTGTGTTATTGTTTAGGAATCATACGATCAAGCATGTTCAACTACAAAACTGTTGCTTGCACATTCGAAGATCTTAACAATACAAAACCTTTCACGTTAACAGTCAATAGTACTAATGATGACGAAATTCATTTTTTCCTTCGCATCAATGATAGAGCTAAAAGGTTACTTGGTTTCTACTTCTACTATGAAGACATTTACTGCACTTTTGATGTGCAACAACTTCAAGTAACTGAATCGAAAGTGAAGGATTTAGCTAAACGAATTGTGCAGTATTTCTTAAGGGGTTTTGATAATGTTGGAGCTTTTAGCATTCATCTATTGTATCACTTCTTTAATGAATATGTTAGGAGTAGAGAATTTTGGTTTTTGACTTGTCGAACAACTTCTGTTAGGTATTACCATGAAACTGGCGATATATATTATCGCCTTTAGCATGTATTTTGTTGAGACTTGTATAAATTATTTGTGAGAATATTGCATGTACTTTTGTTAAATACGCTTGCATTTTATTGTTTTAGTCTATGTTTTATTCTAATTCGCATGTATTTTATTTTTTGTACATATCATTATAGGTTAGTAATTTAAATTTTGTTTATAGATCAATATAATGGGGATGAAGATGAAGGCAAGAAGAGGAAAGTAACAAAAAAAGAGCAGTTCTGATGATAGTTCTTCATCCAGTTCCAGTTCTAGTTCTAGTGTGGCATTGAAATTTAAATGTCCTGCAAAGAAGAATGATCAATATTGGTCAAATATTGTTAGCTTTCTCCATGATTTGCATCAGATTAAAGATAAAATAAATAATAGCCATATTGAACTTCTTAAGAAGACTCCATTTTGGGAACTTTTCAATGCCTACTACAGTGAGAAAGTAGTAGAAGTGGACCACAAGAAGACGGATAAAAATATTTTATCAATTATCGAGCTATACAATACGGAAACCAAAAGTTTCCGTATGAAGAGTAGGATTCCAATAATGCCAATAGATATAAGTGAAATATTTGGCATACCCCTGGTTGAGGCTCTAAAATCAATAAAACTGAAAAAGCGGCCAAATACTGCTAAAAAATATGGATTACAAGCATGATACTTCGCAAAAAGAATAGGAAAGTCAGAAATATTGAATGGTTTGAAGAAATCAGTTGAATTGGAGACAGATGAAGGAATTACCGATTTTGTTAAAATTGTGTGTCTCCATTTCTTGAACACGTTGTTTTTCTCTAACTCAAACTTCACCCTTGGAGAATTTTGGTTGAAATACATCGACAATATTGAGGAAATGAATAAGTATGATTGGGCATCTGCTGTGCATGAGTTTCTCATACATTCACTTGACAAATCAGCAAGTTCAAAACCTAGCATAGTTACTGGATGTGTCATTTTCCTACTGGTGAGCAAAAAAATTATCCCGATATTTCAAAATTTACATACCAATACTCACGTGTATTTTGAAAATACACGTGATACTTTCACTTGTATTTTGAAAATACACGTATATTTTCACGTGTATTTTCAAAATACACTTGATATTCCTGATATTTTAAAATTTACATACCAATACTTACCCGTACTTTGAAAATATTACGTGTATTTTCAAAATACAAGTGATATTTTCTCTTGTTCTTTAAAAATACACTTGATATTTAACGTGTATTTTGAAAATACACGTCTTTTATCACGTGAAAGTACACCTGTACTATTTTACAAAGTACACTTGTACTATTTTTGTAAATATAACCAGTGTACTTTCAAAATACTCTTGTTATATTTTCTGTCAATATTATAAATGTACTTTAGAAAGTACACGTGAACTGATATTGACAAAGTACATGTTAAATTTGTAAAAGTCACGTGTACTTTCAATATACAATTGTAAAATTTGTAAAGTACACGTTTAATTTTACGTGTATTTTGAACAAACCACTTGTACTTTCCATTATGAATCCTTAGGTAATACAAGTTTTAAATTCATTTTTTTTGTATGATCACAGTATTGGGCATGTGAGAAATTTGAAATTATTTCTCCTGTTGAAGAATTTAAAGAAAATACTCCAAAATTCCTGAAGTGGAAATTGTCGTCTTTAAGACAATGGTTTGTGAAGAATGACATCGTAACAACAACTTTGAAGCATGCTACAAATAAACTAGTTTGTAAGGACAATTCTGTACAAAAGGAATCTCAGTTTGAAGGGCCAAGTTACTCTTTGAACATTTCTACAGAAAGTCCTATACATGCTGATTCATCATCAGAAAAAGTTGCTAAAGATATTAATGATAATGAGTTTTCACATGGTTGAAATATTCCCCTTAAAAACATTGTGACTCCAAAGAAAAAGAAGGGAAAAGATCAACCAAAGGTTAATTTGGAGGAACAAATTGCTGTTTCGAAAAGGGAATTGTTGGAAAAAAATAACCAACTATCTAAAGCAGCTGAAGACATTAATGGTGCACTTGAGAAGGTGACCTCTTTTTAGGCGGAGAGTGTCATTTTGAATGTACAGTTGCAGGTAGATCGTGATTCACTTTTTGAAGTCCATGAGGAAATGAAGAAGTTAAAGGTGGAGAATTCCAACCTTTTGAAGGAAAAAGAGTTACTAAATAAGTTGGAGGTAGAAAATGCCCAACTAGTTTAGTTAAACAATTCTTTAAAAGAAAAGCTTGATCAAGTCACAATGAGTGACTCAGATAGAATTAAAGAATTGGATGAATCATTGAAAAAACAGGCAGAATCAACACGAATTTTGGAACTAAAAAATGGATAGCTGTCTCTGAGTAATGAAGATCTCAAAAAAAGTATAATGATACATTGCAAAAATGGAAAGATGCTGACATTGAAAAGATGACATTGAGGCAGAATCTTGAGGAGTCAGAATTGAAAAGAACTCAACAGGTACTTTTGAATGCAGAGTACACACAGTTTTCCTAAAGTACACGCAGTTTTTCTAAAGTACACGTTAAAAGTACACGCAGTTTTCCTAAAGTACACGCAATTTTGCTAATGTACACGCAGTTTCTTAAAGTACACGCAGTTTTCCTAAAGTACACGCAGTTTTATGTCATAGTATTTTTAATGCAGTTTTATTTGATATTAGAAATAATGCAGAGTACATGCATTATTTGATTAAAAATAATGCAGTTTTATTCAAGTATTGCTTATAATGTAACATTCTTTTTGTATAACAGGAAAACAATAATAAAATCCTTAATGACGAAATTTCGGAGTTGAAGAAAATGCTTGATGAATCAGAATTGAAAAAAACTAATCAGGTATCTATAAAATACAATAGATATATAGTACACGCTTTACTTTCTAAAGTAAATGCAAATTATGTTGAAAGTACACGTGTATATTATAAATTTTATAAAGTACACGTATTTTATAATACATGCGTGTATATTATAAAATGCACGCATGTATTAAAATACAGTCGTGTACTTTATAAAATACACGTAAGAGAAAATGAATCATTGTTTCAAAAAATGCTTACAATCCAACATTCCTTGTTAAATATATCAGGCAAACATTAATAAACAACTCATGGATGAAATTTCGAGTTTGAAGATTGAAGTACCCTCAAAGACAGTTCAGGGCACCCCTAAAATATCCAAAACAAAAGGACCTCTTACTAGAGGACAGAAGAAAAGAAAAGATGACAGCGAAACCGAAAAGCATGAACCAATTAAGAAACAAAAAGAGTCAAAGCTGAGAAAAGGCCGTCTAATAATAACTCAACAAATTAAAGAAACTCACTTCAAGCTTGAAGCAATCGAAGTATACAAATATCTCGATGAAGCTTCAAAGAAAAAGATTGAAGAGTTTATTCAAAAGGCTGAGCCAGGGTAAAGTTTATTGTTTTATGATTTATCACTTCGCTAATTTATATTTTTTTTGGTGCAAAAGAATAAGGTTATTATTATTATACAATTCTTATTGATTATATAAAATGCAGGGAATTTATTTTCCAAGGGCTGGTTTCGTATGTCCCATGGGAAGATTTTGTTGAAGTCCTCAACAATCAAGAGATTTTAAGCAAAGTATGTAGTGCAAATATTAGATATCCATTAAATTTCAACATTATTATTTCCTCACCATTTTATATTGTGTGAAAAAGATAATACTTGCCTTTAGTGAAGTATTGAGGTTAAAATTGTCAGAGGAAGGGCTCTCCTACTCACACACTTTTTCTGATTATTGTTGGGTAAGTAGAATTAAACCGAAAGTTTTGAGAAACAAAATTTCTATTTTTTTTATTAACACAATGTCTATAATTTTTATTCAGATAGAAGCTTGTAGCACAAATGATGTCAATAAGAAGGGAGAGTTATACAGAGATTTATTTGAATACTTGGGCACTTGTAATAATTTGTTCATTGTACTGAGACATAGTGTAGGACATTTCACATTACTTGTGATATACAAAAAAGAAAATAAAGTGGTCCACATGGATTCCCTTCGACCGAACGACAAGGAAAAAAACACAATATTCTTCGATGATGCAATAAAATTAGTTAGTGCCTAAACTTAATTAGTAATGTTACATGTACCTATATTATACACGTGTACACATGTATAATATAATGCGTGTACTTTGTATTAGTTGTACGTAATTACCCAGACTATCAAAGTACACGCATCATATTTTAAAATACACGTGAAATGAACCAATACAAATTACGTATACTTTAATATTATGCGTGTACTTTTAACTCTTTAGGCAAAATACACACATCATATTTTAAAATACACGTGATATGAAAAAATAAAATATGCGTGTACTTGAATATTATGCGTGTACTTTTAACTCATTAGGCAAAGTACACGCATCATATTTTAAAATACATATGATATGAAAAAATAAAATATACGTGTACGCTAATATAATACGTGTAATTTTCACTCTTTAATCTTCATATACTCTTTTATTTGTATACACTAAATATTTGTCTTCTTAACAGTTTTCTTTCTTCCAAAAAACACTGTGCCTATTGAAGACTGAAGCAGAAACAATGAACACAATGGTTTCAAAATTCAGAGGAAGTTTGATGAAGGTACACCAAATGAGTTTACATTGGATGATGATCCATTGACAGAGCAAGAAAAAAGGACAGTAGATTTCTTGCTGGAAAGTGATCTCAAATTTTACCTAATAAGAGATCATGAATGCCCTAAAGAATATAATGGGTAAGAAAAACTTCATTTCTAAAAATTACTAATTTGTATATTTTCAAAAAATTTCATTCACATCATACTAACTTGTATATTTGTTTTATTTTAATTTTAGGGTTGACTGTGGGGTGTTCTGCATGTACTACATTAAACAAATAAGTAGAAACAAGGAAATGCAAAAATTGTTTCAAGACCCTGACATGCTAAAACAGAAAGCATATGTACTCGGGAAAGTTCTTCTATCAAAATATTTCTTCCCCCGAAAGGAGAAAAAACTTATATAAATTGTGATTCAAATACAAAACATATTTGTAAATTGTTTTGTGTTATATTGGTTATTGTTTACAATATTTATTACACCAAAATGGTTTTTTTCCACTGGCGCGGACCACAATCCACGTAAGGTTTAGACAAACAATGCACATGAGTGTTATGAAACAATGTACAAGCATTTTTCACGAAAAATACAAGTGATAATTACTAAGTACACCAATGAATTCTTCAAAGTACACGTATTTTGACTAAAGTACACGCACTGGTTAATATAATAATTTTTTTATTATTTTAATTGAAAACTACTTTGAAGAATTCATTCAGGACACAATAACCAAAATCAATTTATTAAGCTCAACTACTCACTTCCTAACTACTTCTGGTTAAGAAATAAATAGCTTTAACTTTTCCTATAAAAGAGTAATATTTGTTCCTTTCTTAACCATTACATCTAGGGTAAAGATAACATAATGGCTATTCCAGCAGAAAACTTGTGAGAAACTCTTGAGAGAGATTAAAGAAATAAAACAAAAATAAGGCAAATTGAGGAAAATATTTCCTCATATGAAACTGCCTTTGAGCAGTTTCAAACATATGTGAGGGAAGGCTATTCTGGACTTCCACCCAATCCCATAGATTTAAATGATGTGGATGAGGACCCTCCTCAAATACATGAAGACCTCATGTCTTTCTATACATAAGAAGTTCCCATGAAAATCGCCAAGCTGAAGGAGAAGAAAGCTCTCTATGAAGGCCTTGTAGCTGTCATAGAAGAAGAAATTCGACACTGGTCGAATTTAATTGACTCTCTTCCTGACACCCTAGATGCCTTTGACAAACTTCCCTAATAGAAGCCTTCTTTAGTGTTTCCAGCTTTTGTTCTGTGAAAAAATTGTACTTTATTTTTTTGTTTTTAATAAAATTTTATTTCTTTCATGCATGTATTCTCACTTATGTCATACACCAAATATAGTAAAGTACACGTGAACCCTTATAAAAATGATCACGTGTATTGTAAAAAATGTAAACATTAATATCATTTCATGTAAAAAAATTGGTATGTCAAAATATGATTGCGTGTATTATAAATTATAATACACGCAAATTTTTATAAATCACAAATAAGATATTGTCCCAAAATATTATATAAATGCGTGTACTTTATATATTACACGTGTACTTTATAAAGTACACGCACATTGTAATGTCCAAAACTATTTTCCAAATAGTACATGCATTTATATACGTCTACTTGATAAAATTACATGCAGTAAAGTATACGTATATTGCATTAGATTTTGTCATATCAATATGCGTGTACTTTGCTAAAACATGCTTGTACACTTATATTTAAATGCGTGTACTTCATAAAGTACACGCACATTTCATCAAGTACAGGCATATTATATTTATATTATGCGTGTACTTCATGCATGTACATCATAGAGTACACACATATTTCATAAAGTTAATCTAAATTAAATTTAATTAATAAAGTACACACATGATTTTATAAAGTACACTCATATTAAACTCACCAAATCCATTTTTAAATGTGTGTACTTTATGTACTCTATGTGTACTTCATAAAGTACACGCATATTTCATCAAGTACACGCATTGATAAAATTTCTTTGGACATCAAAATGCGCGTGTACTCTGTACATAACATGCGTATACAAATGTAAAGTACACGAACATCTGGAAAAATGATCACGTATGCTTTATGAAAAATATGTGTACAGCTACACAAAAAAAAAACTAAAAAATGAGACTTAAAAATAAATTACATTCATTTATGTGAAACAAATGGTTTATTAATTAATTTATTCAATCAAATGGTTAAAATGAATGAATTCAACAATTTTAAAAATACTCAAATGAGTTCCTTACAAGTAGACCTGTAATGACCCGTTTTACTACACCTCGAGCAAATAACTTCCCTTACTGTGATCTCACCAGAAGACTTTATTCTCTTATTTCTTGGTCTGCCTGTCAGTCTCTTAGTCATTGGTGGAAGGACAGATGGATTTTTAGGAATAGGAATATTTAAGGAAATCAAATCAGGAAGAGGAACTATAGGTATCGAGTATGATTTTCTGTAGAAAGATACCTTATATTACTCCTCAATATAATCATAAATACTGGTCCCTTTCCTCCGCACGACACAAACAGCATGAGAACATGGAAAACATATAATCTGCCAACTCTTACAAGAACAAGTCCTTTCTCCTAAGTCAACTGTTGCTCGCACTTCTGAATGAACTTCAAATACATTTTGACTTGAGCGACTAATAGTCCAATGTCGGCTTTTATTCCAATTTTCATTCAGTAACTTTTGAAAAAAAGGACATAGCTCATTTGTCCAAGTGTCAGACTCAACAAGTTTGTTTGCATTGAAATTCATAATCTTCACTCTCAATTTATCAAGCATATTAATTACTGGTAAATGCCTTTCCTCCAATATCCATGAATTGAATGACTCCGCAACACTAGATGCCATGTTCCCATACCGATTACAGGGAAATATGCACATGACCAATTCTCGGGAGGCAAACTATCAATGAAATCGGCAATAACAACTCCTCCTTCCTTATTCAATGCTTCAATATTATTGTGAAATACATCTACTAAGACAACATATGCACAAGACAAAAAATCTTTAACAATTTTCTTTCGAAATCCAACACAATTCCCACAAATTTTCTTTTTTATATTCCCTTGGAAATGATGTATACAGTAGGAATGTGCAGACAATGGGAAGACCCTCGAAAGTGCTTCAAGTAATCCATTGTTTCGATCTGATATAAATGTTATGTTTCGATATTGCTCAACTACTGCACTATGCAAATTGACAAGAAACCACATTGAGTTATCTTCGGTTTCAGAATCAACAAAAGCATATGCAACAGGAAAAAGACATGAAATATAAAAATATATCAAAATTAAAATAAATAACATATCCATGTACAACACTTTGTAAATTGATGCTACTGGCGCAGACCCTAAAACACATGAGAAATATATTGTGTTTAATTTAAATTATTTGTAAATAACAAGACAAAACATAAAAATGTAACGTACACATGATAAAGATAAAAAGACATGCACGTTTACTTTCCAATCTTTTGCTTGGCTTTATTATTAACAACACTAACATCAACATACACGCATAAAAATGTAAAGTGCATGTGAACTAAACAAAAACATTCAAAGGTACTTTACATTTTAACATGTACTTAGCTTTATTATTTCTAAATAACAACACCTATCATCAAAGTACATGCATAAAAATGAAAAGTACACATGAAATTAAGAAAAATAATCACGTGTACTTGACATGTACTATGCGTGTACTTTAGTTTGTATTCAACATAACAACATCATCAAAATACACACATAAAAATGAAAAGTACACGTGAAATTAACAAAAACATTCACGTGTACTTGACATATACTATGAGTGTACTTTACTTAGTATTACACATAACATCATCATCATCAAAATACACGCATAAAAATGAAAAGTACATGTGAAATTAAGAAAAATATTCATGTATACTTGACATGTACTATGCCAGTACTTTACTAAGTATTACACATAATAAGACACATCATGAAAATACACGCAGAAAAATGAAAAGTACATGTGAACTAAAACAAAGACCTTAAAAGGTAATTTATATTTTTATGCTTGTAATTTGATGATATGGAATGGAACAAACAAAATGTGAATGCAATACACAAAATAAAATATTTACAATTAATTTACCATTGTTCCCATTCCTTGCAGTAGCTGATAGTATTGTTCCACGATAACGGCTCTTCAAAAAGGCACCATCAAGAAATAAAACAGGTCTGAAGTATTGAAATCCATAAATACATCCTGTAAACATTACAAATATTCTCTTGAATTTTTTACTCTCATGTTCCACATCAAGGATGCAATGCAACCCAGGATTATACTGTAATAGATGGTCACAATAATTATTCATTAATGCATAAGAAACCTTTTCATCACCATGTATATCAGCAGCAACCATCTCTTTCGCACGCCATGCATGTTGATAATCTATATCAAGGCCATAATTCTTCTTCATATCTCTAACTACATCAATTGGTCTCAATAGCGGGTTATCTCTAAGATCATCAGCTACCAATGTTGAAACCAACTTGGAGGCTATCATTTTGGCTGCCGGACTACGAAAGACACCTCTACATGTATGCTCATTATTCATTGCACGTATGTAAAAGTATCCATTTATTATAGATAATGAAGCACGAATTCTCCACATGCAATTCTCAGTAGTCTTTTTAGAGCATTCAGTCGTCACTCGAGTTTTATCATTCTTCAAATACACATACTTGAACCCAACCTCAACGGCAAACTTTCGCAATTTATCCTGAAATTCCACTACACCTCCTTTAAAACACTGCTGCGCATGACTTATATAAGTCTTCCAATCATTCGAAAGATAGACTTTCCACTTACTTGGCTCCACACCATCAAGATAAAAGTCATTTTCAATGCAACTATTAAAATCATTTGCAGTGCCTGATGATAAAGACTCTAACCTCTGTGTATTTGTATCACCACTGTTAACCCTCCCAGAACTTGTATTACTGCAGTCAACCCCTTCAAAAATTCGATTAGAGCATTCAACCCGTTCACGACATGTATTACATGGAAATGGTAATGAATCAATGACATATATCCAAATGAAATTAACTTTCACGATCAATTGGGACCGCAACATACAACAAACATCGTTGTCACAAACCAACATGAACCGACATTCATCACCAAATGAATACCTCAATGAAAAACTCCCACTTCTCAAATTAGTAAACCTAATACACAGCTCATTGCATATGAAATCTAATGAGCTGTCTTCAAATATTTCAATACAAGCCATATTATCCAAATAACAACACCTTGTTATTACACTACTTACCATAATGTCCTGCAGTAAAACAGAGACGAAAAACATTTACTTCAAGGTCAACAATTCTAAAAATGTGTGCAATAATTTAATGCATGAAATATCAAAATATTTATTTTTAATTAATATAAAATTACAGGAACTATTTAAAAACCTATACATGAAGCAATAAAGCAGACACATATTTTCAAAAACATAATCATGTGTACTTTATAAACACTGCGTGTACTTTGAAAACTGATATCGAACTGGTTATTTCCGCTGGCGCGGACCTATATTAATAAGTGATTTAATACCAAATCAAAATCAAGGACTCTTAAAATTAGAATGAAACATCAATAATATTCATTCAGCACATTCAACTAACAATTACTAATATTGATAAATATAACTTATATATGAAGAATCCAAACATAAATCCATAAAAAGCACAAAATCAAAACATATACATATATAACATATAAAAATCTATTCAGTCACATGAATGAATATTACAATGAGTCTCTAGAATAAAAAAAAGGACATATACTTATTGTAATCGATCGAAAATAGAAAAACCAACTGCCGATAAAGATAAACTTACAAATGATAGAGCCAAGTGATACAGGTAGAATCGATTAAGAACACTGTAATCGATTATAGGACAGACGAAAAAAGCATAAGATTGATGTTATTTTCGATTTCGAAGAATAGTTGTTAGTTGCAGAGAAAACTCCAATAACCGATTAGGTTTATGATTTTTTTTATTTTGGGGTATTTATATGTTGGACCTAATCGTTTAAAATTTGTTGGGCCTGGTTTTTTTGTCCAAAATTGTTAGTCCAAGGACTAGACCATAAAAACCTATTTTGTTTACTAACATATAGGTGTCATTGTGCCCAACCCTTACTCTCCAAACAATATTAATCGATGAGATGGTTGGGACTTTGAAATTTTTTTACCACCCTTTTTGTCCCTTTCTTGTTTGATGTAATATCTGAAGTACATGAGAAATTATGTATAATTATATACACATTTATAAATTCCAAGTAACTTTGTAATTTGTTTTCTTTATTTGTTATAGGGTTTTCCAATGTTCTTATTAAATTTGATCAGTTATCCAATTCTCGAGGACTTTGGTTTGGGAAGTACATGGTAGAGACATGGGACCTTGATCGATGACATTGTAGTATGCTTAAATATAACCGTCAAGACTACACCCTTAAGAAATAGCCTTAGTGTTTTTTTAGATTGTGACACAACCATTTTAGATTGGGCAATTAGTTGACTTAGGCTGCGACTTTTGACCATTTAGGCTGAGGTCTGTTAAAGCCTGAGGACTTGGGTCTACACGAGGTAGGATTTTAGGAAGTCAGAGGGATTTAGATTATGGGTCAAAGTCTCGATCTCAGTCCCTATATCAGACACAAGATTTTCAATTCAGTCTTGGTATCGCTCGTAGTATCGGACAATATGCATCGATAAGCTATTTAGAGAGCTAAATTTTTTTCGTAAAAATACATAAATTAAGCAAAATAAGATCAACAATGTGGAACAATCAGTTCAAAACATTTCTTTCGTATACATTTCATTGTCTAATTGAATATACTGACGCATGTCGGACTTTTCAAATTCAATAGTTCATAATAAATCAATATTAAGGAAGAAAAATAACTCTTCTTGATTGTGGTTATGGTCATCGGTTGGGCTTGTGGTGTTAGTAGAATTTAGAGATTTCCCAATAAGTAAGGCATTATCCTCCTTATCATTATACAGTTCATTCTAAACCCTAGTTTCCACCTTCATTCTCTGATGAGGACTATGATGAATACATCTCACTTGTACTTCAGTACTCATTCAACCCATTGTCTATATAGATCAACCAACTCTACCAATTTCTTGCTCACTAGGCAAATAAAAATATATATCACTCAAACACGAGTAATTTCTTATTACCACTTCCTTTTACATTTTTTGTCATTACAAATTAATATTCCAAATCAGTCATAATATTTTTCTATAAAGTGGACCTAACATTGGCCACCAATGAGAAAAGGTTGCAAACACTATCTTGAAAATGCACCAAGGTAAATAAGTATTGAGGAATGCTAAGAAAAAAAAGTATTAAGGAATTAACTTTTTATTTTAGTTAACTTTTTACAAACCGATTTTGAACACATGCCTCAATCTAGTGTCCAATGTAAGGAGAAAAATGTGTTCGGTGTTGATAATTTGTGACGAAGTTCGTGAGATATTTGAATTTTTTATAAGTCTTTATTTATGTATTGAAATGAATGTATTTGAATTTTACATTATTTTAACATCTACTAATTTCTTAGTCTTTAGAAATCACACTACTTGGTCATTTAATTTTTTTAAATGATAAGTTTACTCAATTACGATACATATATATTACTCGATGTTAATGACACGTATGTATTGTTGGATGTATTGGATATAATATGTCAATTAGTGAAACTACACGTATACTTTTTGTAAGGACACAAATTTCCAATTGAGTCCATATATAGTTTTGGCTCAATTCCGGACAAAAACATTTATTCATAGGATTTTATTTAATTGTAATATTCAAGACCTATGAAGTGTTTGTTGAAGACGTAGCGGCAAAGAGTATAAAGCATCATCAACATGCCGTAGTTTATGTGCCTCGTTTGTACGTCATCAACTAAGGTTCCATGCTCCCAAGGTATGAATGTAATTATATTTATATAGGAGTTTGGAACAATATGTATTGGGTGTTAGGAGAAATAAAAACTGCATTTTATTTTCAGAAAGAATCAAATTGAAACTTTAAATTAAGTATATAAAAGTTTATAAAAGTTTCTGGGCCAAAATCGAATTTTACAAACTTTCTGGTCGTTCGTTAGAAGTTTCGTTCGAACGAGTTTTTTCGTCCGAACCAAGTTCGTTCGAACGAGTTTTGTCGTTCGAACCAAGTTCGTTCGAACGAGTTTGCCAACGACCTGGTCATTCGTTCGATATGTCGTTCGAACGAGTTTTTCGTTCTAACGAGGTATCTAACGAGATTCTAACGAGCCCAGGCTGGTCGCTCGTTAGAAGTCTCGTTCGAACGAGAGTCAAGTTCGTTCGAACGAGACGCCAGGGCGGGAACAGTTTTGAGCAGTTTTTTGCAGTTTTCTCCCACTTTCCCCACTTATTTTTTAACCAACTTTTACATACTTTATTATGTGCGGGAAACACATTTTCCAAAACAACTTTTCCATTTCATATCCATCTCTTAGAGAGAGTTTGAGAGCTAATCTTTTTAGGGAAAATGTTCATGTTTTGAGTGTCAATTTCTAAAGAAAAATTCATACACACTCTAGTTTACACCCAATAGTTGTTTATCCAAGTTCCATATATACATATCTTTACTTGGAGTTTTTGGCACCGGTTTTCTCTACCGAATTCAAGAGACGTTTCGGGTTTGCTTCTACACCCCATCACAAAGAAGACTTTTGGTGATATTCTACCCGTTTGGAGAAAGGCTCCATGTTCGGGTGACGGTGTCCATACAAAGTCCCATCGGTGGATTCCGAGACCGCGGTGGTGTGCCGTTGGTTATCCGCTAATTGGAGGTTGATACAAGAAGGAGCATCACGGCTTGAGAGGGTTCGAGTTTAGGAAGTAAGTCTTTTGTCTTGTATTTTGTAATACCATTTTTAGTGGATTTGAGGCTAGGGCCGTCCCGAGGTTTTTTTCCCGTTAGTGGGTTTTTCCTCGTACATCGCGGTGTAGTGTGACTGTTGATTTTATCTTGCTCTATATCACTTAGAACGCATGCTAGATTAATTCAAGATAAAATCGGTTTAATTATCACACTATATTTAATTTGGGACTTAAATTAAATATTGGGTAAAATTGTGTAATTCAAGTCACTTGCATTAATTTGGTTTGGCCTAACTTTGTTAAATGAATAATCATGACTTAGGCAAAATTCTAGGACTTGAGATTAATTAAAACTGTTGTTGTTTATTTGTTGAACCATCACCTCTATTCTCAACGCTTCCGCAAAAGGAAATTAACTTTGATTTTAATTGTGATTATTTAAAATCCGGGGCTTTTCACTTGTTTTGTGAATGAGCATGTTCCTCAAATGAATTATTGTGCGGAAGCGTGTCAATAAATGATATTGATTATAACTGTGATACAAAAAAGTGGCACATACACACGACAAATATAGTGTATAAAACAAACAAACGGGAAGACACAAAATTTACGTGGTTCACAAATTTGTCTACGTCCACAGATGAGCCATGATACTAATTGAAGAATATTACAAATGGAAGGATAATATGTTCCATCCTCATACACTAATAATCTCTCTTCTCCCAAATAAAATAACCCTTACACAGATTTTGGAAGACACACAAATATTAATCTCCTCATAAAAAAGGCTCGCAAATTCTATTGAAATCCTCGATAAAGAATACCCAAAATTGGTTCCCAAAACAACTAATTTTACACAAAAGAGGGAACCCTTAAATTTTCACTCAACACAAATATTCTCTACTTTGGAACACAAAACTCACACTTTACTGAGTTTTGGTGTAATTTTTATTTGATGAATTCCCCCCTTATATAGAGCCATGGAGGAGACAAACTCCTTAAAACATGGAGAAATTTGAGGAGGAAAGAGGTCCACTAACGTAAAATTGCCTCCCATCTCAACCGAAAGTAGTTATTTTCAACAATCTCCACCTTAACAAAATTTTACGAGTCACCTAGTCAAACTTTCGTTAACCAAAAACGTACTACTCCACCATGGCGAACATAACCATCATACCAAATTAAGTCTTCCACAAAACCCACATAAAGTGTGGGATATCACCAAAATACACGATTTCCACGACTAAAACACTAATGAAGATTTCTAACTAGATTTTACGCCTCCTCAACTCTAACCCCTGTTTTACTCTTCAACCAATGCATATCTTGTGCCGCTATAAGAATGCCTCCAGCATCTTTGTCAAACTTACAATGCTCCGTAACACCCTCAGAAATCCCTGGTTCAACATCACACTTAACAACATCCTCCAACAGCCCTTTAACCACCGGTTAGTAATTGAAAGTCATCTTCTCCCTTCGTTGGAGAGTAGGAAGTGCCATATTTTCCTTCATATCTCTATCAAGTCCAACTTCTTGCCTCCCACGTATATTAATGAAACTTTAATGGACTATCACATTTCCATTAATACTACTGCAAGATAATGTCATGTTCATACTTATGGTTTTACCTCCTTTTAAGGATCTCTGCAATTTTTATTACCACTTGAAAGAGGATTTCACTTTTGCACAATGTTCTATAGCCCCCTCACAACTCGAATGAGAGTAAAGATCGATAGTCTTCCCAAAATTCAAGCCCACCTTGCCTACTCGTCGGATGCTATGCTTAAAATGCAAATTTTCACTCACCACATGAGAATACCCCACACTAGGTCCACCAGTTACCGTATACCGTATTCCCTTGGAGAACATATAAGTTCTTTACCTTGGTATCCCTATACACCACAAGAGAACCTTTCACGACCCTCATATCACCACCTGATGTTACCACCTTGTAACCTATGGATTTTAACACACCCATTGACATAAGGTGCACCCAAAGACACAGAACATGTTGTATGCCACATAGTGTTCTCACCAACCCATCATATGTCTTGATTTTGATTGACTCAATTCCTAAAATTTCGAAGGCAGTCCCATCGACCATCGAAACATAACCAACTTTCATATCTTTATAGGAGGAGAAGGAATCATTACTGGGACATATATGAATGGAACAACCATAATCAATAAACTAATTGTCATTAAATGACTCCCCAAATTGGGTTGCCATGACAGAGAAATCGTCAACATCCTCCGAATCATTTGCATCTGCACTACTGCTGATGTGTTTTGAACATTCTATTTGAATTTGCTATTATTCTCTTTAAGTTTGGGAAAGAGGAATGATGTGACCAACCTCGTGATAGTAGTAACATTGTCGGTCCTCGTGCCCCTTTGACTTGGACCTTGAGCTTTTAGAACCTTGGTTATTCTGTCTTCCACGAACAACTAGGCATGTGGCATCACCGTCACCCTCAACCACTTCCTTTATATTTTAGTTGGAGAGAAGTTTTGATGTGACATCATCTAAAATAACACTTTTATTCTCGTACATCATCATAGTCACCAGATGATTGTACTTCTCAGAAAGAGAAGCCAATAAAACCATAACCTTGTCCTCTTCTTCAATTTTCACCTCTATGTTTAATAGTTTGAGAGAAGCCTAGTAAAGTCATTGAGGTGGTTTTATAATGAAGTACTCAAACCCAAATTAAATCCGTAGAATTTTTTTTAGATTAATCTTATTTATCAAAGACTTCTCTCAATAAATCATCTCAGGCTTTTCCCAAATCACCTTAGTGGAATTCTCTGTTATAGTGTTTAGTCTCTTTAGATAAACACAACTGAATCGCTGAACAAATCCTCCCTGTATATCTTTTTCCACTCGCCATCCTTCATTACGTCAGGTTTTTCCTCTAATGCATGGATCAAGCCTCCTTAACAGGGGTTTTCGTCACCTCCCATCAAATTTCTCCACATTTCTTGGATGCCATAACAAAAATGATCATAGTAAAAAAATGTAGATGAAAAAATTCCAAATTTAGATTTTTTCGAGTGTGAATAGTAACCATACGTATGAAATATACCGATCATATACCGTATGTATGAACAGTGCCATATGAATAAAATATATATGAAAATTTCTCCCCCCAAATTCAAAACACCTAGATTATAGGACCTAGGCTCTGATACCAATTTTTTATGCGGAAGCATGTCAACAAATAATATTGACTCTAATTGTGATACCAAAAACAAAGTGGCACATAAATACAATAAATATAGTGTAGAGAACACACATGTGAGAAGACACGAAATTTACGTGGTTTACCAATTTGGCTACGTCCATAGGTGATCTGTAAGAGAAGAGAATTACAAATGGAAGGATAATATGTTACTTTATAATACACTAATTGTGGGGACCATACTATAATTAGACCTAACTCGGGCCTATTCGACCTAGACCAACAACGCTTGAAGTACGCCCGACCTAGTCTACTAATAAGAAGGATTAATACAAATATTTATCACGTGGATAATTACAAAACAGTTGGCATTTGTATAAGCTCACATCGATTACCAAAAATATCAAATGAGATATTCATGGGATCATCATACGAGCCAATATCAACCCAAGGGAGTTCCTTGAGTAATTGAAACACTATAGTTTTGCACAACTATAAATACATCCCACCCTAAGTCCAAGGGGGTGCAATTTTCGTACTTTGAGAGAAACTAATAAAAATACAGTGACCTCTACGCGAACGTAGAAAATTTGTCAAACCACGTATATATGTGTGTTGTGTGTGAAATTTTCATGCTTTTCCTTTAATTACTTTCTTAGATTTCATTAATTATGATTATTTGCACTCACAATCAGCACCGTATGTGGGAATCGACTTCCTTTTTACAAAAGCAATCCATATAAAAGAATAGCTACGATGTTTCACCACCTAAACAGTGCACCCCAACCTGAAGATGTGCGAGCTGACTTAGCTCCACTGAGGGTCGGATCTGAGGTTCATCAAGATGGGAACCAAAGGTTTCGACCAAAGCAATAGCCTTTTGAGGAGAGCCATGGGCAACCTAGATCTACCCTGATCTCACAGCTAGGAGATATATATGAAGCATAACTTCAACAATAGGAGGAGGCAAATTACCTCCATATTGAGGAGAATTATCGCCTCGAGCGAAGATTAGAAAAAATGGAGAGAGAACTTCATTAGGATCATAAACATCATGCTCGAACTCCTAGCCCTCAGGCGAGCAAGAGTCATAGATGAGGAAGGATCACCAGATGCAATTAAGAGCATTCATATCATGAAAGTCATCTAGGCAGGCACCACCATGACAACGAGCGCCATAGGGATGACATAAGGAGTATGTTTTAGAAGGAAATGGACCAGCACCCAACTCACTGATAAGCTATATCTAAGAAGGAGCTGACAAGGAGAGATCCGATTACCAAGATGAAGTCTCCTTTTTAAAAGGATATTGAGGAGGAGGAACCCCCGAAGAAGTTTTCAACACTCAGGTTTAAAATATATAATGGAAAAATAGACCCCATAGATCATGTTCGACAGTATAAGTAGGCCATGACTTTATGGAGTCACAACGACGCTCTAATGTGTCATATTTTGACTTCCAGCTTGGGCGATGTTGCCCAAATGTGATTGAATAGGCTGCCTCATAGATTCTTTAAGAGATTCAAGGTCCTCGCTGAGGCCTTCACTGTTTTCTCCGTAACTAGCGTCTCGTACTTGAAGAGGATGGACTCGCTGCTCATAATAAGGAAAAAGCCATGGGAGACTATGCATGAATACATTAAGCATTATTGGGAAGTGTTCAACTTAGTGGAATACTACTCAGATAAGGTTGTTATGACGTCTTTCAAAATCGACTTACCCCTTCTTCCACGCTGCACCAGTCTGTCACCAAAAAGGAAGCTGACACTATTGACGATCATATGTTGAGTATTGAGAAGTACGCCAAGGTGGAGGATGTGGTCCACACCAGATAGGTAGAAAGTGGTCGCACAAAATCAAATAAAGGAGAACAATCCCAAGAAGGGAAATAAAAAGAAAAATAGTTCCAAGAATGGGGGCAAGCGGATTCATCCAAAGCTTTCCAAGCCATCAACACAGTTTTCAAGGAACTGATTTATAAGATTTTGGAGAAGATCAAAGATCAATAGTTCCTTAAGTCTAGGCATCTATGACCAACAAGTTCGAGAAAAATCCTAGCTGGTAAATGACCTTACAAATAGGTGCATTCTTAATTTTCTGTATCTAGGCCTAAGGCTTCATGTGATGCCATCACCTAAAAGGTAAGACTAAGGACCACATAGCATAAAGGGAAGAAAAAATTGAAAGTTTCCATTAATACCTTACGTTGTTACAAGGAAATAGAGAAAGTAAATGATTTATAATAGAAAATAAAAATGACTAGACTAGTTGGCCGACTAAAGTGATCCGTTTTGTGAAGTCCCAAATCCAACAGGTGGAATGTCCAAGGCAGAAGGTAACACAGTGATTCACAAAACATGAATCTTATAAGGAGGCTTATGCTGGTCAAGACAACTAGGATCATACCAGTACCACAGTTCAGAGTCCCTAGGAAAGTTTGAGACTTCTAACATTGAGCCAACCATTATTATAACCAACATTTCGAGCATCATTCAGAGATAAATCCATATTGATAATGCCCTGGTCGTAGCCATTCATCATATAATGATAAATTTTCAAACCGAGTCAATTTATATGTTTTAGCTTATTCCTTGTTTGGATAAAACCTTTGAGTTATATGTCCTGACTTAAGTGTGTTTACCTTTAAATCATATGCCGTGATTATTTGAAGACTATAGCGATTAAGTTAGAGCGTTACAACATCATGTCGTGTTTCATCTCACATTTCGTCTTCGATGTTTAAAGATCTTTTAGGTATGAATGCATATATTTTTTATCCTTGAATATTTAAAATTGGGTGTTATTTTTAAAGTGTTATATAAAATAATTAGAGCCATTTCGAAAAGATTTTAAAAGAAAAATAAATCTTGTTTTAAAGTCGTTCGAACGACTTCACTATATTCATCCGAACGAGGTGCCCATGTCATTCAAATGACATTCAACTGAACATCAAACGAGAAAGTTTTGATCCCCCCCAAAATATCATTCAAATGAACATCAAACGAACATCGAACGTGTTCAAATCCGTAGATGATTATTAAGCATGTTTGGTGGACACCGAGGCGTGTGTGGACTCACACACTATTGAAGTTTCATAGGTGGACCCCTACATCTTACTATAGTAAAGGTTGAGGGACGAAGAGTGTCAAGTCTTTTAAGGGCTTCAAGGTCGTTGTGTAAGTCTACTTTCGTGTCCTTTGTAAATTCGTACATAGTGAAATTTGCATGGATGGGTCATCTGAGATTTTTATCATTGTGGGTTTCCTTATACATCAGCATGTTGTGGTTTGATTTATTTTATCTTGTTATACCCACCTATATGCATTTTTTAGGGAAAGATAAAATTGGTTAATCGTTTTAACACAACAATCGATTAATTGGTGCTAAGTTTAGTTGCGTTAATTTATTTAATTGAACTTAACTTTGAAAATTATAAGAATAGTTATTTACTTGTTTTTATCATGTCCATATTAAAACCCTTATGTAGGACTTTCACATTTACACATGGTAACGTTGTTTGTGGAATTGGAATATAAGGCGATCAAGCTTCTTGGACATACTTCTGATGGTTGCCCCTTTATCTTACAAAGAATTCTTTGTCTTATCAAAATCCTTTCCCAGATGACCACTCTTCTTTTCAAAAGAAGAAGACAAACTTTGAATTGTCATATCCTTGTCATGCAAGGTCTTTTGTGCCTTCTCTAACTCTTCTTTGAGTTAGGCATCCTCCTATTCAAGAAAGGAAGCTCATTCCACAAAGTTCTTATCGGGGATGGACTTTTCAAAGTCTCCCAAGATCACCTCACATATCTTTATTTTCTTTCCTAAGGAGATAAGTTACCTCTCTTGTTGCAATGAGCTTAGCCTGCAAAATAAAGGTCATCTTACTATGCACAGACTTAATGCCAACTATCTTCTTATTAAATACTCTCTCTTTAGCGAGCTCGGCCAACTCCTTCTCATGTGCAACCCATAAACTCGATAAAGTTTCCTTATAACTAACTTGGGTAAAAAGAACCATGTAATGAAAGACTGCAGTCGAGTGAAAAAGGCGACGTAGATCCAAGTAAGCCTCTTTTTCTTGGGAAGATGCATCAACGCCCAGTACTTGGTCGAGATCATCGTCTTCATCATAGCCGTCAATAAGGACTCTCCCACGTCTTTCCTGAAAGTCGTGTTGAGCGGCGATGAGCACTATGAGTCTCACATCAAATTGAAAAAACAAAGGAGGGCGGGTGGCCGATAACATGAGCAAGGCAATATAAAGAAATGCACAAAATATTACGAGTTAAATAAAAAAGATAAAGTCAGTTGAACTTTTGAAATTTATTTATAGATGATCAATGGTGGAAAACCCCTATAGTCCAAGACAAATGGAAATGAGTAAAAATTATTGCTAAAAATATAAGGAGCATTCTCACCAGCCTTCTCTTTCTCAGCAGCCTGAACATAGGTAATTACTTCCAACTGGTCAGTCCCAGTAGTAGCAGCTTCTCTGCCAACCATTTCTTGATTATCCTTTTCAGTGTTCTGGTCAACTCTGACCTGCACTTGAACAACCCAAGTGGAAGAAGTTTGTCTTTCGACCAGTTACTCCTACTACTTATCATCATCTTCCTCCTCCACTATAGGGGGACAACCAGTTTCATGATCTTTGAACAACTCAGAGTCTTCAATAATGTCAGCCTTAATAAGGGCTTCATCCCAGCCAGTTTAAAGAATATGTTTTTCAGGTATGAAATTTTCTCTCCTACTTTAACGAAGGATTTATCCCATTCACGAGTACAGACATCATTCGCATCCTACATTACTCCAGCTAAGGCATTGTCAACCTTTGTTTTTGCCTCATAATTATTAGTTTTGGCATTCTCGACCTCGACCGTAGTGACCAGACTGGCAAACTCATCATCTCTCTTTTAGAGAGTAGTTTTCTCCACTTTTAAGATGTTGACCTTCTGTTCTAGTTTCTTTTTCTCGGAGATAGCTTCTTGACTAGATGATCGAGCATCTTTCAAAGCCCTGGTGGTCACATTCAAGGCCACCTCCACATCCTTAGAATACTTCTTCATTACATCATATCTCTCTAATAATTGGTCTTAGTCGACCATAAACTATGAGATGAGATAAAAAGATCAATGAATTGGAAGCTTGGAATTAAAGAAGAAGAGCACATGAAGGATGAAATTATGAGAGAGAATCTATAATTGGTGTCTTCCACCAACCATTTATGGGATTCCTTATTAGCAGGAAAGACATCCGACCAGATTAAGTCCTGAGTTAGGTCATTGTAACCACGAATAGAATGGGCAACAACCTTTCCCTTATCAGCAGTGTTCTTCCCCCCAGCAGCCAATGGGGGAGGAGGAATGTGATACGTATTCATCCAATTATAAAGGGTGCTCTTTATCATTTGAGGGAGAATCTCCAATATCCAAGAGTTTAGCATTAACCACAACTTTAGCCTCTTTCTTGCTAGTCGAGCAGGTTCGTTGTTTTTACTCGACGGGCGAGCATAAAGATACTTGAGGCCCACATTGGCAGCAATCAAGTTTATAACTTTTCTTTTGGGGGCCATGGAACCAAAATAAAGCTCTGAAGATGAAACACATGAAATGTCCAGATATTCAAAGGAATAACATATCCTCTCCTCATTTGAGCCTTCATAGGTGGAATCTTTTGGGTCGTCTAAGATAATGGGGATAGTCGAAGTTTGATCTACTTGCCTCATGATAATGGATGTGGTTGAAATATTTTAGCTGAGAAGAAGTGTCGCTGATCTAGGGTGGTAACCTGTTCCAATCCTCTGTTGGATCGCCCAAACTCTTCGAAGATCGATAAAATTAACTTCACGATTAAAGGGATATTTTTTTCTATCATCTGCAAAGAACAAAGAAAAGATATCACCAAAATGAAGGAAAATCAGAAAGTAGAAGGTCCAACTATGACCTAACCCATTCCTTGCTCTTTATAAGGCCATTTTGTCCCTTCGTATGCTTCGCCCTCAGGAAGAAGGGAGTGTGGCCTATTCTTCACAATTATACCGTGATCCTAGTAATCTTTATTAAAATCAGGCAAATACACAATTAAGGCCTGGTTGGTCATCCTTATCTTTATATAATACTTATGGGTCGTCACCCGTTTGGTAGTAGTATCAGTAATGCCAAGACTGGTTCCATATAACTTGAGAAAGTGAGTTCGTATGGATAGTCCTTATATTAGGTTACGAACACCAAAGATCCAATTCTTAATCCAAATTTTATCTTGATTAGATTAACGTGTGCATAGAAGATAAAGTCCAAAATAATTGATCCAATCACACAATCAAACCAACCACATAGAAGAAGAAACTGAGGAAAAATCCCTTTCGAACAAAACCTAGATTTCAGCACTATCAAGAATTTAACAGGCTCAATGACTTAGAGACTACATAGAGCTCAACTAAGTATAATGCACAGGTCTTTAAATCTTTAATAGATAAGCCACAGTCCATCCCCGTCCATAGGAAACAGCTCTTCCTTTATTATTTACCGATCAACCTCAGGATATTCAAATCCTTTCTTCCTCAGTCGTAGAGACTTGGCTCTATAAATCATTAGTAGATGAACACTACAAGGATTTGATGTACTATTGGGGTATAGGGTTTGAAACTCAACAAATAATTATAAGGGATGAGTGATTTTGAAAAACAGATCTTGTTTTAAATAAACAAAAAGATGAACACTTTTGGAACGTGTATGATATTTTTATTCTCACCAAAAGCCTTATGAAAAACTGATGAAAACAAGTTTTTTAGAAAGACACGAATTTTGAGGTGGCACTCTCGTTCCAACGAAAATAGGGTATCGTTCGAATAAAAATTATAGGTTCGTTCTAATGAGGATGTAATCTCGTTCGAACGATAAGCCTATCTCGTTCGATCGACTTTCCAATGCCTTCCAACGAGAGTGGTTCTTTCAAACATAGATCATCTTGTTAAATGCTCATTAGAAGTTTGTTTTAATGAAATTGGCATTTCGTTCTAATGACATTGGACTTTGTTCAAACGATCTATTGAGTTCGTTATAATGAGATCTACATCTCGTTTTAACGAGATTAAAAACAAAAAAATATTTTCAAAAATCATTTTATAAAAACTTCCTCACGTAAAAAACAAACATCCCAGAATATATTTGACTGAGAAATCTAAACAACAATTTTGTATACCTTCAAAAAAAGTTCATGATAATTCCAATGACTTGAATCTCGGACATAAAGCTCAATCACTAACTCATCTTCAAATGATCATGGAGGCAAATACATATGTAGTGTTTTATTTGTATCTCCGGTTTGAAAGGGGATCCGCCAAAATTCCTAAGCTATGAGCAATTATAAAATCTTGCTCTTACAAATCTCCCCCTTTGGCTATTTTGGTACAAAAAAAAACAAATTACGATAAAACCCTTAAGACAATATTCTAATGTCCTCCCGAACCTAAAAAATGGAACAACCTTCGAGACTTTATCTTCAAATAAAATCTTCATGTTGTGTAGTCCATAAGATCATGATCAAAGTGGAAGAGACCTATAAATATGAAACAAAATAATATCGTGACGTGTACGAGATTTAAAGAAAAATAAAATTCGCCCTCAATTTGTGCTTTCCCTTTTTGTCCATAATAGATAAAGGGTAAGAAACTAAGCATGAATATTAAGCATCAACCAAATCCAATAGAAATAACATCCCAAAGATAATCAATTAAAAGCATGCGATGGAATTCTGAAAGGCTTTCAGACAACTATTTTTGAAGGTTTTGAATTTTTTTTACTATAACAGGCATACGTATAACAAGTACATATAAGTACAAAACACATAAAACCATGGAATAACACTAAAATAGTTGAATCATGAAAATGGAATGTAGTTGTGTGAACATTTTCCATAGGCAAATCAACATAGGCATTTAAAACATAGTCGCACAAAGTCAATGAGATACTGCTAAAGAAATAACTCAATTTCAACATTTGGTACAAAAATGTTTAACAAGATGAAATTGACTCAACTTATGCAACATGACATTAATTTAAATGCTTCTCAAATCAAGATCACCAAACTATTTAATGCTTTTCAAGAGAGTTCGTTGTGCTAACCTATTGATCTTCTACTTTATAACACCCTCAAAATCTCACATATATAATAATTCGCTCTCAAATTTTGAAGATATCATAATGCTCATATATAGCGAAGCATCAATGTAATCAAAGAAGATTGGCCTTAGCACTTCTGTTTTTATGTGTCGTTAATATTTTAGGCTCTTTTTGTAAATGGTGGCTTTTAACGCAAAGAGAATTTTGCTCTTCCGTATTCTCTTTCCATTTCTTAATATATAACATTCTTTTTCAGGAAATGAAATCTGGGAAATGGTTCTTACAACCATAATGTATCCATATTTACATTTGGTTTTTTATTAAGCAAGATTGAGATGATAACACCATATTCGACACATGATAATTAAGCACCATGTTCAAAAAGTCCATGCACATGTGAAATAAAGGTGATAAAGAGTCTATCACGAAGAAAATAATCATCAATGAACAATGAAATGGTATCCACACATTATTAAGCACACTAGTGAAATGAAGCCATGTCTCAAAACACCAAGAAAAAATCATATGACTGGATGGAATGCATGGGTGATCCGAATATCTTAAATGCACATCGATATATGGTGAAAAACAAATATACAAAAAAAAACCTTTTGTCTTTTTAAAAAAATTATCAAAATATATTTTTTTGGAATTTTTTAAACTCTTTTTAAAAATCAAAAATCTTTTTTGATTTTTCACAATATATTATAAAGAAAAAGTAAAAATACGTAGAAATACAATCTAGAAATAGGGATATAAGATATGAACATTATAATCAATATATACTAGACCAAGTACCTGAACTCAGTCAATGGAGCAAATACCAAAAGGCTTCCTAAGATTATCGAATCTAAGTGCATCTAAAGGTTTCCTGAAAATATCGACTAATTGACGTTCGGTGCTCACAAAGCTCAAGGACACGAACTTAAACTCTACGAGATCACGAATGAAAAGATCACGTATCCTAATGTTCTTTGTGGGGGAACGTTGGACCGAATTATGAAATATATGAATTGCACTCGTATTATCACACGAAATAGTCATTGTATCTTGAAAAATCCCATCATCTTCCAAAATTTGCTTCATCCATGAGAGCTATGTTCAAAAACTCCAGGGGACTATATACTCGGCCTCCACTGTGGACAAATAAATGGAATTTTTCTTCTTGCTCAACCAAGATGCAAGAGCACTCCCAAAGTAAAAAAACCCACCCGAGGTATTCCTATAACCATTAACATCCCGGGCCTAATCCACATTTGAATAGGCAGAGAAATAGTTATCAGTATCAAAGGAATTCCAAATATCGTAGGAAAGAGTGCCACTCTTATATTTGATGATATGTTTTAAGTGCGAGCAGATGAGACTCTTTCGAGGAAGCTTGGTATTGTGCACAAACTCCAATGCAAAAGTCAATGTCGGGTCGTATAGCGATCAAGTAGAGAGGACTACCTATTATGGTCCTGTAAAGGTTTTGCTCTTCGTCCTTGCCTAAAACATATTTTCTAAGCTTAGTCGAGGTACTCATAGGGGTGTGTAAGTGCTTAGTGAAGTCTAAACCAAACTTCTTCACTAGGTCCCTAACGTATTTGGATTGAGATATAAGTACCCCATCCTCAAGTTGATGCACCTAGAGACCTAAGAATAACGTAATCTCACCAACCATGCTCATTTCAATCTTGCTCTTCATGTCCTCCTTAAAAATGTGAGCATTTTGGGAGCACGTGGATCTAAATACTATGTCATCCACAAATACTTGGGCAACCAAGTTAGCGCCACTCACTAGACTCATAAATAACATATTATCCATTGCCCCTCTCTTAAGGCCACGAGATAAGAGATAAGAAGTGAGCCTCTCGTACAAAGCACGAGGTGTTTTTTCAAACCATACAGGTCCTTTTTAAGTAAAATATGTGTCCCAGGTGCTTTGGGTCTTCGAATCCCTTTGGTTGTTCCACGTACACTTCCTCCTCTATAATGCCATTAAGGAAGGCACTCTTGACATCCATTTAAAATAACTTGAAACGTGGATGACATGTGACGAGTAGTAAGAAGACAAACTCAAGACTAGAAATAAGATCGAATCTCTTGTCAAAGCCTACACCCTCGATATGTGTGTATCCTTGGGTAACCAACCTAGCCTTATTACAAACCATGGCACCATTTTCATCCATCTTATTCTTGTAAATCAACTTGGTACCTATCACAATAGTCTCGCTAGGTTGGGGGAACTAACTCCCAAATATCATTCTTTAGAAACTAAAGAAACTTATCTTACATAGCTGATATCTGACCAAGCGTAAATTCTTCCGAATTTAGCCCCTTAAGTTAGTAATTTTAATATCTCGAGCAAGGTAATTGAATCATTTTTAGTCCATATCATTCTATTGTTCGTTACTAACAAAATTCCTAGTTTTTGTGTAATTGTGATAAAGATTTCAGGAATGGAATGCAATAAAAGAAGAGAAGAAAATTAGAAGAAATGTAAAAGGGCAAAAGTGTAAATTCCATTCAGAATTCAGAAGCAACGTCAAAAGTGAAGTTGAAGAGCATGAGTTCACGAGAGCATAGGAAGAAACGGCATTCAAATTGGAGTTCTAGATCAAAAGATATGGTCAGTCAAAGTTTCAAGGAAAAAGTCAATCTAGAAGAATTTCGGACCGATCCGGTTTGGATCCGGATCCATCCGAATTGACAAAGTCCAGTAGCCTCCGGATTGATAACGAACCGATGAAATTGAAAAGTCCGGACCCATCCGACTAGGCCCAGACCGATCCGGAAAAAAGAAAAGAACCGATTCGGTGTATTCGGACCGATCCGAGGTTGAGCCGGACCGATCCGGTAGTGTGAAATGCTGACAATTAATTGTTCAATTAAAGCAGAGCAACTCTTGGAAAAATGTACCAACAAGCATTATTGGCTATCAATTTCGATACTTGGTATTATAAAAGCTAGTGCCCTATATCATTTGAAAAAAGAATAGACCAACCAGGAAAGTAGAGAGAGAATTGTAGCAATTTGTTAGTTGTTGGTAGATTACAAATTATCTAAAGAATTTGAGAGTTAGTTGTTGAGAGAAAGAGTTAGTTGTTGAGAGAAATATTCAGAAGTTTAAATTCCTTTCATAAGAACATTAGTTTGTACTGCTGATTAAGGAGAAGTTATCTGGATTTCAATTTCAATTACTTTCCTGCTGCTGAATTCAAGTAATATCATTCTATTCTCTGTTACTTTATTATTTGCAGATTTATTTCCCATGTATTGTAGTTCCATAATTCTGAATATGAATTTGTTCTTCAATCCAATCATGAGTAGCTAAATTTCCCAAGGGTTGGGGTACATGAACTCAATCCAAGGCAGATTATCTATGTAGAAAACAGAGGATAAATTACAATATTGATTGAATCGTGAAAGAAAATTTATACAAAAACTGTCAATCTTTTAATCTCTCTTGCCCTAGGTACTTGAGGTGTTTAAGAAAGCTTTGCTAGTATAATTTATAATTCACCGCTTTATACCTATTTTTGATTTCATATTGTGCGGGCTAGATCCCTCATATATGTAATGCTTAGAAGTTATAAAGGCTGGATCTAATCAATTATTGTAATTTACAAATCTAGTATTCTCTATGATAATTTGCTAAGGATTGAGGGATTGTATTCTACCCTGTTTTCTCCCATTTGATTAAAAAGATTTTCCTGCAATTTTTAGTCTGTTTTCATTAAAATTTCCAGTTTGCTTTTGTTAAGAAAAGTTTTATTTCGCTAGAAATCTTCCAAAATCATTAATCATCTTTTTGTTTATTTTAAGAAATCATTTTCAGATCTAATAAGTTTCGTGATTACTAGTTAACATTTTCTTTCCCTGTGGATTCGATCCCGACTTATCGGGTTATTACTTGAGCGATAGGTTTGCACTTGAACCTAGAGTGAACGCACTTTTAAGACAAATTTTAAGTCGTGTCAAGTTTTTGGCGCCGTTGCCGGGGACTGAAAAATTGTTAAATTTTCAAGAAAGTTATTTGTATCTACAAGTGATTTCTAAAAAAAAAAAAAAAAAAAAAAAATCTTCATTTCATCTCTTATGTGCTTATGCTGAATTCATCCCCCACCCAAGTTCACGAAAATCCTATAGCCGAAGCAAGTTCTGAAAATTCTGTGTCTTTTCCTTTTTGGGTTCCACCTCCTTCGCCTAATAATTCCATTACTAGTCATACATTGAGTCAAACCCGGAGTGAGAATTCTGAACCTTTTGGTAGCGATATGTCGGAACATGGTAGTGTTGGTGTTGGTGCTGGAGAGGATGAGATACCTTATCTTCCTATGAAAGATTTGTTATTTCCGGAGCGAACTGTTACCCCTGGTTGCATTTTACTCCCGTATAATGCCGGTCAGTTCCATTTCCGGAATGGCATGATCCAAATCCTTCCTACATTTCATGGGATGGATTCTGAAAAACCATATCTCCATATTCGAGAGTTCGAAGATACATGTGAGACTTTTGGAGACCAAGCTTGTCCACAAGATGTAGTTCGGTTGAAGCTCTTCCCTTTTTCCTTAAAGGATAAAGCTAAAACTTGGTTATGGTCTCTACCCCCAAACTCTGTGTTATCTTGGAGAGATATGCAAAACAAGTTTATATCAAAATATTTCTCACAACACAAAACTAATTCAGTTAAAGCCCAAATTCAAGCTTTTAGACAAAATGAGAATGAGGCTTTTGATAAATGTTGGGAGAGATTTCAGGAGTTAGTGAGTGCGTGCCCACATCACGGTTTTGAAAAGCATCACTTAATTTCATTTTTTCATCAAGGCCTTACATTAGCATCGAAACAACTTGTCCAAACCATGTGTGAAAGACCTTTTTGGGAGTTAAATTCGAGCGATGATGAAGCTCATTTGAAATATATAGCTGAAACTACCCAAGCATGGGATACTTCTGATCCCAATAGTCAAAATAGAAATCGACAAGTGTCCAACTTGCCTGCTGCGTCCGGTATTTATCACTTGGACAAGGACACTTTGTTGGATAGAAAATTTGACCAATTAGAGAAGAATTTCAGAGATATGCTTGAAGTGATATTGAGAGATGTGTCGGGATCCGTACAAGCTGGAAAGGAGAAAATGTGTGCCATTTGTAATGCGAGTCATTCTACCAAAGGATGTCCTACCATTCCTGCATACAAAGCAATGTACACTGAACAGGTTGAGGCGATAGGGGGTTTTCGAGGAAATTTTAATGCACAACAAGGGAATGCATATAATCAGTCGTGGAGGAATCCTGGGTATAGTTATGGACAATCTCAAGGTGGGATGGTTCCTAACCCACACATGACTTTACCACCGCCTCCTCAATTTCAGCAAGTGGCTCCTCCAATGCCAAATTCTATGCAAGTACCACCTCCTGGTCCTTATGTAGCTCCACCAAGGAGAAATCTTGAAGATAATTTCAATCAATTCATCAAATCCCAAAAAGAGAGAGATGCTAAATATGAACGAATGTTCACCGAAATGCATACTAGCATCTCTAGGTTGCAAGCTGCGGCGAATACTCAAGAGAAAGGTAAACTTCCAGCCCAAGGCCAAAGACCTCTTCTTCAAGGTCAAACCACGGTTGGCTCCACATCATCGGACTTGCAAGAACAATGTCAAGCTGTCACTACTCTTCAAAGTGGCCGCGTAATTGATCTAGCACCTAAACTTCCAAAGTTGAACGATGATGAAGTTGAACCTGAAATTTCTAAGGAATCTGAAACTATCGAGTCCGAAGAACCTCCCTTAGAAAAAGAGTTGAAAGATGAGGAAGTTAGACCTGAAATTGAAGTCAAGTTGCCTATTGCTGCTCCATTTCCTCAACATTTAGAGCCACCCAAGAAAGGGGCTTCATGTACCGAGGTGTTGGATGTGTTGAAGCAAGAAAAATTGAATTTGCCATTCCTTGATGCTATTCAACAAATTCTAGCATATGCTAAGGTTATCAAAGATCTTTTGACTGTCAAGAGACGGCTTAAGGTAAAGAAAAATGTTTTCTTGGCACAAAATGTGAGCTCGATCCTTCTCAACGATCTTCCACCTAAATTCAAAGATCCAGGTGCACCTACCATTTCGTGCGTCATAGGAGAAAAAAGAGTGGAAAAAGCATTGCTTGATTTAGGTGCGAGTGTCAATATCCTTCCATATTCCATTTATAAGCAGCTTGAATTAGGTGATTTAAAACCTACCCGAATCACTCTACAGTTAGCGGATAGAACAGTGAAAGTGCCTCGCGGGATTGTAGAAGACGTGATAGTTCAAGTGGACACGTTCTACTTTCCGGTTGATTTTGTCATTTGGGACACTGAGCCTTTACCTCATACGAGAAATCGTGTTCCAATAATATTGGGCCGTCCATTCTTAGCTACTGCTAATGCTTTGATAAATACACGGAATGGCCAAATGCAACTCACTTTTGGAAACATGACTCTCGAGACCAATATTTTTAATGTCGCTAACCAAATGGGTGATGAGGATGAAATTCTTGAGGTTGATCTTATTGAAGAGGTAGTGGATGAGAATATTGAGAAAATCATAGGAGGAGATGCTTTGGAAGTGTGTTTAGTGCAAAGTGGTGAGGAAAAGAGTTCTTATACTGAGTTTGAGCGTGAGATGGAAGAGTTGAAAAATTGGTTACAAGATGAAGAGAGTTTTGAGAGTTTGAGAGATGTTGACTGGATTTCTAGGTATGAAGAATTACCTCCGAGGGAGACAACCATGAGTCCCTCTGAAAATAGATTTCCTAGTCTTGAGTTGAAGAAACTACCCTCACATGTCAAATATGCCTTTATAGGAGAGAATGATACATTTCCTGTTGTTGTGTCTTCCCATCTAGAAAAAGAACAAGAGGGTATGTTGTTAGATGTGTTAAGAAAGCATAGAAGTGCCTTTGGTTGGACTATAGCAGATTTGAAAGGTATAAGTCCATTGATTTGTACCCATAAAATCCATCTTGAGGAAGAAGTGAAGCCCTCGCGTGAGATGCAAAGGCGTTTAAACCCAACCATGAAAGATGTTGTAAGAGCGGAAATAATCAAATTGTTAGATGCTGGAATTATCTATCCCATTTCAGATAGCAAATGGGTGAGCCCAATTCAAGTCGTTCCAAAAAAATCAGGAATGACAGTGGTTGAAAATGCTAAGGGAGAATTAATACCTCAACGCACCACCACCGGGTGGCGTGTTTGCATTGACTACTGAAAGCTCAATGCCGGAACTCGAAAAGATCATTTTCCCTTACCGTTTATCGATCAAGTGATTGAACGTGTGGCGGGCCATCCTTACTATTATTTTCTAGATGGGTATTCCGGATATAACCAGATTGAAGTGGATGTACTTGATCAAGAAAAGACGACTTTTACATGTCCGTTTGGTACGTTTGCCTATAAACGTATGCCATTTGGGTTATGTAATGCGCCAGCTACTTTTCAAAGGTGCATGTTAAGTCTCTTTAGTGACATGATTGAAAAAGGTCTTGAGGTGTTCATAGACGATTTCAGCATTTTTGGACCATCTTTTGACCAATGTTTAGCTAATCTTGAAAGAGTTCTATTCCGATGTGTGGAAAAAGACTTAGTCCTCAATTGGGAGAAATGCCATTTTATGGTTACCGAGGGTGTAGTTTTAGGCCACATAGTCTCATCTAGGGGAATTGAAGTTGATCGAGCCAAAATTGAAGTAATAGCTGGGTTACCCCCGCCAAAATCACTTAAAGATGTGAGGTACTTTCTAGGCCATGCTGGATTTTATAGGAGGTTTATCAAGGACTTTAGCGCCATCGCTAGACCTTTGAGTAATCTTCTCATGAAAGACACTCCATTTGAGTGGAATAAAGCATGTCAAGAAGCTTTTGATAAACTGAAAAGCATGCTTGTTTCCGCACCTATCATGCAAGCTCCGGATTGGTCACTACCATTTGAGCTTATGTGCGATGCAAGTGATTATGCTATTGGGGCTGTTCTTGGACAGAGGAAAGACAAGAAAGCTCATGTTATTTACTATGCTAGTAGAACATTATCTGACCCTCAGCTTAACTACTCTACTACAGAGAAAGATTTACTAGCAGTCATTTTTGCTCTCGACAAATTTCGCTCGTACATTGTTGGGTCACTTATCATATGCTTCACTGATCATTCGGCACTTAAATATCTCTTGAGTAAAAAAGATGCCAAACCCCGACTAATCAGGTGGATCCTACTCCTACAAGAGTTTAATCTCTCGATTCAAGATAAGAAAGGAGTAGAAAACGTCGTTGCGGAATATTTGTCGCGCTTGTCGTCCGACGTGCCTATTGATCCCATTCCTATAGACGAGTATTTCCCGGATGAAAATTTATTTGCTACTTCTTCTCTCCCTTGGTTTGCGGATATAGTTAATTATCTTGTCACTGGAATCGTTCCATCTAGTTGGACTCCGCAAGAGAGAAGGAAGTTCATTACTTGGTCACGCATGTTCTTTTATGATGATCCATATTTATTTAAGTATTGTGCTGACCAAATCATCCGGAGATGTGTACCCGATGAAGAAATTCAAGGGGTAATTCGATTTTGTCATACAGAAGCATGTGGAGGTCATTTTTCTAAAAATAAAACTGCTGTGAAAATCCTTCAAAGTGGTCTCTATTGGCCCACAATCTTCCGGGATGTGAATGTTTTTTGTAAATCTTGCGATAGATGCCAAAGAATGGGAGCTATTACTCGCCGTGACATGATGCCATTAACCCCAATTTTAGTATTGGAATTGTTTGATTGTTGGGGTATTGACTTCATGGGCCCATTTCCACCTTCTTTTGGTTTTCTATACATCCTCATCGCCGTAGATTACGTCTCAAAATGGGTTGAGGCGATAACTACAAGGACGAATGACAGCAAGGTGGTGATAAAATTTATTCAAGAAAATATACTTTCTCGTTTTGGTATGCCTAAGGCCATAATCAGTGATAATGGATCTCATTTTTGCAATAGGCCTATGGAGAAACTAATGCGGAAGTATGGAATTGTCCATAAAGTTGGAACAACTTATCACCCTCAATCGAATGGCCAAGCCGAGCTTGCTAATCGGGAAATTAAAAATATCTTAGAAAAGATAGTCGATCCTAATAGGAAAGATTGGTCTCTCCGATTGAATGATACACTTTGGGCCTATAGAACCGCATACAAGCATCCCCTTGGGATGTCCCCATTTCGATTTGTGTACGGCAAAACTTGTCATCTTCCGGTAGAAATCGAACACAAAGCCTATTGGGCTATCAAAAGGGTGAACTTCAGTATGGATAAAGCCGGTGAAACACGTAAACTTCAGTTGAATGAGTTGGAAGAAATACGCAATGATGCGTATGAAAGTGCTAAAATATCCAAGGACCGAATGAAAAGAGCTCATGATGGAATCATTCGTAAGAAAGAATTTCATTCGGGACAAAAAGTACTTCTCTGCAACTCAAGGTTGCATTTATTTCCCGGAAAATTGTGGTCAAGATGGTCAGGTCCATTCATTGTAAAAGAGGTATTTCCCCATGGAGCTATTGAACTCATAGATGAGAAAGGGGGAACCACATTTAAAGTTAATGGGCATCGTCTCAAGCCTTATTTAGAAGAAATTGTCAAGGAAGCCGACACAATCTGGCTGTCGGACCCCATTTATGGGGGTTGACTGAACAACAAGAAGTGAGGTCATCGCACCCCGACATGTATGGGGTGATTGTAGTACATAGTAGTCTTAGAAACTAGGAGTTTTAGGTTTGAGTCAGTCCCGGGGTTGAGAATCCGAAGGGTAAGGGGTAGTTCGTCTTCGATGAGCATTAAAGATAGTTTGTAGTGTTAGGAGTGGAAAATTCATGTTTGGAAGAGAGAATAGGAGAAATTTTTTGAAGAAAAGAAGAGAGAGGAAGAATTTAGAAAATCAGCAGACCGGATCGGTCCGGCTGATATTAAAAGAACCGATCCGGTTAGGCGGATCGGTCCGGGTGAATAAAAGAACCGATCCGGTTAGGCGGATCGGTCCGGTCCCAAAACCGGATCGGTCCGGTGGTCTGCAGAATTCATTTCCCAAGATCCACCTCTTCGATCCACACCTCTTCACTTTCCCCAATCCCTTCACTTCCTTCAAAAATTCGTCCAAATTCATCCACCCTTTCATTCCCTCCAAACTCCTACTCACCCACTATAAATACACCCATCACCCTACCCATTTTCTTCACACCTTCACCTACACTTATCTTCTCTTCTCCATTACTGTTTCTATCCTCCATATCCATGGCTGCTCCTCAGAAGTACACTTCCATTGAAGTCCTTCCAGACGGACATGGGGAGTACCGTTCCCGCCGTGAATCAAATTGGTGTCGCAAATTTTTCAGCCCTACGCGCAAAATTCATATTGAACGACAAGTGTTATGGGATCAAATGCCCAATTCTGTCACCGCCCTTTTCCTGTCACGGGGCTGGTGCCGTTTCTTCAATGAACCATATGAGGCAGTTTGGGAAAACGACGGATCTCTTGTTCGTACCGCTGAATTTGAATCCCAAGCCTATGTGGACTCCATCCCTATCCCATTCTCACTTGACCTTGTGGCGCAAAAGTTAGAGTCTTTTGGTGTGATCACTCCTGCCCAATTTGATTATCCGGGTCCTGAGCCCGTTCTCTCTAAGGAGGTTTGTATCTCACGAATCCAACCCGGTGCGATTTGGAATACCGAGACCTTTCTAGTCGGCTGCTTATCCGACAAGGCACGCTTCACCTTTCATATTGTTTGTGCCAATATCTTACAAACATCCAATGATTCGGCAATGAGGCCTCGCCAAGCCACTATGATGTATCATCTGTTCGACCCTGCAACCGTGATCAATTTGGCACGGACATTTTACACCGATATCCTTTTTGTGGCTTATGATAAAAAGGGTTGTGCTCCTCTTCCTTATGGTCGACTCATTACATCCATGCTTCGGGATGCCGGGATTTCACCACCTCAAGATCTTATCAACTTGCTTAAGCCTTTAGGTCAAGAGTCCCGCACTCGAAGTGAGCGGCAAATTCAGCTAGTCCGTACAAGGCACGGTGGCGATTCGAGTGACGAAGAGGGTGACGAGGAGGATGTTGAGATGGGGGAAGGTGACGAGGAAGAGTATGATGAGACGGCTGATCCGAATTATGTTCCGGTTGGTACGGGCTTAACTGAGCGCGTTCTCTCTCTTGAAACGCGTTTTGACGCACATGTGTCCTCCTACGAGAGGGACATGAGTTTGGTCCTGCGTATGCAGGCCGACTTGTATCGTCTCCAGGCGGGACCCGAGGCCCCTCTTCCTCCTTACTATTATAATCCATATGATCCTACTACTCCCAGTACTTCACATCACCCACCCGCCCCTTAGGCTGCCCTCTCCCCTTTTAGGATTTTTCTACCTATGTTTGTTTTTTTATTTTATTTGTTTCCACAGTATTGTCACAGTTTGTAATATACAGTTTTAGTCTATTATTGGCTTGTTTTAGTTCTCGCACTCTTTCTGTTATCTTCTTTCTCTCTTATCCTTTGATTGAGGACAATGCAAATCATTAAGTTAGGGGGGATGACAAGTGCGTATTCATAAAACTTCGCCTATTATAAAAAAAAAAAAAAAACCAAAAATTTTTTTGTTCAAAATAAATAAAAATTGGAATTTAAAATTTTCAAAAATATCACTTTTATTCTATTTGAAGCCTCAAATTGTTAACAATCATAATGCACTAAGCCAAAATTGACTGAAGATGGAAATTGAAAGAAAATTGACGACTTAACGAATAAGTGTGGAGATTAGTCCAACCCGGTGAGATTTCGAGCCTATCGATCTTTATGAGTTTTTAAATCAATTCGAGTTTATGATTAACTCAAAGTTCTGTTCAGCATTTTAATAAGTCGTTGATGATCTCAATCCTTTATTTTGATCGGTTATGGGAAATGTGTGAAATGTTGTCTCGAAATTCGTGCTAAATATATCTCTAAACTTAATTAATCTCGAGATGCATATGGTAATGTGATTAGCAATTTGGACAATGAAGTAGGCCCTCGTTTGTTACCCAAAAATATTAGCCATAAAAAGTTGTGAAAAATTATCCCTTTGCAACCCACTTTGAGCCTAATATAATATTTCCCTTTCGTTTGATAACCCGAAAAACCCAAATAGCCCGAAATTGTGAAAATTGAGAAAATTCATCAAGTAAGTCCAAATTGTGCAACAAAAAGGGGTAAAGAAAAAAAAAAGAAAAAGAAAAAAATGCTCAACAAAAATAGCAAGAAAAGAAAAAGAAAAGAAAAAAATGAAAAGAGAAAAAGAAAGAGAAAAATGAGCAAATGCCCGAAAAAGCACTAATGGACATCATAAGGACATTTTCCAATTCCGAACATTCCCTACCATTTCCATTTTTTCCCCTTTACACTTTTTAACCCAAAAAGTCCTAACTGAGTCCGAATTGCGAAATTAATTACCGCGTGGAGAGCTAAGACATAAAAAGATAACATGAGAGATTAAATGGTGTGAACTAGAGGTGATGTTCCCGTTTTCAAATAACCGTACTCCGATGATGAGATCTTTCACCATATATTTCCTTCTTTTCAATTTTGTATGCATGAATTTGTGTCCATTATATTTACTCTTTATATCATGCATACAGAGAGAAAATAGCCACAATCCGAGTGATTAGTTTGTGAGTGCAACCCGTAAGAATTTGAATCAAAACGAATTTTTGGAAAGTAACGTAATGCTCCATCAGTGGAAATTTGAGGTTTAATTTTTGGCTTTGCACACACACACTATGGTTTGAGACAGTTGAATATGAGTTGATGGTGATTATTTTTTAGAAAAGTTTAAATTGTACAATTTTTAAGTATTTTGATATTTATTTGAGTCAATAAAGAATTTTGTGGGTGTATTCACTGCAAACCCTCACGAGACAAAACTCGTCCTACTAGGGTAACCTAGGGGTTTAAAGGCTTGTTGCATATGCTCAATGCAATAGCGGGCCTGAGAAAGTGGAATTTTATTTTAATAAAGGAATTTTCAAGAGTTGAGTTTTGGTTAGATTCAGATACATTGCCCGGGACGTGCAAAGTCCTAAGTTAGGGGGATTTGACCAAGCGTAAATTCTTCCGAATTTAGCCCCTTAAGTTAGTAATTTTAATATCTCGAGCAATGTAATTGAATCATTTTTAGTCCATATCATTCTATTGTTCGTTACTAACAAAATTCCTAGTTTTTGTGTAATTGTGATAAAGATTTCAGGAATGGAATGCAATAAAAGAAGAGAAGAAAATTAGAAGAAATGTAAAAGGGCAAAAGTGTAAATTCCATTCAGAATTCAGAAGCAACGTCAAAAGTGAAGTTGAAGAGCATGAGTTCACGAGAGCATAGGAAGAAACGACATTCAAATTGGAGTTTTAGATCAAAAGATATGGTCAGTCAAAGTTTCAAGGAAAAAATCAATCTAGAAGAATTTCGGACCGATCCGGTTTGGATCCGGATCCATCCGAATCGACAAAGTCCAGTAGCCTCCGGATTGATAACGAACCGATGAAATTAAAAAGTCCAGACCCATCCGACTAGGCCCAGACCGATCCAGTAAAAAGAAAAGAACCGATTCGGTGTATTCGGACCGATCCGAGGTTGAGCCGGACCGATCCGGTAGTGTGAAATGCTGACAATTAATTGTTCAATTAAAGCAGAGCAACTCTTGGAAAAACGTACCAACAAGCATTATTGGCTATCAATTTTGATACTTGGTATTATAAAAGCTAGTGCCCTATATCATTTTAAAAAAGAATACACCAACCAGGAAAGTAGAGAGAGAATTGTAGCAATTTGTTAGTTGTTGGTAGATTACAAATTATCTAAAGAATTTGAGAGTTAGTTGTTGAGAGAAAGAGTTAGTTGTTGAGAGAAATATTCAGAAGTTTAAATTCCTTTCATAAGAACCTTAGTTTGTACTGCTGATTAAGGAGAAGTTATATGGATTTTAATTTCTATTACTTTCCTGGTGCTGAATTCAAGTAATATCATTCTATTCTCTGTTACTTTATTATTTGCAGATTTATTTCCCATGTATTGTAGTTCCATAATTCTGAATATGAATTCGTTCTTCAATCCAATCATGAGTAGCTAAATTTCCCAAGGGTTAGGGTACATGAACTCAATCCAAGGCAGATTATCTATGTAGAAAACAGAGGATAAATTACAATATTGATTGAATCGTGAAAGAAAATTTATACAAAAACTGTCAATCTTTTAATCTCTCTTGCCCTAGGTACTTGAGATGTTTAAGAAAGCTTTGCTAGTATAATTTATAATTCACCGCTTTATACCTATTTTTGATTTCATATTGTGCGGGCTAGATCCCCCATATATGTAATGCTTAGAAGTTATAAAGGCTGGATCTAATCAATTATTGTAATTTAAAAATCTAGTATTCTCTATGATAATTTGCTAAGGATTGAGGGATTGTATTCTACCCTATTTTCTCCCATTTGATTAAAAAGTTTTTCCTGCAATTTTTAGTCTGTTTTCATTAAAATTTCCAGTTTGCTTTGTTAAGAAAAGTTTTATTTCGCTAGAAATCTTCCAAAATCATTAATCATCTTTTTGTTTATTTTAAGAAATCATTTTCAGATCTAATAAGTTTCCTGATTACTAGTTAACATTTTCTTTCCCTGTGGATTCGATTCCGACTTACCGGGTTATTACTTGAGCGATAGGTTTGCACTTGAACCTAGAGTGAACGCACTTTTAAGACAAATTTTAAGTCGTGTCAATATCCAATGCTCGTCTTTGAGTGCTTATTTCACAAAATTTTTTGATCCACTAAGGAGGTGTAGCAAAGGTATTTAACCACATTCTCAAGTTGAGTGAGAGTCTTCACACCTAGTGTGGGATCACCAAGTATAGCGGAAGGGTCATGACTCTTTCGAACCCAAGAGGGCCAGCCCTTTAAATCAAGCATGGGGTCCACCAGTCTATTACGAGGAATGATGGGATCATCACCGAGGTGTGTATCATCCTTGCACTTAGGATCATGGTCAGTAGACGTTGGCGACTTATCGTCTATAATTGTGACATTTATTGACTCCGTAACCTTAGATCTTGCCTTTATGCCCTATTTGACGATGAATAACCTAAAAATATCCCCTCATCACTTTGAGAGTCAAACTTTTCTAATTTCTCTTTATCTCTTAAGATGTATCAAGTACTCTCATAAATAAGAAAATACGATATGTTGGGTTTCTTCCCTGTCCACAACTCAAATGGAGTGTGTAGCGTGTGTGGACCAAGATATACCATATTCACTATATGTCATGTGGTATTAACTGCCTCTGCCTAAAAATGTCTAGGCACGTTTCTCCCAAGATCGTATGGTTCTTCCTCTCAACTATCCCATTTTGTTGAGGAGTACGAATGACCAAAACTCATATTTAATGACCGCTCAATCATAATATCTATATACTCTATCTTCTTTAAATTCATTGTCATTATCACTATGCATTCGATTAATAGTGACACTATGTTGGTTTTATAGGACACGACACTTGGTTATGAGGAACTAAACCGTATAAGACTTTTATCTAAGAAACCCCACGATAGAGTATTTCAAAAATTCATCGACCATCATGAGAATGTATCTCTTACCACCTATGCTTTCCATATGAGTAGGACCCATAAGATCGATATATATTAACTCTAACACATGAGAAGTGGTAATGGTATTCCACTTTCGATAAGGACTTCGAATTTGTTTTTCGTGTTGGCAAGGACTTCAAATCAAGGAAATTAGTTTCCAAAGTGATGGTAAGCCACGCACTAGGTCTTTCTTCACTAATTTTTCAATGTATCTAAAGTTCATGTGACATAGTCGTTAATGCCAAATATCCATAGAGGAGACTGTGGCATTATCGAACACAAATGAGGATTTAGGCATGATCCCATAATAATTATCGTTAATCCTCACTTATTGTAGTAATAGTTTATTGGATTGATCATATATGTTACACTTGGATCGGTCGAACTTTACCAAAAAATGAAATTTTGGATTATGCTAATCAAATTTTCTTTCAGCCCTTCGACTTACAACACATTGTATACTTTAGGAAATTCGGGTATCTCAACATAACCATGTACTAAAATACTAGACCTACTCCCATATGAAAATGTGACATTCCCTTCCTTGCGATCCATAAGGTCAGTAAAATATGACTTATCACCAATCATATGCCTAGAGCACCCACTATTAAAACCTTGAGAGCAATGTGAACAACAAGGGATTTTTCGTCTTGCTTAGGTACCCAAGAGGAGGTAACTTTTTGTTTGCCATTATTGTTGCTAGCTCTAGTCATAGCGTTATAAGCATTCTAAAAAATCATATACATCCTTTAAAATTATTCCATCAAGCTTTGTGAAGTCGCGACTAGGAACTCAACTTGCTCTTTAAGACTAGCAAAGTCGCTATATTGGTGCGAGAAAGTATGTGTAGGTTTAGTTCTTCCTAACTTGTAGCAAAATTCCCTAAGGTGACCTCTCTTTTTGTAATAGGTGCAAACATAGACCTATTTGGGTCTATCTTGGTTCGCTCGTTTAGGTTAAACTCTATTTGGTTATTTAGGTCAAAGACTATAGGATCCCCAAAGACTTAGGAACCGATTTCGGTGCGGCATGGGAAATGGATGCACCGTCATAACCTATTCCTTACCTCTCCTTAAAACCTAAAGTGGGACCGAGGAACACCTTTCCAACCTTCTTCGATGTATCCTCTATAGTAACATTGACCTCTGAAAATCCCTCACTAAGTTATTTTAACTTATGTTAAAAAGGTTAAATGAGTCCCGAACTACTTTTTGAAGAGACTCTTGCAAAAATCTTGATTAATACACAAGATGTGTTCAAAATGGTTTGTTAGAACAAAATATTCAAAATTCTTGAAAATAGGTTTTTAGGTTAAAATCTAAGTCTACGTAGCATATTTTAGCTATGGAAAATAAAGCAGCACACACAAGAGTCAAATATTTTTTAACGTGATAAAACCCCACCCAATTGGGGAAACATCCGCGGAGGTCTCTAAAAATCTCATTCTTTTTGTGTTGGCTCAATTTTGAGACAAGCATTTTTTATTGGTGCTTCTGCTTTGCTCCTGCATTTTTTTTATTAAAATCTACTTTTTATATCTTAAATCATATTTTCATATATTGATTTATTATATAAATTATTTTTTGATAAAAATAATTTTTGTGTAGTGTCAAATTATTTTGGGTATCATACAATTTTGTTGTTATTTCGCTTGTGTGAGTTTATATTTTTTTCTGAATTTAAATTTTATTTTATATTGCAAGTCTTTTATCTCATTTCACTTGATATATATATAATATTTTTTTTATGTTCAGAATGTATTATTTTTGTGTTACACAATTTTTTGTATCCTCTTTTTCATTTGTACCACTATCTTTTGTACTCCTCTTATACCCTTACATACTCTTGGGATTTTACCTCTTTACCCATATTGTTTGAGTATTTACGGTTGTACCTAGGGTTTACTTTGTGTTCATATATATTGAAGGCTTTGTTGTTTTAAAACGTTGAGACTTCATTTTTTACACAGCCGTCATTATATTTTCTCACTATACTTCCATTTTCATTTTTTTTCTCCAATCCCTTTCTTCTCTCTCCTTGTTGTGAAGCCCCACACAATTAAATATAGGGTGATTAGTCCTCTACCAATTTAAAACAGGATATTCAGTTGGTACATTCTCAGCATCACTGTCGAAAAACTTTTTAACATATTAAGCACCTAATAAAAAATTAAGCTAGGTATCAAAACATTTCCCATTTTTAATAAAACCAAGTAAATCCATTTCTTTCCATCTTAAAATATAAACCATTCACCACACATAGGAATGTAAATAAATACTGAACATGAACCAAGTATTGAAATAAATAAGACTGAGTAAAACTCTCAGTTCAAAACTCCGAATCATCAACTAAACTGAATACAATAACTCTGATGAAAGAACTAGAAGTGGGCGACATATGCCCTAAACAAGAAGTCTAGATGAAACTGAATAAGAAGGATAGATACGTCTACTATAAGGACCTACAGCTTCCACAATAGCTGCAGCACGTCAAGCAATCCAAATCTCTAAATCTGATACTCCTGTGGCTGAGCACCTGATATAATACATATATATAGCAAAAGAGAGAAGAGATACAAGAAACGGGTCAGAGCCCGATGTGTAAAAATATTTTAGCAAGTATTTAAAACTCGTTCTTAAAACAAGTCTTATACGCATGTTAGTTATCGAACTCTCACATGAGTTTCTCACCTCTCGTCTATTGTGCACACCTAACGTACATCTAATCTCCCCTAGTTATACCTCCCAGTCTAACTAGTCAGAAACCATACTAATACTAACTATGCTCACTAGTAGTATTCTCATATCGCCCATACAATACGCTATTCAGATAGTTTATTTCACATACTGAATTACATTATTCACCGTTTAAATGGTTAATCTTTTAGTCACTAAGATCATTTTACTTCTCATTTTCATTTTATCTACTAGTCTCACAAAGTATAAAATTACTCAATTACACTCATACATATATATAGTCTCATCATCCCTATATATATACCCTAATCCTGCACACTTAGGTTGAGACCGCTTGGTGCAATGTAATGTTTATTATTATTACCAATTCTAATAATTTCACACATTAGCAATATTCACAAGTCCATATATATTTATATAGTCACATCATCCCTATACGTATATATATATATATATATATATATATATATATATATACATATATATATATATACATATATATATACTAATCCTGCACCCCCGGCTAAGACGCATTAGTGCACATATACAGAAAATCATGCATCCCCGGGTTAGCACCCATTAATGCACCTATCAATAATAATTCAGCACCCCCGGGTTACCACCCATTAGTGCGCCTAACAATAGAATATGGCATCCCCGGGTTAGCACCCATTAATGCACTTATCAGTAATAATCCAGCACCCCCGAGTTATCACCCATTAGTGTGCCTAACAATAATCATCCTTGTACCCTCGGGTTATCACCCATTAGTACACTTAACAATAGAGTTCTGTACCCCCGAGTTATCACTCATTAGTGCTCTTAACTATAATATCACATAATAGGCATACACACATCCTATTATAATTTATAGGTATTTCTCCAACCTACATATATACTCTTCATACATATTTTAATCTCATCTCTACGTATTGTATAAATATTTAGATTACTATCTCTCTCATAATCTCCAAGGTATACTCTCTCTCTATACTGAAATAATTAAAGTATTTATTATCACATACTTTCCCAAAATTCCATCTTATTTAAATTTACTATCTGTCAGTTTCTCTCACTCCAATAAACCGACAAACTCAAAACTAAACTTTGAGAAAATTCCCAAAAATTCCCTCTATCGCTCGAACTAGAAGGGTTGTCATTTGAACGACTTCCACGTGTCGCTCGAGCGACTTCACGCGAGATTCCATCTCGCTCGAACGACTTCGCGCGAGATCCCCATCTCGTTTGAACCACTTCGCGCGAGATCGCGCGAGATTGCACTGTTCGTCTTCTTCACCAAACTTCAATGTTTTTCACCATTTTTGAACCTAAAAACCTCTAGGATTCAATTCTCAACAACTCATCATCAATACCCATCAACCCTAACAGGTTATAGATCATTTCTATCATCCTAGGATCCTTAATTCGTCATTAATCATCATAATTTCATAAAACCCCCAAATTAATTCACATGAAACCTAGTTTTCTAAATTTCAATTCAAGAACCTAATCAACCCAAATTCTGTAACACCCCGCCTAATTAAATACCGGGTGGCCAGTCCCATACCAAATTAAAATAGAATATACAGTTGGCTCATTCTTAGCATCACTGTCGAAAACATTTACAACTCACCCAAAACTCAATTAAGCTGGTGTTAAAAACTTTCCAAATTTTAATTTAACAAAATCCATTTCCAGTTTAAGAATAACACAACACATTTTATTCTACAACACAGATAACACAATAAATAACTCAAAAGAATTTAAGTGCAACTGGAATAAACATTCCCAAATAATATAAATCCTTTATAATAATCCCAACAATGTTAAATGTATTAAAAGACATAAATACAATAGTTTAACTTCGACAGAAAATGATAACTGAAATCCTTTGGCCGACATGCCCTATGTAAGAATATTGTGAATAAAAAAGATGACAAGCGTCTAAGCAAAACCTCCATAGCTCGTCAAAATCAACTATGGTTGGCGTCCCTGTTGCTGGACACCTGATATAGAGATACAATAGAAAAGAAAATATCCAAGGAAACGGGTCAGAGCTCGAATGTGTAGATTATTTTTAAAACAGCAAGTATTTAACAAGTGCAATAAAGCATTTATTATTTACATGTTAGATCCAACTCTCACTTGCAATTCTCACCTCTCAACTAGAGTGCACACTTAACGTTTCCTATTAACCTCCTAGTTAATGGTTCCTCTTTTCTAGTCTCCATATTAAAATTCCATTCCCATATCATAATCCCCGTATGTCCCATACCATACGTCACATTATTATTTATTTATTTACATTTCTCCTTTATATGATTAGTTTCTCATTAACATGAGTTAAGCTTTCCAATTCTATAAGCATAAACATTCATTCACTTAGTTCCATTATCTTTCTCTATTCACCGTTATCTACAATTATCACCGTAGATAGATTTAACCATAATAAATATCCATTCATTCATTTAATCCATTATATATATATATATATATATATATATATATATATATATACATATATAATACGGTACCCCGAGTCACAGCTGTAGTGCATTGCATTACTCTGCTATCATGTCCCATCATCGCAGGTCGCCGAATAGGGGACTACAGGTTCGGTAAGATTTTCACGAACCACAAACAACAACAAACAAATTGGAGGCGAACATAGTTCTCGTATCCATGGGTCACGCACATACCTACGTACCCACAGTTAGCGGACTTATCAACTCCCCGATAAGTCTTTCATAGACCTATGTTCTCGAGCGACAAATCAAAGATCCCATGGATTCATCAGGATATGACTGCCCTCACGCGTAAACCTCGCACCGATAGCAAGTAAGCTAGGTATGTCATACACATAAATCATCAATCAATCAAATAGGTATTATCATACCTATAATATAATATCAATAAGGTAATTATCACTACCCTAAGATATTTCCCATACGTAGCATTAAAATACCATATCTTTACTTCATAATTTAATTATCCTCGCATCCTATAACATCTCTCCACTACCGACGTCGTTAAGGTTCATGCGCAGAGCGTCTCGCAAAGAGAAATCCAAACAAGGAACCCCTCCAATACACTACTAATTAACTTTGTCGATCGAGGAAGTCCGAAAACTTTAACTATGCAATCGGGATAACCTCATAACCTCTTTCAATCAAATGTGTTCTAAGCTCCCATCTCACAAGATTCAAATAGGATTTTCCTCATCTTATATTCAGTAAGAAGTCACTAATATCCTACTGGTCCATAACATTATTTCTCCCGAACTACTACGAGTTTAGTTCTCCTTTTTAATTACGGTTAAAACCGATAGTTTCAAATCTCTTATAAACACATTTTCTTTCACTTAGGATTAAACCCTCTCATAAACTTAAGGATACCTAGGTGTCATATTCAATCACCCCTACTGGTCCTATCTTAAATCCTCATACATCCCCATTTGGAAATTTAACAAATGAATCTAGCAACCGAAATTCCACTCAATATAATTTTCATCATTTAAATCACTCGAATCCAAATCAAATTAATTCAAATCTTATCAAGGGTTTACTGATATTTTCTAGGTCCCATAATATCCAAATAATAATCACCAAAGATCCACAAAAGGTTTGGGATAAGAATCATCATTTAAAAAGAAACAATTTTACATAATCTGGGGAGGTCGATCGATCGAAGGTAAGGGTCGATCGATCGATCACTCAGGTCACAGCCTAGTTTTTCTGCATTTCAGCAACTACGGGTTTCACCATTTTTACTCATTCTAACCTTCATATTAACCTCCAAAATGAGTTATTATGATTACTACATGATATTCCAACATATATGAACGATTTCCTATACACTAAACATCCTAGAATCATCAAGGGATTGGATTAAAAAGCATATTTATCTCCTTATCTCCAGAAATTATCAACATATCATCTTCAAGAACACATAAATGGTTTTCATAATTTCTTCAATAGATTCATGACTATTTCGTGGATTAATTTCATCCTAAAACATGAGTTAAATTCCTATATCATTTCAGTTTTCCAGAAATCCATTTAATACTCCATTATTTCTTCCAAACAATAATAATCTTCTCTTTTCATATTATTCTAACATGGACAATATACAAACTTAAATTGCCATTATCAAACACTTTCATTTCTTGTAGGTCTGATCCTTTGGTGTAGTATATCTCAGTTGATTGTCCCTTCTCCGGTCAAACTCCGGTGGTGGTTGGTGGTGGTGAACCTTGGTTCTTGTTCTTCTCCTTCCCAAGTTGGCTTTTCCCTTCCCAAGCACTCTCACTCTCTCTCTAGGAAGATGGCTGCTCTTATTTGTGAAGAGGAGATGAATAACTCCCATACACTTAATCTACCAATACTTATAATAGTGCCAAATCCGAAATAAAATTTCATCCCCCTAAACAAATGACCAAAATGCCCTTTCGGGTTGTCTATTCATTCCCAAATGACCCGAGACTCCAAATTAACATCCAAATAGACTTTTCTGACTATTTCAAACCTTCCGGACGCAACGACGCAGTCGAAATGACTATTAGATCGATAGAAAATAAATTTCCTTTTTAATTTAATAAACTAGTCCCGACACGTCCCATACCGCGTCTGACTAAAAATATAAATTACCGAATTTATATCATACAGTTATATCAATGACATCACATTCATATATTACCTTAATATCTTTAAGTAATATTCAGAATTTTCCATTTTAATATCCACCGTTCGGATAAAACCCGAATGAATTAATTAATAATAAAACCAATTAATCCATTTATTTAAAATATAACCCATTTTAAAAGTCATTTAAAATTACGGGGTATTACATACTTCCCCCCTTATAACAGAATTTCGTCCCGAAATTCAGGGATATAAGTCATACCGGTAAGGTCAACTCCGAGTATAAATCTCACATCGCAAGAAATCCAAGATGTACCGCCCATACAGTACATTAACAAAGTCCCTATCGATGTTATACGATCGTTTTAACTGAATCAAATTTAGACTTTATCTAAACTTCTCTATACCATCCTCGTAACAAACTTGGAAAAAAATGATCCTCTCGTAGTGAACAAATAAATCCTGAAGTCTCAATTACTTACCTTTTTCACAATTGAGAAAAATACTACAATCCAATCATCCAAGGCGCCCATACACCCTCTCGTACCGCTTTCAATATTAAAAGTTTCGCAAAGGTTATAAACTTGTTTCCCAAAGACCTAACTTATTTCGACTCCCAACGGTTATTAGTTTCACGCGTGGGGTGTCTCGCAAGCGAAATCCAAACAAGGAACCACCCCGATACACTACTTCCTAAAGTAGTCGGTCATCGAAACTCCTAAGGTACTTGGTCAATAATATATAAAAATTTTGGTTTAAAATAATATCAGGTTTATCAAAAAACAAAAATTTGGTTTTTATCGATTTCAAATAGGGTCTACGCATCTACTCTTTTATAGAAGACAAGATGTAGACATAAGCTCTCATATACCACAAGTCAATGCACGACGATAGTCAAATCACACTCGGACATGCTCTAGGTAAGTAATCCCATGATACAAATCAAACCCACGTGATAACATATAATATAAAGGTGTCCCACACCCCTCAGTGAGTCTACATAATTAACAGTGCTATAGGCAAAGTTTAGCAACCCTTTTTGCCCACATAACATTAATCGTAACACAATCAATATACGCTTCATAATTCCTTAGATAGAAAACATACCCACATTCGCGGGTGGTGGTTGTTGATTTACTGCCTGATGGACGTTGTATACACGCCCGTACTGACCCTGCTACGCGGGTGCTGCTGGAATGGGAGGTAGTGCTAGCACCGGAGATGGAGCTGGAAGAGCAGCTGGTGGAAACACTGGTACCTGTGGCTCCTGTCGAGCATGTTGTTGCTGAGGGAATTTATCTTTTTCAGGACAATCTTGACGTTTATGGCCATACTTGCCACACACGAAACATTTTCCCGCAAACTTTCCACCACCTTGCCCCTGTTGACCCCGAACCTGCTGGCCATTACCACCCTTCCCTTGGCCCTGATGAACCTGTTTCTGGCCCTGATGGCCCTGTTGTCCTTGCCCAACACCTCTATCCTCAAATCGAGAATCTCCAGATCGCAAACGCTTAGCATAGTCCCCTGTCTGGGAACCCTACTCACTCTGACGCTGATGACTCTGCCCTGGCTGAGTCCCACTAGAACTGCCCCCAATAGTCTTGCCTTGCAGGCCTGACCCAAACCCCCGCTTGACACCCTGATTATGAAAGCAGTTATCTTGGCAGTGGAGCATTGCCGCATTAAGAACATCTGCATACGTACGTAGTGAAAGATTCCCCAATAAATATTGGCGAATTTTATAGTTCAACCCATCAGTGAACATTAGGACTCTCCTCTCCTCAGTAGGTACTTCAGTTGGTACCAAATTAGTTAATCTCGTAAACTCTTCCTCATATTCCGCCACAGTTTTCTCACCCTGTTTCAAATCAAGTAGCTTCCGCCTCATCTCTGTCTGGATGGCAGAAGGAAAATACTTCCCATCAAACTGTATCCAAAAGTCTTGGATAGTCATTGTGTCCCTCTCCTCCATAGTGGTCGTAGCTTCCCACCATTGCAAAGCTGCCCCTACTAGCTTGAGTGTGGCTAGTATCTGACGTTGAACCTCAGTCCACTCGATCATTCTCAAGTGCCGTTGGATATCTTTCTTCCATTGGCTAGCAGTCACAACATCTGTTCCTCCCTGAAACTCAGGTGGGTGCGCTTTCTGAAAGGCATCCCTCGCTCGTTCCCATGCAGTAGGAAACACTTGCCCTTGAGCGGGTGGCACAACCGGTGCTGGTGCGGGAGCCTGCTGAACAGCAGCTACAGCAACATTGACTGCCTGAGCGACAATTGCAGTAACTTCGGCTGCAGTAATTGTACCCTGAGCTGGGGCGGGCTGAGGTGCACGTCGAGGAGGCATCTGAAACGAGAGAACACTATCAGTATTTGATATCTCAAAATAGCTGAAGATTGTAAGCGTAAATAGAAAAGCAATAATCCTACTCATAGGGCTCTACATCAAAGAACGCTAAGCTGAAGACACAATAAGTCGTACAGATCCTAAAGGACACTAGAACCTGATGCTCTGATACCACCTGTAACACCCCGCCTAATTAAGTACCGGGTGGCCAGTCCCATACCAAATTAAAATAGAATATACAGTTGGCTCATTCTTAGCATCACTGTCGAAAACATTTACAACTCACCCAAAACTCAATTAAGCTGGTGTTAAAAACTTTCCAAATTTTAATTTAACAAAATCCATTTCCAGTTTAAGAATAACACAACACATTTTATTCTACAACACAGATAACACAATAAATAACTCAAAAGAATTTAAGAGCAACTGGAATAAACATTCCCAAATAATATAAATCCTTTACAATAATCCCAACAATGTTAAATGTATTAAAAGACACAAATACAATAGTTTAACTCCGACAGAAAATGATAACTGAAATCCTTTGGCCGACATGCCCTATGTAAGAATATTGTGAATCAAAAAGATGACAAGCGTCTAAGCAAAACCTCCATAGCTCGTCAAAATCAACTATGGTTGGCGTCCCTGTTGCTGGACACCTGATATAGAGATACAATAGAAAAGAAAATATGCAAGGAAACGGGTCAGAGCCCGAATGTGTAGATTATTTTTAAAACAGCAAGTATTTAACAAGTGCAATAAAGCATTTATTATTTACATGTTAGATCCAACTCTCACTTGCAATTATCACCTCTCAACTAGAGTGCACACTTAACGTTTCCTATTAACCTCCTAGTTAATGGTTCCTCTTTTCTAGTCTCCATATTAAAATTCCATTCCCATATCATAATCCCCGTATGTCCCATACCATACGTCACATTATTATTTATTTATTTACATTTCTCCTTTATATGATTAGTTTCTCATTAACATGAGTTAAGCTTTCCAATTCTATAAGCATAAACATTCATTCACTTAGTTCCATTATCTTTCTCTATTCACCGTTATCTACAATTATCACCGTAGATAGATTTAACCATAATAAATATCCATTCATTCATTTAATCCATTATATATATATATATATATATATATATATATATATATATATATATATACATATATAATACGGTACCCCGAGTCACAGCTGTGGTGCATTACATTACTCTGCTATCATGTCCCATCATCGCAGGTCGCCGAATAGGGGACTACAGGTTCGGTAAGATTTTCACGAACCACAAACAACAACAAACAAATTGGAGGCGAACATAGTTCTCGTATCCATGGGTCACGTACATACCTACGTACCCACAGTCAGCGGACTTATCAACTCCCCGATAAGTCTTTCATAGACCTATGTTCTCGAGCGACAAATCAAAGATCCCATGGATTCATCAGGATATGACTGCCCTCACGCGTAAACCTCCCACCGATAGCAAGTAAGCTACGTATGTCATACACATAAATCATCAATCAATCAAATAGGTATTATCATACCTATAATATAATATCAATAAGGTAATTATCACTACCCTAAGATATTTCCCATACGTAGCATTAAAATACCATATCTTTACTTCATAATTTAATTATCCTCGTATCCTATAACATCTATCCACTACCGACGTCGTTAAGGTTCATGCGCGGAGCGTCTCGCAAAGAGAAATCCAAACAAGGAACCCCTCCAATACACTACTAATTAACTTTGTCGATCGAGGAGGTCCGAAAACTTTAACTATGCAATCGGGATAACCTCATAACCTCTTTCAATCAAATGTGTTCTAAGCTCCCATCTCACAAGATTCAAATAGGATTTTCCTCATCTTATATTCAGTAAGAAGTCACTAATATCCTACTGGTCCATAACATTATTTCTCCCGAACTACTACGAGTTTAGTTCTCCTTTTTAATTACGGTTAAAACCGATAGTTTCAAATCTCTTATAAACACATATTCTTTCACTTAGGATTAAACCCTCTCATAAACTTAAGGATACCTAGGTGTCATATTCAATCACCCCTACTGGTCCTATCTTAAATCCTCATACATCCCCATTTGGAAATTTAACAAATGAATCTAGCAACCGAAATTCCACTCAATATAATTTTCATCATTTAAATCACTCGAATCCAAATCAAATTAATTCAAATCTTATCAAGGGTTTACTGATATTTTCTAGGTCCCATAATATCCAAATAATAATCACCAAAGATCCACAAAAGGTTTGGGATAAGAATCATCATTTAAAAAGAAACAATTTTACATAATCTGGGGAGGTCGATCGATCGAAGGTAAGGGTCGATCGATCGATCACTCAGGTCACAGCCTGGTTTTTCTGCATTTCAGCAACTACGGGTTTCACCATTTTTACTCATTCTAACCTTCATATTAACCTCCAAAATGAGTTATTATGATTACTACATGATATGCCAACATATATGAACGATTTCCAGTACACTAAACATCCTAGAATCATCAAGGGATTGGATTAAAAAGCATATTTATCTCCTTATTTCCAGAAATTATCAACATATCATATTCAAGAACACATAAATGGTTTTCATAATTTCTTCAACAGATTCATGACTATTTCGTGGATTAATATCATCCTAAAACATGAGTTAAATTCCTATATCATTTCAGTTTTCCAGAAATCCATTTAATACTCCATTATTTCTTCCAAACAATAATAATCTTCTCTTTTCATATTATTCTAACATGGACAATATACAAACTTAAATTGCCATTATCAAACACTTGCCTTTCTTGTAGGTCTGATCCTTTGGTCTAGTATATATCAGTTGATTGTCCCTTCTTCGGTCAAACTCTGGTGGTGGTTGGTGGTGGTGAACCTTGGTTCTTGTTCTTCTCCTTCCCAAGTTGGCTTTTCCCTTCCCAAGCACTCTCACACTCTCTCTAGGAAGATGGCTGCTCTTATTTGTGAAGAGGAGATGAATAACTCCCATACACTTAATCTACCAATACTTATAATAGTGCCAAATCCGAAATCACTATTCACCCCCTAGACAAATGACCAAAATGCCCTTTCGGGTTGTCTATTCATTCCCAAATGACCCGAGACTCCAAATTAACATCCAAATAGACTTTTCTGACTATTTCGAACCTTCCGGACGCAACGACGCAGTCGAAATGACTATTAGATCGATAGAAAATAAATTTCCTTTTTAATTTAATAAACTAGTCCCGACACGTCCCATACCGCGTCTGACTAAAAATATAAATTACCGAATTTATATCATACAGTCATATCAATGACATCACATTAATATATTACCTAAATATCTTTAAGTAATATTCAGAATCTTCCATTTTAATATCCACCGTCCGGATAAAACCCGAATGAATTAATTAATAATAAAATCTAATTAATCCATTTATTTAAAATATAACCCATTTTAAAAGTCATTTAAAATTACGGGGTATTACAGATTCGTTCATAAATATATAATACAATTCCATGATTAATCCTCTACATACATGAAGAAATTCCAACCACTAATTAAACCAATCCTTAATCATAATTTAAATCTCCAATTTTCACCCAATTAACATATAAATCATGATTAAATCCACCTATACTAACATGAGCATGATTATTGCTAAAAGAAAGCAAGTAATAAACACTTGCCTCAAATATGACGGTCTGATCCATTGGTGATGTTGGTATATACGCGTTCCTCTCTTCGCGATCTATGCATTGGTGGTCACGGTTATGCAAGGTGATGCCAATCGAGCCTTCTCTCTTGGAAATTGGTTCTCCCTCACACCCTCCATGGCCGTTCTTGATTTGTGTAACCTATTAACCCTAATGGACTTTCCTAGGCTGATATAATTACTCTTAATTTTCGTCCATTAATTTAGCCCAAAAATATAATTTACCATAATGCCCTCTCGGGTGCCGGTTAGGCCTAAAATCGCCCCGGGACCCAAACTAAACACCCGGGTATAATATTTTGACTATCTCGACCCTCTCGAACTCAATGGTGCACTCAAAATGACCATACAAGTTAATAAAAATAAATTCTCTTTTTATTCCATTCAATTAGTCCCGACACGACTCACACGCGTGTCAGACTTAAATTACCAAACTGTCGTATTTCTCACTTCCGACAATTTATCAATTATCATAAATCCATGTTACATATCACACAGTAATATTTAATAGTTCACAATAATAAGTATTAACCCTTGGCACGCTAGTTCATAATTATTTTAATCCGGATTAATAACAAATTAATTTCCCACATTTTAATATAATTAATCCAACAACAATAAATAAATCGCATATTTATTCCCACAATAATAATTAATTACATAATTATTTAAATCGTCAAAAATACGGGGTATTATATACTTCCCCCCTTACAATGGAATTTCGTCCCAAAATTCGGAAAAATTATACCAAGTACAGACAATGCTGTAAAAATATTGTGCATCGCATCCCAGCGCTCACAAGTAAGCTACTCCATACCACCTATATAGTACGCTATCGAATACCCTTAATAATGAACACTTCACAAATGTTTGATTTAAACTCCAGGTTACCCTGTCATATAGGCTCTTGCTCAAGCCTTTCTGCTTAAGTTTCACTACCTCAATAATGTTTTAGTTATTCACTATCTAGCCTTCTACTATTTGCACCTTAGTAGATTTATCCTCTTTTTATATACATACGACTTCGTCTCGTGTCGTTCATACAAGTAAATTGGTTGTTCAATATATATTTCACACACAATATATACGATAATATCGATTCTTCTCTGAAATTTGTAATCATAACTGGTCTCCCAGCTTTAACTATCAAGTAGGACGACAACCAAATTTACCATACCATATTCCAACTGGCACTCTGCCCGAACGTGAACTTATAGGAATTATTTGGACACAAACTCCACTAGTGGAAGGTGCTACTCTCGTCCTCCCCTAAGATCTCAGGGTTCACATAAAATTTTCTCTCCCGCATCCGGTTAGACCGCTTGTCCTTACCCATCCCTCTGTGGGTATTAGGCTGTACTCAATCGCATCTTAGTACCTATAATCTCACCATCTCAGCTACATGAGAATATCCTTGGGGTAGCCTTCCATTCTCTAGTGGAAGAAGCCCCTACTGTTTTCGAATCGTTCACCATTTTTCAATCCGTTAGGTGACCCACTGCAAGACCATCCTTGCAATGTTAACCTACATCGTAGGCCATCACCACTGTTGTTTGTATTATGATACATTTTATCTTTCTTGAATAAGTTTCAATTCAGCTTGAAACGTAAGTTTCTGACAAATCTCACGGAGTAATCTTCGGATTACCCGATTACATGTTATCGAATTCTCAAGATAATCATAATCCACCATTTGATTCAATCCCCTAGGGCGCCCATACACCCTATGCCTCACGGATCATTATACTAAAGACATAAAATATTCTTACCTCAATTCTTGCACACTCGGTATGCTGATGTGGTAGGGTTTCACTCAACCACCCCATTAGTCATGACTTAAACCATCCTTCAATGGCATCATTCATCTATTCCGAAAAATACTAAGTCCAGGCTACTCTATTGGCCTTAAGTTATAAAAGAATTATCAACTCTCAAATATACTCTCCTATAGGTACAATAACCAACATACAAAACTTATGTACTATCAACCAAACTTCCCTCCAACTCCCAGTGTTCGCTAGTTTCATGCATGGGATGTCTCGCAAAGCGAAATCCAAACAAGGAACCCCCCGATACACTACTACCTAACCTAGTCGATTGTTGAGGTCCGTAAGGCCTTCAGTACCTACTATGTACTTTCCCACAATCTACGTATTGTGCTATAAAATTTTACTCGTCCACTCTCATGTCTCTAAAAACGTAACATGAAGCATGGCGCCCTCACTATCCCAAGTACTTGGCGCTATAAATATATAACGAGCTATATTTCGCCGCTCGATAAGAACACAAAATATTCTAAGTCTTAACAGACAAATAAATTCCTATGCCTGGGAATCACATATAATTAGACACTATACTCGCTGAGGTTTATAATACCATGAAAGTTTCATATATATTCTCATATCTGGGCCCAACCCTATTTCAGGTGGCGCCGCACAAAACTAAGATCACTCCTTCCGGAGTATCCGTCACGATAGTCATATCACTACATTTTTACTATCGTTTAACCATACGGTAATTAATCACTACACATTACCATAATAAACTTTACTAAAGCTGACTCAATGCAGTAGTAAATTATAACAACAAAACATATTCTTAGGGCCCACCCGGTTCACTCACGGAAAATCATCAAAATGCCCTGCTAACAACGAGAAATACGTTTGTAACAAGACTGTTAAAACTAACGTTCCCACTAAACTCAAACCGCACGCGAAGTTTTGGGTTTCCAGTTTACATAAAAGTTGTGGCACACCCATGTCACTAGAATCTATCCTTTACTCACAAGGAAGAAGCAAAACCTCACCAGTCTCGCCAAATCACAGGGGCTCAGCACGTGGCTGCCATCACGACCCATGAGCATCTGCAATCGTCATACATCCTAGGATTTCATCCTATAGTTTTCCTCTCTCATCACGGACAATTTATTCCATCATGTGGATTTCGCGCCCATTATTAAAACGTTGGCCCAAGCTCTCCAGGCCTCAATTATAGCTTTATTGAACTCCCGTTTACATCCCGAGCCCCGTAGACCCTGACATACTATATGCTACTATTAACGAGGACTCTACTGGTCTAGTCCGAACCCATTATTCTCGGGTTATAAATTTACTGGGCCTAATTCCCTTGACCCCAAATTCTTTCGCTGGAACCTCCAGTCGTTATGCCTAACTAGCACGGTTTACCATTTCTAATCTCTTCGGTCTCACTTCTCAATTGTGGACACATCCAACACTTATAGTTCTGTTTCCTTTACATAAGGAAAACTTCACAAACTATTTCCTCATCACTGGTCCCACTGACCATTTTGAGAATGTCCTTCTCTTGGACCGACCGTCTTAACTCGCAATTATTCTTCCACTGTCCCTTTGGCTACGCTAGCTATCCGGAACTATGGTTGGCCTCTACAGCCTGATTGACCTCATCGTCCTCTTAAAGTTAATCACTTAACATCATCTAACTGAGTTCCCTATTGGGTATACTCTCAGGTGGGGTTTCACTAACACCGTTAAATTTAGTTTCTGCTATTCAGCAGGTTCGTTAATCCTCTTTACTCCCTTCTCTTGGAAGGACTGCAATTACTAGAACTGTATAACTTGGATGACATCAACGTTAGTCATCCTAGATGGATTTATCATCCATACTGGTATTCTACTCATGGGTCCTTTATCAACCATAAACCCTTTGGATAATTTATACCCCTCTGCCAGGTACGAAGTTCATTATGCAATTCAACCTCTCTCTCATGATCGGTTTCTACCTTACCCATCGTTTTAAACATCAAAATTTCACTCGCATTTTGTTACCACACCGAATGGAAGACCTCATGGTCAACTCGTACCCAAATTTCTCTCTAAATTTCAAACACACTTCTTCATATATGGTGATTGCCTCTAATCACTACATGATGCTCCTAAGAGCTATAACTTTTGACTCCAAATTAAATTCCGAGTGTCGTCACACCCCACTCTACACAATTTCCTTTGGATTTTCTACCTCCGCTGGTCTGTTACACTTTCTCATTTTCTTTTCCGCATCTTCGCCGATGGGTTTTCAAAGGTTTCCCTCTGATTTCCCCTTTATTGACTATGCTAGGTGGCCCTAAATTCACTCCACTGTTATCTATGACTATGTCCTGGGAACCCACAGTTCCCGAGTGACGATTTTACTATCTCTTACTTAAGTAATTCTCATGGTGATTTTTTTCCGATCACTCTTCCCCGATTACTCTATGTCTTCTGTTGAGCCTCTCCTCCCGCAGTTCTTCTTAAGGCCCTCGCTGGTCGTGCTAAAATGTTCGGTGTTCGAATCACACTGAATTTCATATAATGAGTCACATCCATTATAATTCGTAGCAGGAGAACGTAAGTCGCATACGTAAGGGAACACAACAATCCTATCATAAGTATTTACATCAAAGAACGATACGCTGAAACGTAATAAGCCAGACAGATCCTAAGGACACTAGAACCTGATGCTCCGATACCACCTGTGACACCCCACCCAATTAAATATAGGGTGATCAGTCCTCTACCAATTTAAAACAGGATATTCAGTTGGTTCATTCTCATCATCACTGTCGAAAAACTTTTTAACATATTAATCACCTAATATAAAACTAAGCTAGGTATCAAAACATTTCCCATATTTAATAAAACCAAGTAAATCCATTTCTTTCCAACTTAAAATATAAACCATTCACCACACATAGGAATGTAAATAAATACTGAACATGAATCAAGTATTGAAATAAATAAGATTGAGTAAAACTCTCAGTTCAAAACTCCAAATCATCAACTAAACTGAATACAATAACTCTGATGAAAGAACTAGAAGTGGGTGACATATTCCCTAAACAAGAAGTCTAGATGAAACTGAATAAGAAGGATAGATACGTCTACTACAAGGACCTACAGCTTCCACAACAGCTGCATCACGTCAAGCAATCCAAATATCTAAATCTGATACTCCTGTGGCTGAGCACCTGATATAATACATATATATAGAAAAAGAGAGAAGAGATACAAGAAATGGGTCAGAGCCCAATGTGTAAAAATATATTAACAAGTATTTAAAACTGGTTCTTAAAACAAGTCTTATACTCATGTTAGCTATCGAACTCTCACATGAGTTTCTCACCTCTCGTCTATTGTGCACGCCTAACGTACATCTAATCTCCCCTAGTTATACCTCCCAGTCTAACTAGTCAGAAACCATACTAATACTAACTATTCTCACTAGTAGTATTCCCGTATCACCCATACAATACGCTATTCAGATAGTTTATCTCACATACTGAATTACATTATTCACCGTTTAAATGGTTAATCTTTTATTCACTAAGATATTTTACTTCTAATTTTCATTTTATCTACTAGTCTCACAAAGTATAAAATTACTCAATTACACTCATACATATATATAGTCTCATCATCCCTATATATATACACTAATCCTGCACACTAAGGTTGAGACCGCTTGTTGCAATGTAATGATTATTATTATTACCAATTCTACTAATTTCACACAGTAGCAATATTCATAAGTCCATTTATATTTATATAGTCACATCATCCCGATATATATATATATATATATACTAATCCTGCACCCCCGGCTAAAACCCATTAGTGCAAATATATAGAAAATCATGCATCCCCGGGTTAGCACCCATTAATGCACCTATCAATAATAATTCAGCACCCCCGGGTTACCAACCATTAGTGCACCTAACAATAGAATATGGCATCCCCGGGTTAGCACCCATTAATGCACTTATCAATAATAATCCAGCACCACCGGGTTATCACCCATTAGTGCGCCTAACAATAATCATCCTTGTACCCTCGGGTTATCACCCATTAGTACACTTAACAATAGAGTTTCTGCACCCCCGAGTTATCACTCATTAGTGCTCTTAACTATAATATCACCTAATAGGCATACACATATCCTATTATAATTTATAGGTATTTCTCCAACCTACATATATACTCTTCATACGTATTTTAATCTCATCTCTACGTATTGTATAAATATTTAAATTACTATCTCTCTCATAATCTCCAAGGTATACTCTCTCTCTATACCGAAATAATTAAAGTATTTATTCTCACATACTTTCCCGAAATTCCATCTTACTTAAATTTACCATCTGGCAGTTTCTCTCACTCCAATAAACCGGCAAACTCAAAACTAAACTTTGAGAAAATTCCCAAAAATTCCCTCTGTCGCTCGAACCGGAAGGGTTGTCATTTGAACGACTTCCACGTGTCGCTCGTGAGACTTCACACGAGATTCCATCTCGCTCGAATGACTTCGTACGAGATCCCCATCTCGTTTGAACCACTTCGCGCGAGATCGCGCGAGATTGCACTGTTCGTCTTCTTCACCAAACTTCAATATTTTTCACCATTTTTGAACCTAAAAACCTCTAAGATTCATTCCCAACAACTCATCATCAATACCCATCAACCCCTAACAGGTTATAGATCATTTCTATTATCCTAGGATCCTTAATTCGTCATTAATCATCATAATTTCATAAAACCCCCAAATTAATTCACATGAACCCTAGTTTTCCAAATTGCAATTGAAGAACCTAATCAACCCAGATTCGCTCATAAATATATAACCAATTCCGTGATTAATCCTCTACATACTTGAAGGAATTCCCACCACTGATTAAACCAATCCTTAATCATAATTTAAATCTCCAATTTTCACCCAATTAACATATAAATCATGATTAAATCCACCTATACTAACATGAGCATGATTATTGCTAAAAGAAAGCAAGTAATAAAAACTTGCCTCGAATATGATGGTCTGATCCGTTGGTGATGTTGGTATATACGCGTTCCTCTCTTCGTGATCTACGCGTTGGTGGTCACGGTTATGCAAGCTGATGCCAATCGAGCCTTCTCTCTTGGAAATTGGTTCTCCCTCACACCCTCTGTGGCCGCTGTTGATTTGTGTAACCTATTAACCCTAATGGACTTTCCTAGGCTGATATAATTACTCTTAATTTTCGTCCATTAATTTAGCCCAAAAATACAATTTACCATAATGCCCTCTCGGGGTGCCGGTTAGGCCTAAAATCCCCCCGGGATCCAAACTAAACACCCGGGTATACTATTTTGACTATCTCGACCCTCCCGGACTCAATGGCGCACTCGAAATGACCATATGAGTTAATAAAAATAAATTCTCTTTTTATTCCATTCAATTAGTCCCGACACTACTCACACGCGTGTCAGACTTAAATTACCAAACTGTCGTATTTCTCACTTCCAAAAATTTATCAATTATCATAAATCGATATTACATATGACACAGTAATATTTAATAGTTCACAACAATAAGTATTAACCCTTGGCATGCTAGTTAATAATTATTTAAATCCAGATTAATAACAAATTAATTTCCCACATTTTAATTTAATTAATCCAACAACAATAAATAAATCGCATATTTATTCACACAATAATAATTAATCACATAATTATTTAAATCGTCAAAAATACGGGGTTTGACACTTGTCCCATTTGTTTGAGCTTTTGAGAGTGTATCTAGCCTTGTGTACACAGAGGGTTTTGCCGGATTTCGTGCTGTTCCGGTGTGGGTTTTTCGGCATGTTTGGAGTGGTGGTGCCGGTGACCCTTTTCGGTGTGACTCACTTTTTTTTTGTGTGGAGTTTTTTATCGGTGCCCTTTTTTTTTTATCTTGGATGTTTCGTTTTGAAATCATTTTGAAGTTGTACTATTTTTCTCCGGTGATCATTTTCCAGTGGTCTTTATTTTTGGAGATCGGTTTTGGCAATTTTTGGGCCGGTTTGGTGTTGGAGCTGTGTTGCATTTTTCTTTGTTGGACGATCTACTCGGATCTTCACTGGGAGTTTATGAGTCAGGTTCGTGGAGGTGTTTTTCGGTTCATTTTTCCAGTTCAGTGATTTTTTCGGCGGTGATTTACATTTTCGATGACTTTTCTGATCGACAATCGTTTTTTCGGAGGACTCATTTTCTGGGTAGGTTTTAATATACACATAGATCTATCTATCTATATATAGCTAAATCAGCATGTGTGTGTGTGTGTGTGTGTGTGTGTGTGTGTGTGTGTATATATATATATATATATATATATATATATATATATATATATATATATATATATATATATATATCCCCTGTTATGGTTATATATATTTATACATAATCACGAATCTGCCATACATTTCTATATATCTAATTTGTTAAAGTTTTTTTCGAATTTTTTTTGGTACGCTCGTTGCTATTTCAAACCGAGTTGTTGAGATTCTTTTGTGTTTTAATCTTAACCCATATGTGTTGCTTAGTTTAAGACTGAAAGTGTTAAATAATTTTTTTTTCGATGCATACATTTGTTTGGTTGTGTTGTCTTGAACATCAGTTTTCCCTCTTTGGGTTTGTTTATTAAATCATAGCACATATTGGTAGATCTGATTTGGTTGGATTAAATCAATTTTAACAATTGTTGTTGTTTAGAAATCAACTTTTTTGTAGAACAATTTTTTTTTTTGAAAAATATTAATCTGTTGGTTTTGACACTTTTAAGTGTTTTTATTTTAGTTTCAAATAATTGTGTACTATTTTATTAACTGCTTGTGTTGAGGTATTTTCATTTGGACTAAAAGTTGTCTTTAAACTAGAAAATTTGGACTAAATAGCTTTGGAGATATTTCCTTTGGATTAAAATATTTGGATAAATTTTATTTGGATAAATTTTACTTTGGACTAAAATTTGTTTGGACTAATTTAGTAGGCCTTTTAGATCTTGAATCTATTTGTTGGGTGTCTGTTGTTGCGATTTATTCTACACCAAATTTAGTGTGTGCGCTCTTGTCTAGTTGAACTTAACACTTTGTTATCTAAACTCAGTTTTTTTTTGTGCCACACATTCTTATTATAAAATCTTTTATTAGAATATGATTTGATTTATTTTGGCATTAAAGATAATCTGATTTTGCCTTCAACTAGTTATACCCTCTAAGTTGAACTTTTGTATGTTCACTTTATTTAGTTGGGTTAAATTAGTGTGTGGATTTTAAATCACATATTTATTCATTTAAATTTTATTTTAGTTAAACCCACCATATTTTTATTGAGACGATTGCTACACTCTTTATCTCGTACTCAATTTGACTTGGATTGAACCAATTGAATCGTACACCTTTAATTGCCTAAGTTGAATACTTTTTATTGGATTCTTTTATACTTATGTGGTGTTTGGGTGTGTATGAGTTTTGGATCCAAACCTAGTTATAGTTCTGGCTTAAACTAAAATTTGGAATATTAATCTTTGCGATTATTTTTTGTGTTACACATTTTTGCTACTAGGACTTATCTTGTGTTTACTTTAATTCAATCCTAATTTTTATGAGTTAAGTGCTACACATATTTATCTTTTTCTCATTTTGCTTTCACTTAATATTTTAACATAACACCGCTTTAAATTGATTCATATTCTATTTGGTGTTAAGTTAATTTTTCTTTTACTTGCGCGACACAATCGTTGGAATTTTATTTTCTATTTTATTTGTGGTCATTTGCGCCAACTAAATTGTTTTAGGATTTATCTTTACGTGAATATTAAATATTAAGGAAGACCTAGTTTATGTCTTGTGACTTAATATTTAATCATTCTTTTAGTACTGATTAATTCAATATCATCTTAGTATATTTCTTATGTGTTTGTGCACATCTACACAGGGTCTCAGGTGTTGAGTGTGTAGTGTGCGTGTGTCTCAAGTTTTCACTATTTCGATTATTTAGTAAGATTCAGTTTGTAGGGTTATTTCGTTTGTGCCTGAGTGTACTGGTTTTGTATTGGCCTAACTATTTCATTTACACTGGTGTTGCTGAATTTTCTTTCTAACCTTTGGTATTAGTGTTCTTGGGTGTGTTGTAGTCACCATTACCTATGTATTATTGGGTTGACTGATTTTCAGTCAAATTGAGTTGTTTTAGACTAGGCTGATTGTACGAGTGTGTATTTGCTTAGTTTAATTCATTATGGACTTGGGGACTATAATCTGTAACTTGTAAAATGTAATAGTGTACTTGGGTGTGTGAGTTGTCGTGGGACTAGGAACACGAGGTTCACCACCACGGTGGGTTCCTCGAGAACAAATTTTGTGTCACCTTCTACTTTTTCACATCTCTTTCGTAAAGGGAATTATTTTTATATCTAGCATCACCACCTTTTACTTACTAGTCTGCTTGAATGTTTTTAATTTATAATAGATCTTATGAAAGAGTTTAAAAGAATTTTTAAATAACCTAATATGCATTAGCGAGTACCCTTTGGTCCTTTCGAGTAACCCTTTAAGTCGTTTCAAGCAGTATCAGAGCTTCAGGATTCACTTTATAAAAATTTTTATTCCGCAAAGATCCTGAACTCCTTTTAAAATCTATTTTTTATATTTTTAAAAATTTATTTTTTAAATATGGAAAACTTATATGGTGATGTTGATTTTTCTTCTAGAAAATACCTTTATGGATATTTTAAAGAGGTAAACACTACACCAAAATGGGTTAATTGTCACCCTTCAAGCGCTTAGCCTTGTCATGGTCAATGACCGTGACAACAAACATGCATTTTTTGTAACGGTCTTTGACCATGATAAGGTCGTGACAAAGGATTGTCACGGTCAATGACCGTGACAAGTCCATGACAATTCTATTTTTCACGGACTTATCACGGTCATTGACCATGACAATACTTATAATGTTGTCATGGTCAATAATCGTGACACGACCGTGACAAATGTCGCAGCAAAAAAACCCGTTCCTCTTCTTTTTTTCCCCGTCGTTTCCTTCCCTCCTTTTTTCTCTCTCTTTCTCTCTACGCTCTCTCTCTCTCTCTCTCTCTCTCTCTCTCTCTTCCATTTATATATATATATATATATATGTGTGTGTGTATATATATATATATATATATGTGTGTGTGTGTGTGTGTGTGTGTGTGTGTTGTGGGTGGGGCAGGGTGGGGGGCTATGCGTGTGTGTGTGTGTATGTGTGTGTGTGCATGTGTGGTGTGTGGGGGGTGGGGGTGGGTAGGGGGAAGAGGTAGGGCAGGGTGGGGGTAGGGGGTGGGGTAGGGTGGTGGGGGGAGGGGATAGGGATGGGTGGGTAGGTGGTGGGGTAGGGGTGGGGGGTTGCGTGTGAGAGTGTGTATGTGCGCGTGTGTGTATATGTGTGTGTAATGTGCATGTTTGTGCGTAATGTCACTTGTAAACGAATTGATTGACTGTCCCTCATTATAAATTAGTAAATTAATATATGATTAATTATGAAAGTAGTATTGCCCATCATTGTAAATTGGTAAATTAATAATATACTTTAATTATTATTTTAATTGATGAAAATAATTAATCGAGTAGATGAATTAGAAAGAGTACGGGATACACATTTGTTGTTGACATTGCTGTTGGATTATAGTGGATCGATGTTGGGTTAGTTAATTTTAAAAGTGGCATTACCACTGGATTATTGTCCATATGGGGGTGGGGTTTTTCAACTTTTTTCGAAAATTACTTTGTATATCAAACAATATATATATATACTATGATAATTAAATGAAACATACTTGAAATTACATATAGTGCGCATAAATACTAGCCTTCTAATTCTTATGCGTACGCATTCAATAGCCCCTAGACCCGTTCGAGATTCATTATCCTTGTAATGAGATCTCTCGAATTGTCCCGTTTGGACAATTTGGGACTGCATACTTTCTGTATAATATTCTTAGTGGCTTAAAGTTGTTACTTTTGGAGGAAGTTCTACAGTCGTATCCTAATGTTCTCTGGGTGCATACTAGATTGACAAGTGTGACTGTTATTTCAATTGATCAATTGAAATAACCTAAGGGGTCGTTTGGGTTTTCACCCTTTAAGGGCTATTTTTAAGTCTAAGTGTGATTTTTGCAAATTATAGTCATACTCTCAAACCGAGAGACCCAGGACTACGCGGTTAGTTCCTACAAGTTACATTGGTCCCGTGCGAGGTGTTTGTGACTCCTAAGGGGTCGTTTGGGGGCACACTTGCCAATCTACGTCGTGTACTTGGAGAACTATGGGGATATGCTGCCGAATTTTTTTCAAATTGTAACAATCTGCATGAGTTGTTAAGTATATTACAGAAAAATGCGGTCTTGAATGGGATAGGACCACTCACCCTTTAGAGGAGATGGAGCAAATAGAAATTTCTATTATAAATTGAATTTGAATATAAATAAGACATAATTAAATGAAACATACTATAAATCTAAGTTTTGTTTATACTAATCCATGAATATACGCTTCGTACCTTTAATAGGTGATTAGTTGTGGTAGCTGTGATGGGATATCCGAAATACAAAGAGTGGATGGGTGAGACAAATAGAATGGGGGATGTGTTTCGCAGAGGTGCTAATGAATTTGTGAAATATGCAAAGAGATGTCATAATGATGAAGAGTTTCCGTGTCCGTGTGCTAGGTGTAATAATGGTAAGGTGTTTGAGTGGAAAAAGGTTGAACTACATTTGCTAAGATCGGGTATGCAAGATAGTTATCAATTTTGGAGTTTTCACGGTGAATTGAAAGTTCCTTTTGTACCCGACCAACCTTCACAACAAGTAGGATAGATGTAGAAGGGGATAACGTAGATCATAATATATTAGAGGATTTAGTTGATGATGCGTATGGAGTTTATAAAGCAGAGGAGAATGAGGTTACTGATGATGTAGAAGGTTCAAGTGCTCATGAAGATATCACGATAAAACTTGACGATGACTACCAAAGTTTAAAATTTAAGGCGACCCAACCGTTATAATTTGGCTGTGAGAAAGATCAAACAACTTTACATGCCATGGTTGGTTTGCACAGTTTGAAGACGCAATATGGTTTGTTTGGTAATAGCGTGACAAGAATTCTGAAATGGGTGAAGGGCTTATTACCCAAGGAGAATACACTTCTAAATAGCGATCCTGTTATGAAGAACAGTTTGAAAGGTTTGGGAATGAAGTATAAATCGATTCATGCTTGTGTGTATGACTGCATACTATACCGAAAGGAGTATGGAAATCTTGATCATTTTTCGGTATGCGATGAACCTAGATATGTCCAATCTACTAGTAAGGAAGGCACAAGATCAAAAGTGCCTCAAAAAGTATTGAAATATTTTTCCGTTGGGCCTAAATTAAAGCGATTTTTCACAGTACCATAGATAGCAGATGTAATGACTTGGCATGCTAGGGCAGAAGTAGGGGGTAATATCATGTGTCATCACAATGTTCTTTGACATAAGTGTTCACTTGGCGGTGATCGAAGAGATTTGTGTGTTGGAGAAGTACTTTCCCCTAACATTCTTTGACATAAGTGTTCACTTGTTGGTACACCTATACGATGAGGCACTTCTTTGTGGTCCAGTTAGATATCGATGGATGTATCCGTTTGAAAAATTAATGAATGTTTTTAAAGATTACATCAAGAATGCACGATACATTGCAGGATCAATTGCAGATGAATACATAACCGTGGAGTCATCAATATATACTAAGGAATATATGTCTGACTCGACTAGCGTTGATGACACTGATGAGTTCGTCGTTGATGATGGTCATGTGATTGGAAAATGAGTGAAATTAACGAGTTTGCAACATGAACAAGTAGCTCGTTATCTATTTGACACCCATGGAGATTTCGAAGAATGGAAAAAGTAAGTTTCGATTATTATAATGTTTAACATTATTTTAGATTATTTAATACACGATTAATTTTGTAATATGCAGAAAATATGAAGCTTGTGAGAATAATAAAATATAATACCCCGTATTTTTATGGCTTTTAATTATGAGATTAATTATAAGTAAGTGCTTTTAATTGTGAATTAATTAAATTAATTGTGGATATTTAATTGGAAATTAATTCGGATTTAAATACTAGCGAGACGTGAGTTAGTATTTGATTATGATGATAATATTGAGTATTACTGAGTATATATGGTAATATATGATTATGAAAATTATTAAAATTGTCGCGAGTCATAAATACGACAATCTGGGAAATTAAGTTAAGACGCGTGTGTTAGTCGCGTCAGGAATTAATTTAATTAGATTAAAAAGTAAATTATAATTTTATCAACCTTATGGTCATTTTGAGTGTGCCAATGTGTCCGGAGGGGTTGAGATAGTAAGAAAACACTAGCGGGGGGTTTAGCTTGGGTCCGGGGCATTTTTAGGTCAAACCGATAACCGGGGAGGCTATTTTGGTCATTTTAAATTCTAAGAAAAAAAGAGCCACGAATTTTAGGGTTTATTTATTTATTATTGGGAAGGCCATTAGGGCCATTATCAGCCAAAAACAAATAGTGGGCTACGTGAGTTAGAGGAGAAGTTGCAGGAGGTTTCCAAACCTTAGACACCACCACCACCACCACTTTCGACAGAATTGTGACTGGAAAGAAGGGAAGAATCAGCCCTCGGACACCACCAACAAATCTGAACAACAATCTTAAGGCAAGTGATTTGATTCCATTATTTTTAGAGAATATTTCTTCCATGATTAGTGTAGAAATTGTTATTAACCTTGAAAGATGATGAAAACTCATGAAATTTGGTGGAGAACTCTAAATCTTGGATAGGAATTGCATATAGATTAGTTCTGGACGAAATTTAGTAACCAAAACTTGACCCTTGATGGATTAAAAATGAATTAAAGAAGAGAAATGTCATGGTTCTTGAAGAAAATAGAAAACTAGGGTTTTTATGAAGATTTGATCCATATCAGGTTAATTGCTGATGACTTAATGGTTTCAGAACGTTAAAAATATTGTATTTAGGTTGTACAATGATCCCATATCCTTAGTTTAGAATTTCATACCTTGTAATGGAGTTTTGGGATAAATATGGGACTGAAAAACGAAGCAGTTCCTAGCCTCATATGGCGCGATCGATCGATCGACATTCATAGGTCGATCGATCGAAGATTATCGATCTATCGACATTCATAGGTCGATCAATTGACCTTCCCGAAAATTGTGATATTTTTCCCTTATTGAATTTCAGTAATTTCTACCTTAGAAAATTATTGGTGGGGACCTTGTGAACACTTTTAGATTTAAGGAAGACCAGTAGGCATGTATATGAGACCCGGATTATTATCAGAATGAAATTTGGGAGTTATGTTAGACCTAATAAGGTTCGACGAGTGAGGTACTATTAAAGACTGCGGTTAAATGAGTTAAATCTATATAGTTGATAATATAAGGTTAGTGGCAGAAATATGGACCTTAAGAGTATTGGATTAAAGTGTGGGAATAATAGGAGACTTAGTAACCTTTATGAGTTAGGTTTTAAGTACTTGAAACTACGACGTGAGATGTGTCGGTGGACTATATTATATAACTATTCGGAAGTATAAAAATATACTAACTGGATTAATGGTATAGGGATTGAGAACATACCTTTAATAATATTATAAAGTATCTAAGTTGTGTGAATGCTTAGTAAATGGATTTATATGTTTATGACATACCAACCATACTTGCTATCACGGGAGGTCGGCTTTCGGAACAGGGCCATATAATCTTTGTGTGCCTACGGGGGATATTTAGATTAGTACCATAAGGACATAGGGCTGTGAATGACTTATTTGTGAGTTGATAAGTCAGCTGACCATGGGAGCGTAGGTTTGTGCGTGACCATGGGTATAGGATCTATGTTCACCTCCAATAGGTGCGATTTTGCTTATTAAAACGGTTCTTGAGAGATTTGGAATACGTAGTCCTTATGTACGTGATGTACCGGGATTCGATAGCAGAGTATGTGTGCACCGCAGCTTAGCCTAGGGCTGCCCCAATTATATAATTATGTTAAACTTTATATATTGGTGATGATAACAGACTCCTTGTTAATGTGTGTGAATATTTGCGACACTTTGAGTAAAGTTAGAAATGAGAATTTCTATATGATTTAACATAAATCAATCTGAGAGATGAAAAGGTAGATTCACATAAGTTAGATTGGAATGTTTTGAACAAACCCCTATATTATGATGTGATGACGGGTTGCAGTATAGACTAGTTAGTTAACGGCATAACTAGGATGGGTTATGGATATACGTTAAGCGTGCACATTAGTTGAGAGGTGAGAAACTCATGTGAGAGCATGGAACTAACATGTACTTAATATTCATTGTTTAATGCAATTAATCACTTGCTATATTTTAAACCGTTTTCACATCGGGCTTTGACCCGTTTGCTTTCAAATCTATTTTCTTGAAAAACCTTTTAGGTGCCCAACCACAGGGATGCCAAGCTTAGGAGTTCCATTTTAGTGACGTGTTGTAGCGGTTGTGGAAGTTACAGGATCTTGATGATAGATGCCTCCACATTCTATATTGATTCCATTTCAGGCTTATTCAGTTGTTAGGGCATGTCACCCCATTTCTTTTAGAGACAGTTTTATCATACTCAGTTTCATTGCAGTTTTGGAGTTAATTCATTTATTATTTAGACGTTGTATTTGGTTTTATTAAGTATTTGGGATTATTCAGAGGAGTATTACTCCAGACTCATTTATTATTCCATTATTATTTTAATGTGACTATGATGTGGTGGTGGTATCATTTAGCTAATAATTTTAATTGGTTGCATGCTAATTTCATTTAATAAAATTTGACAACTCACTTTTTAAATATTAGGTGGCTAGTAATTGTTTAAATAAATGTTTTCGACAGTGATACTATGAACTGAACCAACTTGAAATTTTGTATTAATTTGAATAAAGGAGTAGCTACCTGATATTTAATTAGTCGGGGTGTCACAGGTGATATCAGAGAATCAGGTTCTAGTGTCCTAGTATCTGTGCGGATTATTATGCTTCCAGCGTAACTTTCTTTGATATAAAGACCTATGTTTAGGATTGTTGATTTCTTTGGTCAGATTTTGTTCTCCTGCTATGATGTATATGATAGTGAATCTTATTTGCATTTGAGTGTGTTCCTACGCCGAACAATGCAGTACGACAGGCGAAGACAATTGGGCGGACAACAGGAGCCAAAGATCAGTTGAGGTTACTTGATTTATTAAAGAAGGATGAAAATAGTTGAAGTCACCCATATTATGGCACGAGAGTCCAGGATGGTAAAGACGGCTAAGGTACGACTTGTGACTTCCAGGACAACTATAGTAGAAAGTGGGGCCAAATTAGAATCACCCAGCAAGGTTGGATTGGGAGAGAATCGGATGAAACATTGAAGAGAACCAGGAGTGGAAATACTAGAAATGCGGAGATGGCGTGTACTAGCCAACTAACGTAAAATATCCAAAGGCTTGGACATACGACAGGGTATGCTTAATCTGGAGTGAAAATTTAGGGTAAAATTTTTCTTGGCTCGTAAGAGCGGAGGTACAATGATGAGAGGCAACTACCACACATAGAAGTGGAATGTGTAGCCGAGAGGAGGCGCATACGTATGGTTTGATCATAAGTTCCTTAATTAGATGTTCAGAGTGAGATGCGAATGTTATTGTGAACTCACATAACAGGGTCGGACAGAGGTCACTTTATGAGGAGAAATTTCATTATTTAGCGAACCTTACACTGGGTGAAGTAGGTGAAATGGAGAAGAGTACATTAAAGGGGGGATTTGCGTATAAGAAGAATTGTTAGCACTTCTGGAAAATTCTGCTTGGACGCTCAATGCAGATGGTAATTAAGTCGTGTTTTGTTAATATGGGGGTAAGCGCATCCTTGTGAGGGGAGCTACAAGAATCGATGGATTTAGATAGAGTAAGACTAGGGGAAATGGTTTTGTAAAAGCACCACAAGGGGGAGACCCATCAGGGAGCCCATTTAAATGATTCGGATAGCTGAATTGTTACCAAGCGATGGTAATTTTAGAAAGAGATGTGGAAACCAGTAGCATGTTCCTTAGGGGTATCAAAACTAAGGGAACAATGGAGATAGTCATCAGAGTTGAGACTACCAATGTCCGAGAAAAGGACCACCTTAACATGGTCAGTGTGACCAGAGATAAGTGGAGTATGAGTAGAGGTATTTTTTGGGGAGTGAAACTCGTGCGTTATAAACATTTCCCGAAGCAAGTATAGGGATAAGGGTATGGTTACTAGCAAGAGCAGCAGTTATTAAAATTTTCGATTTGGTACGACAGGTGTGATAAGTCCAGGAAACATTTAAGCTGCCAAGGCAATTAGCAAGGTAGAAGTATGCGTTATATCCTTAGAGGATGTTGCTTGTTGTATGTGGCATGAACGAGTTGCTACATTTGTTATTATTGCTATTTTTCGTTTGAGAGTCGCGTTTAGCGAGTATCTCGGCAATGTTATTATTTATGTTAATATTCCTCCCTGGTATAATGGGGCTACCTTTAGTTTTATCCGTGGAGGATGAATGGGTATATTGATAGCGATATATACTTTATTGAAATTACTCGTTTTAGTGCTGTGTTATACGAGTATGATATTATCTTAATTATGGTTTTATGTTATTGATTAAACCGATAGTGTGAGGGTATGACAAGTCTAACGGGGTTACTACCTTGATGTAGAATTTTTTGTTTTGGCGAGGCCCAATCTGCGAGAGGGTTGGGCTCACGTTTATATATTTGTATATATATATATTTAGACTTCGAAAAGTATAATGGCCTCGGTTACTCATTCCCGGTATGGGTAGGGACTTTATTGGTATGATTCAGAGTGTATCTGGTTTACTGTTTAGCAGAAATATTTAGCTGGTTATTATAATTAATGCCCAAGATGTGGTAATAAGAAGAGGTAATTGTTATATCATCCTTTAGAGACATAGGAGTTAATAGTTGTAGTTGTTTGTCTGGGGACGGGATTTTGAGACCCCCGTATATTTGCATGATGTATATGGAATGTGATTACCATCAATGTTAAGAGATAGTGTCTCTCAGAAGGAGTTCCGTATTTAAGTGTAATTACGGAAGGAGAGGTAACTTTGTTGTCAAGAGACAAAAAAATAGGGGTACATGTTATGGACAGAAAGCCTAACGAATTCCGATGACCGACAATGCTAGGTAGCAGTGTATCGGGGGGGGGGGGTTCCTTGTTTGGATTTCGCTTTGCGAGACATCCCACGCATGAAACTTAGCGTAATGTTGGTAGTAAGGAGACGGTTGGCCATTCGTCCATGTTTTGAGTACCTCTGTCGTTATGGAAGTATGCAGTTATAATCAGAAGTTATAGGGGTAAATTACGATAGAAGACCAGTAGAGACAGTTGCGTGGCAAGGAGGTACTAATAATTTTGTTTTATCTTAGCGGGTTGAAGGATGAAAGGATGTTTAGGAGGGCTTAGAATTTCAAATTCGGGGGGGGGGGGGGGGGGGGGTGATTGAGAACGCCCAAGTGGTATAGCCACGTTGTAAATGCAAGGACAATAAAGAGTTTGGAGTACTTATAAAGCGTATGTGATGTTAAATCCGCTTGCACGATGTATAGGGTGTATGGGCATCTTGATTTGATGATGTTAGATTAGCCGAAAGAAGAGACATAGAAGAGTGAAATTTTTACTTGTCGGACTAACATGATGAAATGAAAGTAGTAAAGTGGATCAAGTGTCGTGTGAAGAACGAAACATATAAATTCATGTGCAAACAGAGTAACACGTCCAAAATTGGTTGAAAGGCAGTGGGAAGCCATTTAAAAAGGGGGTATCCCTCGAAAAGACAAAGATTTAACTATTATGGACAATTTGGAGGGGATTTCCACCCAATCGAATGTTGAGGATGGCTTAGGTGTACATAGAGTGAGGGTGTTAATAAGGTATATAGAGTCCAGATGTGCCCAACGTGGCGAAAAGTGAACGGGTTGAAACATTTGATATATGCCGAGGGAAGAAGAGAGTTATTAAGTAGCACTTAATGGGAGGAGTTATAAGTGGAAGTGGTGTTGAGCGGGACATAATTAGTAACCCCACGTGCACCACCTATCGATAGAAATTGGTTGCCGTAAGGGTAACAACCAGAAACTTGGTGTCGAGCCGACAATTTCAGTAGCGGAAGAGTCAAGATGGTAAATTTCTTTGATGGGTTGCAATCATAAAGTTAAGTATCGAGTTCCTTCAATTCTATGGAACGGGTTATCAAGAAGGGAAGAAATTGTTATATCCTTGGGTGATTTACACTTGATATAGTGACCGTGCCGGTATGTGGTCCTACCCAGTATTATACTGAACTAGGAAGAAATCCCCGAAACACACCTTCAGTATGGGGTATAAGGAAGTAGTGGGAATGGTTTCGTTTAAGAAAGTTGTACCACCGATAGCCCGAGGAATAGGCGCAAGGTGATTTACAACTCGTGGAACCGTATGAAAGTAATTTTGGACTCATAACGACCGTTTCATTTCCATAGTGGATATCGCTAGTAAATGAAGTATAATATGGTAATGAGGTAAGTATGCTACCTAATAGTAGGATTGTGCGACAGCACCCATACCTATTTATAGTGAGCAGGGTACTTGAAGATGTTTGATGTAAACGAACCATACTATCATTTCTTTGGATGCTTAGAGGTGAGCGGATTATCAGAGTTTCAGATCAGTCAGAAGTTAGGGTCCGATGACTACATTAGGATAATCATAACCCATCTTAAGTGGCTTGTCGCTTGTATAACAGATATTCAAAGAATGGACAAGAGTAGTCAGATGTTTTAAAGTTTCTCCCAGGATGGGAGTTTTGTGTTTAGATAAACGCGGGAGTTAATACGAAGTGAGGTGCGAACACACAATAATATTGAGATAATCGACCGATGATGTATAAGCTATTCTCATTCGAATTTGTTTAGTAAGAGCACAACGTGAAGTGAATTTATTGAGATGAAATTCTATAACTAATAAAGTGTCGAGAGTGTTCAAAAAACTTGTTATGAAGCGGGGGCTGTAGTGATTGAGCCTTACTTTGAATTTTATTTTGAGTACTGGAGGATTCCTAACTTTTTCCAGGTATGCCTTACTTTTCCGAATTTCGGGACGAATTCCGTTATTAGGGGCGAAGTATGTAATACCCCGTATTTTTATGGCTTTTAATTATGAGATTAATTATAAGTAAGTGCTTTTAATTGTGGATTAATTAAATTAGTTATGGATTAATTAAATTAATTTGAGACAATTAATTGGAAATTAATTCGGATTTAAATACTAGCGAGACGTGAGTTGGTATTTGATTATGATGATAATATTGAGTATTACTGAGTATATATGGTAATATATGATTATGGAAATTATTAAAATTGTCGCGAGTCACAAATACGACAATCTGGGAAATTAAGTTGGGACGCGCGTGTCAGTCACGTCAGGAATTAATTTAATTAGATTAAAAAGTAAATTATAATTTTATCAACTGTATGATAATTTTAAGTGCGCCAACGTGTCCGGAGGGGTCGAGATAGTCATAAAACACTAGCCGGGGATTTAGCTTGGGTCCGGGGAGTTTTTAGGCCACCACTTTCAATTGAATTGTGACCGGAAAGAAGGGAAGAATCAGCCCTTGGACACAACCAACTAATCTGAACAACAATCTTAAGGCAAGTGATTTGATTCCATTAGTTTCAGCAAATATTTCTTCCATGATTAGTGTAGAAATTGTTATTAACCTTGAAAGATGATGAAAACTCATGAAATTTGGTGGAGAACTCTAAATCTTGGATAGGAATTGCATGTAGATTAGTTCTGGACGAAATTTAGTAACCAAAACTTGACCCTTGATGGATTAAAAATTAGTTAAAGAAGAGAAATATCATGCTTCTTGAAGAAAATAGAAAATTAGGATTTTTATGAAGATTTGATCCATATCAGGTTAATTGCTAATGATTTAATGGTTTCAGAATGTTAAAAATATTGTATTTAGGTTGTACAATGATCCCATATCCTTAGTTTAGAATTTCATACCTTGTAATGGAGTTTGGGGACAAATATGGGACTGAAAAATGAAGGAGTTCGTAGCCTCATCTGGCGCGATCGATCGATCGACATTTATAGGTTGATCGATCGACGACCATCGATCGATCGACATTCATAGGTTGATCAATCGACCTTCCCAAAAATTGTGATATTTTTCCCTTATTGAATTTTAGAAATTTCGACCCTAGAAAATTATTGGTGGGGATCTTGTGAACACTTTTAGATTTAAGGAAGACCAGTAGGCATGTATATGAGACCCGAATTATTATCAAAATGAAATTTGGGAGTTATGTTAAACCTAATAAGGTTCGACGAGTGAGGTACTATTAAAGACTGCGGTTAAATGAGTTAAATCTATATATTTGGTAATATAATGTTAGTGGCAGAAATATGGACCTTAAGAGTATTGGATTAAAGTGTGGGAATAATAGAAGACTTAGTAACCTTTATGAGTTAGGTTTTGAGTACTTGAAACTACGACGTGAGATGTGTCGGTGGACTATATTATATAACTGTTCGGACGTATAAAAATATACTAATTGGATTAATGGTATAGGGATTGAGAACATACCTTTAATAATATTATAAAATATCTGAGTTGTGTGAATGCTTAGTAAATGGATTTATATGTGTATGAGATACCTACCATACTTGCTATCACGGGAGGTCGGCTTTTGGAACAGGGCCATCTAATCTTTCTGTTCCTACGAGGGGGATTTAGATTGGTACCTTAAGGACATAGGGATGTGAATGACTTATTTATGAGTTGATAAGTCAGCTAACCATGGGAGCGTAGGTATGTGCATGACCCATTGGTATGTGATCTATGTTCGCCTCCAATATGTGTGATTTTGCTTATTAAAAGGGTTCCTAAGAGATTCAGAATACGTATTCCTTATGTACGTGATGTACCGAGATTCGATAGCAGAGTATGTGTGCACCGCAGCTTAGCCTAGGGGTTCCCCAATTATATAATTATGTTAAAATTTATATATTGGTGATGATAACAAACTCCTTGTTAATGTGTGTGAATATTTGCGACACTTTGAGTAAAGTTAGAAATGAGAATTTCCTATATGATTTAATATAAATCAATCTGAGAGATGAAAAGGTAGATTCACATAAGTTAGATTGGAATGTTTTGAACAAACCCCTATATTATGATGTGATGACGGGTTGCAGTATAGACTAGTTAGTTAACGGCATAACTAGGATGGGTTATGGATATACGTTAAGCGTGCACATTAGTTGAGAGGTGAGAAACTCATGTGAGAGCACGAAACTAACATGTACTTAATATTCATTGTTTAATGCAATTAATCACTTGCTATATTTTAAACCGTTTTCACATCGGGCTTTGATTCGTTTTATTTCAAATCTATTTTCTTGAAAAACCTTTTAGGTGCCCAGCCACAGGGACGCCAAGCTTAGGAGTTCCATTTCAGTGACGTTTTGTAGCGACTGTGGAAGTTATAGGATCTTGATGATAGACGCCTCCACATTCTATATTGATTCCATTTTAGGCTTATTCAGTTGTTAGGTCATGTTGCCCCATTTCTTTTAGAGACAGTTTTATCATACTCAGTTTCATTGCAGTTTTGGAGTTAATTCATTTATTATTCAGACGTTGTATTTGGTTTTATTTAGTATTTGGGACTATTTAGAGGAGTGTTACTCCAGACTCATTTATTATTCCATTATTATTTTAATGTGACTGTGATGTGGTGGTGGTATCATTTAGCTAATAATTTTAATTGGTTGCATGTTAATTTAATTTAATAAAATTTGACAACTCACTTTTTAAATATTAGGTGGCTAGTAATTGTTTAAATAAATGTTTTCGATAGTGATGCTATGAACTGAACCTACTTGACATTTTGTATTAATTTAAATATAGGAGTAGCTACCCGGTATTTAATTAGTCGGGGTATTATAGGTGGTATCAGAGAATCAAGTTCTAGTGTCCTAGGATCTGTACGACTTATTATGCTTCCAGCGTAGCTTTCTTTGATATAGAGCCCTATGTTTAGGATTGTTGATTTCTTTGGTGAGATTTCGTTCTCCTGCTATGATGTATGTGATAGTGAATCTTATTTGCATTCGAGTGTGTACGTGTGCCGAACAATGTAGTACGAGAAGTGAAGACAGTTGGGCAAACAACAGGTGGCAAAGATCAGTTGAGGTTACTTGATTTATTAAAGAAGGATGACAGTAGTTGAAGTCACCCATATTATGGCACGAAAGTCCAGGACGGTAAAGACGGCTAAGGCGCGACTTGTGGCTTCCAGGTAAAATTATAGTAGAAAGTGGGGCCAAATTAGAATCACCCAGAAAGGTTGGATTGGCAGAGAATCGAACGAAACATTTAAGAGAACCAGTAGTGGAAATACTAGAAATGCGAAGATGGCATGTACTAGCCAACTAACGTAAAATATCCAAAGGCTTGGACATATGACAGGGTATACTTAATCTGGAGTGAAAATTTAGGGAAAATTTTTTCTTGGCTCGTAAGAGTGGAGGTACAATGATGAGAGGCAACTACCACACGTAGAAGTGGAATGTGTCGCCGAGAGAAGGCGCATAAGTATGGTTTGATCATAAGTTCCTTCATTAGATGTTCAGAGTGAGATGCGAATGTTATTGTGAACTCACATAACAGGGTCGGACAGAGGTCACTTTATGAGGAAAAATTTCATTATTTAGCGAACCTTACACCGGGTGAAGTAGGTGAAATGGAGAAGAGGACATTAAAAGGAGAATTTGCGTACAAGAAGAGTTGTTATCACTTATGGGAAACTCTGCTTGGACGGTCAATGCAGATTGTAATTAAGTCGAGTTTTGTTAATATGGAGGTAAGCGCTTCCTTGTGAGGGGAGCTACAAGAATATAAGGATTTAGATAGAGTAAGACTGGGGGGAAATGGTGTTGTAAAAGCACCACAAGGGGGAGACCCATCAGGGAGCCCATTTAAATGATTCGGATAGCTGAATTGTTACCAAGCGATGGTAATTTCAGAAAGAGATGTGGAAACCTGTCGCGTGTTCCTTAGGGCCGTCAAAGCTAAGGGAACAACGGAGATAGTCATTAGAGTTGAGATTGCCAACGTCTGAGACAAGGACCACCTTAACATGGTCAGTGTGACCAGAGATAAGTGGAGTATGAGTATAGGTATTTTGTGGGGAGTGAAACCCATGCGTTATAAACATTTCTCGAAGCAAGTATAGGGATAAGGGTATGGTGCCTAGCAAGAGCAGTAGTTATTAAAATTTTCGATTTGGTATGGACAGGTGTGATAAGTCCAGGAAACATTTAAGTTGCCAGAGCAATTGGCAAGGTTGAAGTATGAGTTATATCCTCAGAGGATGTTGCTTGTTGTATGTGGCATGAACGAGTTGCTACATTTGTTATTATTTCTATTTTTCGTTTGAGAGTCGCGTTTAGCAAGTATCTCGACAATGTTATTATTTATGTGAATATTCCTCCCTGGTATAATGGGGCTACCTTTAGTGTTATCCGCGGAGGATGAATGGTTATATTGATAGCGATATATACTTTATTGAAATTACTCATTTTAGTGCTGTGCTATACGAGTATGATATTATCTTAATTATGATTTTATGTTATTGATTAAACCGATAGTGTGCGGGTATTACAAGTCTAACGGGGTTACTACCTTGATGTAGAATGTTTTGTTCTAGCGAGGCCCAATCTGCGAGAGGGTCGGGATCACGTTTTATATATATATATATATATATATATATATATTGTTGAGACTTCGAAAAGTATAATGGTCTCGGTTACTCATTACTGGTATGGGTATGGACTTTATTACTATGATTCAGAGTGTATTTGTTTTACTGTTCAGCGGAAAGATTTAGCTACTGGACCCTTGTTCGTGGCACAAGAGTACAAAAAGTATCGATTGAACGGTTACATACGAGGAAAGTACAAATGTACAGAACTCGGGCATTTCATACAAGGCTCTTACTTTCTTTTGAGAGAGCGCAAAAGATAAAAACCTTGTTGAAGCTGAAATAACTTACTATGGTGTAATCCGAAATATATTTGAATTGGATTATATAAGCTTCAAAGAGGTTGTATTTTACTATGACTGGGTAAGAGTTGAGGATAAAAATGCTTGTAAAGTTGATCATGTCACCAATTTGATCATGGTTGGCTTGTCCAAGTTAAAGATCAATGACCACTTGAGCGATGAGCCGTTTGTTTGTGAATTTTAAAAGGTTAACCAAGTGTTTTACTCGGAGTATATCAACAATGAGCCTTGGTCAATTTTCCAACATTCGCCAAAACGTCTAACTACTAGTGTGGATGACTTGGCTGCTCCTACCGAACATTAATCCATTTTTTATGATAACCCGAATTTTAAACAATTTTTCAATTTGTAATAAATATTCCAATTTGTACCAAAATATTCCAATGCGTTTGGAGAGTTTGGGAGTGCATAATTTCTGTATAATATTCTTAGTGGCTTAAAGTTGTTACTTTTGGAGGAATTTTCTATTATAAATTGAATTTGAATTTGAATTTGAAATTTAAGTTTTGTTTATACTAATCCATGAATATACGCTTCTTACCTTTAATAGGTGATTAGTACATAGTTATTTGGGGTGTCCTATTTATGGAGAGGAGACTGAATCTCTTCGTCTATCCTTTATATTCGAACACTAAGAAATGCCATAATCCTATGGAGTGATGCTTTACAAATTCCTTCCAACCGTTGTGTAGCCAAACATCACAAGTTGAAGTTGTCAATTACACTTTCCATACTCCACCACTTGGAACCTCTAGCAAAATATGGGAAAATATGGAAATTGGAATTGACAACTTCAATTGGTGATGTTTGGCTACACAACGGTTGGAAGGAATTTGCAGAGCATAACTCCATAGGATTATTGCATTTCTTAGTGTTTAGATATGAAGGGAATCATATTTGACATGATTCCCCGGGGTACATTAGTTGGAAGGAGGTGCCATATGAGCTCAAGTTAGCTATTTGGGTGGCACTACAGGTAATGTATTTATATTTATATGAATATTTAAATTTCAATTTCAATTTCAATTTCGATTTTTATGAATATTTTCTTGTTGGGTGGCACTACACTCTTGTGCAGTGTCTTGTAGTGGATGATTCTTATAATGGAACTGGAACTGTAAATTGGTGATGAATTTTCTCAAAAGTTGTCCTCTTCTAGAGGTTCTTATCTTTCAGGTACGTCAAGGGTTCATAAAATCACTTCCAGCTAAATAGTTTGTAGATTTGAGATAATTGATGGTGATGTTGTTTCTTCTTATATTAGGGTTTTTCATTTTGTTGTAAACAAATAGGGACATCATGGTTGGAATGGTATGTACCTGATTGTTTGAGATCACACCTAAAGACAATCGAAATTACGGGATTGGGGTCGAACAATGGAGTTGAACAGTTGAGGTACTTTGTGGAGAATGCCAAAGTTTTGAACAGGTATGAGATTGTTTTTATTTTGAATGTATATTTGCACTATCTCTATTTTATCTGGATATATAATGTTTGAACAGGTACAACGTTTCTATAACAGGTACATATATACTACTGGGCAGTGGCAGTGGCCATACTGCCCAACAGATTTTTTTTCCATTCTGCCCAGAATTATCACGGTCATTGACCGTGACAAGTCCTTGACAAAGGAAGTTGCCACGGGCTTGTCACGGTCATTGACCGTGACAATTTTTTAAACACAGTCATGGTTTTATCATGATCCTTAACCGTGACAAAGCTTGCCAGGGTCAAGTCTCGTGACATTACCGTGACAATTCTAACGAACTTGTCACGGTCAATGACCGTGACAAGTCCTTGAAATTTTTTTTGTCACCCCTAGAATTATCACGGTCATTGATCTTGACAAGTCCAACTTGTCAAGGTCAATGACCGTGACAATTCGACAGATTTGGTGTAGTGAAAGCTTTATTCACAGAATGACATTAAAAGCGACAATGCCTTTTTCCAAGCGACAGGTCCAACAGAAGTTAAAGATATTTCATCTTGCACCACATCTTTAGAGGCTTGGGAAATTTCACAATCTCATACTCATTTATCTTGTGTATGCAATGATATTTCTATTTGCAATATCGATACTAGTTGTGATAATTTAATAGCTTTTACTTCTCGTTGTGTTTTTATGTTCGAGAATAATTTAGATAACTTATATACTAGTTTTGATAATTATGATTTATGTGTAGATAATTCTGAATTAGACTGTGTGATTTCATCTTGTATCTCACCTACTCAATATCACCCTACATTCATAGTTTCTATATCTAATATTGATAATATTTTTGATGATGTTGATGAATCTGAAATTGTACATGTTTCTACCATTTTAGAAGGGTACGTGAGTACGAATTTAAAGGTTGTGTAGATAATATTTCTATCGATAATACTTTTGAGGACTGCACTGATGTAGTCCAAATTAATTTTAGGTTGATGGCTAAAAATGACGTTTTAAACAATCAAATCAAGTTAATGTCCGAAGAATCTGAATTTTGTATAAATGAACTTGAAAATGATGTTTCATTTTTACAGAAAAGAATTATTATGTTAACGGAGCTTAATCATTCTCTAGAAATTAAAAATAAGAAATTTTTGTTTAAATTTGATGAACCTCAAGTTGAACTAAAGGCTGTTTTAGATAAATATGATGAATGCCAAAGAGAACTTAAGATCGCATCTAAAAAGGTTGATAGTCTTTGTAATTCTCGTTTAATTGTCGAATCCCATAATAAGTATGTTGATGAATTTGTTACTTCAAAAGGGATTTGTTTTAAAGGCGAAACATTTGACGAAACTAATTTTGTCAGTTTTAGTGAATAATGTCCTGATTCGACTGAAATTAAACTAAGCTATAAACTTGTTGAATTTGAGGATTATGATATCGCATTTGTTAAGCCAGTATTTGTATGCAGTTTTTGCTATAAATCTGGACATCTTGAAAAATTTTGTTTTAAAAAGTTGGGACAATATAATTCTGATTTAGGTAAATTTAGGCAATCTCAAACGGTTGGGAATGTTCAATATGCTAAACCCTCATTTAAGTGTACCTTTTGATAAAAAAAAAGTCATTTAGAAGATTTTTGTTTTAAGAAATTAGGACAAAACAAATCTGATTTAGGAAACTTCAAAATGCTGGGAAATTTCAAATTGCTAAGTCTGCCTTAAATGTGATTTATGTTCTAAAACTGGACATTTAGGTAAATTCTTCTATAAGAGATTAGGACAGAATGAGACTAATGTAGACAATTTTAGGAAAACTGAAAATGTGACAAACGTTAAAACTGTCAAACTTGCAATTAAATGCGATTTTTGTGTTAAAACGGGACATGTTTGGAGTGGTGGTGCCGGCAACCCTTTTCCATGTGACTCACTTTTTTTCGGTGTGGAGCTTTTTCCCTGTGCCATTTTTTTTGGCTTGGCTGTTCCGTTCTGAGATCTTTTTGAAGTGGTACTGTTTTTCTCCGGTGATCTTTTTTCGGTGGTCTTTATTTTTGGAGATCGATTTTGGCAATTTTTGAGCTGGTTTGGTGTTGGAACTGTGTTGCATTTCTTTTTGTTGGGCGATCTACTCGGATCTTCGCTAGGAGTTTATGAGTCGGGTCTGTGGAGGTGTTTTCCGGTGCGTTTTTCCAGTCCGGTGATTTTTTCGATGGTGGTTTACTTTTTCGGTGACTTTTCTGACCGACGATCATTTTTTCGGAGGACTCATTTTCTAGTTAAGTTTATATATATATATATATATATATATATATATATATATATATATATATATATATATATATATATATATATATATATCCCATGTTATAGTTATATATATTTATACATAATCACGAATCTGCCATACATATCTATATATCGAATTTATTAAAGTTTTTAAAAAAAAAACATTGTACGCTTGTTGCTGTTTCAAACCGAGCTGTCGAGATTTTTTTGTGTTTTAATCTGAACCCATATGTGTTGCTTAGTTTAAGACTGAAAGTGTTAAATAAGTTTTTTTTGGATGCATACATTTGTTTGGTTTTTTTGTCTTGAACATCAGTTTTTCCTTTTTGGGTTTGTTTATGAAATCATAGCACATCTTGATAGATCTGATTTGGTTGGATTAAATCGATTTTAACAGCTGCTGTTGTTTAGAAATCAATTTTTTTTGTAGAATTTTTTTTTCTGAAAATATTAATCTGTTGGTTTTGACACTTTTAAGTGTTGTCATTTTAGTTCCAAATATTTGTGTACTATTTTATTAACTACTTGTGTTGAGGTATTTTCATTTGGACTAAAAATTATCTTTGAACTGAAAATTTTGGACTAAATAGCTTTGGAGATATTTCCTTTGGATTAAAATATTTGTACAAATTTTAATTTGTCTAAAATTTGTTTGGACTAATTTAGTAGGCCTTTTATATCTTGGATCTATTTGTTGGGTGTTTGTTGTTGTGATTTATTCTACATCAAATTTAGTGTTTGTGCTCTTGTCTAGTTGAACTTAACACATTGTTATCTAGACTCAGTTTTTTTTTTGCGTCACATATTCTTATTATAACATCTTTTATTAAAATCTAATTTGATTTATTTTGGGATTAGAGATAATCTGATTTTGCCTTCAACTAGTTATACCCTCTAAGTTGAACTTTTGTGTGTTCACTTTATTTAATTGGGTTCAATTAGTATGTGCATTTTAAATCACATATTTATTTATTTAAATTTTATTTTAGTTAAACCCATCGTATTTTATTGAGACGAGTGCTACACTCTTTATCTCGTACTCAATTTGACTTGGATTGAATTAATTGATTCGTACACCTTTTATTGCCTAAGTTGAATACTTTTTGTTTTATTCTTTTATACTCATGTGGTGTTTGTGTGTGTGAGTTTTGGATCCAAACCTAGTTATAGTATTGACTTAAATTAAAATTTGGAATATTAATCTTTGCGATTATTTTTTGTGTTACAAATTTTTTCTACTAGGAGTTATCTTGTGTTGACTTTAATTCAGTCCTAATTTGTATGAGTTAAGTGCTACACATATTTATCTTTTGCTCATTTTACTTGCACTTAATATTTTAACATAAAACGTCTTTAAATTGATTCATATTCTATTTGGTGTTAAGTTAATATTTAATTTAGTTGCGCGACACAATTGTTGGAATTTTATTTGTGGTCATTTGCGCCAACTAAATTGTTTTAGGATTAATCTTTACTCGAATATTAAATATTAAGGAAGACCTAGTTTATGTCTTGTGACTTAATATTTAATCATTCTTTTAGTACCGATTAATTCAATATCATCTTATTATATTTCTTTTGTGTGTGTGCACATCTACACGGGGTCTTGGGTGTTGAGGGTGTAGTGTGCATGTTATTTAGTAAGATTCCGTTTGTAGGGTTGTTTTGTTTGTGCCTGGATGTACTGATTTTGTAATGTCCTAACTATTTCATTTACACTAGTATTGCTGAATTCTCTTTCTAAACTTTGGTATTAGTGTTCTTGGCTGTGTTGTAGTCACTATTACCTGGGTATTATTGAGTTGACTGATTTTTAGTCAAGTTGGGTTGTTTTAGACTACGCTGGTTGTACGAGTGTGTATTTACTTAGTTTAATTCATTGTGGACTGTAATCTGTAACTTGTTAAATACAATAGTGGACTTGGGTGTGTGAGTTGTTCTGGGACTAGGGACACGGGGTTCACCACCACGGTGGGTTCCTCAAGAATAAATTTTGTGTCACCTTCTACTTTTCCACATATTATTCGTAAAGGGAATTATTTTTATATATAGCATTACCACCTTTTACTTACTTGTGTGCTTGAGTGTTTTCAATTTATAATAGATTTTATCAAAGAGTTTAAAAGAGTTTTTAAATAACCTAATACGCATTAGCGAGTACCTTTTGGTCCTTTCTAGTAACTCTTTAGGTCGTTTCAAGTGGTATCAGAGCTTCACGATTCACTTTATAAAAGTTTTTATTCCGCAAAGATCCTGAACTCCTTTTAAAATCTATATTTTATATTTTTATAAATCTATTTTTTAAATATGGGAAACTTATATGGTGATGCTGATTTTTCTTCTACAAAATCCCTTTATGAATGTTTTAAAAAGGCAAAGCTTTATTCACAAAATGACATTAAAAGAGATAATGCCTTTTGCCAAGCGATGGGTGCAATGGAAGTTAAAGATATTTCATCTTGCACCACATCTTTATAGGCATGGGACATTTCACAATCTCCTACTCATTTATCTAGTGTATGTAATGATATTTTTATTTTCGATAGCGATACTAGTTGTGATAATTTAGTTTCTTTTACTTCATGATGTGTTTTTATGTCCGAGAATATTTTAGACAACTTATCTACTAGTTTCGATAATTCTGATTTATGTGTAGATAATTCTGAACTAGACTATGTGATTTCATCTCGTATCTCACCTTCTCAATATCAACCTACATTCACAACTTCTATATCTAATATGGATAATATTTTTATGATGTTGATGAATCTTAAATTGTATAAGATTCTACCGTTTAATTAGGGTGCGTGAGTACGAATTTAGTAGGCTGTGTAGATAATATTTCCATCGATAATACTTTTGAGGACTGCATTGATTTAGTCCAAATTAATTCTATGTTGATGGATAAAACTAATGTTTTAAACAATCAAATCAAGTTAATGTCCGAAGAATCTGAATTTCGTATAAATGAACTCGAAAATAATGTTTCATTTTTAGAGAAAAGAATTATTATGTTAAATGAGCTTAATCATTCTCTAGAAACTAAAAATAAGGAATTTTTGTTTAAATTTGATGAATCTCAAGTTGAACCAAAAGATATTTTAGATAAGTATGATGAATGCCAAAGATAATTTAAGATCGCATCTAAAAAGGTTTTTAGTTTTTGGTATTCTCATTTAATTGTCGAATCCCATAATAAGTGTAACACCCCACGATTTTGGGATTGAGAAATTTAATTTTGGGAGAAATAAAATTTATTTAAATTGGAGAATTTTAAAGTTTGGAAATTGAAGTCCAAAAATTGAGGACGTTTTAAAGTTTGTCGGATGAGGATTTTTAGTGTACCATTGGTACCGGATGGGTCGAGATAGTCAAAATGACTGTCATTGGGTTTTATTTCGGTTTCGAGATATTTTAAAGTATGTTTGACTCGAATTGGAGTAAATGAGTCATTTAAAGTGTGTATTAGCATTTAAAACTAGGTTTATTATTTTAAGGGATTTAAGGGCTTACGATTTCATCCCTTCTCATTTAGAGAAAGAGAGAAATAGAAAAGAAAACAGGAAGAAGAAGAAAGGAAGAGAGAGAGGAGAAAAAGCTTGGAGATTTCGGCCCAAACACGATCCCGGGGACGATTCAACCCCTACAAATCTGAGGCAAGTGTTTAATCTTGCTAAATATTTCATTTGTGTATTTCATTTCATAATTTTTGGATAAAATAAATGGATTTTGGGTATTAATAACAAAACCTAGATTTTGAAGATCAAATCTTGAAATTGATGTTTATATATGGGTTGATGGTGTAGAAATGGTGGGGATCAACTTTGGGGTTGATTTATTAGCCTAGAATCATGATATGATGAAGGTATTGGGGTTAGAAGTGAAATTTTAGGGTTTAGAATTCGTGGGTTTAATAAAGAAGAAGCGACCTTTAGGGTTTCCGCAGACCCAAATCGATTCGCCCCCCTAAGCGAATCGATTCGGCTTAGGCAAAATTGGCAGGTCTGCATGACCGAATCGATTCCGACCCAAGGCAAATCGATTCGGATTGAGATAGAGTCCTAGGTCCTTTGGACCGAATCGATTCGTGGTTGGAGCGAATCGATTCGCCCTTGAGACCGAATCGATTCGGGCCAGGCCGAATCGATTCGGAAATAGGGCTGTTTTGTGAATTTTCTCTAGAATGATTTCTAACCCTTTTTGGTTGGGTTTATTGATCTGGGACATGATTATATGATGTAAGAAATATGTTTTGGAGATTTATTAAAAGTTTCTCGCATGATGGGACCGCGGGTACTTATCGAGTTATTTTGAGAACTTATATCCATATAAATTGGAGAGGATCATATCGATATAGTTGGGAATCTCATTGAGAATGGGAGTTCTAATTAGGGGTTAGAAGTGGGCCTAGTTATGATGTAAGGTTAAGGTCCCTTCGAGAGAGTGGTGATAGTACGACATGAAATCGTAGGCCGAGGTGTGTGCCGAATCCTTTTAGTAATTAGAATTCTATTGAGATTAAGATTTGGGGACCGACGAGAGAGAGTGGTCGCGTATCCTTAGTAATGTTTGACTCGAGGAATAGATTGTAAATGCAATAAGATTTAAGGGTTCATAAGAATAATTGAACCATAGTCTGGATAGTGATTATATATATCGATGTAGTATTTCCCAAAAAGTGATGGGATCATGAGATGAATTTAAGATTGAGTTTGAGGTTTATAGACTAATAGTTATGTGCATACAAATGGTCGAATTAGTACTAGAGATATTGATGTACTTTTGAATATAGATGATAAGTGTAGTGATTGTTACCTACACTCAACTTTTGGTGATAACCTTAATGTTGGAGATATATAGATATGTTGGAAAATTATTTATATCATAATGAAAATGGACGCATATGCTTCAAGTGTGGGATCGTATTCACATAAAGAATTAAGCTAATATGATTGAAGTGATGGTTAGTATATTGAGGAATATGGACGCCAATAGGCGAGTTTATAAGTTTCTTACATACAATGAGAGATCGTATGTATATATGTATGTATATATATTTGTATAGATATGAAAATATGTGTATACTCATGGTGTGAATAGCTAAACCATATATGAAGGTTTAGTTATATGATGTGATTGTATGGATGTATATATATTGTGCATGTGAATGATATATATACTTGTATGGTTAAGCATACCCCGCTCATGCTATCATTGGGAAGTTGCGCGATGAGGGTGAGAACCCTATCTCGATGAGCAGAGTGTGGATATTCCCCAGGTCATAGCGTTCATTGTGTTATTATGTGTTTTACATTTTGTTTTGGGGTGAGACGTGGTGGGTATGTTTCGTCTCATTGACCGGTTAGGAACTATGACCGCTTCCCGGACGTCGTGTGTGTGTGTTGATCACGAGGTAGGTGTCGTTTAGTCCTACAGGTGGCCCTTGTATTCTACGTGAGTCGGGCACTGGAAGATGATAGCATGGTGCAGTATATCGGCGATATATATAGTCGATTATATGATGTGAATGGCCATTGTACATCGTATGTGGTATGTACACTTGGCTATGGGAATGAATGATTGTATCTATATATATGTTTAGAGTAAATACATATATACTTATACATATCCTATAAATGGAAGGATATAAAGGTTCTATGGTGTACAACTTGGGTGATTATGGTGTACTAGATTGTTGGGGGTTGATGTATCGCATTTAAGGAATATTTAGGTTACATAGTCCCAAGGATATTTATTGGAGATATGTAGGTCACTCTTAGAGAGTAATCTAATTTCAGTAGTGGTAGAAATAGAAATTGTGTAGATGACATAATGGATCCCTACAATCAATTTGGTCAAGGAGTAGTGTATCGGGGGGGGGGGGGTCCTTATTTGGATTTCGCTTTGCGAGACGCCCCACGCACGAAATACTGTGACATGTTGAGAGTAGAGAGAAGTTTTGTCCTTGTATTTGTAGTAGTAGCATTGTGTGTGTGACATAATGGATCCTTACGATCGATATTGTCAAGGAGTAGTGTATTGGGGGGTTTCTTATTTGGATTTCGCTTTGCGAGATGCCCCACGCACGAAACACAGTGCAATGTTGAGAGTAGTGAGAAGTTTTGTCCTTTGTACTTATGTATTAGTAGTATGATGGTGTGGATGACATGATGGATCCCGACGATCGACATTGTCAAGGAGTAGTGTATTGGGGGGGGGGGGGTTCCTTATTTGGATTTAGCTTTGCGAGATGCCCCACGCACGAAACGTAGTGCAATGTTGAGAGTGGAGAGAAGTTTTGTCCTTATTAATTTGTATGCATGTTATTTAGAGATTAAATCATATGATTCAAACCTAATGTAAATGGGTAACGTATTAAGAGTTATAACTGATTAAATTATAAATTGAAATCAAGTAAGCCTAATATGGCATTTATGTGTAAAAATAATTAAGTGTGATTAGAATGGAAAGGATTCAGGGTATGGTTAAAAGTTAGGTTGTCCTTATGGGTGGGGTAACTTACTTAAGTTTCCAGGACGCGAATAGGTGCGCGCTGTTAGATGAGAGGTGAGTTGGGGTTTCACGAGAGTGAGACTCCACTTTAATTATGAAATAAATACATTTATATTTATTATGCACGGTTAACACACTTGCTAAACATTTTTACACTCGGGCTTTGACCCGTTTATATTTCTCTTTTGCTATATATATATATATATATATATACACTACACCAAAATGACAAAATTGTCAACTTTCAGCCGGTCACCCTTGTCAAGGTCATTGACCGTGACAAAAAACACGCGTTTTGTGTCACGGTCATTGACCTTAACACGAACGTGACAAAGAATTGTCACGGACAATGACCGTGACAAGTCCATGACAAATTTACTTTTCACCGACTTTTCACGGTCAATGACCGTGACAATTCTTCAAATAATTGTCACGGTCAATGACCTTGACACGACCGTGACAATGTTTGCAGCAAAAACCCTTTCCCCCTTCTTTTTTCCCTCCTGCCGTTCCCTCCCTCTTTCTCTCTCGACGTTGCTCTCTCTCTCTCTACTTTTAGGTTTAATTCTCTCTCTCTCTCTCTCTCTTCCATTTATATATATGTTTGTGTGTATATATATGTGTGTATGTGTGTATATATGTGCGTGTGTGTGTGCGGGGGTAGGGGGTGGGGCAGGGTGGGGGTAGGGTGGGGGCAGAGTGGGGTAGGGTGGCGGTAGGGGGTTAAAAATATAATATTATTTTGATACAACATTAATTTGTGTATCAGTTTCATAATTATAAATAATATCCAAAAACATTGGATAACAATTTATTTTCATTCAAAATAAATAAGTAATTTTCTACAAATTTCATAAAAAAATGAAGGCCGGCTTAATATGTGATTTAAGTGTGAAATAATCGCTATATACTTATACTAATGGAGAAAAAAATCATATATGGCGTTTTTTATTTTTATTAGATGCAAAATAACACATATAGGTATCACATGACTTTATATCCATCAAATAAATTTTTACCATAAAATATCATTTTGTGGAAGGCAAGATCTATTACAATATATTTACATACCTAAATGATTTTTTTTAAATGACATTAGAACAAAAAACTACAATAAGGGTTAAAATGGCATCCGAAATTGCTAAAAGCATGAAAAATAAAATATCATTTAGTCTATGTTGTTGAAAAATTTGATCAAATTGGCGAGCCCTTCATATTTTAAAAATGTTGTTTTTATTTCTATTTAACTTTTCTTTCTATACACCCTTAATTATATTTAAAGTTTAATAAAATAGGAGTTATAGAAAGAAAAGTGGGGTTTAAATAAAAACACTTTTTTTAAATTTTAGGTTCTGGTGCATAATCTTACTTTGTCACAATTAATTTATATGCCTCAAAGTTATTTTATCACTCTTAGTTTATATTTGTGATAATACTTTATGAACCACAACTTTAGGTTGATTATTTTAGAACTTCAACTTAAAGATACAAAAAATAATTCTATAGAACAGCTTAGATATCTTAACAAAACACATATCTAACATTGAATATGATTTATAAAAAGCACAAAACAATAGTAGAAATTCAATACATGAAATTAACATTGAGATTATTTTAAATAGACAGTCACTACTCTCTGTGTGTGTGTGTGTGTGGTGGGTGGGGGGCTATTGTGTGTGTGTGTGTGTGTGTGTGTGTGTATGTGGTGAGTGGGGGTGGTGGTGTGTGTGTATGTGGTGAGTGGGGGGTGTGGAGGGAGGTGGGTGTGTGTGTGTATGTGGTGAGTGGGGGGTATGGAGGGAGGTGTGTGTGTGTATATATTTGAATTAACCCATGAATTTGAATTTTTGTATTTGAATTAACCCATGAATTTATTTTTGTATTTGAATTAACCCATTATATGAAACATACTTGAAATTAAATATAGTGCGCATAGATACTAGCCTTCTAGTTCTTATGCGTACACATTCAATAGCCCTTAGACCCGTTCGCGAGTCATTACCCCTGTAATGAGATCTCTCTAATTGTCCCGTTTGGACAGTTTGAGACTGTATAATTTCTGTATAATATTCTTATTGGCTTAAAGTTGTTACTTTTGGAGGAAGTTCTGCAGTCGTATCTTAATGTTCTCTGGGTACATACTAGATTGACAAGTGTGACTGTTATTTCAATTGACCAATTGAAATAACACTCACACCTGCCAATCTACATCATGTACTTGGAGAACTAAGAGGATATGCTGTCGAATTTTTTTCAAATCGTAACAATGTGCATGAGCTTTTAAGTATATTACAGAAAAATGCAGTCTTGAATGGGATAGGACCACTTACCCTTTAATAGGATAATTAAATGATGGGATAATTAAATAAAACATACTATAAATTTAAGTTTTGTTTACCTTTAATAGGTGTTTAGTTGTGGTAGCTGTGATGGGATATCCGAAATACAAAGAGTGGATGGGTGAGACTAATAGAATGGGGGATGTGTTTCGCAGAGGTGCTAACGAATTTGTGAAATATGCAAAGAGATGTCGTAATGATGAAGAGTTTATGTGTCCGTGTGCTAGGTGTAAGAATGGTAAGGTGTTTGAGTGGAAAACAGTTGAACTACATTCGTTAAGATCGGGTATGCAAGATAGTTATCGATTTTGGAGTTTTCACGGTGAATTGAAAGTTCCTTTTGTCCCCGACCAACCTTTACAACAACCTTCAACAAGTAGAATAGATGTAGAAGGGGACGACGTAGATCATAATATGTTAGAGGATTTAGTTGATGATGCGTACGGAGTTTATGAAGCTGAGGAGAATGAGGTTACTGATGATGTAGAAGATTCAAGTGCTCGTGAAGATAACACGATAAAACTTGACGATGACTACCAAAGTTTAAAATTTAAGGCGACCCAACCGTTATACTCTGGCTGTGAGAAAGATCAAACAACTTTACATGCCATGGTTGGTTTGCACAGTTTGAAGACGCAGTACGGCTTGTCTGGCAATAGCGTGACGGGAATTCTAAAATAGGTGAAGGGCTTATTACCCAAGGTGAATACACTTCCAAATAGTTATCCTGTTATGAAGAACAGTTTGAAAGGTTTGGGAATGAAGTATAAATCGATTCATGCTTGTGTGTATGACTGCATACTATACCGAAAGGAGTATGAAAATCTCGATCGTTGTCCGGTATGCGATGAACCTAGATATGTCCAATCTACTAGTAAGGAAGGCACAAGCTCAAAAGTGCCTAAAAAAGTATTGAAATATTTTCCCGTTGGGCCTAGATTAAAGCGATTTTTCACAGTACCATGGATTGCAGAGGCAATGACTTGGCATGCTAGGGCAGAAGTAGGGGGTAATATCATGCGTCATCCTATTGATTCTACTGCCTGGGAGAGGATGAATTTTGAGTATCCCGATTTTGCTCGAGAACAATGCAACATTCGTTTGGCTATATCCAAAATGTTGTATTTTACTGTGAATGGGTAAGAGTTGAGGATAAAAATGCTTGTAAAGTTGATCCTGTCACCAATTTGATCATGGTTGACTTGTCCAAGTTGAAGAGCAATGACCACGTGAGCGATGAGCCGTTTGTTTGTGCATTTCAAAAGGTTAAGCAAGTGTTTTACTCGGAGTATATCAACAACGAGCCGTGGTCAATTGTCCAACACGCGCCAAGGCGTCTAAATAGTAGTGTGGATGACTTGGCTGCTCCTACCGAATATCAATCCATTTTTTATGATAACCCGAATTTGAAACAATTTTTCAATTTGTAATAAATATTTCAATTTGTACCGAAACATCCATTTTTAATGCTTTTGATTGATCTGCACTTTATCATTTTCACTCTTGTGTAGTGTGCGTGTGTGGAGAGGAGATTAATACATAAATATTCCAACTACATCTAAGTTTTGTTTATACTAATCCATGAATATACGCTTCTTATCTTTAATAGGTGATTAGTACATAGTTATTTGGGGTGTCCTATTTGTGGAGAGGAGACTGAATCTCTTCTTCTATCCGAACACTAAGAAATTCCATAATCCTATGGAGTGATGCTCTGCGAATTCCTCCCAACCGTTATGTAGCCAAATATCACTAGTTGAAGTTGTCAATTCCACTTTCCATACCCCACCACTTGGAACTTCTAGCAAAACATGGGAGACCATTGAAAGGTGGAATTGACAACTTCAACTGCTGATTTTTGGCTACACAATGGTTGGAAGGAATTTGCAACGCATAACTCCATAGGATTATGGTATTTCTTAGTGTTTAGATATGAAGAGAATTATATTTGACACGATTGCCCGGGGTACATTAGTTGGAAGGAGGTGCCATATGAGCTCAAGTTAGCTGTTTGAGTGACACTACAGGTAGTGTATTTATATTTATATGTCAATTTCGATTTTGATTTCAATTACGATTTATATTTATTTATATTTGAGGGGCGGATACTAATTTTACTTTATTTTAATTCAGGGGACAGGGAGTGGCCCTAAGGGTAGGCCACATATGCTCTATACTTATGTGGCTATTCGGACGAGAAGGGAAGGATAAGGAGGTGTCCCCGAGCGTCGCGGTACAAAATCTCTTTTCCATGCAAATAGTTTGTAGATTTGAGATAATTGATGGTGATGTTGTTTCTTCTTAAATAGTTTCTATTTTGAATATATATTTGCATTATCTTTAGTTTGTTTGGATATATGATGTTTGGAACAGGTACAACGTTGCTATAACAGGTACAAATATACTGCTGGGCAGTGGCAGTGGCCATACTGCCCAACAGATTTTTTTTAAATTCTGCCCAGATTTGTCACGGTCATTGACCGTGACACGTCCGTGACAACTTTTTGTAACGGACGTGTCACGGTCAATGGCCGTGACAATTTTTTTTAAAAAGGGTCACGGTTATAAACAGTGACAAACGTGTCACGGTCATTGACCGCGACACGACCATGACACAAAATGCGAGTTTTGTGTCAAGGTCAATGACCGTGACACGACCGTGACAAAAAAGTTATCTCGCCTCGAAATGTCACGGTCATTGACCTTGACAAGTTGGATTTGTCAAGGTCAATGACCTTGACAATTCGGCAGATTTGGTGTAGTGATATATATATATATCTACAGGTGTCCTACCGCATGGATGCTGGATGCTTTTCCATCCAGAGTATTGGGAGCCGTAACAGGTGCAGACTGTTGCGGGATTTAGATTATAGTCGCCTCTATTTCTTTGTAAATCTAGATAGGATTCATTGTGTACATCGGGATCATACTTTAGAGTTATTTATATTTGTTTATATTTCTTCCCCGTGGATGTTGTACTGTCTGTGACCCGACAACTTATTCGTGTATATTTCCTTGTATGTACTCATTTCATTTTATTCTAGCATTTCATTTATCATAGTACTTGTATGCATTTTTCCTTTATTAGTAGTTCTATAGTGTTGATTTGTTGTTTGTGGTATGTTTTATTTAATTTTTAGCATCCGCTTTTAATAGTTTCGGCTAGTTAGCCTTATATTATTTAGTATTGTCAGTTGATGTTGAGACTGAGCCATTTGAGATACCTGATTTAATGTAGTATAAGGCTGGCCACCCATTATTATTTTGAGCGGGTTGTCACAATATGTATGTTGATGAATTTGTTCCTTTAAAAGGGATTTGTTTTAAAGGAGAAACATTTGATGAAACTAATTTTGTTAGTTGTAGTGAACAATGTCCTGATTCAAGTGAAATTAAGCTAAGATATAATAATGCTGAATTTGAGGATTGTGATACCGCATTTGTTAAAACGGTATTTTTATCCAGTTTTTGCCATAAATCTGGACATCTTGAAAAATTTTGTTTTAAAAAGTTGGGACAAAATAATTCTGATTTAGGCAAATTTACGCAATCTCAAAGGGTTGGGAATGTTCAATATCCTAAACCCTCATTTAAGTGTACTTTTTCTCTAAGAAAGGTCATTTAGAAGATTTTAATTTTAAGAAATTAGGACAAAACAAATCTGATTTAGGCAAATTTAGGCAAATTCAAAATGCTGGGAATTTCAAAACTGCTAAGTCTGCCCTTAAATGTGATTTATGTTCTAAAACTGGACATTTAGGCAAATTCTGCTATAAGAGATTAGGACAGAATGAGGCTAATGTAGGCAATTTTAGGAAAACTGAAAATGTGAGAAATGTTAAAACTGTCAAACCTGCAATTAAATGCGATTTTTGTGCTAAAACTAGACGTGTAGAGAAATTTTGTTTTTAGAAATTAGGGCAGCATCGAGCTGTTTTGGGCAAAAATAGGCATTTCGATAGAATTAAACTTGCTGAAAAACCTGTTTTTAGGTGTTATTTTTGTTTTAAAATGGGTCATTTAGAGCAGTTTTGTCGTAAAAAGTTGAATTTTGATTATGAAAAACTGCCCTTTAAGTGTTGTAATGCTAAATATGTTGAGAAAAAGATTTTCAAGTGTAACTTTTGTTCCAAATTTGGAGATTTAGAACAATTCAATTTTGAGAGTTTGAATTTAACTAGAAAATCTGAATATGTTAAACATGTGAGCTTTGATGATAATGCTAAATCCATAGATAGACATATGTTTAAATGCAATTTTTATCTTCAAAAGGGTCATTTGGGACAATTTTACTATAAGTGTTTAAGTAGACAACAAAATGGTGTTAAGAATATTCCCAGTATCCATTTAAAGACTAAATTTGTTGAGAATTGCTCCCAATTTAATTTTAATTCGATTAATTATGCCCCTTTTAAGACTGTTGTTCCTAACGCTAAATCTAAGTGGATTAAGAAAGATGATTTAGGTTGTAAAAAGGATTGTTTCATCGTTCCAAACTAATTTGTTTTTAGTTTGTTTGTTAGTACTTTTTATTTTTCATATTTATGCTGTACTAACTTTCTTTTGTAGGATTCTTCCCTACCCTTTGTCCCTTTGTGACAAACAGGGGAAGACTTTGACTCTTTTGGTATTGTATCTTACAATTCTTTTAGTCTTGTAGGATCTCTTGCTGCTAGTAGAGTTATGTAATCTTTTGTTTTTAGGTCTCATGTGTATAGTTGAGTTATGTATTTTGTGTCGTTCGTTGTTTTTGAGTCTCGATTTTGTTTGTCTGAAAATTGGCCAAAGGGGGACATTGAAAATCTCGTTCTTCTTTTGTTATCTCAATTTTGAGACAAATATTTTTTGTTGGTTCTCCTGCTTTGCTCCTGCATTTTTTATTTTTATTAAAATCTATTTTTTATATCTTAAATCATATTTTCATATAATGATTTATTATATAAATTATTTTTTGATAAAAATAATTTTCGTGTAGCGTCAAATTATTTTGGGTATCATAAATTTTTTTTATTGTTTCTCTTATGTGAGTTTTTATATTTTTTTCTGAATTTAAATTTTATTTTATATTGCAAGTCTTTTATCTCATTTGACTTGATATATAAAATATTTTTTTTATGTTCAGAGTGCGTTATTTTTATGTTACATAATTTTTTGTATCCTCTTTTTCATTTGTGCCACTATATTTTGTACTCCTCTTATACCCTTACATACTCTTGGGCTTTTACCTCTTTACCCATATGGTTTGAGTATTTACGGTTGTACCTAGGGTTTACTTTGTGTTCATATGTATCGAAGGCTTTGTTGTTTTAAAAGGTAGAGACTTCATTTTTACTCAGCCGTCATTATATTTTCTCTCACTATACTTCCATTTTCATTTTGTCTCTCCAATCCTTTTCTTCTCTCTCTTTGTCCCATTTGTTTGAGAGTTTGAGAGTGTATCTATCCTTGTATACACAGTGGGTTTGGATGGACTTTGTGCTGTTCTAGTGTGGGTTTTTCGACATCTTTGGAGTGGTGGTGCCGGTGACCCTTTTCGGTGTGATTCACTTTTTTTCTGTGCGGAGCTTTTTTTCGGTGATGTTTTTTTGGCTGGGTTGTTCCGTTATGAGATTGTTTTGAAGTTGTACTATTTTTCTCCGGAGACCGTTTATTGGTGGTCTTTATTTTTAGAGATCGATTTTGGCAATTTTTGGGCCGGTTTGGTGTAGGTATTGTATTGCATTTTTTTTGTTGGGCAATCTACTTGGATCATTGCCGGGAGTTTAAGAGTCAGGTCTGTGGAGGTATTTTTTGGTGCATTTTTCCAGTTCGGAGATTTTTTCGACGGTGGTTTACTTTTTCGGTGAGTTTTCTGACTGACAATCAATTTTTCGGTGGACTCACTTTCTGGGTAAGATTAAAAGATGATGTCATGAATATGATTTTATCCTGCAATACCTATTTTGCCTCTCAATTCTTTAGTTTCCCCCTCTTTTTTTACTTACCAAATTTACACTTAGAATTCAAAATTGGGGGTACTTTGGTAAAGACCACAATACTTCTCTACATCTCTCCCGCTGACACCCTTTATTATTTCTCGCACAAACAAAAAATTTTCTGTCATTCTCCACTTCTCCCCCATTTTGTAAATCCTAAAAAACTTTTTACATTTTTAGGGTTCATTGTTTGTTTGTTTGTAGTTGTATTGGGGAGATCTTACCATTTTTTGGTTCGATTTGTTTGGGAAAGTAGATGCTCTCTCTTTAACATTGTGTAGATCTGACATTTTACGTTTTCGTTCAATTTTTTTGGTTCGATCTGAGGTGTTGTACAAATTTCATCCAAAAGCTATAAAGGTATCCATATTTTTCTACTTTTTTTAATCCCCTGTTATCTATGATGCTCATTTTGTATTTTTATTGTTTTGATTGAATTCTCGAAGCTTAAATATGCTCAGTTGATTGTGTAGATCTAACATTATGTTGAATTCTTCTAATTGTATTTTAATTGTTATTGTTCATAGGTAAACCTGAGCATAGTTAAATCTTGACATACATTTTCTTTTTTGTATTGTTCATTTATTCTTCTAATATTTCATTTTTCATTTTTTTCTTTTGTTATTTTTTTCTTTTGTTGTTTGTAGGTTTCATTGTTGATTCTATCTCTCCCCCACCATTTACGGTATCCTCTCATAAGAAGTTTAACCAAATATAATCAGAAATTGAATCCGCATTTAATAATAAGTTTTGTGTATTTCTAAAGTTTGAACCATTATGTATTCCATTCCATTACAAAGTTTGAGATTATGATTTGTTATCAGTATTTCTATTTGGGTCTGTCTTCAAAAGTTTTTACTTGCCACGTTCATTTGTTATTTGTTATAAAATTTTCTTTGTAATTTAGTTGTTTGGTGTTTATGATCTTAACATAATGTTATACTAATTGTGTTCGACTATAACTCTTTTATGTCCTTCACTTAATCAGACATTTTAGTGCATTTTGACATTGTTTAGTGCAAATTGTTGACTACTTAGCAAATATTTATAACTATTGCTTACTTATAGTTTATTGAGGGCATCAAGATTTCTATTTTGGTCCTCAGATGTTTGTAAATGGTATGTTAACTTGGGTTATTTCAATATGTATGGTGTTTGATTTGTTATATTAAGTAGATCTAAATGTTCGAGTTGTGATGTTTATCTAATATGTTTTGTTCGTAACTGATTTGTATGTGTACATTTTTAAAAGGATTAATTTTAGGTGATATTGATTAATTCCCAAATTGTTATTTTAACTGGATTGTTTATTTCGTTTCATTATAGCTGAATTGAACTTACTCTGCTTCAAATGTTATTTGATTTGAAAAATGTTTCATTAATAATCAGATATGTTAATGTAATTTCATGTGTGGAGTCGACTGAGCGGTCTGATACCATGGTCGGAGGCTGCGCATGGGAGGAAAGCGAGAGAGTGGAGGAGAACAAATCAATACCAAATGTATATTACAGGTATATTTGCACCATAATTCTCTCAACACCATATTGCAAACGTATCCCCGATCATATATTTGTAAAAGAAAATCTAAAAATTATAGGGATATATATCAGCCCTATGATTTATTACGTAACAATACGGTAATATATATCCCTATAATTTATTTGTTTTAATACTTGTAATAACAAGTATATTTATTTAATATACCTATAATATATGTTAATACAGTTGTACGTTTGTATTATGTGGATTAGTACTCAAATATATCTTCATATGTAATATATATTTAATATACTTGTATGTTGAATTGGTCCCATTTGTTCTGTTGAATTGGTCACATTTTGTTGATAACTCGACCAACGCTGAACAACCGAACATATCACTATGCTTACGTTGGGCAGCTTGCATTGGCTTCTTTAATGCCCGTAGATATTGAAGAGGGCTTAGAGGCTGTGGAGTCTGCAGGCAAAAAATTCAAGAGAAGATGATTTGTAAGTGTACATCTTTAAAAGGATTAGTTTTAGGTGATATTGATTAATTCCCAAATTGTTATTTTAACTGGATTGTTTATTTCGTTTCATTATAGCTGAATCGAACTTACTCTGCTTCTGTAAGGACATAAATTTCCAATTGAGTCCATGTAATGTTTTGACTTAATTTCTTGAACAAAACTGTGTTTGTAATATGTCATAGGGAGATTTTAATTTGTCATGATCCCACTTGGTCTATGACGTATTGGATAAATTGAAGACATTACGGCAAAGCTTCAAAGAATTAATCATGGTGAAGTTTAATTGGTGAAAGTTTATTCGTCTTCAAGTTAATTGCATTCCGAGATCACACAGGTATGAATGCATATTATTAATGAGATTCGGAATTGTTTTTATAAAAGATAAGGATGTAATTTTATAAGAAAAAATATTTTAAAAGTGTTTTAAACGTTTTACACTACGTTTTATTCTGATAAGCTTGAAAAAGAGTTTAACTTAATTGGAACTCTTTTGAAGAAATGTTTTAAAGAAAAAGTCAAACTGACATCCGCATCGTTCAAACGACATCTCTGCTCGTTCGAGCGAGATAGCCATGTCGCGCGAACGACAGGTCAATCTCGTTCGAGCTACACGTTTTTCTAGGCATCAACTTAAAATCCTTTTTAACGCATGGTTTCGTTAGAGTTTATGTAGAGTGCAATCTGGAAAATAGTTTTCAATCCAGTACGAGTTTTGCACATGTTTTTCTAAGGTTTCAAAGTTTAAACACATCTTTAGAGTTTGCAAAGATCCGAGGTATCATTACTCTATGTTTATGTGATCTTGCTGCACCAAGAAGGTTTTTTCTATACTTGAACATCTGGGTTTTGCGGTGAAGAAAAGAGAAGGACTTCTTGTTCGACATCGTAGATGTATCAAATCCATTCGGTGGACACCGAAACATACGTGGACGCGTGTGTTGTGGACATGTATCGTGGAAGGACTTTCTGTGTGGGCCTTGTGAGAGGAGTGGTTGAAGATCATAAGAGCGTCAAGACTCGTGGGGATCGAGTCGTTGAGTGAGTCTTTTCTCTGTTCGTTGTAATTCCACATTCATAGTAATTGTCTGGTTTGGGCCGTCCAAGATTTTTTTCCCGTCTTGGGTTTTTCCTCGTACATCGAGTGTTGTGAGTATTCTTTACTTTACTTTACTTTACTTGCCTTAATCACTAGATGCATGTTTAGGATTAACCAAGATAAAATTGGTCTAAAGAAAAAATTGGGTTTTCACAACTTGATTTGGTGCTAATTAAAAGTTGGATAATTTTTGGTGAAAATTAGTTTGTTTTGAAACACACGCATAAGGGACACTCTTTCAAATTGGTATCAGAGCTAGAAAACATAATTTATTTATTTTGTGATCCTGTGTGTTTTCAAAGATGAATTTTGGAAATAACGAACTTTTTCGAACTCCTATTTTTTATGGCACTAACTACACCTATTGGAAGATGAGAATGAAAAGTGCATTAAAATCTATTGATGAGCGTGTGTGGCTAGTAGTTGAGAAAGGTTGGACACCCCTATCACTATTTTAGGTGAGGTCACTAATTTAAAGCCTGTCGAGTCATGGAATGAAACTGAACATAGAATATAATAGAATTCTAAGACTTTCACAATATAATTCTAAGGGTTTGCACGTTATTTCTTCACATGTCACCCCGGAAGAATATAATAGAATTATGACTTGTGAAACATCAAAAGAGGCTTGGGATATTTTAGCACTCACTCACGAGGACACTAGAACGGTTAGGGCATCGAAACTTCAAAATCTCACTACACAGTTTGAGACCATTAGGATGTTAGAGAGTGAGACTTTTGATGAGTTTTATGCTAAGCTGTCCAATATTGTCAAATCATTGTTTAACCTAGGTGAGAAAATTCCTGACAACCGTGTCATTAAGAAAATCCTTAGGTTGTTGCCTAGTAGGTTTGATGCGATAGTGACTATTTTAAACTCCTTGGGTAAGTTAGAATCGACGAAACTAGAAGATATTGTAGGTGACCTACAAACCTATGAAATCGACATGATTTCCTCCAAGGAAGTGCCTAAGAAAGAAAATGGTATTACTTTAAAAACTCAGAAGGAGGAAATTAAAGTTTCGAATTCTGATTCCGATTTCGATTTTGAGGATGTAGCTTTGTTGGCAAAGAAATTTAAAAAATTTATTAAATTTCAAAAGTAATCGAAAGATACCAAGAAGTTTGAAAAATTCAAGAACAACAAAGTTGATCCCACCTCTAAGGATAAGTTTAAGATGCCTAAGAGTGATGAGTTGGATAAGTGTTTTGGGTGTGAGGGGTATGGTCACAAAGTTAAGGAGTGTCCCACTAGACTTAAGAAAGAGGGCAAGAAACATATTGTATATAGTTCCACCTTAAGTGATAGTGATCCGAAAGAGGGAGAGATTTCCCATATTGATTGTAACTTTATTGAGTTTATGGTATGTCATGTGAGCGACGACGATTCTCATGTGAATGACACTTCCGATGAGGTTTTGAGTGAATCCCATGTTAGTGAGGGAGAAGAGAGTGACGAAGAGGAGGTAGATGTGAAATAATTGCAAGTTGCATTTAATGAGTTGTATACCGAGACGGTTAAGATGAAAAAGGAAAATGCACAATTGCAAGCTAAGTTGAATGAGAGTGCCATAGAAAATAATGATAGTTTGATTGAGGATCTTAGGGCATGAGAGAAGACTCTTAGGGAGAAATTAGATTATGTCGAGGGCGAGAGAGATAATCTCTGTGGTTTGATGGAGTCTTTGAAAAAGGAGATTTTAGAGTTTGAGGAGTCTAGGCATTTGCTCGAGTCTAGGATTCATGAGTTGGAGGAGAGATTGAGAGACTCGTCTAGTGTTAAGTTTGATTTGAAGGCTAGGTCGGAGAAGTTAGATAAGATCTTGGGCACCATCCAAATTAAGGGAGACAGGGGTGGTATATATTTTGGTGATAGAGTTGTTCCCATTCCCCCTGCACGTGTGATAAACACTAAGAAGGTTAGAAAAGGTCCACGTATAGGTAATCATTCCCACCGTCGATACACTTACACGTTTTGTGGTAGGAAATGTCACCTTAGGCGTTATTGTTACGACCTTAGACAAGCTCATAGGAAGTTTAGGAATAAAGTTGCCCCGGTTCCCCAAACCCCCATGCGTCGTTTTACACCTACTTGGGTTAGTAAATCGGATTTAGTGGCTTGAGGAATAAATCTTCATGATTCTCATTTGGGTGTACTTGATTCTTCCCATGCTAAATATAAAGGATGATAGTGTTGCCATGTTTGTCATATGCTAGTTTGCTTCATGATATATTCATTGCTAATATAGTGACATGTGTATCATTTTGTATTATAATTTCTCATTTGTTTGAGTCCTATTAAAAAAGATAAAAAGATTTTGTTTTTGAGAAAGCTTTTGAAAACCCCCAAAAGATTTTGCTTTTATTTGAGTCAAAATATGTTTGAAAAGTCAAAAAGATTTGCGGCTTTTGTTTTTAAGATTACATGTTTGATGTGGTATATTGGTGTGCTTGGACCCCCATCATTTCATTATCCATGTGGCTAGGACATTCGGCCATTATTATTGATGCTTAGAATGAACTTAACCATTGTTCAAATGGGGTTATTTCGACGTTGATATACATTTTGGTTCGACTTTGTATATATGCCATCATTGCTCACATGCACAAGTTCATATGGATGTGTAAGGACACAAATTTCCAATTGAGTCCATATATAGTTTTGGCTCAATTCCGGACAAAAACATTTATTCATAGGATAATATTTAAATTGTAATATTCTCAAGCCTACGAAGTGTTTGTTGAAGACGTAGCGGCAAAGAGTAGAAAGCTTCATCAAAATGCCGGTTTGTGTGCCTCGTTTCTACGTCATCAATCATAGTTCCATGCTCCCAAGGTATGAATGCAATTATATATATATAGGAGCTTGGAACATAGTTTATTGGGTGTTAGGTTTAATAAAAACTGGGTTTTACTTTCAGAAAAATTTAATTAGAATTTTAAATTAAAGTATATAAAGTTTCTGGGCCAAAATCAAATTTTATAAAAAATTCTGAAAGTCGTTCGAAATGTCGTTCGAACGAGTTTTTCATTCGAACCAGGTTTCGTTCGAACGAGTTTGCCAACGAGTCTAAACTGGTCTGTCGTTCGAAATGTCGTTCGAACGAGATTGTTCGTTCTAACGAGGTTTCTAACGAGATTCTAACGAAGTCCATACTGGTGCGTCGTTAGAAGCTCGTTCGAACGAGAGTTCGTTCGAACGAAATGTCGTTCGAATGAGCTGTCAGGCGGGAATAGTTTTTGGCAGTTTTTGGCAATTTTTCACCCACTTCCCCACTTGGTTTTTAACCAACTTTTTTAGACTTTATGAAGTGCGGGAATCACATTTTCCAAAACAAAACATTTCCATAACTTTTCAACTTAGTTTATCTCTTAGAGAGAGTTTGAGAGCAAAAATGGTTTAGGAAAATGTTCATGTTTTGAGTGTTAATTTTTCAAAGAGAAAATCCTTCACACTCTAGTTTACACCCAATTGTGTTTAGTCCAAGTTCTTATTTACATATTAAATTGCTTGGAGTTTGGCACCGGTTTATCTCTACCGAATTCAAGAAGAGAAGTTTTGGTTTGTTTCTACATCCATCAAAGAAGAAGACATTTTTGTTGCGATTCTACCCACTTGGAGAAAGGCTCCATGTACGGGTGACGGTGACCATAGAAAGCCCCATCGGTGGATTTCGAGATCGCGGTGGTGTTCCGAGGTTATCCGCTAGGAAGAGGTGTCTACAAGAAGAAGCATCGAGGCTTGAGAGGGATCGAGTCAGTCGTTGTAAGTCTATCTGTCTTGTAATTGTAATTCCATATCTAGTGGACTTATGGCTAGGGCCGTCCGAGGTTGTTTCCCGTCTTGGGTTTTTCCTCGTACATCGCGGCGTAGTGTGATTGGTTTATTTTATCTTGCTTCAATAACGTAGAATGCATGCTTAGAATTATTCAAGATAAAATTCGGTTTAAATCATCACACTCACTTTAATTTGGAATTAACTTATTTTAATTTGTTTTGAAGAAATTAAAATTTGGCTTTGTTTATTTGTGAACCATCATTCAACGCTTCCGCATCATTTATTGAATTTATATAAAAGGAAATTACTTTACGTTTACAAATTGGTATCAGAGCCAAAGCGATAAGTTATTTCGTTAACGATCTTTTTAAATAATTTTTGGCTAAAATGGATTTTTCCCCATTTTCAAAATTTCCTATTTTCGATGGTTCAAACTACGCATATTGGAAAGCGCGAATGAGATCGGCACTAAAATCTATCGACGAGAGAGTTTGGATGTCTTTTGTTACCGGGTACTCCCCACCAACTTACTTAGTTGAAAATGAACATGTTATCAAACCCGCCGATAGATGGACTGAAAATGAGTTTAAACTTGCTAACTTTAATTCCCGAGGTTTAAATGCCTTATTTAGCGCTGTCGCACCGGATGAATTCCGACGTATTATGACGTGTGAAACCGCTAAAGAAGCTTGGGATATTTTACAATTAACTCATGAAGGAACTAGTGTCGTTAAAGCTTCAAAACTCCAAAACCTCACCACTCAATTTGAAACTATCAAAATGGATGAAAAAGAAACTTTTGATAAATTTTATGCTAGACTTTCTGATATTGTTAATTCATCTTTTAACTTGGGAGAGAAAATACCTGACGACCGTGTTGTAAAGAAAATTTTAAGGTCCCTACCCGATAGATTTATTCCTAAAGTGACCGTTTTAAATTCTTTATCCACTTTAGCCTCTACGAAATTAGAAGAGCTTGTAGGTGATTTACAAACCTATGAACTAGATATGTTTCCCTCTAAAACTGAAAAGAAAATTGAAAAGGGTGTTGCTTTAAAAGCCCGAAAAGAGGTCAAACAAGTAGTAGAGAGCGATAGTGATAGTGACTCGGAAGATATGGCTTTGTTTGCTCGTAAATTTAGAAAATTTCTTAAATTTAACAAAGATAAATTTAAAAATGATTTTAAGAAATTTGATACTTCTAAACATGATAAAAGCGAGAAGATTTCTGAAGCCGAGAAGATCCCTAAAACTAGTAATGACAATTTAGATAGGGACGAGTCTAATAAGTATTTTAGTTGTGAAGGTTATGGCCATAGGGCTTTTGAGTGCCCCACTAAACTAAGGAAAGAGGGTAAACGACCCATTTCATATAATGCGACCCTTAGTGATAGTGATAAGGAAGAGAAGCCCGATTCCCCCACTAAGAAAAATTTTGTGGCTTTTATGGATAGTCATGTGAGTGATAGTGAGAACTCATCGATTGATGAAACAATAGCACATGCCACTTCCAAGGTCATTGTACATGATTCTCTTATTTTTGATGATAGTGAGAGTGAAGAAGAAAGAGAGAGTGAAAATGAAGATGAGGTTGATATGAGTGAACTTCAAAATGCTTTTCAAGAACTGTATACCGAATCTATTAAATTGAAAAGAGCTAATTTGAAGTTAGAAGCTAGTTTAAGAGAGAGTGTCAAGGTCGTTGATGAAAATGCTTTAATAGAAGACCTTAGGACACATGTGAGGACTCTTCAAGAGAAGCTTGAATATGTAGAAGGCGAAAGAGATAGCGTTAGGGGTTTAATGGAATCCTTGAAAAATGAGCTTCTTGCTTTTGAAGAGCGAAATGTTTTACTAGAATCTAACATTGTAGAATTGGAAAATAAATTAAAAGATTCTAGTAATGTCAAATTTGATTTGGAGTGTCGTTCGGAAAAACTAGATAAAATGTTAGGAACGGTCCAAATTAAAAATGACACTTGTGGTTTAGGCTTCAATACTTGTAATGAATTTTCTCATAATGCCCAAACCAACGTTTTAGGAGAATCTACTAGGAATGCATTTAAAGATCACTCCTTAGGTAAATCTTTTCGACAAGCTCTTACTTGTACACATTGTGGTAGACAAGGTCATCTTAGGAAATTTTGTTTTGATCTTAAACGAATTTCTAGAAAATCCCATAGTAATGTAACCACGGTAGTTAAAGTTCCTACACCCCAAGATAGTCATTATCCATTAATTTGGGCTAGGAAATCCGACTTGGTTGCCTTGCAAAATAGGGTTGTTGATTCTCATTTACTTTCACATGCTTCCTCCCTTGCTAAATCTAAAGGATGAATGTGTTAGTGTTTGCATACTTTAGCGTTTGTACTTTATGCTATATTCACATGCTAAATGTATGCTTGTTTAGTCATTTTCTAGTCATCGCCTTATTTCATATCCCATGCTAGAAATTATGACTTGTTTATCTTTTTGTATTATATTTTGTGTTAGAATTAACTGAAAAAATATAAAAAGATGTTTTGTTTATCATTTGTGTTTTATTTATTTCATTTAAGCTTAATGCAAAATACAAATGATTTTTGTTTGTCCTTTGGAGTAAATATTTATTTTTGATTGAAAATGTTAAAAACTCAAAAAGATGTTATGTTGTGTGTTTTTTAGTTTGACACACTTTATGTGGCATATACTTGTGTTTGAATCCCTCCTTTAACGCTCCCCCGTGGCTAGAACTTTTGGTTTAGATTTTCAATCCTTAAAATGTTCTTTACCATGCTTTATATGGAGTAGTTGGATTTTGTGTTGTTTAAATGGATTCTATTTTTATATGCCTCTTTTCACACATGCACGAGCTCTTTTGAAATCTTAATGTCACATGTTATATTTGAGCTCTTTGAGGTGTTCTCCTACCAATCTAGTCATCTACATATCTATGACCTAGGAGGACTAGTGCATGTCAAAATTCGTTGCATTTGAGATTTGTGTGAAAATGAAAACATGATAAATAAAAATGTGCACGGGGAAGGGCTCCGAAAGGATGAATTAAATCCTTTGCGATTGTAAGCCACCGTTTATTGGATCTAAAAGAAATACGTGATCCAAAGGCCTAAAAACAGAATATTTGGCATTAAAAAGAAAAACAATTGCCAAGGCCTATGTTTGTTTGATATATTCATTCAAAAGTAAACGAATATATATGCTTAAAGAGGGAGTATTGGATGGTATATCAACGGTTTGCACAATGTCCGTTTGTCCTAGTTGTCTTTAATGTCATGACTCTATTTGGTTTGTAGAATCATCATCATGCTAGGCTTGTATGCATTGTGTATGTTTGTTCATTGAGTTCAATCTTTATATTGTCACATGAGGTTCTATTTAAATGTGATGAAGTTTGCAATCAAATGAGAACTCCGTGAATGTTTATTAAGTGTTTGGGTCTAAATTTAATTGTTGCTAGTTCACACCCCTACACTTCCGTTTCAATATGACACATTTTTGCCATACGAGTGTGCAAACTTATTGTATTTTGTGTCATGTGTGTGTTTATATCTATATATATATGCATGTACTTCATTGGTATATTTCTCGTTTATATATATATATGATATTTGTTTGTCTTTGCCTTTCTTTTATTGCCCATGTTCTTTAATGTCTTAACACTTTAAGCTTCAACATGCTTTTATGTTTATTAGTTATTTATCCTTTGCCTATTCCTGAACAAAAAGGGGGAGAATGATGATAGGGGGAGAAATGAAATGGTATGGTATCTAATCCTATTATCCAAGTTTGGGGGAGATTTATCTTAGGGGGAGACGTCTCTCTAAGTAGGTCATGTGTTTGATAAAAGGGAGAATTAATTTAGGGGGAGTAATTAGTGTATTTAATATTTTGATATTCCCTATGAATTTGATGAGTTTGCTTAAGTGTGCAGGATTTCTTCTAAAGCGGCATTGTTTAATGGCAAAGCGTTTGATCCTTGGGTTGAGTCAAGTTTGGGTGGGTTATGTTTGAGTCTAGTTGAGCTTGACGGCCCTTTAGGATTTTTGTTTGGTTTTTGTCCCGGAATAGCCAAAGGGGGAGATTTGTAAGGATACAAATTTCCAATTGAGTCCATATATAGTTTTGGCTCAATTCCGGACAAAAACATTTATTCATAGGATAATATTTAAATTGTAATATTCTCAAGCCTATGAAGTGTTTGTTGAAGATGTAGCGGCAAAGAGTATAAAGCTTCATCAAAATGCCGGTTTGTGTGCCTCGTTTCTACGTCATCAATCATAGTTCCATGCTCCCAAGCTATGAATGCAATTATATATATATTGGAGCTTGGAACATAGTTTATTGGGTGTTAGGTTTAATAAAAACTGGGTTTTACTTTCAGAAAAATTTAATTAGAATTTTAAATTAAAGTATATAAAGTTTCTGGGCCAAAATCAAATTTTATAAAAAATTCTGAAAGTCGTTCGAAATGTCGTTCGAACGAGTTTTTCATTCGAACCAGGTTTCGTTCGAACGAGTTTGCCAACGAGTCTAAACTAGTCTGTCGTTCGAAATGTCGTTCGAACGAGATTGTTCGTTCTAACGAGGTTTCTAACGAGATTCTAACGAAGTCCATACTGGTGCGTCGTTAGAAGCTTGTTCGAACGAGAGTTCGTTCGAACGAAATGTCGTTCGAACTAGCTGTCAGGCGGGAACAGTTTTTGGCAGTTTTTGGCAATTTTTCACCCACTTCCCCACTTGGTTTTTAACCAACTTTTTCAGACTTTATGAAGTGCGGGAATCACATTTTCCAAAACAAAACATTTCCATAACTTTTCAACTTAGTTTATCTCTTAGAGAGAGTTTGAGAGCAAAAATGGTTTAGGAAAATGTTCATGTTTTGAGTGTTAATTTAAAAAGAGAAAATCCTTCACACTCTAGTTTACACCCAATTGTGTTTAGTCCAAGTTCTTATTTACATATTAAATTGCTTGGAGTTTGGCACCGGTTTATCTCTACCGAATTTAAGAAGAGAAGTTTTGGTTTGCTTCTACATCCATCAAAGAAGAAGACATTTTTGTTGCGATTCTACCCACTTGGAGAAAGGCTCCATGTACGGGTGACGGTGACCATAGAAAGCCCCATCGGTGGATTCCGAGATCGCGGTGGTGTTCCGAGGTTATCCGCTAGGAAGAGGTGTCTACAAGAAGAAGCATCGAGGCTTGAGAGGGATCGAGTCAGTCGTTGTAAGTCTATCTGTCTTGTAATTGTAATTCCATATCTAGTGGATTTGTGGCTAGGGCCGTCCGAGGTTGTTTCCCGTCTTGGGTTTTTCCTCGTACATCGCGGCGTAGTGTGATTGGTTTATTTTATCTTGCTTCAATAACGTAGAATGCATGCTTAGAATTATTCAAGATAAAATTCGGTTTAAATCATCACACTCACTTTAATTTGGAATTAACTTATTTTAATTTGTTTTGAAGAAATTAAAATTTGGCTTTGTTTATTTGTGAACCATCATTCAACGCTTCCGCATCATTTATTGAATTTATATAAAAGGAAATTACTTTACGTTTACAGGATGTTTGACCTATCTTGCATATTTGAATTTGGTGAAGTGTTCTTATCTCAATATTGTCATCTATGCGTCAGTAGACTTAAGAAGAAGTGTGCATGTAAGAATCATTTACCGTGAGGATTTGAATTGGTACCTAATTGAAGAAATGAAAAGTGATTCACGGGAAAGGGCTGCGCGAGTTCAAAATTAACTCGTCGTGAAAGCCACCATTTAAAAGAGCCCAAAAGAAAAAGAAAAATGCTAAGAAAAGGGCCAATAAGTTTTTCTCTAAGTTGAGAATGCTAGAAACCTCAAAAGAACTTGAAAAAGTATATTTATGAGGGAGTTTGGTTGGAGAAAATTTAAACGGGTTTGCACAACTCATCCTAATGTTAAAACATTGCAATTTGACGCTATTGTTTGTAGAATCGTCAAAATTCTGGATTTGTGTGCATGTAGTATGTTTAGTTCATTAAGCTCACCCTTTAATTGTCATATGACTATGATAAAGTTTGATGATTTATCGTTATCATTTAGAGCTTCTTGATCTTTTCGATGTGTTGGAACTCATTTATTGTAGTTTCATGACCATACATTCCATGTCCATGTCTGAGCACATCGGTACCATGTTTACATGTAACTCGCATTGTTAGTTTTTATGCGTTTTTGCATTTTGTCTTAAAAAGCTTACTGTTTTACCATTGTTTTGCTGCTGCCCACCCCTTCCTGGCATTTTTTTCTGGAAAATTTTTCACTGGGCAAAAATTTATGATATTTATGGGAATCTGGGAAAGTTTGGCTGTCACGAGAAGTCGTTCGAACGACATCTCCATGTCGCAAGAAGACTCGTTCGAGCGACGTCCTCATCTCGTTCGAGCGACGTCCTCATATCGTTTAAGCGACGTACCTGGCTCGTTCGAACAACAGTCTGGTAATATTTTTGCTTCTATTTGTTTGTAGTCCACTAGTTTATTCTGTGATATTTTTTTGGTACAGCTGAAAGATTTCTGGACTAACTGAGTTATATGCAGGTTTTATTGTCTCATATTGATATTTTGCATATGATTCCGTTTATCACACCTGATTAGTTTGTTATATTCTTTTTGTGATTCCTGGTTTACTAGCTACAAATTTGTCATCTATTGATCATATTTAGCTAGTTGTTTCATAATTATCTAGCGTTTTTTTAATTGGTATATTCTCATGCTAGATACTTTATTGATTCGTTTATCTTTTCACCGGATTGTCTATTCGAGACAAAAAGGGGGAGGGATATATGTGGTATGTGATGTAGGGGGAGATTTGTTGAGCATGTTTTTTATTACATATTTTACAAATTGGTATCATTTTGTTGCTCAATTGTTTAACAAATGATTTTTCAGAGTTTATTCATATTGGTATCTATTGTAAAATTGGTATCGTTTGGATATATATATCGGTTTCATTTGTTCCTCCATACTTCACTAGGTATTTGTTTGTATGTTTCATGTGTGTAGGTAGAGATTCAAAATTTCAAGTCTACATCACATTCAGATAGTTCATGCTTGTCGGTGCTTCATATACTAGTTCGTGTCGTGTAATTTTTTACTTTGGGTTATGGGATGGGATTTAGGCGTCATATGGCGTGACGGCCCGACTTAGGCATTTCACTAGTTTAGTTTTGTCCCGGAATAGTCAAAGGGGATATTTGTAAGGACATAAATCTCCAATTGAGTCCATGTATTGTTTTGACTTAATTCCGTGAATAAAACTGTGTTTGTAATATGTCATAGGGAGATTTTAATTTGTCACGATCCCACTTGGTTTATGACGTATTGAAGAAATTGAAAACATTGCGGAAAAGATTCAAAGAATTAATCATGCCGAAGTTTAATTGGTGAAAGTTTATTCATCTTCAAGTTAACTGCATTCCGAGATCACACAGGTATGAATGCATATTGTTAATGAGATTCAGAATTATTTGTATAAAAGATAAGGATGTAATTTTATAAGAAAAAATATTTTAAAATGTTTTAAAAGTGTTTTAAACGTTTTACACTACATTTATTCTGATAAGCTCGAAAAAGAGTTTGACTTAATTGGATCTCTTTTAAAGAAACGTTTAAAGAAAAAGTCAAACTGACATGCACGTCATTCAAACGATATCTCTGCTCGTTCGAGCGAGATAGCCATGTTGCGTGAACGACAGGTCAATCTCGTTCGAGCAACACATTTTTCGAGGCGCTGACTTAAAATCCTATTTAAAGCTTGGTTTCTTCAAAGTTTTTGTAGAGTGCAATCTGCAAAACAGTTTTCAATCCAGTACGAGTTTTGCACATGTTTTTTAAGGTTTCAAAGCATAAACACATCCTTAGGGTTTGCAAAGATCTGAGATATCATTACTATATGTTTATGTGAGCTTGCTGCACCAAGAAGTTTTGTTCTATACTTGAACATCTGGGTTTTGTGGTGAAGAAAAGAGAAGGATTTCTTATTCGACATCGTAGACGTTTCAAAGCCGTTCGATGAACACCGAGACCTACGTGGACGCGTGTGTTGTGGATAGGTATCATGGAAGAAGGACTTTATGAATGGGCACTGTGGTAGGAGTGGTTGAAGATTAGAATAGCGTCAAGAACCGTGGGGATCGAGTAGTTAAGCGAGTCTTTTATCTGTTCGTTGTAATTCGACATTCATAGTGATTGTTTGACTTGGGTCGTCCGAGATTTTTTTTTCGGTCTTGGATTTTTCCTCGTACATCCAGCGTTGTGAGTATTCTTTACTTTACGTTACTTTCTTTAATCACTAGATGCATGTTTAGGATTAATCAAGATAAAATTGGTTTAAAGTAAAAATTGGTTTTTCACAACTTCATTTGGTACTAATTAAAAGTTGGATAATTTTTGGTGAAAATTTGTTTGTTTTGAAACACACACATAAGGGACACTCTTTCAATTTTAAATTTGATTTGATTTGAAAAATGATACATTAATAATCAGATATTTTAATGTAATTTCATGTGTGGAGTCGAATGAGCGGTATGATGCCATGGTCGAAGGCGTCGCATGGGAGGAAAGCGTGAGAGGTGGAGGAGAACAATTCAATACCGAATATATATTACATGTATATTTGTACCATAATTCTCTCAACACCATATTGCAAGTGTATCCCCAATCATATATTTGTAAAAGAAAATCTACAAATTATAGGGATATACATTACCCCTATAATTTATTACGTAATGATACGGTAATATGTATCCCTATAATTTATTTGTTTTAATACTTGTAATAATAAGTATATTTATTTAATATACCTGTAATATATGTTAATATAGTCTTACGTTTGTATTATGTGCATTGGTAATCAAATCTATCTTCCTATGTAATATATATTTAATGTACCTGTACGTTGAATTGGTCCCATTTGTTTTGTTGAATTAGTCCCATTTTGTTGATAAATCGACCAATGCCGAACATCCGAACAGATCACCATGCTTATGTTGGGTAGCTTGCATTGGCGTCTTTGGTGCCTGTAGATATTGAAGAGGTTTAGAGGCTGTGGAGTCCATGGGCAAAAAGTTCAAGAGAAGATGAAGGCCTTACAAAAGGAGAGGGAAGAAAAGTTCATAAGATTCTTAAAAATCTCCATGAACCATTATTTGAATGTCGAACTGATGAGTTTGTGAATTGGGCAACATCTGAAACCCATCATCTTTCACAATCTGCTTTTAGTGACGTGAAGCTGCGTATTATCGGATATATCTACACAAGGTAAGAAGCAAGAGATTTGGGAAAGGAAAAATGACGGTATTTGAAGTTGTGATTTCTAGCATAATGGGCAAGATATAAAGGGAATTTCTAGCAGAATGGGAAAGAGATAAAGGGCATCATGTAATTATCATGATGTGTGACAATCACATGCAAAGAGGTATCCATCTTAGTCCAAGAATCGAATTCTTCACCTACGAAATGACCTCCATATCACTGGGGGAGGGCATCTTTCAATTGTTCATCTCTCATCTCATAAGGTTCATCCACTTTTAATTCAACTGTTCATCCACTTTTGATTTTTTCCTTTACCTTTTTTTGGTTGTGGTCATGGATACATGATGCTTTTTATTTTTATTTTCCTTTTTCACATGGAACTATTTAAATTTTCCAGAAGTTTTACCCAGGCTTAGGATAGAGATCTTTAAAAAGAGAAACTATTTTGTTAAGTCTTATTAGCAAATTATAGAGTCAGAAACTGTTTTGTTTGATAAATTTTTCTACATTCTTCGTGAGTTAATGAATATTATCTCATTCTAAAAGTGGATACACTTTTAAGTTCCTCAAAACTACGAAATAATGATTATACATTCTCAGTAAGTTAATTAATATTATTAATGTTTTGTTTTCATAAATTCTAAGATGCTGCATAGTGTGCAGGTCTGTTACAACAGACAATCGGGTTTGGGTAATCTCAATATGTGCATCTGTTTATTCGTCAAATAATCAGATCAGGATTTCAATCCAGGTATTTTTATTCACTTTCTTTATTTTGTAATTTTAGATTAAAATATATTTTAAAGGATGTAACAGTTATATTTTAAATTATATAACAGTTATAAACTTAGATTGTACTCTTCGATTTTGAATATGTTATTCTTTATAATGAATCACAGGACAAGAACGTGCTTAATCGAAGTGAGGCCTATCATATAAGATCCAAAATGCAGCCATTTACTGTCTGTTGCAGCAGGTATATTTTTATAGTCGACAATCTATGCAGAAAAATTTAATCACAAACCTATGCAACTAATCTACAACGAAAGAATATGATTTTAGAATGTGATGATTTTTAAATTTGGATATCAATGAAGGCTTCAGTTGTTTTACTATTTTTGAAAAATATTAAACTTTCTCTCCCAACAAAGGCATGTTCATGCTGCTTTTGTCAGGTGTTGAAGACACTACTCGAGCTGAACGACGGTAAACAGTTTGGAAGCAACTTCGGTGAACAGTTTGGAAGCAAATGCGGACCTCTTGGATGCATCAAATATATTGTTTATTTTAAAGCGTAAGAATGGAAACAAATGGCGGACCTCTTGATTGAACTCACATCAGTTATTGGGACCCCTGGCCTGAAGTGTGCCATCAAAACTCCTAGCCCTGAAATGGCTCCTCTTTTCTTGGAAGATCTTTGAGATTCTCCTCAATAATTGATTTTATTTATCAGGTAAATCTTAGCAGAATCCAACTCTGATTTAGTATTTGCTTTTAGTTATAAGCCTTATGTCTCTTTCATACTTTTTGCTGTTTTTATAGAATGTGTGGGTCGCTTATGGAAACCGTCAAATGGTTCTCACTCTACTCCAAACATATGTTCATAACTTTGTGATTCGTGGAGTTGATTAGAACCCTTTTATGAAATCATGTGGTGAAAACACGTTGACAGACTCATATTTAGGTGGTCTTGAAGGTACAATGTTTCCTAAAAGTGTTTGTTTTTTAACGTGTTTGTGGTTCCAATATTTACATGAGTTTTATTCATTTTGTACTTACAATGAATTTTTTAAATGTTGTATGTGTTTACATACTGATGAATAACATTGGAAATTAAATCAAGGGTTATTCTAATGAGAGAGTTTATTCTCAAGCAGTGGCCAAAGTAGAATTTTTTAAGTATTTATCTGTTGAATCTTATTTCTAGAGGGACAAAGGCAAAGATCAGGTGGATAAAGCTAGGTGACATAAACTCTACATTATTCATAAAGTAGTTAAAGCTAGAAGGTCTATGAATCACATCCACTCTATTAAATCACATTTCAGACCCTGTTTAGTTAATGCATTTTTTTCCAAATTTGGGTAGTTTCAATTTAACCATTTTTTTTGCTTTTGCAGATATAAATTGATGGTTCAAAACACGTTGTTTTGCAGATCTATATCAGGTTCTCTTTTTCCCCTGGAATAACGTTTGTGTGCAATTTAGTGTTCAACTAATGATTATTTTCCAACTTAGTTCAAGGTTTTTTTCCCCTTAACCACTGAATTGTTACTTGTGATATTTTTCCACTATATTCGCAAATGATACATCAGGAAGTGAAGAAAACTATGATTAGGGGGCTTCTATTCAGCTGGGCCACATATCAAATTACCTCGGACCTTAAAACGCTCAAGTTCATGCTTCCCAAGATAACTGAAGGCAGGTCTTTATCGAATATCTTGGATCAATGCATTTATTGTGCGATGGGGCTCAGTTGGGTTGGATTGGATTTTTGGGGCTTTGCTAAAACCACTTTTTAAAGAGGCAGTCCTTAACCTATTCCCACCACAAGTTTTGGTTAAGATAGTCATAAAGATTTTACTCCTCCTTTAAGTTTAATTCAGCATCCGCCTTTTGCTGTGTTTGTTAATGGCCGAAGAATTAGTTAAGGGATTGCAAGCCGTATTTAATTCTCTGTTGAGGTACAGTGCGACTCGGATGCTCAGAGAAAATGAGTTTGTACTCTTCCTCTCTATGTGTCGAGCATTCATTGAGGTTTCTTGTCCACATTGTAATACGTGCTTTAGCCATTATTACCCCCATGGAGACACTCTCATCATGGATGCCAGGAATTTATTAGATGGAATCAACCACCTATTAACAGCAGCTCGCGCAACAGAAGTGCCAAAATCAGTACATAAAAAATTAGAGATGTAGTGTATCAGAAAATGGTAATCTTCTTGAGATGGAAGATAGGGTAGTGGCTAATATTGAACAACTTGCTACTACTACTACTACTACTGTGGATAAAAAGGAAAATGATTACATTGCTCCTCAAACTAAGGAAAAGGCCGACGATGTGTGAAGTGACTTTCGTGAAAACTTATTTGTGTTATATTTTTTTTACTCAATCGTACAAGACTTAAACCTTTGCAATTTTTCATCTATGCCTTCAGGCACTGGTAGTGAAAGATCTTAACTAAAGTTGATTCCAGACTTTGCATTCTAATATCTAAGGTATTCTCACTTTACCCTTTTCCTTTCTCTCTCTCTCTTGCACACGAACATTGTGTATTATGATTGGTACTGATTGTTTAGACACCAAGTTAATTTTTGTTTATTTATTATGAATTTGAACTAAGAGGTCTATTTTTTGTTGTTTAATTACAGATTATGATAAATATGAGGAGAACATGTAAATTATAAGCTTGAGCTTGGGACTTGTTCAACTTTGAGCCCCACCCACCCAATTACACATGTGCCACGAGTTTTTTGATCGATCGACCATTTATATTTTTTATTAGATTGAAAGTTTACCATTGTGTTTAAGCAATATTTTTATCATCATTTTGTTGGTAAAGTTTCCAATAAATATCTTTTTTGTGTAATAATATTTGAAGCCTATCATAGTCATAAATCGATGATTTAGTTTACATAATGTCTGGGATGGATTGTTTGTATAGCTGAGTAGTTTAGATGTCTTAAACAGGAGGATAGTCCTATAAATAGGGGATACTTTGTCCAAATTTTTAAAATTATGTACACATGTTTGTGTTTTATAATAAATTCTATGATTACAAGTATTAGTCGACGTAGTTTCTTGGAAGTGTTCGTCGTGCCTTTATGCATCCCTTTATTGGAAATTTTTGTCATTTCCCGATTACGTACTTTCGAAATTTTCGCCGTTTCGCGATTATGTTCTTTGGAAATTTCCAGCGTGCCTTCAGGCACGAGCATACCCTAGTAGATATCTCTCTCTCTCTCTCTCTCTCTCTCTCTCTATATATATATATATATATATATATATATATATATATATATATATATATATATATATATATATCCCCTGTTATAGTTATATATATTTATACATAATCACGAATCTGGCATACATATCTATATATCTAATTTGTTAAAGTATTTTGGAATTTTTTTTTGGTACGCTCGTTGTTGTTTCAAACCGAGCTGTTGAGATTTTTTTGTGTTTTAATCTCAACCCATATGTGTTGCATAGTTTAAGACTGAAAGTCTTAAATAAGTTTTTTTGGGTGCATACATTTGTTTGGTTGTATTGTCTTGAACATCAGTTGTTCCTTTTTGGGTATGTTTATTAAATCATAGAAAATCTTCGTAGATCTGATTTGGTTGGATTAAATTGATTATAACAGTTGCTGTTGTTTAGAAATCAAATTTTTTGTAGAGCAAATTTTTTTTCTGAAAAATATTAATCTGTTGGTTTTGACACTTTTAAGTTTTGTCATTTAAGTTCCAAATAATTGTGTAATATTTTATTAACTGCTTGTGTTGAGGTATTTTCATTTTGACTAAAAATTATCTTTGAACTGATAAAAATTTGGACTAAATAGCTTTGGAGATATTTCCTTTGGATTAAAATATATATTTTTCTTTGGACTAAAATTTGTTTGGAATAATTTAGTAGGCCTTTTAGATCTTGGATCTATTTGTTAGGTGTTTGTTATTGTGATTTATTCTACACCAAATTTAGTGTGCGTGCTCTTTTATCTAGTTGAACTTAACACTTTGTTATCTAGACTCAGTTGTTTTTGTGCCACACATTCTCATTATAAAATCTTTTATTAAAATCTGATTTGATTTATTTTGGGAATAACGATAATCTGATTTTGTCTCTAACTAGTTATACCCTCTACGTTGAACTTTTGTGTGTTTACTTTATTTAGTTGGATTCAATTAGTGTGTAGATTTTAAATCACATCTTTAGTTACTTAAATTTTATTTTAGTTAAACCCGTCGTATTTTATTAAATCCAGTGTTACACTCTTTATCTCGTACTCAATTTGACTTGGATTGAATCAATTGACTTGTACACCTTTTATTGCCTAAGTTGAATACCTTTGTTGTATTCTTTTATTCTTAGGAGGTGTTTGTGTGTATATGAGTTTTTTATCCAAACCTAGTTATAGTATTGGCTTAAACTAAAATTTTGAATATAATCTTTCTGATTATTTTTTGTGTTACACATTTTTGCTATTAGGACTTATCTTGTGTTGACTTTAATTCAACCGTAATTTGAATGAGCTAAGTTCTATACATATTTATCTTTTGCTCATTTTACTTGGACTTAATATTTCAACATAACACCTCTTTAAATTGATTCATATTCTATTTGGTGTTAAGTTAATTTTTATTTTAGTTACGTGACACAATTGTTGGAATTTTGTTTCCTATTTTATTTGTGGTCATTTGCGCCAACTGAATTGTTTTAGGATTAATCTTTGCTTGAATATTAAATATTAAGGAAGACCTAGTTTATGTCTTGTGACTTAATATTTAATCATTCTTTTAGTACCGATTAATTTCATATCATCTTATTATATTTCTTCTATGTCTGTGCACATCTACACGGGGTCTCGGGTGTTGAGTGTGTAGTGTGTGTGTGTCTCTCAAGTTTTCACTATCTCGGTTATTTAGTAAGATTCAGTTTGTGGGGTTGTTTAGTTTGTGCCTGGGTGTACTGGTTTTGTATCAGCCTAACTATTTTATTTACACTGGTGTTGCCGAATTCTCTTTCTAAACTTTGGTATTAGTGTTCTTTGGTGTGTTGTAGTCACTATTACCTAGGTATTATTAGGTTGACTGATTTTCAGTCAAGTTGGGTTGTTTTAGACTAGGCTGGTTGTACGGGTGTGTATATTCTTAGTTTAATTCATTGTAGACTATAATCTATAACTTATAATTGGTAATAGTGGACTTCAGTGTGTGAGTTGTCCTGGGACTAGGGGTTTACCACCACGGTGGGTTACTTGAGAACAAATTTTGTGTCACCTTTTACTTTTTCTCATCTCATTCTTAAATGTAATTATTTTTATACCTAGCATCACCACCTTTTACTTACTAGTGTGCATGAGTGTTTGTAATTTATAATGGATTTTATCAAAGAGTTCAAAAGAGTTTTTAAATAACCTAATACGCATTAGCGAGTACCCTTTGGTCCTTTCTAGTAACCCTTTAGGTCGTTTCAGTCTCTACACCTAAAAAAAATCCCCTAAAGTGGTTTAAAGGTTACAAGCATTCAACTAGATACACACATAAAACATGCATTTTCTAAGTCCAGAAATATACCTACACTCCTCGGTTATTTTCTAACTTCTTTAAGGCTCTGATGTTGTCCTCTGTAGGAATTGATCGTGTGATCACGGGACTCCCAATTTGAGAATATGACAATAATTTAAAAATATCAGGACTCAAGCAAAGCATGGGGTAGTGGGTGAAAACCCAAAACAGCCACTAAACGGCCTCGTGAGTGACACTAACACCTCGTATGGGACCAATGTAACTCGTAGGAACTGATCGTATGATCATGGGACTCCCGATTTGAATACACGAGGATAATTTAAAAATATCAGGACTTAGGCTTAAAAACATGGCGTTGAAGGGTGAAAACCCGAAACAGCCTCCGAACGGCCCCGTGAGAGGCACCAACACCTAGCAAGGGACCAATGTAACTAGTAGGAACTGACCGTGCGATCATGGGACTACACACAATAACGGGACTCCCGATTTGAGAATATGATGATAATTTGAAAATGTCTACACTTAGGCTTAAGAATATGTTGCTAGAGGGGGAAATCCCGAAACAGCCCCGTGAGTGGCACCAACACCTCGCACGGGACCAATGTAACTCGTAGGAACTGATATGTTGATAATTATAACTCATATGCAATTTTACATTTTGAATAAATTTTTTGTAAAACTACTTGGTTACTGATATAATTTTTTTTTGTATGCTATCAGTTGCAGGATAACATTGTATCATTTGCTTTTTTGCACGTGGAACAAATGAAGGAGACAATGGTTTATAACATGAAGATTGTTTATATAATGTTGTGGACATTCAGGATTATGATTTTTATGTGTTACAACAATGCGGGCTTTTATTGTTTAGTTTTATGGCCATGCGGGCTTTTATAATTTGATTGTTAAATTTTATGGTCGTGCGAGCTTTATAATTAGAAGGTTTTATATTACAGGGTTTGGAATGTCCAGAAAATAAAGGAAACTCTTCCCAATTTTTTTTTGTCTGTGAATTATTAAGACGTGTAATATTTTAAGTTTTTATATATATTAGTTTATTTACAACGTTCTCGATTCACAATTTGTGATTTTTTTTTATTATTTTGCCAATAATAAATATTTGTAACACCTCGTACGCGTCCTACGTTACACGTAGCAACCGATCATGCAGTCACAGGACCCCCAATTTTAGGATTGGCCCAAAAAAATACATTTTTTTAAAATTGTAGTTAAATATGACCATGGACTTTGTCTATGACCATTTTTTTTCGTCGTGTATAAAAATGGTCGTGGCCAAAGTCCATGACCCCCAACCGTGACAAAAAATGGTCAAGGCCAAGTGACCATTTTTACCACATCTGAAACATTGAGTGTGTTTAAGGTCTCTTTGAGGTCTATGGTTGGTCTCAATATTGTGTTTGTCCTGATTCCTCTCACGAGGCTTGTTATTGGAATGGGTAGGATACACAAGTTTCCTTGTTTAGAAGCAACATTATTTCTAAACATTAGAATTTTCTTAAAGTGTTTGATATAAGGGCTATCTAGTTATCAAAGTGACGCGACTAAAAATGTGTCTCGGAAGTGCGTACTCTCTAGACTCAAGTGCAAGCCTGTCGCTCAAGTAATAATTCGATAAGTCGGGTATCGATCCTCAGGGAACTGGGACAACAGTGTTGTAATGACGCTGGACAGACGATGGAACCCTAACTCTGACTCTAAAGAAAAGGAAAAGATGATTTGATTGGTGAAATAACTACAACTAGATGCAATTGCGAAAATGGTTAACTAATGAACTAAAGTATGAATGGAATGCAACTATTCAAAATTACCTAAAATTTTGATGATGATTGAATTAAAACTTGAACTATATGATGAGGAAAATTGGACGGGAATACAATCCCTCAACCCTAGTGTGTTGCTAGTACAAAATTAATAATAAATTTAAGTAATTAATTAAATCAAGAATTTAGTACTCCCTAGCATTACATATATGAGGTTCAAGCCCGCACCATACATAATCAGAGGACGAGTAAATCGGTATTGCGATAGTTACACTCGAATTGAATTCTGAAGCATCCCGATTACCCTGAAGCAAACGAGATCCAAAGATCTACAATGGTTGTGTTTCTACGCAATACGGTTGTAATAAATCATTAAATTTAGAGGATTAATTTTATACACATGCAACTACCACATCAGGTTGAGTTCATGCATCTCGACCCTAAAGAATCTAGCCGGACATGTTAAACCTAACTATGCATGAATTAAATACATTGCTTGAGAGATAAATCATAATGAAACTATCTTAAAACATGCAAAGAAGTGTTATGAACCCAGAAATTATTTGAATAATGCAAGAAAAACATCCATGCAAGAATAATAATAATAAGAACGAAATTTGGATTAAAACTTGAAAACAAACCCGGAATGAATCAATCTTAAAGAAATAATTCAAACTATGTTCCTAGGTTTTCTTTTTTTTTTCTCTACCAAAAACTGATTAACACTATGAAAAAACTATGTTTTCTAAGTCATTACCCTCGTACAAATAGGTTTTATAAGAAGTTGTAACAAAATGGGACCCTTTGGACCAATCAGCTGTCAAGGAAAATTTCATGCATCAGGACCCCCGAACCGGTTTGACCCCGAATCGGTTCGACCTCGAACCGGTTCACAGTGTGGTTAGATAATTCTTGCTAGTTCTGGGCTCTCATTTCTTCAATTCAACACTTAGAATTTTTTTCTTTTTTTCTTCTTGGATTCTTGGATTTTTCCTCAACTTCAAATAATCATAACTCTTCAACCGTAGCTCGGATTTGGGTGACGTTTCTTCCAGTATTCTCGTTGTTCCGAGATTTTCAACTTTCCAGTTGCCCCCACCTCTGGGATATGATTTCATAATTACAAAAATTCCCTTGAACTTGCCTTCAAAGCCTTTCTTTCACTGTTTAGATTTCTCTTTTGCACTGCTTGAATAACTAACCTGTAAAACACATAAGAGAAACACAAAACAAGAAATACTTACCAACGAAGGTTAGTATCATAAATGTGAGTTAAACCCATATCAATTGCATCACTCGATTTCACAAAGGTACCGAAATTAAGGGGATAAATATACAATATTTATGCCTAATCAAACCCCCTAACTTAGAACTTTCCCCGTCCCGAGCAATGTAAAAGAAAAAGAAAAATGTCATAACTCTTCTCAACACTTTATTGGGATTGAATACCTTTTTTGCGGGCAAAGGATTGCATTTAGCGTATGCAACAAGCCGTTAAGCCCCTAGGTTACCCTAGTAGGAGGAGTGTTGTCTCGTGAGGGTTTGCACTGAATATACCGACAAAATTCGACTCAAAGAAAATACAAAATACGTTACAATTTTATAATTCAAACTTTTCTCGAAAATAGTCATCATCAAATCATGTTCAAGAGTCTCAAATCACAGTGCATGTGTGCGAACCGCGAATTTTTACCGATTAACTATTACGTTACTTATCCGAAAGTTTGTTTTGATTTCAAATTCTCACGGGATGCTCTCACTAACGAATCACTCGGGGGTGGCTATGTTCTCTTGGTATGCGTGATTTATAAGAGTAAATGTTTTGGAACCAAGTTCATGCACACAAGTAGAAGGATGGAAATTTTATGGTAATCAGATCTCATCAAAGGATTACGGTTATAAGAAACGGGAACATTGCCTCTAATTCACATTTTTTATCTCTTTTATTATCTTTTGGTGTTTTAGCTCTCCACGCGGTAACCAGTTTTGCAATTTTGGACTCGGTTAGGACTTTTACGGATTAAAGGTGTATTGGGTAAAATTGGAAAAGGTTAAGAATTTTGGAATTGGAAAATTTTGATTATGATGTCCGTTAGTGCTATTCCGGTCTTTTGCTCATTTTCTTCTTCTTTTTCTATTTTCACGCTTTTTTTTTTCTTGCTATTTTTGTTGATCATAGTTATTCTTTTCTTGCCCCTTTTTGTTGCACTTTTCAGACTTAAATTCTGACTTTTTCCATTTTTCATAATTCCGAACTTTTTGGGTTTTTCGGGTTGTCAAACGAAAGGAAAACTTTTATTTGGCTCAAAATGGGTTACAAAAGGGATTCTTTTACACAACTTTTGATGGCCGATATTTTTGGGTAACAAACGATGGCCTACTTCATTGTCCAAAATACTAATTGCGTTACCATTTGCGTTTCGAGATGAATTAAGTTTAGAGATCTATTTTGGCACATTTTTCAAGGCAATATCACACACATTTTCCATAACCAATCAAAGTGAAAGGATTGAGATCCTAGACGACTTATTAGATACTGAAGAGAACTTTTGAGTTAACAATTAACTCGGATTGATTTAAAAACTCAAAACGATCGATAGGCTCGAAATCTCACCGGGTTTTGTTAATATCCACACTTATTCGTTAAGTCGTCAATTTTCGCACAATTTCCATCTTTGGTCAATTTCGGCTTAGTGCAATAGAGATTTAACAATTTGAGACTTCAAATAGAATAAAGGTAATATTTTTGAAAAATTTAAATTTAAATTTTTATTTATTTTGAAGAAAAATATTTTTGGCTTTTTTTTGTCAAAATTTTTCAATTTTTTTTTTGAAATTTTCTAAAAACACACACACTTGGAAAGAACATGTGATCGAATCAATGAATCTAAACAATAAATGGGAAGAATATCCCACACCCCTAACTCAAATGTTGCATTGTCCTCAATGCGGATCAAGAACATAACATAAAGAGAGGAAAATAAAGATATTACCCAAAATGGAGCGATCCCCGAAAAGTACAAGTCCATTGAATCTACAAAACATGTTAGAACCAAGCATAAGAAAAAGAATAACAAAAACTCTAAACTAAAGAAAAAAAAAAGAAATAAGATAACTATTTTACAACCTACGATTTGAAATTCTAATAAGTTATACACTAGAAATCGAAAAATTTGAGGGTCCACCCAAAATACAATTTGACTTTGAGGGATTAATGGTGTACCCTCACTAGAAAGCATGCCTCCCAAAATATAAGAATTTCGCTTGAACAATGAAAGGCATGTGCAAAGAGGAAGAAATGAACCATCACCAATTAAAATATTTAGGGGGATAATGAAGGATTTGAGTGCACAAGGGGACAAGTACCATTGGGATCCAAGAAAACTAAAATCGCATCCCAAAGATTTTTCAAGTAGTATGGGAAGCGGAGCACACAAATAGAAAGAGTCCATCTTGGAAAACAATTCAAGCATAGAGTCCTTGTCCTCAAAATCTTCTTCCCCAAAATTTTCAATTGGATCTGGTGGAGTGACATGTCTAAGTGTATGGCCTATAAGATGAAGCATCTCAAAATAACATTCCCATTCAAGAATTCGATCAACGTCCTCAAGACATTCATCCAGTTCTTGTGATGGATTTATGTGTTAGATAATAGTGGGGTCACAAGGAGACAGTTGATCTTCAACCTCAACAGGTTTTGAAATATTTATAAGAGGTTGAGGTTCAAAAGTACTTGCATCACTCTCAATGATTTCGTTCTCAAAATTTGTAGGTGAAACGTAAGGCTCGACCTCTGGTAAGTTTTCAAAATAAGAATCAAACTCCTTGCTATATGGTTCCTTTTCCCACTCATCGCCAAGGATCCTTTTTACGCCTTGCATGTATAGAAGTAAGGTTTCTTCCAAAGTAGGCTTCCTAGGATCTATCACCTTGGATTCCTCATTTGTTTGAAAACTTACTTCATCTTCAAAAGTATCAGAAGAAAAATCATAATTGGGTTCAAATAATGCATCTAACTCTTGCTCCCCAAAATGATTTTTTTCTCGATACTCTTTTCACGCCTTTCTTCTTCAAGCAATTCATTTTGATAAATTTGGATGGCCTTAGCACTAGGCTTGTATTTATGAGACTCATCTTTAGAAATATTGATCCAATGTTCATAAATCTTGAGCTCCTCCTCCTCCTCCTCCTCATTATTATCATAACAATTAAAGCCACCAAAAGAGTTAAAATAAGTTATTTCAATTTGGGCAATTCAAAAACGTGACACCCATATTTTTGGATTTTTTATTTATTTATTTATTCTATTTTTTGAATGTCAAATTCGGGATTAACCAACCTAACCTAAAGTTTACCTAATTCCCCGGCAACGGCGCCATTTTGATCGAGTGGAAAACCGAGCGTCCGTGTAATACGCTAATCGTTGTTATCGGCTTACAACCGCAATACAAAAACCTAAACTTTAACTACACTCTTGTGGAGTATAGTGGCTAGTCTGGGTATCGAATCATCAGGGAACTAGGACGAGTGAACGTGACGACAAAGGTAAGACTGTTAACCCTAACTGAACTCTAAAAAGAAACGAAAAAATGATTGAGATTGGAAATAACTAATTAACTAAACGCACACTAAATTAAACTACTACAATAACTATGTGAGAAAAATTAACTAAATAAGAATGAAGGGAAAACAGGCTGGGAATATAGTCCCCCAAACCCTAGTAAATTTACCATATAAAATGCTAGAATTTTGAATTAGAAATTTAATTTAACGCGGTCTTTAGTACTCCCAAGCATTACATATATGAGGTTCAAGCCTGCATCATACATAATCAGAGTATGAGTAAAGCAGTGTCGCAATAGCTACACGCGCATCACATCCTTAGACACCACGGTTACCTAGGGTCAACCGAGGTAAAAAGGTCTATGATGGGTGTGAAAACTACACAACACGATTCATTCAAATTTCAATTCAAATCGTAGTTTCTACATGGCTAAATTACATCGGGTTGGGTTCATGCACACCAACCCTTAGAAATCTACCCTAACATGGTGAAATTAATGAAAACTATGTTATCTAAGTCGTATGAAATCATAATAACTTGGAAAGGGATATTAAACATGAGAAATAATAATAAAAGTTCTGGAAATAAAAGTTACCAAGATTGAAGAACAAGACCATGCAAGAAGAAATCAAAGACTGCAGAAAAACTCGAAAAACTCTTGAATTAAAGGTGAAAAATATGTTGATTCTTCTCCTGGATGATCCTACTTGTTATGGAGCTTTTACATGAATGAAATATTAATAAAAAGAGTCCTAATGACTAAATATATAGGCTAGAGGTCATTTAGAAGAGTCCCCAAAACACAAAACTCTTTTGGCTAAAAGATAAGGACAAAATAAAAATCCCGTATCTGGTAATTTGTCACAATTAGAAAGCATGACTAATTTTTTAACGGATCTGGTGCGTGACAAATGGGAGAACCGGTTCGGGGGAATTTACTGGAAATTCAACACTTTGCAAATTTTCAAGCTTTCTTCTTTTCTTTCTTCGATTATTTCTCAACTTCAAATGATCATAACTCCTTCACCGTAGCTCGGATTTGGGTGATGTTTTTTCCAATATTCTCATTGTTTCGAGATATAAAAAATTATAGAAGGCCCTACCTACAGGATCGTGCCTAAGAATTATGAAAATTCCCTTGAACTTGGCTTCCTAGCCTTGCTTCTTTGATTTTTTCGCAACTTTAAGGGATCATAACTCCTTCACCGAAGCTCAGATTTGGGTACCATTTTTTCTAGTATTCTAGTTGTTCCGAGCTATTCAACATTATAGAAGGCCCCACCTCCGGGATTGGGCTACAGAATTATGGAAATGCCCTTGAACTTTCCTTCCTAGCCTTTATTTCGTTGTTTCAATTTCTCGTTCACACCGCTTGTATACTTTACCTGTAAAACACATAAGAGAAACACAAAACCCGAAATACTTGCCAACGAAGGTTAGTATCATAATTATGAGTTAATTCCATATCAATTGCACTACTCGGGTTCACAAAGGTACCTAAATTAAGGTAATGTCGAAGATCTCAATAATGAGTATCGGGGTTAATGGCATCATGTCTCGTCGAGTATTCGCCCCCATCCTTTGACACCTATCGCAAGATTTGCAACAATTATTAACATCCCAGAAAATTGTGGGCCAATAGAGGTCGCATTGAAGAATCTTAGCGGACGTCTTTTTCATCGAAAAGTGACCTCCACAATCTTTCGAATGACAAAATTGGATGACTTTCGAGATCTCGTCATCTGGTACACATCGTTGGATGATTTATTCGGCGCAATATTTAAAAAGGAAAGGATCGTCATAGAAAAATATACGCGACTAAGTGATGAACCTCTTCTTATCTTGTGGTGTCCAATCGGGAGGTAAGGCTCTCGTGAAAAGATAATTCACTATATTCGTAAACCAGGAACAAAAGAGGTAGTAAAGAGTTTCTCATCCGGAAAATATTCATCTATGGGTATCGGATCACTAGGTACGTCGAACAAAAGTTGTGATAAGTGGTCGACAATGACGTTTTCTACTCCTTTTTGTCTTTAATGACGAGATTTAACTCTTGTAGTAGTAGGATCCACCTTATAAGGGGCAACTTTGCGTATTTCTTCGTAAGTAGGTATTTCAATGCCGCGTGATCGGTGAAGCAAGTAATGGGAGAATCAATAAGGTAGGACCAAAATTTGTCAAGAGGAAAAACTACTGCTAGCAATTCCTTTTTTGTGGTGGAGTAATTGAGTTGTGGTCCGGTAAGAGTCCGACTAGCATAGTAGATGACATGAGCCTGTTTGTCTTTTCTTTGTCCCAAAACAACCTCTATCGCATAATCGATAGCATCACACATAAGTTCGAATGGTAAGGACCAATCTATAACTTGAATGATGGGAGCGGAGACAAGCCTGGTTTTCAGTTTGTCAAAAGCGCTATGGCATGCTTCTGTCCACTCAAATGGGGTGTCCTTCATAAGAAGGTTGCTTAAGGGTTTAGCGATGACGCTAAAGTCCTTAATGAACCTTCGATAAAACCCCGCGTGGCCTAAGAAGGAACGCACGTCTTGAGCGATTTTGGTGGGGGTAGATCGGCTATGAAATCAATCTTATCTCTATCAACTTCAATTCCTTTGGATGAAACTATGTGGCCACGAACTATTCCCTCTGTGACCATAAAATGGCATTTCTCCCAATTTAGCACTAAGTTCTTTTCCACACACCGGGCAAGTACTTTTTCTAGATTTTCCAGACAAAGATCTAGAGTGGTGACGAAAACACAAAAATCATCTATGAACACTTCAAGTCCTCTCTTAACCATATCACTAAATAGCCTCAACATGCACCTTTGAAAGGTAGCGGGTGCATTACACAAGCTAAATGGCATACGTTTGTAGGCAAACGTACCAAAGGGGCAAGTGAGGGTCGTTTTCTCCTGATCAAGTACATCTACCTCAATTTGGTTATATCCGAAATAACCATCAAGGAAGCAATAATACGGGTGGACCGCTACTCTCTCAAGCATTTGATCAATAAATGGTGAGGGGAAATGGTCTTTCCTAGTTCCCGCATTGAGTTTTTGGTAATCAATGCAAACGCGCCACCCGATGGTGGTACGTTGGGGAACTAGCTCTCCCTTAGAATTTTCAATCACTGTCATGCCCGACTTCTTTGGGACAACTTTAATAGGTCTCACACGCTTGCTATCCAAGATTGGGTAGATAATCCCGACATCCAATAACTTAATAATTTTGGTCCTCACCACTTCTTTCATATTGGGGTTTAGCCTTCTTTGCATTTATCTCGAGGGCTTGACATCCTCCTCGAGGTGGATTGTGGGTGCAAATCAAAGGACTTATCCCCTTCAAATCAGCAATACACCAACTGAGAGCACTTTGGTGCTTCCTCAGAATCTTTAACAGTTTACCCTCCTGCTCTTAGTATAGGCTAGAGGAGACAACAATAGGAAATGTCTCGTCCTCTCCTAGGTGTGCATATTTAATATGGGAGGGTAGTTTCTTCAATTCGAGGGTAAAAAAATTATCGCTGGAGGGAAGCATGCGTGCCTCCATTGGCAGTAACTCCTCGAATCGAGAAACCTAACTTACATCTCTCACGTCCTCGTCCGATGCTCTCTCATTAAGTAACTCTCTCAACTCCTCAACTTCCCTCCCGAATTCAGTATACGTCCCCTCACTCTCGTGCCTCGACACTAAATAGCACCCTAGGGCATCTCCACAATAATTTTCTTCAAAGTACTCCTCTACGATGTCGCCGATTAGGCTCACCGCGTGAAGATCATCTTATTCCCACGTATGTTAGGCTATATGGAACATATTACTCTCTAAGGTCATGTTCCCAAAGGTGAGTTGCATATGCCCATTTTGAGTATTGATAATTGCGTTAGCCGTAGCTAAGAATGGGCGCCCAAGAATGATGGGAACATGATTTCTCAAGGCGAAGGAGGGTTCCGTGTCCTAAATGACAAAATCTATCGAAAAGTAGAAAGTCTCAACTTGAATGATCACGTCCTCAACTATACCTCTTGGGATCTTTATGGTTCGATCCGATAACTGGAGAGTGATCTTTGTGGGCTTAAGGTCACCCAGATCAAGTTTCATAGAGATGGTATAAGGGAGGATATTAACACTTGCTCCTAAGTCAAGTAAGGCTGTTTCAATTTTATTTTCTCCAATGATGCATGAAAATGGTGGGTGCACTGGGATCTTTGAATTTTTGGGGGAGATTATTAATTACAATGGAGCTCACGTTTGTGTTAGAAATATGTTTTTCTTTACCTTCCTCTTCCTCTTCACTGTTAAAAAGTTTTTGATGACTTTTGCATAAGCAGGAATTTTCTTAATGGCATCGAGGAACGGTAAATTTAACTTTACTTTCTTTAGCACATCTAGCACTTCATCACGGGGGTTCCATTTATGGGAAGGAACCAACCTTTGAGGAAATGGTGCCGTGATGGGTGGTTTCACTACTACCTTGGGCTCACTAGTGTCTTCTTTATTACTCTCTTTCAAGGGGACATCTTCAGCCTCTTTTGTGCCGGGCGAAATCTCCTTGTCTTTAGTTGCGACGTGTGGTGGAGGTGATAAATCAACGACTCTCTCACTACGAAGAGTGGTCACAGATTGACATTGCTCTTGATGTTCTGCCGAGGTATAGCTAGCATAAGTTTGAACTGGGGGAGATCATTGGCCCTGGGCAGGAAACTTTCCCTTGTCTTAGATACTCAACGATGATTGCATTTTTGAAATATTTGCATTTATGTCGCTATTCATGTGATCATATCTAGCATTGGTTGCATTCTGGGTATTCATAAATTGGTTCACCGTATCCTGAGATTTCTCCGCGGTAGAGTAATATATGCCCCTTGAGGTGATGTTGCTTGCCCACATCCTTGCATGTCTGGAGATTGTTGAAAGTGAGATGGTAGAGGAGGGGCAACATGTGAATTATGATTCATCGCAGGATGTTGTTGCCCATAGCTAAAACCGGGATGGTTTTTCCATGAAGGGTTGTAAGAATTCCCATGCGGTGCACCTAAATTACCCTTGAATCCTCCTATACCACTTACTTTCTCTTGAATCATAACTTTGCAGGCGGGTATTATCGAGCATTCCTCTGTTGAATGACCCACCTCACAAATCGCACACATCTTCTCGATGGGGTTTTGGATGGATCCATTTGGACCTCTTGCACATACCTCAAATATTTCTCGCATTCCTTTCTCAAGTAGATCGAGTAGTCTATCCATCATAGCATTCTTTTCCACGTGAAATAGGTTAGATGTCGATGGAGTGGTGGTAACTTGATGCGTTTGATTATGAGCATTAGGGTCAGATGTGTCCCATGCTTGGGTAGTCTCCGTGACACACCTCAGGTGGAGCTCAGTATTGTTGGCGTCTAGGTCGATAAAGGGACCATCACACATGGTTTCAACGAGTTGTTTGGAGTTTATATTCAGCCCATTATGGAAGAAAGAAATGATTTGCAGTTTATTAAGTCCATGATGAGGGCACGGAGTGACTAACTCATTAAAACGCTCGTAGCATCGATCGAACGACTCATTTTCTAGTTATCGAAAGGATTGAATTAGATCCTTGATGGAGTTCGTTCGATGTGTAGGAAAGAATTTCTTAAGAAATTTAGATTGTAACTCATTCCATGATGAAATTGAGTTTGGAAGTAAATACCATATACAGGTCTTAGTCTTGTCCTTTAGCGAGAATGGGAAGATTTTAAGGCAGATCACGTCTTTTGAGCAAGTCTGATCGCTGAGGGTCTGACACACCTCTTCAAATTCCATGATGTGGAGATATGGATTTTCTGAATCCATTCCATGGTAAGTGATAAGTATTTGGATCATCCCATTCCTAAAGAGAAATTGCCCTACATTATACGGGAGTAAAATGCATCCCGGAGTGGCAGTGCACTCGGGATATAAGAGTTCTCTCAAAGGGGGATACGGGGCCTCTTCCTCACCGGCGGCTGCACTACCGTATTGTGACATGTCTCTCTCACTCAAAGACTTTGTGTCCTCACTTGGTATGCTCAAAGCGTGCTCTGAAGTGTGTCCTAAGAGGGAAAACAGATTGTTATTTGCAATTGAGTGTGACGGTATGGGAGGTGGAACCCAGAATTGTGGAGCGTTAGGAGTGTGAGGGCTATCGGGGTCGTACTCAACTATCGGGTTTTCATGAATATGGGTCGGAGTATTACAGGGAGTTGGAGTGAGTTCAGAATTTTTCATTGACAGGCTTATGAGAGATGATGAGGAATATTTTTGTGCTTTTAAATTTTTTATGTTTTTGGATTTTTTGAAATTTTTGGTCACAATTTTAGATTGACTTGATCTAATCCTAAGTCTACCTAGATCCCCAGCAACGGCGCCAAAAACTTGACGCGAATAAAAATGTGTCTCAGAAGTGCGTACTCTCTAGGCTCGAGTGCAAGACTGTCGCTCAAGTAATAATTTGATAAGTCGGGTATCGATCCTCAGGGAACTAGGACAACGGAGTTGTAATGACGTTGAACAGATGAAGGAACCCTAATTCTAACACTAAAAAAAAGGAAAAGGTGATTTGATTGGTGAAATAACTACAACTAGATGCAATTGTGAAAATGGTTAACTAATGAACTAAAGTATGAATGGAATGCAACTATTCTAAATTAACTAAAATACTGATGATGATTGAATTAAAACTTGAACTATATGATGAGTAAAACAGGACGGGAATATAATCCCTCAACCCTAGTGTGTTACTAGTACAAAATTAATCGTAAATTTAAGTAATTAATTACACCCAGAATTTAGTACTCCCAAGCATTACATATATGAGGTTCAAGCCCGCACCATACATAACTAGAGGACGAGTAAATCGGTATTGCGATAGTTACACTCGAATTGCATTCTGAAGCATCCCGGTTACCCTGAAGCAAACAAGATCCAAAGATCTATAATGGTTGTGTTTCTACGCAATACGGTCGTAATAAATCATTAAATTTAGAGGATTAATTTTCTACACATGCAACTACCACATCAGGTTGAGTTCATGCATCCTGACCCTAAAGAATCTAGCCGGACATGTCAAACCTAACTATGCATGAATTAACTACGTTGAATGCGAGAGAAATCATAATGAAACTATCTTGAAACATGCAAAGAAGTGTTATGAACTTAGAAATTCTTTGAATTATGCAAGAAAAACAACCATGCAAGAATAATAATAATAATAAGAAGAAGAGCGAAATTTGGATTAAAGCTTGAAAACAAACACGGAATGAATCAATCTTGAAGCAATAATTCAAACTATGTTCCTAGGTGTTCTTTTTTTTTTCTCTACCAAAAACTGATCAAAACTATAAAAAAAAAACTACGTTTTTTAAGTCATTACCCTCGTACAAATACGTTTTAGAAGAAGTTGTAACAAAATGGGACTCTTTGGACCAATCAGCTATCAAGGAAAATTTCACGCATCAGGACCCTCGAACCGGTTCGGAAGTACCCTGAACCGGGTCACAGTGTGGTTCGAGAATTCCTGCTGGTTCTGGGGTCTCATTTCTTCAATTCAACACTTAGAATTTTTTTCTTCTTTTCTTCTTGGATTCTAGGATTTTTCCTCAACTTCAAATAATCATAACTCTTTAACCGTAGCTCGAATTTTGGTACCATTTATTCCAATATTCTTGTTGTTACGATATTTCCAACTTTCCAGTTGGCCCCACCTCCGGGATCAGATTTTAGAATTACAAAAATTCCCTTGAACTTGCCTTCCTAGCCTTTCTTTCACTGTTTCAATTTCTCTTTTGCACCGCTTCCATAATTAACCTGTAAAACACATAAGAGAAACACAAAACACAAAATACTTGCCAACGAAGGTTAGTAGCATAAATATGAGTTAAACCCATATCAATGGCATCACTCGGATTCACAAAGGTACCGAAATTATGGGGATAAATATACAATATTTATGCCTAATCACCAAGGTTTCCAAATCACATTCCTCATCAGAGTTAAGGTAACTATTATGCATAACCAATTGAGGCGAAGTCATTTTGGATTGAAATACAAGATTTGAACTAAAATTCCTTTTCTATCTATTAGAGAGATGTTTTTTAAATTCTAGTTCCATTTCTAAAGTCCCAAATTCGCTACTGAGGAGTTCAAGGGTCAAGTATTGATCGTATATCTCCTCAATCACATACCTTTTGTTATTAAACTTAAGGGGAAGGGAGCGTAGGATTTTAGATATAATTTGTTTCCTATTTTTCATTATACCATTATCATTCAATTTTGTTATTATATCAGTCAATCCATTGTAAAATTCATTAAAGGTCTCAGTCTCATGCATAAGCAAAGTGTTATACTGATGTATCAATATATGTGTTTTGGCAACCTTAACACGTTCATCCCCTTTATGGACTGTGACTAGTTTGTCCCAAGCTTCCTTAGATGTTGAGAAGATGGAGATACGTTTAAGCTCATGTTCATTGACAAACATAAAGATAGCATTCTTCCCTTTATTATTACTTAAAGAGGAAAGTTTTTCTTCTTTAGTGAACTCATTGAGGAGCTTCTTTATCCTCTTAGTGCTACCTTCTCCTATAGGCTTGGTTGAATGAGAATAATAGTTTTTAATTATTTCCCATACATCATCTCCCAGTGTCCCTTGGATGAAAGCAATCATCCTTACTTTCCAGTAAGGGAAATTGGTTCCATCAAAGAGGGGAGATCTAGACAGATTTATAAGATGCTCACCCAACCAAGCTTTACAGACTACTTAGAGCTCCTATAAGAATAATGCATAGGTCTGCATATATTTAACGGATATGGAACAATCCAACGTCGTATACATGAAATAGTTCATCCCTCAGTATCCACTAATCAACCTTAGGATATCGGAATCCTTTCGTCTTCATCCGTAGAGCCTTGGCTCCACAAATCAGCAATAGAGTTTACTCTATAAGGGTTTGATGTAGTATTGGGAAACTAGGGTTTGAAACTCAACAAATCATTCAAGAGAATAAATGATTTGTAAAAAAAAATTCTTATTCTAAATAAACAAAAAGATGAACGTTTTTGGAATAAGTATAGGAATTTCGTTTTTACCAAAAGTTATATGAAAAATTAATAAAAATAGGTCTTTTATAGAAAGAAATGAATTTCAAGGCGACATTATCGTTCGAATGAAATTAGGGTCTCGTTCAAATGAAAACTATAGGTTTGTTATAACGAGGATCAATATCATTCGAATAACAAGCCTATCTCGTTCGATCGACCTTCAAATGCCTTCCAACGAGAGTGGTTTTGTCAAAGAGAGACCATCTCATTACATGCTCGTTAGTAGTCCGTTCTAACAAAATTTGCATTTCGTTCTAATGACTTTGGACTTCATTCGAATGATCTACTGAGTTCATTCTAATGAGATCTACATCTCATTCTAAGGAGATTAACACTACACCAAAAACAGGAATCTGGCACGGTTTAAAATCGTGCCAGATCAAATCTGGCATGGTTTTGAACTGTGCCAGAATCAGATGTTCCAAAATGGCCATTTTTTTCTGGCACGGTTTAAAAGTGTGACAGATTTGACAAACAGGAACACTTCTGACACACTTTTAAACCGTGCCAGAATTTGATATTCCTGACATAGTTTTGAACTGTGCCAAATTGAGCACATTTTGATAAAATTTGGCACAGTTCAAAATCGTGCCAAAATTTGATACACTTTTGGCACGATTTTGAACTGTGCCAAATTTTGTGGATAAAAGAAAAATATTAATTATTTGAAAACTAGAAAATTCACAAATTGCAAATCTTGCACGTTGTTGATAAACTAATGTACATACAAACTTCAAAATATTACAAGTCTTTAGTAGTTCACAGACCAAAAAAAATTAGGCAGAATTTCATCTATTTTCTGGACATTCTAAAACCTGCTAATATAAAACCTGGATAACATAAAGCCCGCACGGCCATAAAATATAAAAAATAAACTTACAAAAGCCGCACGGCTATAAAAGTTTACAATAAAACTACAAAAGCCTAGACGACCATAACACAAAAAAATGGAATCATGAATAAACCCCTTGTTGTAAACCATTGAGTTCTCTGTGTGTTCCCCGTGAATAAATGCTAACGATAAACTGCTATCCTGCAAAAAAAAAAGGATACAAAAAAGCTTACTTAAGCTAAAAAAATAACATATAGGAGTGGAAATTATTATAATATTCTAAAATTGAAAATCTTATGCAAGTTATGACTACCTGAGAGGCCCATGACTACGATGTCAGTTCCTAAAAGTTACATTAGTCCCGAGCTAGGTGTTCCTGCCTCTTACGGGGACGCTTGGGGGCTCGTTTGGGTTTTCACCCTCAAACGGCTTATTTTCAAGCCTAATCTACGTATTTTAAAATTATCATCATATTCTCAAACTGAGAGTTCCATTATTATGCGGGCAGTTGCTACAAGTTACATTGGTCCCGCACGAGGTGTTCGTGCCTCTTACGGGGTCGTTTGGGGGCGGGTTTAGGTTTTCATCCTTTTAACGACTTGTTTTTAAGTCTAAATGTTGATTTTTGCAAATTATCACCATATTCTCAAACCGAGAGACCTGTGAGTATTCGGGCAGTTACTACAAGTTACAATGGTCCTGTATGATTCGTGCCTCTTACGGGGTCGTTTGGGGGTTGGTTTAGGTTTTCACCCTTTAACGACCTATTTTTAAGTGTAAGTGTTGATTTTTACAAATTATAGTCATATTCTCAAACCGGGAGACCCGTGACTATGCGGTCAGTTCCTACAAGTTACATTGGTCCTGTACGAGGTGTTCGTGCCTCTCACGAGGTCGTTTGGGGGTTGGTTTAGGTTTTCACCCTTTAACGACCTATTTTTAAGTTTAAGTGTTGATTTTTGCAAATTATAGTCATATTCTCAAACCGAGAGACCCGTGACTACGTGATTTGTTCCTACAAGTAACATTGGTCCCGTACGAGGTGTTCGTGCCTCTTGCGGGGTCGTTTGGGGAACGGTTTAGATTTTCACCCTTTAATGGACTGTTTTTAAGTTTAAGTGTTGATTTTTTGCAAATTATCGTCTTATTCTCAAATCGGGAGACCCGTGACTACGCGATCAGTTCTTACAAGTTACATTGGCCCCGTGCGAGATGTTTATGCCTCTTACGGGGACGTTTGGGGGTCGGTTTAAGTTTTCACCCTTTAACGGCGTGTTTTTAAGTTGAAGTGTTGACTTTTGTAAATTATCATCATATTCTCAAACTAGGATACCCATGACTACGAGGTCAGTTCTTACAAGTTACATTGATCCCGTGCGAGGTGTTCGTGCCTCTTACGGGGACGTTTGGTGACTGGTTTTGGTTTTCACCCTTTAACAGGCTGTTTTTAAGTCTAAGTGTTTTTTTTACAAATTATCATCATATTTTCAAATCAGGAGTCACGTGAATACATGAACAGTTCCTACAAGTTACATTGGTCCCATGTGAGGTGTTCGTGCCTTTTACAGGGTCATTTGGGGGCTGGTTTAGGTTTTCACCCTCAAACGACTTGTTTTCAAGCCTAATCTATGTATTTTGAAATTATCGGCATATTCTCAAATCGAGAGATCCGCGATTATGCTGGCAGTTTCTACAAGTTACATTGGTCCCGTACGAGGTATTCGTGCCTCTTACGGGGACGTTTGGGGGCAAGTTTAGGTTTTCATCCTTTAATGGCTTGTTTTTAAGTCTAAGTATTCATTTTTGAAAATTATCGCCATATTCTCAAACTGGGAGACCTGTGACTACACAGGCAGTTGCTACAACTTACAATGGTCCCGTACGAGGTGTTCGTGCCTCTTATGGGGTCCTTTAGGGGCCGGTTTAGGATTTCACTCTTTAACGGCCTGTTTTTATGTTTAACTGTTGATTTTTGCAAATTATCGTCATATTCTCAAATCGGGAGACCCGTGACTACGCGGTTAGTTCCTATAAGTTACATTGGTCTCGTGCGAGGAGTTTGAGCCTCTTATGGGGATGTTTGGGGGCCGGTTTAGGTTTTCATCCTTTAACGACCTATTTTTAAGTTTAAGTGTTGACTTTTGCAAGTTATCGTCATATTCTCAAACTGGGAGACCCGTGACTAAGCGGTGAGTTCCTACTAGTTACATTGATCCCGTGCGAGATGTTCGTGCCTCTTACAGGGATGTTTGGTGGCTGGTTTAGGTTTTCACCCTTTAACGACCTGTTTTTAAGTTAAAGTGTTATTTTTACAAATTATCGTCATATTTTCAAATCGGGAGTCCCGTGACTACGCGAACAGTTCCTACAAGTTACATTATTCCCGTGGTTTAGGTTTTCACCCTCAAACGACTTATTTTCAAGTCTAATCTACGTATTTTAAAATTATCAGCATATTCTCAAATCGAGAGATCCGTGATTATGCGGGCAGTGGCTACAAGTTACATTGGTCCCGTACGAGGTGTTCGTGCCTCTTACGGGGACGTTTGGTGGTTGGTTTAGGTTTTCATCCTTTAACGTCCTATTTTTAAATAAGTGTTAATTTTTGAAAATTATCATCGTATTCTCAAATCGGGAGACCCGAGACTACGTGATCAGTTCCTACAAGTTATATTGATCCCGTGCGAGGTGTTCGTGCCTCTTACAGGGACGTTTGGTTGTTAGTTTAGGTTTTCACCCTTTAACGACCTGTTTTTAAGTCTAAGTGTTATTTTTGCAAATTATCATCATATTCTCAAACCGGGAGACCCGTGACTATGCGGTCAGTTCCTACAAGTTACATTGGTCCCGTACGAGGTGTTCGTGCCTCTTACGGGGATGTTTGGGAGCTGGTTTAGGTTTTCACCCTCAAACGTCTTGTTTTCAAGCCTAATCTATGTATTTTGAAATTATCGACATATTGTCAAACCGGGAGATCTGTGATTATGCGGGCAGTTGTTACATGTAACATTGGTCCCGTATGAGGTGCTCGTGCCTCTTACGGGGTCGTTTGGGGGAAGGTTTAGGTTTTCATCCATTAATGGCTTATTTTTAAGTCTAAGTGTTCATTACGCGAATAATTCCTACAAGTTACATTGGTCCCGTACGAGGTGTTCGTGCCTCTTACGAGGTCGTTTGGGGGCTGGTTTAGGTTTTCACCCTCAAACGACTTGTTTTCAAGCCTAATCTACGTATTTTGAAATCATTGGCATATTCTCAAATCGGGAGATCTGTGATTATGCGGGTAGTTGCTACAAGTTATATTGGTCCCGTACGAGGTGTTCGTGCCTCTTACGGGGTCGTTTGGGTGCAGGTTTAGGTTTTCATCCTTTAATGGCTTGTTTTTAAGTCTAAGTATTAATTTTTTAAAATTATTGCCATATTCTCAAACCAAGAGACGAGTGACTATGCAGGCAGTTACTAGAAGTTACAATGGTCCCGTACGAGGTGTTCGTGCCTCTTACGGGGTTATTTGGGGGCCGGTTTAGGGTTTCACCGTTTAACGACCTGTTTTTAAGTTTAAGTGTTGATTTTTGCAAATTATCGTCATATTCTCAAATCGGGAGACTCGTGACTACCCGGTTAGTTCCTATAAGTTACATTGGTCTCGTGCGAGGAGTTTGAGCCTCTTATGGGGACGTTTGGGGGCCGGTTTAGGTTTTCATCCTTTAACGACCTATTTTTAAGTTTAAGTGTTGACTTTTGCAAGTTATCGTCATATTCTCAAACTGGGAGACCCGTGACTATGCGGTCAGTTCCTACTAGTTACATTGATCCCGTGCGAGGTGTTCATGCCTCTTATGGGGACGTTTGGTGGCTGGTTTAGATTTTCACCCTTTAACGACCAGTTTTTAAGTCTAAGTGTTATTTTTTAAAATTATCGTCATATTTTCAAATTGGGAGTACCGTGACTACGTGAATAGTTCCTACAAGTTACATTGGTCCCGTGCGAGGTTTTCGTGCCTCTTACGGGGTTGTTTGGGGGCTGGTTTAGGTTTTCACCCTCAAGCGGCTTGTTTTCCAGCCTAATCTACGTATTTTGAAATTTTTGGCATATTCTCAAATCGGTGTAACAACCCTCGATTCTGGGAGGCACATTTTATACTAATTATACCGCATAAGGTAATTATATAAAATGTGGGGACTGGAGTAAATATTAATTGAATGAATTGAAAGTTAATATTTACTAGATTGATTCATATTTACTCTATGTGAAAGTAAATATCATAAGGTTGCATGATTTATAATGTCATGTATTTTAAATGACATTATGGTCTAAATAAAATTGGAACTCGAAATAATTTATAAAATTTCTGGATGCCAGTTTAGAGGGTGTAGTTAGTCTCGGAAGGTGCGAGACAGTCAAAATAAGTGCCATATTGTATTATTGGGTTTCGGGCACTTTTACCTGGTTTTAGCTTAAATGCGTATTTGCGAGTCATTTTAATGTGGTATTAACCACTTAAGTTAGGTGTTTTAACTTAAGCCACGATATAGTCTTCTAAATCCCCTAATTTCCCTATTTCATGTCTTAAACATAGAGAAAAAAGGAGAGAAAGAAAGAGGAAGAGAAAAATGGAGAAATGAGAGAGAGATTGAAGATGGATGATTTGGGATTGCTTCTTCTCCAAATAAAATCTGAGATTTCAACCCTAAGGCAAGTTTTTTACTTGCTAATATGTGATTTAGGATGATTAATTTGTGTGATAGTTATGTAATTGCATTTGGGTATCAAAAATGGAGATTTTGGTGTTTAAACCTAGATTTTGGTTTTGATGATGTTATTATGGGTTTTAATAGTATAATCCTTGTAGGATAATCTTTGGGTAGATAAATATTGTTGGTTGTGTGTATAATGGAGGAGATTTGGGGTTTGGAGAAATTAGGGTTCATAACCCTTCATAGCCATTTTTGGCAAAATCGCAGGACCGAATCGATTCGGCCCTTGGGCGAATCAATTCGGTAAGGGGTAGCTTCCAGGTCTGCATAACCCGAATCCATTCGGGTTAAGGCCGAATTGATTCGGTCAATTGCAGAAAGTTGGTTTTGTGGTCCGAACCGATTCGCCTTTTGGGCGAATCGATTCATTTTCCTGCTGTTTTTGAGTTGTTTTTATAACTCAATTTTGACCCTTTTTCTTTAGGGATAGGACCTAGGAACCTTCTTGAATGAAGTAAACTTAGATTCCTAGAGTTATAAATTAGTTGGGAAGCTACCCTAGAATAGACTTGGTTTAGATGGGGTTTTGCTAGGTTATGCCGATTGATGTTAGGGCATTCTTTCTTCTAGTTGATTTTTATGAAACTAGGAGATGTATTATTATGTTTGGGAGACTTTAGAAGCTCAATGGAGCTATGTTAGTTTTGATGGTTTATAATACCTATTAATGAATCTTGGGAGAACAAATTGGGAGTTCATTTATCCTTTGAGGATTGTAATGGCGATATAAAATATGTATGGCTCCGGATAAAATAGGTGAACTATTTACGAAACCTAAAAGGGATATGGTTTCGAATAAAATGAAACATACATTTGCTAAAATGTAAATGGAATTGGATATGAAATATACATTTGCTAAAATGTAAATGGAATTGGATATGAAACATACATTTGCTAAAATGTAAATGGAAATTCGAAATGGTTAATGGAAATGGAAATAATGATGGTAAATGATAATTTACTATATCAATAATATGATAAATGATGATTTGGTTAAACATATCTCTCTAAATGACATCATAAGGGAAGTTCGAGCGCTTGGTGATGCCCCCTGGCTAGTGAATGCAGGGTGGATATAGTCCATAGGCCATATGAGCGATTATTTTATATTTTCTGCGCAGGTGAGGAGATTTCGGGTGTGGTCTTGACTCTCTCGCAGGCATATGGCCGCTTCCCGACGTATTTCGTTGTAGGTACCCAGGTTGTCTTGTATAGATAGGCCCTGGAAGACGATGGTAATTTAGGGGCACGCCCAGTGGGGAAACTCGGAGGGGCGGTCTTAGAATTCGTTATATGTAGATAAATATAACAGTTCATAATCAAGTGGGACTTGATGTTTGTGATATGCCATAAAGAGCATAAAGAAGTGCCACAAAGAGCACAGTACAATGCCACAAAGAGCATTAAATGTTGATTTTATTCCTGATAAGGAATGGTAATGCCAGGATGGACAGGTAATTGAAATAAAAAGCCATAAAGAGCTTCAAATATTAATTATATTTTCCTGATAAGGAATGAAATGCTAGTAAAGAGCATACATGTTAATTATGAGTTCCTGATAAGGAAGATAATAATGAGATGGAAGATTTTAATTTATGCTACTCTTTCTTTTTCTTTACTGTTTTAGCTTAAGTTTTAGAACTGTGTAAATAGATTTTATTCTTCCTAGCATGATCTTTATTCATAACTGTCATACTCTTTATTCATCTGGTAATCATATAGAACCGGGCCCTGACCCGTTTACATTTCTTATTGCATATACATCTTGTCTCCGCTTAGGTACTTCGCCGCAAGGATGCCTGATTTGAATTCCTATTCCGATGTCCTCAGCGAGCCGAGATGCATTACAGGTATTACGGGATACATTTGGTATAAACGATTTCATTTTGTATTCTAGCTAAGATCTGGTCTCTTTTACTCGGGCGAGAGGCCCAAGCTTTTGTAATTGATTAATGTAATATATTATATAAATTTATTAAAACTGTTTAACAATGTTGTATGTATCAGCGGATCGATAAAATATTTGGTCCTCTTATTTGCCACTTGTTGTTATAGTAATATATATACATCCTTGAGGTTTCCCCTATCTTTTCAGGAGTTGGGTTGTTTGTTTTCTTTTATTTACTTTAAAACAAAATTTTTGGCAACCTGTTTTTTGAAATTTTGGGTGGTTATCTTGGATACTCTATATTTTATTATGATGCTGAGAACGATTCCATCTATGATTCCTATTATGTTGGAGTATTGGGTTGGCCACCCCTTATTTTGGTGAGCGGGTTGTCACAGATGGTATCGGAGCATCTGGTTCTAGAGTCCATAGGAATCTGTGTGGACGCCTTAAGTTTTTAGCGATGCTTTATATTTGACATAAAGCCTTAGGATTATGATCGTTGATTTCTTTAGTGAGGTCTCATTCTACTGCCATGAGGTAGAACTTATAGAATCTTTTGGGGATTCGTGTGAGAATAGTAGGTCGATTGAAGAAGGGCATCATGAGGAGGATTTTTGGAGAACTGTAAATTGTGGTCGGGGATGAGGACCGCTGTGGAGGTCGCTCCCTTTTTGTAGAATTTTCTTGTCTTGTTACTACGGCTACTAATTTTAGTTAATGTAGTTTCCCAAGTACCGCTAGAAGTAGAAAGTGGTACTAAGCTTGAGAATTCAAGCGATGTTAAATTGAAGTGGAGAAGTGTCCCGAAATAGGATGGAGGGAAACCTTCCTCCCGTAGGAGTAGTGTTGAGAGGGTGAAATTGTGGTCACCATATTCGTGGTTGCTGGAAGTTTGGCCCTAGAGAAGCCCGGTGGATACTTGCAACGATAAGTTTCTCTGGGAAAATTGGACTGAGGAGAAGGTGGATTTTCGAATGTTTACACAATATTCGGTTAAAGGCCGATAGCGAATAAAGTGTTGTACGGTTAGGGAGACCGTGAACCATAAAATGATGGACTCCAAAATAAGTGTCGTTAGCACTTCTGATGGGGTAATGATCATGAAACCCTTGGTGGACATCCTCCTGGGGAGGTTTCATTGAACTGAGGAATAGGAGGCCGAGAGTGTGTCCTCTTTTACTGAGAAAGTAAGAGGGACTGTTTGGGAAATTATTGTCGGCCAGAGTCGGAGTAATGGCTATGATGCGGAGTGTTTAGTAAGAATGTTGATGGGAATTCCACCTTAGTTATGGGTGGTGTATTCCTTAGGATAAGACTTAGTAGTATTATATCTACTGTGGATTCGGGTGTGTATATTGAGTTGATAGTAATATTGACGCTATTGTATAAGGGTAATGATATGACTTCCGTGGTATGGAAGTTCTATCTTTTCTTCACTCGTTATGAAGCGAGTGGTGATATATTAAATGTAATATGTGTTAATTATTTTATGTGTCCCTTGGTTGAGTGCTCTATTGCTTGTTTGCATTATGCGTGGATGTTATGACTTATCTCCATAACCAACAAAGTTAAGTAGTAAAGCATAAGAGGGGTTCCTTGTTTGGATTCCACTTTTGCGGGACGCTCCACGCGTGAAACTTAACGACATTGGGAGTGGAGAGATGCCATTTCTCTTTTATTTTATATATATTATACGAGTAAAGACATTTTGGCTTAGTCGGGGTGATAGAAGGAAAATAAATTGCAAGGCTATCTCACTTCCAGTTCAAAATGGGACTAGTTATTCTATAATATCTCTCCTGGATACAGGTTGAGACTTTATAGAGGCGGATCGAGGTAGGTAGGAAATATTTTTATTTGCTGTGTTATCTTGCGTGAGTGTTTAATTGTTCATTTGTCTTGTTTATGCATGTTACGCTTATCTCCATGACCAACTAGTTAAGTAGGCATGTGTCGGAGGGGTTCCTTGTTTGGATTTTGCTTTACGAGACACTCCGCCGCATGAACACTTAACGATGTTGTGAGTGGAGAGACGCTATTCCTTTCATTTTATTTTATTTTGTTGTTGAGAGTTGGGTTGAAGGGTTTAGCCAAGAATCACGTAGGATAGTGATTAAGGGCTATTAAAGTGCGAGATAGAAGCACTGTATATATAGTTATATCCTCTGATCAATGTGAGGGAGACTAAGATACGAAATCTAATTGAGACTTCGGGATTTTGCCTTGATAAGAAGGCCATGTTTATATAAGGGGATATTTATATTTGAAAGACTTCATAGAAAGTGAATGTCTGACCAGTTAAAAATCTTTAATGATGCTATGGTAAAGCCTAGAAGTAGAATCTTATTAGTAGGGTTTTGAATTTGCACTTTTATTACCGATCCCTATCATGTGTCTTAGATCGTCATATCTCGACAACCGACTATGCGAGGTAGTAGTGTAACGGGAGGGTTCCTTGTCTGGATTTTGCTTCGGCGAGACGTCCCACGCACGAACCTGAGCAAATGTCGGGAGTTTAGTAAGGTCTTGGGCACTAGGGATATATTTATTAGTATTATATATGTACGACTTAGATGGGGAATATATAGATCGACTTTAGTATTATTAGGATGTTAGGTCTTTAGGGTATAAGACGTTAGTTTAGGAAGGCTGTAAGGAGTTGACCACAAATAGGTCGTGGGTTAACTCTAGAAGGGATTAAGTCACTAGGAACGAGATTTATGGGGTCTCGAGAGGTTTGGTAGGTGAGGCCGAAGAAGATAAGGCCTTTCTTGATTAGAATGTTGTGTTGATAACTTAACTTCCGGGGAGTTGAATGGATGAATTGACTTCTACTCCCGAGTCCATGTGGTTAAGTTCGGGGGTGGATTCAATAAATTAGTCTCTGCCAGGTTGGGAAGTAATAATACTGGAGCATGGACCCGTTGTCTATGTGTCTCACAAGCTTAAACTTATGGGAAGTATTATCCCACGCTTGAATTAGAATTCATTGCGGTTGAAATTGCCTTAAAAAATGGAGGCACTACTTCCTGGGCAGAAATTTAGTCTTTCTAGCGAGCAACAAGTGGTTGTTGTATATCGGGGGAGAGATTGAGTTGGTGTTTGGAGTTCTTAAAGAACTATCATTCGGATATTCTCATTCGCTAAGGAAATACAATTGAGGTAGTAGATGCGTCGAGTAAGAAACCCGTCGTAGATATTTGTGTTGGCATAGGAAGCCAAATGAAACGAGCATGACTAGGGAGACTTTGTAGAAAGAATATTCCGGTCTATGATTGACCATTTCACCTACTTGCGTGAAGAAGAGTAGCGGTGAAATGAAGAGGGGTATATTCATAGACGGTTGCATTGAAGTGCCGGGACCGTTCTGGTCATGATCCTATTTGATAAAATGGTTGATCGTTTGACCAGACTGTTGCATTTCCGGCCATTATGGACGGACTACATGTAGAAGAGTACGCCCCATTATCGATGGAGGAATGCTAGAACCGTGGGAGGTGCCTATTAAAATAGGGTGGACCGAGACTAGATATTCGTGTCGGAGGTTGGGTAAAAGTTTCCATGAAGTAATGGGAACCGTATGGAAATGGCGTATATCCTACCACCCTAAAGTGGATGGATGAAGGGAGGAAGTCGACTTAATGCCGAAAGGCATATCATGAATGTATGCCTTAGGATACATGACTGATGGAGTAGTAGTGTGTATGGATGGAAATACCTGTACAACCGTTAGGCTTTTGTACAACGCTAATTGGATCCTTTCCTAAGGCATGGCATCGTGAGTGGCCTAGTGTGGTCGGTTGAGTAATTCGCATACTCATTAGATGGAACCAACGGGTAATATGTTCATTGGACTTGGAGTGGTCTCAGACATTTCTTTAAAGATTTGGCTTTCGAGCCATAAGCCATGATGGGATACGTCAATGCGAAGAAAAGTTGATTAGTGTTGGGGTTAAACCAATTAGCGTTGGTATAAATATCCCCGAGGAGGGAGTAAAGCAGTCTATGCCGAGTTGTGTCGGTATCTCCTTCCGTTTTAAGACGGTAGAATCGATAGTTAGTGAGGAACACTTTGTGCTATACTAGAGCACAAATAATGTAGGCTGAGATCGATAAAGTCAACCTTAGTCTGAGTCCATTTAGGATGATTACGATAACGAGGGGTTTGTTTAGGATGGTAGAATCCTAGTTTAGAGTAGTATACCCTTTATGAGATTTGGGTATGCCCGAATTTTGGGGGTAAAATTCCCTCATAAGGGGGGGAAGTATGTAACAACCCTCGATTCTGGGAGGCACATTTTATACTAATTATACCACATAAGGTAATTATATAGATGTGGGGACTGGAGTAAATATTAATTGAATGAATTGAAAGTTAATATTTACTAGATTGATGCATATTTACTCTATGTGAAAGTAAATATCATCAGGTTGCTTGTTTTATAGTGTCATGTATTTTAAATGACATTATGGTTTAAATAAATTGGAACTCGAAATAATTTATAAAATTTCTGGATGCTAGTTTAGAGTGTGTAGTTAGTCTCGGAAGGTGCGAGACAGTCAAAATAAGTGTCATATTGTATTATTTGATTTCGGGCACTTTTACCTGGTTTTAGCTTAAATGCGTATTTGCGAGTCATTTTAATGTGGTATTAACCACTTAAGTTAGGAGTTTTAACTGAAGCCACGATTTAGTCTTATAAATCCCCTAATTTCCCTATTTCATGTCTTAAACATAGAGAGAAAAGGAGAGAAAGAAAGAGGAAGAGAAAAATGGAGAAATGAGAGAGAGATTGAAGATGGATGATTTGGGATTGCTTCTTCTCCAAATAAAATCTGAGATATCAACCCTAAGGCAAGTTTTCTACTTGCTAATATGTGATTTAGGATGAATAATTTGTGTGATAGTTATGTATTTGCATTTGGGTATCAAAAATGGAGATTTTGGTGTTTAAACCTAGATTTTGGTTTTGATGATGTTATTGTGGGTTTTAATAGTATAATCCTTGTAGGATAATCTTTGGGTAGATAAATATTGTTGGTTGTGTGTATAATGGAAGAGATTTGGGGTTTGGAGAAATTAGGGTTCATAACCCTTCGTAGCCATTTTTGGCAAAATCGCAGGACCGAATCGATTCGGCCCCTTGGAGAATCGATTCGGTAAGGGGTAGCTTCCAGGTCTGCATAACCCGAATCCATTCGGGTTAAGGCCGAATTGATTTGGTCAATTGCATAAAGTTGGTTTTGTGGTCCGAACCGATTCACCTTTTGGGCGAATCGATTCGTTTTCCTACTGTTTTTGAGTTGTTTTTATAACTCAATTTTGACCCTTTTTCTTTAGGGATAGGACCTAGGAACCTTCTTGAATGAAGTAAACTTAGATTCCTAGAGTTATAAATGAGTTGGGAAGCTACCCTAGAATAGAATTGGTTTAGATGGGGTTTTTCGGGGTTATGCCGATTGATGTTAGGGCATTCTTACTTCCAGTTGATTTTTATGAAACTAGGAGATGTATTATTATGTTTGGGAGACTTTAGAAGCTCAGTGGAGCTATGTTAGTTTTGATGGTTTATAATACCCATTAATGAATCTTAGGAGAACAAATTGGGAGTTCATTTATTCTTTGAGGATTGTAATGACGTTATAAAATATGTATGGCTCCGGATAAAAAAGGTGAACTATTTACGAAACGTAAAAGGGATATGGTTTCGAATAAAATGAAACATACATTTGCTAAAATGTAAATGGAATTGGATATGAAATATACATTTGCTAAAATGTAAATGGAATTGGATATGAAACATACATTTGCTAAAATGTAAATGGAATTTGGAAATGGTAAATGGAAATGGAAATAATGATGGTAAATGATAATTTACTTAATCATTAATATGATAAATGATGATTTGGTTAAACACACCTCTCTAAATGACATCATAAGGGAAGTTCACGCGTTTGGTGATGCCCCCTGGCTATTGAATGCAGGGTGGATATAGTCCATAGGCCATATGAACGATTATGTTATATTTTCTGCACAGGTGAGGAGATTCCGGGTGTGGTCTTGACTCTCCCACAGGCATATGGCCGCTTCCCGACGTATTTCGTTGTAGGTGCCTAGGTTGTCTTGTATAGATAGGCCCTGGAAGATGATGGTCATTTAGGGGCGCGCCCAGTGGGGAAACTCGGAGGGGCGGTCTTAGAATTCGTTATATGTAGATAAATATAACAGTTCATAATCAAGTGGGACTTGATGTTTGTGATATTCCATAAAGAGCATAAATATGTGCCACAAAGAGCACAATACAATGCCACAAAGAGCATTAAATGCTGATTTTATTCCTGCTAAGGAATGGTAATGCCTGGATGGACAAGTAATTGAAATAAAAAGCCATAAAGAGCTTAAAATATTAATTATATTTTCCTGATAAGGAATGAAATGCTAGTAAAGAGCATAAATGTTGTAATTATGAGTTCCTGATAAGGAACATAATAATGAGATGGAAGCTTTTAATTTGTGCTACTCTTTCTTTTTCTTTACTGTTTTGGCTTATGTTTTAGAACTGTGTAAATAGATTTTATTCTTCCTAGCATGATCTTTATTCATAACTGTCATACTCTTTATTCATCTGGTAATCATATAGAACCGGGCCCTGACCCGTTTACATTTCTTATTGCATATACATCTTGTCTCCGCTCAGGTACTCCGCCGCAAGGATGCCTGATTTGAATTCCTATTCCGATGTCCTCAGCGAGCTGAGATGCATTGCAGGTATTACGGCATACATTTGGTATAAACGATTTCATTTTGTATTCTAGCTGAGATCGGGTCTCTTTTACTCGGGCAAGAGGCCCAAGCTTTTGTAATTGATTAATGTAATGTATTATATAAATTTTTTAAAACTGTTTAACAATGTTGTATGTATCAGCGGACCGATAACATATTTGGTCCTGTTATTTGCCACTTGTTGTTATAGTAATATACTAGGTGTAAACCCGCGCGATGCGCGAATTATGGGAATGTGTATATAAAGTTAAAAATAAAAATTCTCTTGAAAAAGTGTCATCATTATTGAGGCAAGATAGCATACTATTAAATTATAACAATTTTTGCATACATGTATAGTTTCAATGTGAGTTTGTTTTTAAAAAATGTTAATGGACTTTTCATCGAATGATCCTAAAACTTATACTCGATAAGTTAAATTAGAAATTTCCCTAATCAAATTTTAAAAAAATAAATCTAAATTAAAGGAAAATAAGCACTGAGAATGGGGGGAGTTAAATATAAAAGCACATAAATAAATAGAAAAATGTTTCCAATTTGTTCATAACATTTACTGAAGTAGAGTGCCTATTAAAAATATGCACCAAAATAATAATAATAAGTATAAAAATTGTTTTACATGTAGTGGAGGGTAAAGTACTCCATCAAACAAAATCAATTATGACCAACAAAATATAATAATTCGGCTTGATAATTGGTCATATTGGGGTTTAATGGATTTAATTTATTTAACATAGTTTTATGTTTGTTAAAAATAAGTGTAAATACCAATAAACCCCCGAGATTATTTTATATTTATAGGTTCTCTCATTTTAAAAACCCGACAACGATCCCCTTGAAATACTGACCCACCACAACTAACACAATACCTTTAAAAATATGATTAAAACATTAACTTACAGAAAAAAAAGATTAAACTACCCTCAATTCAACATGTTCTTTTTTTTATTATTAAGAAAGCACTTTAGTGCATAATGTGAAAAGGCAGCAAAGAAATTAGAAAAATAATCCAAAGCACCATTTATAAATTGATTATAAATTATATTAAACATATGATATTAGGATGTTAAGATATTATGGTGAGTGAGAAAAAAAAATCAATACATTTGAAGAAATAAAAAAAATCATACACAGTGTAAAATGAAAAAAAAAATACCTACTTAATTTTTTTAGTTCTGTATCTTGCTTGGCTGTTTTTTTCTCAAGTGCCCTGGGCTTCTTCACTCGCTACCCAACAAACTCACTGCAAAAGATATAAAGACTCCACCCAAGTCTATACAAAAGCTTTTCACATCTTTCTCTTCACATACCCAACAATGGGAAGGAGAATAGGAAGATATACGCAAGAGAGAGAGAGAAGAAGCACCATTTTCTCCGGTGAAAATAGAAAATGACTTTCATACCTGTGAAAACAAAAAAGATGGATGTTATTAACAAACAGATACGTAGTGTAAACAAACATGGAAAACAAATCAGGTGAAAACCATTTTCTCCCATTTTCTTTATAACCCACTTTCTCCCATTCCTGTGAAAAACAGAAATATCCATATTATAAACAAACATGGGATTGATGAAATATATGAAAGAAAAAAAATCATGCTTTATTATAATTGAAAATAAAAGGACTCTCTCACGAGAAACCCATTTAATTTTTTTCCCAAGTTTATAAGGCACTGCCAACAAAGATGTGAAATAGGTAGAATGAAGAGAGAGAGTGTGTAAAAAAGGATGGTTGTCCATCAATTTATAGGGGAGAGAGTGGGGTGTTGTGATTTTTAATTTAGAAAAAGAAAGGATCTATTGAAGAAAGAGAAAGGGCAGAATTAAAGAATGAGTTGGGTATTTGTTTGGTAATCTGTGTTACCTTTGATATTCCCCAAAAGAAAACTACAATGAAGAGCAAGGTTTGAAGTACGTAGACATGTAAACATTCAGAAAAAGCCTAACTAATATTTAAGTGACTTGGGGCTGAGCATTTAATTTATTACGTTTTTTTTGGGCGATACATTGAACGCCCACATCCACATTTTTTTATGTGGTACATTGAACACCCACATCTATTTTAACTGTCAATCTCCAACGTTTCTTAAGTAGCAATTAGGAGGAAATTGGGTAATATAGATTTGCATTTATGTCAATGTCACGTGTCATCCTCAGAAGATTTATAGTGAAATGATGTGCCACGTGGATAGGATAATTGCAAAGCATAATAAATGCCTTGTTTTGCATTTTATAGTATTAAGAGATATACATCCTTGAGGTTTCCCCTATCTTTTCAGGAGTTGGGTTGTTTGTTTTCTTCTATTTACTTTAAAACAAAATTTTTGGCAACCCGTTTTCTGAAATTTTGGGTGGTTATCTTCGATACTCTATATTTTATTATGATGCTGAGAACGATTCCATCTATGATTCCTATTATATTGGAGTATTGGGCTGGCCACCCCTTATTTTGGTGAGCGGGTTGTCACAGATGGTATCGGAGCATCAGGTTCTAGAGTCCATAGGAATCTGTGTGGACGCCTTAAGTTTTCAGCGATGCTTTTGATTTGACATAAAGCCTTAGGATTAAGATCGTTGATTTCTTTAGTGAGGTCTCGTTCTTCTTCCATGAGGTAGAACTTATAGAATCTTTTGCGCATTCGTGTGAGAATAGTAAGTCGATTGAAGAAGGGCGTCATGAGGAGGATTTTTGGAGAACTGTAAATTGTGGTCGGGGATGAGGACCGCTGTGGAGGTCGCTCCCTTTTTGTAGCATTTTCTTGTCTTGTTACTACGGCTACTAATTTTAGTTAATGTAGTTTCCCAAGTACCGCTAGAAGTAAAAAGTGGTACTAAGCTTGAGAATTCAAACGATGTTAAATTGAAGTGGAGAAATGTCCTGAAATAGGATGGAGGGAAACCTTCCTCCCGTAGGAGTAGTGTTGAGAGGGTGAAATTGTGGTCACCATATTCGTGGTTACTGGAAGTTTGGCCCTAGAGAAGCCCGGTGGATACTTGTAACGATAAGTTTCTCTGGGAAAACTGGACTGAGGAGAAGGTGGATTTTCGAATGTTTACACAATATTCGGTTAAAGGCCGATAGCGAATAAAGTGTTGTACGGTTAGGGAGACCGTGAACCATAAAATGATGGACTCCAAAATAAGTGTCGTTAGCACTTCTGATGGGGTAATGATCATGAAACCCTTGGTGGACATCCGCCTGGGGAGGTTTCATTGAACTGAGGAATAGGAGGCCGAGAGTGTGTCCTCTTTTACTGAGAAAGTAAGAGGGACTGCGTGGGCAATTGTTGTCGGCCAGAGTCGGAGTAAATGGCTATGATGCGGAGTGTTTAGTAAGAATGTTGATGGGAATTCCACCTTAGTTATGGGTGGTGTATTCCTTAGGATAAGACTTAGTAGTATTATATCTACTGTGGATTCGGGTGTGTATATTGAGCTGATAGTAGTATTGACGCTATTGTATAAGGGTAATGATATGACTTCCGTGGTATGGAAGTTCTATCTTTTCTTCACTCGTTATGAAGAGAGTGGTGATATATTAAATGTAATATGTGTTAATTACTTTATGTGTCCCTTGGTTGAGTGCTCTATTGCTTGTTTGCATTATGTGTGGATGTTATGACTTATCTCCATAACCAACAAAGTTAAGTAGTAATGCATAGGAGGGGTTCCTTGTTTGGATTCCACTTTTGCGGGACGCTCCACGCGTGAACCTTAACAACATTGGGAGTGGAGAGATGCCATTTCTCTTTTATTTTATGTATATTATACGATTAAAGACATTTTGGCTTAGTCGGGGTGATAGCAGGAAAATAAATTGCAAGGCTATCACACTTCCAGTTCAAAATGGGACTAGTTATTCTATAATATCTCTCCTGGATACAGGTTGAGACTTTATAGAGGCGGATCGAGGTAGGTAGGAAATATTTTTATTTGCTGTGTTATCTTGCGTGAGTGTTTAATTGTTCATTTGTCTTGTTTATGCATGTTACGCTTATCTCCATGACCAACTAGTTAAGTAGGCATGTGTCGGAGGGGTTCCTTGTTTGGATTTTGCTTTGCGAGACACTCCGCCGCATGAACACTTAACGATGTTGTGAGTGGAGAGACGCTATTCCTTTCATTTTATTTTATTTTGTTGTTGAGAGTTGGGTTGAAGGGTTTAGCCAAGAATCACGTAGGATAGTGATTAAGGGCTATTAAAGTGCGAGATAGAAGCACTGTATATATAGTTATATCCTCTGATCAATGTGAGGGAGACTGAGATACGAAGTCTAATTGAGACTTCGGGATTTTGCCTTGATAAGAAAGCCATATTTATATAAGGGGATATTTATATTTGAAAGACTTCATAGAAAGTGAATGTCTGACCAGTTAAAAATCTTTAATGATGCTATGGTAAAGCCTAGAAGTAGAATCTTATTAGTAGGGTTGTGAATTTGCACTTTTATTACCGATCCCGATCATGTGTCTTAGATCGTCATATCTCGACGACCGACTATGCGAGGTAGTAGTGTAACGGGAGGGTTCCTTTTCTAGATTTCGCTTCGGCGAGACGTCCCACGCACGAACCTGAGCGAATGTCGGGAGTTTAGTAAGGTCTTGGGCACTAGGGATCTATTTATTAGTATTATATATGTACGGCTTAGATGGGGCATATATAGATCGACTTTAGTATTATTAGGATGTTAGGTCTTTAGGGTATGAGACGTTAGTTTAGGAAAGATGTAAGGAGTTGACCACAAACAGGTTGTGGGTTAACTCTAGAATGGATTAAGTCACTAGGAACGAGATTTATGGGGTCTCGAGAGGTTTGGTAGGTGAGGCCGAAGAAGATAAGGCCTTTCTTGATTAGAATGTTATGTTGATAACTTAACTTCTGGGGAGTTGAATTGATGAATTGACTTCTACTCCCGAGTCCATGTGGTTAAGTTCGGGGGTGGATTCAATAAATAAGTCTCTGCCAGGTTGGGAAGTAATAATACTGGAGCATGGACCCGTTGTCTATGCGTCTCACAAGCTTAAACTTATGGGAAGTATTATCCCACGCTTGAATTAGAATTCATTGCGGTGGAAATTGCCTTAAAAAATAGAGGCACTACTTCCTGGGCAGAAATTTAGTCTTTCTCGCGAGCAACAAGTGGTTGCTGTATATCGGGGGAGAGATTGAGTTGGTGTTTGGAGTTCTTAATGAACTATCATTCGGATATTCTCATTCGCTAAGGAAATGCAATTGAGGTAGTAGATGTGTCGAGTAAGAAACCCGTCGTAGATATTTGTGTTGGCATAGGAAGCCAAATGAAACGAGCATGACTAGGGAGACTTTGTAGAAAGAATATTCCGGTCTATGATTGACCATTTCACCTACTCGCGTGAAGAAGAGTAGCGGTGAAATGAAGAGGGGTATATTCATAGACGGTTGCATTGAAGTGCCGGGACCGTTTTGGTCATGATCCTATTTGATAAAATGGTTGATCATTTGACCAGACTGTTGCATTTCTGGCCATTATGGACGGACTACATATAGAAGAGTACGACCCATTCTCGATGGAGGAATGGTATAACCGTGGGAGGTGCCTATTAAAATAGGGTGGATCGAGACTAGATATTCGTGTCGGAGGTTGGGTAAAAGTTTCCATGAAGTAATGGGAACCGTATGGAAATGGCGTATATCCTACCACCCTAAAGTGGATGGATGAATGGAGGAAGTCGACTTAATGCCGAAAGGCATATCATGAATGTATGTCTTAGGATACATGACTGACGGAGTAGTAGTGTGTATGGATGGAAATCCCTATACAACCGTTAGGCTTTTGTACAACGCTAATTGGATCCTTTCCTAAGGCATGGCATCGTGAGTGGCCTAGCGTGGTCGGTTGAGTAATTCGCATACTCGTTGGATGGAACCAACGGGTAATATGTTCATTGGACTTGGAGTGGTCTCGGAAATTTCTTTAAAGATTTGGCTTTCGAGCCATAAGCCATGATGGGATACGTCAATGCGAAAAAAAGTTGATTAGTGTTGGGGTTAAACCAATTAGCATTGGTATAAATATCCCCAAGGAGGGAGTAAAGCAGTCTATGCCGAGTTGTGTGGGTATCTCCTTCCGTTTTAAGACGGTAGAATCGATAGTTAGTGAGGAACGCCTTGTGCTATACTAGAGCACAAATAATGTAAGGTGAGATCGATAAAGTCAACCTTAGTCCGGGTCCATTTAGGACGATTACGATAACGAGGGGTTTGTTTAGGATGGTAGAATCCTAGTTTAGAGTAGTATACCCTTTATGAGATTTGGGTATGCCCGAATTTTGGGGGCAAAATTTCCTCATAAGGGTGGGAGTATGTAACAACCCTCGATTCTGGGAGGCACATTTTATACTAATTATACCGCATAAGGTAATTATATAAAATGTGGGGACTGGAGTAAATATTAATTGAATGAATTGAAAGCTAATATTTACTAGATTGACGCATATTTACTCTATGTGAAAGTAAATATCATCAGGTTGCATGTTTTATAGTGTCATGTATTTTAAATGACATTATGGTTTAAATAAAATTGGAACTCGAAATAATTTATAAAAATTTTGGATGCCAGTTTAGAGGGTGTAGTTAGTCTCGGAAGGTGCGAGACAGTCAAAATAAGTGCCATATTGTATTATTTGATTTCGGGCACTTTTACTTGGTTTTAGCTTAAATGCGTATTTGCGAGTCATTTTAATGTGGTATTAACCACATAAGTTAGGAGTTTTAACTTAAGCCACAATTTAGTCTTCTAAATCCCCTAATTTCCCTATTTCATGTCTTAAACATAGAGAGAAAAGGAGAGAAAGAAAGAGGAAGAGAAAAATGGAGAAATGAGAGAGAGATTGAAGATGGATGATTTGGGATTGCTTCTTCTCCAAATAAAATCTGAGATATCAACCCTAAGGCAAGTTTTCTACTTTCTAATATGTGATTTAGGATGAATAATTTGTGTGATAGTTATGTATTTGCATTTGGGTATCAAAAATGGAGATTTTGGTGTTTAAACCTAGATTTTGGTTTTGATGATGTTATTGTGGGTTTTAATAGTATAATCCTTGTAGGATAATCTTTGGGTAGATAAATATTGTTGGTTGTGTGTATAATGGAAGAGATTTGGGGTTTGGAGATATTAGGGTTCATAACCCTTCGTAGCCATTTTTGGCAAAATCACAGGACCGAATCGATTCGCCGAAGACCAAATCGATTCGGCCCTTGGGCGAATCGATTCGGTAAGGGGTAGCTTCCAGGTCTGCATAACCCGAATCGATTCGAGTTAAGGCCAAATTGATTCGGTCAATTACAAAAAGTTAGTTTTGTGGTCCGAACCGATTCGCCTTTTGGGCGAATCGATTCGTTTTCCTACTATTTTTGAGTTGTTTTTATAACTCAATTTTGACCCTTTTTCTTTTGGGATAGGACCTAGGAACCTTCTTCAATGAAGTAAACTTAGATTCCTAGAGTTATAAATGAGTTGGGAAGCTACCCTAGAATAGACTTGGTTTAGATGGGGTTTTCCGGGGTTATGCCGATTGATGTTAGGGCATTCTTTCTTCTAGTTGAATTTTATTAAACTAGGAGATGTATTATTATGTTTGGGAGACTTTAGAATCTCAATGGAGCTATGTTAGTTTTGATGGTTTATAATACATATTAACGAATCTTGGGAGAACAAATTGGGAGTTCATTTATCCTTTGAGGATTGTAATGACGATATAAAATATGTATGGCTCCGGATAAAAAAGGTGAACTATTTACGAAACGTAAAAGGGATATTGTTTCGAATAAAATGAAACATACATTTGCTAAAATGTAAGTGGAATTGGATATGAAACTTACATTTGCTAAAATGTAAATGGAAATTGGAAATGGTAAATGTAAATGGAAATAATGATGGTAAATGATAATTTACTTAATCATTAATATGATAAATGATGATTTGGTTAAATAAACCTCTCTAAATGACATCATAAGGGAAATTCGCGCGCTTGGTGATGCCCCCTGGCTAGTGAATGTAGGGTGGATATAGTCCACAGGCCATATGAGCGATTATGTTATATTTTCTGCGCAGGTGAGGAGATTCCGGATGTGGTCTTGACTCTCCCGCAGGCATATGGCCGCTTCCCGACGTATTTCGTTGTAGGTGTCCAGGTTGTCTTGTATAGATAGGCCCTAGAATGTGATGGTCATTTAGGGGCGCGCCCAGTGGGGAAACTCGGAGGGGCGGTCTTAGAATTCGTTATATGTATATAAATATAATAGTTCATAATCAAGTGGGACTTGATGTTTGTGATATGCCATAAAGAGCATAAAGAAGTGCCACAAAGGGCATTAAATGTTGATTTTATTCCTGCTAAGGAATGGTAATTCCAGGATGGACAGGTAATTGAAATAAAAAGCCATAAAGAGCTTAAAATTTTAATTATATTTTCCTGATAAGGAATGAAATGCTAGTAAAGAGCATAAATGTTGTAATTATAAGTTCCTGATAAGGAACATAATAATGAGATGGAAGATTTTAATTTATGTTACTGTTTCTTTTTCTTTACTGTTTTAGCTTATGTTTTAGAACTGCGTAAATAGATTTTATTCTTCCTAGCATGATCTTTATTCATAACTGTCATACTCTTTATTCATCTGGTAATCATATAGAATCGGGCCGTGACCTATTTACATTTCTTATTGCATATACATCTTGTCTCCGCTCAGGTACTCCGCCGCAAGGATGCCTGATTTGTATTCCTATTCCGATGTCCTCGGCGAACCGTGATGCATTGCGGGTATTACGGGATACATTTGGTATAAACGATTTCACTTTGTATTCTAGCTAAGATCGGGCTCTTTTACTCGAGCGAGAGGCCCAAGATTTTGTAATTGCTTAACGTAATGTATTATATAAATTTATTAAAACTGTTTAACAATGTTGTATGTATCAGCGGACCGATAACATATTTGGTCCTCTTATTTGCCACTTGTTGTTATAGGAATATATATACATCCTTGAGGTTTCCCCTATCTTTTCAGGAGTTGGGTTGTTTATTTTCTTCTATTTACTTTAAAACAAAATTTTTGGCAACCCGTTTTCTGAAATTTTGGGTGGTTATCTTGGATACTCTATATTTTATTGTGATGCTAAGAACGATTCCATCTATGATTCCTGTTATATTGGAGTATTGGGCTGGCCACCCCTTATTTTGGTGAGTGGGTTGTCACAATTGGGAGATCCGTGATTATGCGGGCAGTTGCTAGAATTTACATTGGTCCCGTACGAGGTGTTCGTGCCTCTTACGGGATCGTTTGGCGGCATGTTTACGTTTTCATCCTTTAATGGCTTATTTTTAAGTCTAAGTATTCATTTTTTAAAATTATCGCTATATTCTCAAACCGAGTGACCCGTGACTATGCGGACTGTTGCTACAAGTTACAATGGTCCCGTACGAGGTGTTCGTGCCTCTTACGAGGTCGTTTGGGGGTCGGTTTAGGTTTTCACCCTTTATCGACCTATTTTTAAGATTAAGTGTTGACTTCTGCTAATTATCATCATATTCTCAAACCAGGAGACCCGTGACTACGCAATCAGTTCCTACAAGGTACATTGGTCCCGTGTGAGGTGTTCGTGCCTCTTATGGGGACGTTTGGGGGCTGGTTTAGGTTTTCACCCTTTAACGGCTTGTTTTTTAGTCTAAGTGCTGATGTTTTGCAAATTATCGTCATATTCTCAAATCGGGAGTCTCGTGACTACGCGAACAGTTCCTCAGAAGTTCTTATTAAAACCAAATTTATAATTATAACTCAAAAGCCCAAATTAAAACAACCAAATAATAGGAAGAAAAAAAGAGGACCTCATAATTTAGACGTTTCCCGGCATTGAACTTCATTTCTCACTCCTATATCATAAACGCTGCTTTTTTTAATACTAAAAATAGGACCTCGTATTGTCTATCTAGATGTTCATTCTCTGAGATTCAAAATAAAAGGAAAATGCCTCTAAATAACTAATTATCCCTGAACAAAACTTAGAAAAGCAATACTAAGTAACTAATTAAGCATATATTTGAATAAAGCACAAAATATTAAATTCAAAATTTGAAATTGCCCAAATAAATTTAATCACTGAGTTAAGACTGGTATTTACCTGAGAGGTATTCAAACTTTCTGCCAAGCAAACTTTCCACCATGTAATTGAAAAATCAAATTTTAAGTTGCCACATTGTTCCTTCATACTGCGCTGTTTCAGATATATAACAATCAATTATTAGCGTTATTGCATACCCCATAAGTCAGTAGCACTGACCTCATGATCTGACTGGAACCAATGTATCATCTCTATTTAACACTGTGCCTTGTAAGCTAAAACATAATATATAGATGAATATGAACATTAGACCCACAATGAAATTAAAATTGCAATATTAAATCGAAACGACAATATGAGAATGGAAAAAAGGCAGAGAGACCTACAATGTAAAAACGACACTGTAATCTTTCCATTATCCCATAAATATATAGATGAAGATGAACATTAGACCCAAATTTCACATTACAAGATTCATAATTATATCTATTTAAAGAATATTAAGCACGTATAACAGTCCTAATTCGGTAATTTTATTAGATGCATTATTTTCCTTTAAATTATCCAATACCAACTAATACACAGTTCACACATCATCCATGATACTGTAATTGTTGGGCCCAGCCAGATGGTGCCTAATCCGATTTACCTCTATAATCGTTTATTCTCTTTATCAGCCGGGATCCAAAAACTATAGGCATACGTTGAAAATAACTACAGGCATACGTTGAAAATAACAAACTCAAATTGAAAATTAAATGCGAAATCATAGCAGTTGGAGGTCACTGATAAATGGTACATATTCCTCGTATTTCTTAGTCTTTGTATTGTACGCAATTGCTTTAATATGATTGGAGCACCTGAAAAATGAACAACAAACAAAAGCATCAATGATTTTATAGATAAACTTGATTTCTCCATCTTTCTCTACGTGGTCCAATCATCAAAAGATCATTCTAAGAGAACCTCTGAAGATAAATTAGGCCAAACTATACAGGCATTACGAAGATCCTGCTAATTATAGCAACCAATGCAAACTGAAGAGTGATGTCACGATTATTAGAAGCAGAAACGAGTTGTTATAATGATGATCAGAGAAAACAAAGTAAAATAAAGAAAATATCAATTATAGTAGATTGAATCAGTAATTGAGATAATATAAGAAGAAGTGGTTGAGGATATTTATAATGGAAGAAATCACACGCATAACATAAAAAAGATGGAGAAAATAATAAGAATGATAAAAGCCAACATTAATTATCAAGACAAGAAAGAACAAATTTCTAGTGCAGTCTAAGCTGAGGGAACAAAAATAGAGGATGGATAAATTCAATGTGGAGATGAGGAAACAAATGAATTAGAAGTCAGACTCCACCTATCCCCTAGGCATTTTCCATATCCCGCACTAGATGAAGAAGATAACTTCAATACAGTACAACCTATTGATATCCAAATATATAATATTTTTCATATGGTGCAGTAACATTTATCTTCTCGTGTGTCTTGATAATTGGGTATAATAATAACTTGTGTTCTGTATTTCAAATTTTAGATCATAATATAATCTTATTATTACATACATACAATTTTTGCATTTTTAAAAATCGTCTGCCTCACTTCAATCAGTCTCACTCCTTGCTTTGTGCCTAGGCTCTGGTAGACATTAGCACCTTAGGGAGCCTTGCTCCTAAAAGAACTATGGGTCCAGATGAGTTCAATGGAACCTCTTTTTATTCCTGGGAGTTTATTTGAAAGAAGTCTATATATGGCAGTTATGGAAATGTTTCTCACTTGTGAGCTCCTCCGCAACGTGAACTCTAATGTGCTAATTCTTCCTTCAAAGGTCAAAGAAGCTAACAGAGATCAACAAAGGCAAAATAAAAAATATTCTTGTGAAATGTTCCCTTTCTATAAAGGCTCGGTTACTTCGGATTTCAGATTTCAATAGCTGGCAGAATTCAATCGATGCATCTCTGCCAAATATGGCAAGCTGCTAGATTATGTCTAATTTACTTATGGCCTCACTCTCATATTAAAATCATCGAACAAATGCTTAAGGACTTTCTACCTCCATTCTAATAGAAAAATTGTTACCTCCTCGTGGGCTTCTCTGTGTTTTCCTCTTAAAGAAGGTAGTTTTTGTCCGAGACTTCTCAGAGCCCTTTCAAGAGCCACTATGGTAAAGTTGAGGTGGAGAAACCTCATTTGACACTTAAGTGTTGTCTAATTTCCTCAAAAGCATAATAGCAAACATGTACTTTAAAGTCTGCATGTAAAGTAATATTTTTGAATCACAAATCCTGAAGAATTTTAAAGTGCAAAATCTTATTCAGCCCCGCAAGGATCCTTAAATATTTCCACTAATGTGGTCCCATATTATGCGGAATGCAATACTTTGGATTTAAAGAGATTCCATGATTGCCCTTCAATTCTTTCAAAATCTTTGGATTGGGCATTCTGAACTGAATCTATTTTCTATGTAATATATTTTTGCAACAAAACACCAACACTTGAACTTTTTAACAATGGCATGGAAATATTCCAGTGGATCATATGAAAAAATGGGAGGGGGGAAGCAAACAAGTAAATATCGAAATAAAAGTAAATAAACTCACTTGTACATTATATCGAACCACTCATCAACTAACTTCTTCAAATTCTCATCAAATGAATCAATCCTCTTGTTCTTCGCTCTGAGTATCGAGTTTGGATATTCAACAATCTTGAGGGACGTCTTGAAGTACAAATCAGCCACTGATAAGGAAAATACAATAAAGATAAAGAAAATATGTAGTTACGACCAAAAAATTATACATGTGGCATCTTCATTGAAATTAAGGGGCCTTTGGGGAAAGGTGCAATCCAGCCAAAAAATGTCTAAAAATAGGACACACCATATAATTTTATAAATTTAGTCCCAGTACTGAAAAGATCACTATTAATGACCAATATACCATTTGACAACTCATACAAAAATAAATTAAAAGTCTATAGCTTCAAATTTACAAATTCAAAATTCACAAAATTTATAAACATACAAATCGATAAAGATAAATATTAACATAATTCCAAGCATACACTTACAATATCACTAAACATTTATAATTGCTTCTTAAAATTAAATGAACTTTCACACATTCAATTGTTTCTGTTCATTCAATTGTTTCACACATTTAGATTATTTGCAATACTTATCCTCAATATGTTTACTCTTTTTTTTAGTTAAATAAAGAAAGTCAAATACCAAAAACTTTAGGAAATAACCCTCCCACAAGAACAAAAAAAAATGTAAAAGCAGTACCATGAACAAATAAATTCCTTAATACACCATCATACACAAAGTGCTTGGCTTGGATTCAACAACAATGCTACAATAATTATAATTTAAGTTTGGCCCAAATAATATAAACACACCATAATTTCAATAACATTGCTCAATCTGCATTCAATTACAATTATAATCAAATGTCATGGAATTCGTAATCTAAAGATGTAAGCAATCACCCCTCAAATAAGATTCAAACCCTAACTTAGTTTAAATCCCTACTTTCTATGACTTTAGCACGCATGCACACACAATTTAGAAAGAAAAGCTAGTGAGAAGAATTTACCTTATTCAGTGTAATAGAACGAATCGATTGTTTACCTTGAATGAGTCACCTACAACCTGGGAGAGGAGTAAAAGATGTCAACCATACAAACCAAAACCCACATAAACATACACAAAGATTACAAAGCTTACCTGAGTGCCTGCGTTGCGTGCGAGTGAGGGAGAGATGAAGGTTTGGGCTTAGCGGGAGGCCTCAAAATTGAGGAATTGTAATTTTTTTAGAACATTTTATATTTTAGTTAGTGTAATCAATTTTGGCACACTTTAAAACATGCCAAATTTTGGCATTGTTTTAAAGTGCACCAGATTGTCATTAAGCAGTGCCAGAATTTGGCACAGTTTTAACTTCTGCCAAATTTTTAATATCAAGGTGTGCCAAATTGTTGTTTTTGGTGTTGTGTAAAAACAAAAAAAATTATTTTCAAAAATCATTTTATAAAAAAATCCTCGAGTAAAAAGCAAACATCCAAGAATATGTTTGACTGAGAAATCAAAACCACAAGTTCGTATACCTCCATAAAAATTTCGCGACGATTGCGACGACTTGAAACTCACACATGAAGCTCGATCACTAACTCATCTTTAAATGATCGTGGAGGCAAATGCTGATGTAGTGTTCGGATTGTAACTCTCGTTTAAAATGGGATATACCAAAATACCTAAGCTATGAGCAATTATAAAAGTCTGCTCTTACAAGATTCGTTAATGTGGTGCAACGATTAACGATCCTCTAGGTATTTGGAGCAAAATGGCTTGGGACCATGCCAAATTGTTGGCATAACTTTAAGAAAACCGATTGGGGGGAAAATTCACCCCACATTCGGTTATAAAGATTGCAGGCAACCAATATCCTTCAGAAACCTCATAGGGCTCACAAGGGCCCTCAGCAAATTCTATCATGATCCATTGGGAAATATGGTGGTCAAGTTTGAACTTTTCAATAGTAGCCTCAATAATAATGTACACCATTGTTGAAAATGGAAACTCGAAGAAATAATGAAGGAGAATAACTAAAAAATGAAGAAAAATTATAAAAGTGTTCTTATAGTGAGATAGAAGTATTGAAAGCCCTTTGAAATGTGTAGGAAAGAGAGGGAGTAGTTTTTTTGTGGTGAAAAATGGCTTTACGGTTCCCCAAAAATGTAATTATTACACGCGTGTGATAGTTATCGAAGCAACAACTACATTCCCTCATTGCTAAGAAAAAGATGCCATATTTACGAGCGTTCCCCTAGTACACTCAACGAACAAAATGTTTCTAGTTCTAGGGTATTTATAAATTTACCCTCCGACCAACACGTGAAGGTTACAAATAGTTACCAACCTCTAAGCAGCAAGAAATTATATTATTCCTCCCGAGAGTGAAGACTTGTCAAGTATTAACAACCAATATACGCACAAAGCCCATCGACTTCAAAGATACCATATACATTGGGGGCAATTGTGGGGCCAAGAATCATGTTCGCATGTGCTCGACCACATGTGCCCAGGTCACGTGCACCTATAACTTATGAAGACTTTAAGTCAAAGAATACTCATTTAACTTAATCATTTGTAACGGACAGTATTCTAAAAGGATCTCCTAGGCTGGAGGCTTGGGAGAAACGCTCCTCCTTAAGCCTTTTACGCCTTATTTATGGTAAAAGGCTTAGAGAGCACTTTTTTCGCAAATAAAAATTCTTTAGTGAAATGATATCACCTTTTAAAGGCTTGTTTTTACAAACTGGACCAATATCTCTTTCAAAATAATCAAAAGATAAACAGTATCCCAAACATATCTACCTCTTGTACACAAAAAGTCTAACATTGCCTATCGACTTCTGACTAAAAGTTTATATGTTTCATTTGAAATGTGAAAGATACATTTCTATTATTGAATCATTTTGTATTGATTATTGATTATCGATTATCGATTATTGAATGGTTATTGGTATTGATTATTGAATTATAAAAATATATTTTGTATATTGCTTATTAAATGTTGAGAAATACATTTTATATACTGATTATGGAGCATGCATATGAGAAAGATGGCTACCAAATATACGGATATATTTTTAAAATTCAAGGTATGTATTATTTTATTATATTACTAGCATTAGAATAATTAAAATAATTAAAAAAATGCCTTTATACGCCTAGTCTCCTAAGGCTTAAGGCTTGACCTCTACGCCTCGACCACACCTCGCACCTTTTAGAACCTTGGTAAAGGCTGATAATGGTAGAGAATAGGTCCAAACTCTGTAGGATATCTATTAACGGGACTTGGGACTTTCATAAGCTGCCTTATAAATGTAAACATGCCGCACTTAAGAGGTGCATATATCATTGTAACGTCATGCAATACTACAACTCTGTCGACCTGATTTCTTAAGCAATAAAGAACAATCCCAAACATCTCATGAATGTTGGCACATTGCCGAACTACGTACATCTTGTGTTGTGTGTGTGATTTTGTTATTCACTATTATATTCATTCTCGCTTGGCTTGTATACATTGAACAATATTACCTGTAGAAAATTACAACCTACAATTTTATTAGGAACAATTGAATGCTAGACTTTAATAGAATTAATAAATTCATGGTTAACATTATGTTGTTCGTAAGAATGATTTTACAGAAGGCGGGTGTGACGATTATTTAGGGTGATTACTTGTTAGTTTGGTTTGCTATTTTTAGTTGAAACTATTTAGTTGATTTTTAAAAAATATATATTTTCTTTTTTCCTGTTTTTAATTGAAAAGATTTTTTTTATAGAAATTTTCATGTATTCTAATTTTTTTCTCTTAATTTTAACTAGAACCATTTTATGTTTTTTTTTTTTTAAAATTTTTGCATATTATTTTTATTATTTTTCTTCTTTTGAGTTTATTTTGTTTATGTAAAAATATGACGACGTGATAATTGATTAAATTCGCAAATTTCTACTTTAGCACACTTATTTAATTAGACTTTATTTTTAAACCAAATTAATTCAGCCCCCCTAAACATGACTACGTATGTGCGTGTGTCAACCCATAAATAAATAAAGCATGCGACATAAATTTCAGGAAAAATCCCCGAAGGGCAAAACCTTTTATATCTAGAACTCTGACAAGTTTACAAGGCCATTGAATTACATACCATCTTGCTTTCACCCACAAGAGTAACGCACGGTGTCTTCGTCAAACCTTCAAAGTGATGGCCAAAAATCAGCAGTGGTTCACACGCAGTTATACTATAAGGATGGGCAATCCAGACACGCATTCTTCACGGTGTAGGTTATCCTCCACATAAGAGTAACTTCATAGAGACTCCCTCCACAATAGCACGCAGCTCTCCGGTTGTAGAGTTCTCCCCACAAAGAATGAACAAAAGCAAAGTGTGTTCTTGAACACCAAAATAATTCACCAAAGCATATGGGATTTTTGTGAATTGAAACCAAAAGGGATGAAAACCCTAAAAGAAGAAGTCAAAAAGAATTCTGCAGATTCGTTGTTTTCTGTCTTTCAAAACGCTGGGACTTATTAATAATAACAAAACCATTTAATGAGTATTTATAGAAAATCGCGCCGCCTCGGTCGTTAGAATGAAAATGGGATCTCCCTTGAACGAAGTACACATGTCGGTTGAACGACATCGCGCGTCATCCAATGTCGCTCGAACGAGATGAGATCTCGCTTGAACGACCTGGGCATCAAAATCGAGGAACGCTACAGGACTTAGAAAAATTACTCATTCTCAAATTTTGACGAAAAAAGTCCGCTCCAACACTTAGAAAATATTTTGAAAAAATATCCAAAATCTCTAAGTGCAAAGTTAAGGTATTTAAAACATAACCTTACCAAAGTAAACTTTGCGGAGGCTTTTTGATGAAGAACCTTGATATATTCGGATCCATCTTGATATAGATTGGTCTTGAATTTCTTCGACGGTTTTAATGGTATATGACATAATTAATTGTGACGAACATTTATAAAAATATGTCCATACAAATCTCCCCCTATGTCTATGCGGGAAGATACATAAAAACATCTGAATTATCAAATACCAAAATACCTATACAAATCTACCCTCCCATAAATCTCAAAATTGAAAAGGTATAAATTTGCAAGTTCTCAAAAAAAAAAAATTCAAAAAATCTTCATCAAATCTCAAAGTTTTTCTCATCAGGGTGTGTAACATAATGATCTTCAATCTTTGTACCAACACACATGAGATAAAGCAAAAACTTTCATGATGTATCGAGTTTTAAAATGATATAAGAATAAATCATTAATTAATCAAATCTCCCCGATAATGCAATAATGCAAAAACTCTCCCAAAACATGATAATTCTTTCTCCCCCATTTTATGATGTCCCCAAATAGACAGATAAGAAGAAACAAACTAAAACATGGAGTGTCAAGACAAAAGTATAGCAAACATGGATCAAACTACGCATGCAAATGAGTATCTCAAAAGATTCAACAAACTATTTTTGAATTTTTCAATTTTTTCGTACAAAAATAAGATACCAAAAATCACACCATGGATTTAAACACAAACAACCAAGTCATGGAAACGGAATGAATGGGTGTGAGCACATTCAATAGAAAAATCAACTCAATCAATCATATGTGCATGATGTATACGTGTACTCCTAACGAATGAACATCAAAAGTATCCTTAGGTGTAAAAATTGTTGAATTTAGATGACATTGTCTTATGCAAATCAACAAATCAAAGGCAAAGTGATTTCCACACCAATAACGTCCAAAATTATTTAACTCTTTTTCAAGACTTTCAAGGACGTGAAAATTCGTTTTAAATTCCATCCAATCTCCCTCATGCATATTTTCTTTTATAGGTAATCTAAATTCTCAAACATTGGAGAATTGGTGCAAAAACCTAATGGCCCCTTTTTGGCATGAATTTTTTTTATTGCCTTTAAATTTTTTCAGGCTCTTTTAAACCTCTTTGGACCCCGGATAATAAAATTCCTCAATTTTTTAGGTCCGATATAACGGTGGCTTAGTACTCGCAAAGGCCAAACGAGAACTTTTCGCAGCCCTTCCCCGTTTTCAAATAAAGCATATAACCTCGCAAACGGCTCTTACATGCACAACTTTCTTATCAAGTTTTATCGTGATTGGTTTATTACACCCAACCAACATGTGATAAGACAATCACAGTAATCAAATAAATCCGTGAATGTGTGCAATAAAGGAAACCATGAGTCAAACATGTAGGAAGTAACACTTAATTACATCTCAATGACTCCAAACATTATAAAGCACAAAGATGACATGATATATTGTCTCAAAACACTATCAAATAGTAACATGGATAAATGGAATGAAATTGTGACTCATTCATCCTAAGTGTCCATCCATAAACGGTGTAAACAAAATACAAAAATCTTTTTGGACTTTTTTCACAAATTTTATCAAAATAAAATCTTTTTGTATTTTTCAAAAATTTTCTAAAAAAAATGGAAAACATACAAAAATGATACATACTAGAAATAGGTAAATAATGTCATCATGGAAAACATCCTATGCTAGTAAACAAGTCAAACCTCAATTGTTAAGTGCAGAGGGGTTTTCTAAAGGTGGTGCCAACTTATGAAAAACCTCCATCAAATTTTGTGAAGTTTTGACCCAAAACTTAACTTGCTCACCTAAATGTGCAAACTCTCTCATGTAGTCTCCAGGAGCATGTAAAGTATCATGTGTGGGTGCATATATGGCATAAACACGTGTAAAAGCAAAGCGTGACACATAACCCAACTTAAAACAAAATTCCCTAAGGTGTCCTCTCCTTTTGCAATGGGAACAAACATAAATAGGCCTAGGAACACCTCTCTCAAAAACTCTAGGACGTTCTCTCCTAAAGGGAAACGGATGCCTAGGTGGGTTTAATTTTTGGGCCATGTGAATCTGTCACTAAAGTGAGAATCGTCTCGGGTGCGACAAAAGAAGTGAAAGTACCGTCATGACTTTTTCCTAGCCCGTCAACTCTACCATTATCGGAATTAAGAACCACCTTTTCAACCTTCTTAGGTGCGTTCCCAAAATTGACTTTTACCTCACTGACACGTTCGAGATCACTCTCGAGTTGGGATACATGTATCGTCAAACTAGACATCGTGTTGGTCAAATCACATTTTTTTCTTTCTTAAAACCTCCTTATCTCTCTCCCAATCTAACACTCGACGACCTATATCCCTATTATACTTCTTTGTTTTTAAGGTCTCGGTGTACAAATCTCTAAAAGCTTTTTGGAGATCACTTTCATCTCCACTTTCACTCTCGCTTTCCCCCTCACTTGAAGCGCTAAAATCATCCTCCTCGGGGGTCTCACGAGAACTAGTCCCCTCACCTCCATCTAAACTAGGTGTGCTAACCCGACTAGCTAAAAACGCGACACACATACCGTGATCTTTTTCATCACCAGAATAAAAAACCTTTATGTCGCTATCACTAAGTGTGGCAGGCATAGCCACTTTCTTTCCCTCTCTCCTAAGTCTAGTGGCACACTTATACGCCTTATGCCATTTACCCCCACACTCAAAACATATGAAACTTTCTAAATTTTTCTCACTCTCCTTTTCTTTCTCACCCCTTTCTTTGGCCTCTTTATTTTTCTCAACAAATCCCTTATTGGAAGAATTATTTTTGTTCATGCTGAGAATTTTTTTAAAATTTTTCTCAAACAAGGCCATATCTTTTAAATCAAAATCTTCCTCAAAATCGGACTCACTAATTTTTTCTTTCTTTTTCTTAAAATTTAAAGCAACGCCTTTATCCTTACGCTTAATGGTTTGGGAAAACATGTCAATCTCATAGGTTTGAAGATCTCTTACAAGTTCTTCCAACTTAAGTGATTTCAAATTTCCTAAAGAGTTCAAAACAGTGACTTTAGGAATAAAACGTTTTGGGAGAGATCTCAAAATCTTTTTTAATGACATGCGTGTTATCAATCACCTCACCCAAATTAAAACTGGTATTTATAATGTCCGACAAACGTGCATAAAAATCATCAAAGCATTCAGACTCAGACATGGTGATAGTCTCAAATTGGGTGGTCAAATTTTGTAATTTTGATTCTTTAACCATGTTCGTACCCTCATGTGTCGATTTCAAAACATCCCATGCTTCTTTAGACATGGTGCACATCATAATTCGACGAAACTCGTCGAGAGTGACAACTCCAGAATAACACTTAAACCATGTGAATTAAAATTAGACATTTTAAAATCATCTTCAGTCCAGGCCGGCACGGGTTTTAAAGAAGTGATATTTTCAACAGTGACAGTGGGAGGATTCCATCCATTTTCGCAAAGCAACCAAACACACTCGTCAATGGCTTTTAAACTAGATTTCATGCGAGATTTCCAATAGGCATAATTTTTTCCATAAAAAATAGGCACCTTATCAAATGAATGTAACATAGGAAAAATTGCGATTTTTCACAAAATTGATTTTTAAAAAAAATCAATATTACACGATTTTGCGAAAAATTGGAATACACAATAAAATATTGTAACCTGCTCTCATACCAATTTCTAAAAATATGACGATATGATAATTGATTAAATTCACAAAATTTTACTTTGGCACACTTATTTAATTAGAGTCTATTTTTAAACCAAATTAATTCAGCCCCTAAACATGACTATGTGTGTGCGTGTGTCAATTCATAAATAAATAAAGCATGTGACACAAATTTCAGGAAAAATCTCCAAAGGGCAAAACCTTTTATTTCTAGAACTCTGACAAGTTCACAAGACCATTGACTTACATACCATCTTGCTTTCACCCACAAGAGTAACGCACGGTGTCTTCATCAAACCTTCAAAGTGACGGCTAGAAATCAGCAGTGGTTCACACGCAGCTATACCACAAGGACGCGCAGTCCAGACACGCAGTTTTCACGGTGTAGGTTATCCTCCCACAAGAGTAACTTCATAGAGACTCCCTCCATAATAGCATGGAGCTCTCCGGTTGTAGAGTTCTCCCCACGAAGAATGAACAAAAGCAAAGTGTATTCTTGAACACCAAAATAACTCACCAAAGCATATGGAATTTTTGTGAATTGAAACCAAAAGGGATGAAAACCCTAAAAGAAGAAGTCAAAAAGAATTCTGCAGATTGCAGTTTTCTGTTTTTCAAAACGTTGGGACTTCTTAATGAAAACGAAACCATTTAATGAGTATTTATAGAAAATCGCACTGCCTCGGTCGTTAGAACGAAAATGGAATCTCGTTCGAACGAAGTACACATGTCGTTTGAACGACATCGCGCGACATCCAATGTCGCTCGAACGAGATGAGATCTCGCTTGAACGACCTCGGCGTTAAAATCGAGGAACGCTGCAGGACTTAAAAAAATTACTCATTCTTAAATTTTGACGAAAAAAGTCTGCTCCAACGCTTAGAAAATATTTTGAAAAAATATCTCAAAGCTCTAAGTGCAAAGTTAAGTTATTTAAAACATAACCTTACCAAAGTAAATTTTGCGGAGGCTTTTTGATGAAGAACCTTGATATATTCGAATTCGTCTTGATGTAGATTGCTCTTGAACTTCTTCGACGATTGTAACGGTATATGACATAATTAATTGTGACAGACATTTATAAAAATATGTCCTTACAGTTTAAATAAATTGTAGACTTTTTTTTCAACTTTCAACACTTTTCTTCATTTTTTTATTAAAAAATATGCTAATTTCCACACGATGCAATTTAATTGGCTATATCAAAAGTTTTCCATGTTGTTTGTCAAATTAGTCATCATATCAATATTTCTTTAACTTTTTAACCAACGCATTTGCACTAGAGGTCTAATTAAATTACATAATGTACTTCAGGGTTTAACATATCAAATTAAAATATTTGGTTTAAATTGTAAATTACTTCAAAGTTCAGGGTTGATGGTATCTTTTTCCCTATTTTTTATTTGTTTGCGCATTTTTTAAATAAATATTATATTTTTCTTTTATGTTGTAGTGACCTAGCGGTTGAGTTGATTGTAGTGCTAACGGGGTGCTAGCCTGATGGTAATGTGAGTGGTGGAGGATGTGTTGCTTTTTTGCCTCTCTTGATTATGTAATTAGTAATTTTATAATTATATTTTGAGATTGTAATTTCCTCAACAATTAACTTAATTTTAATCCATGGTATGTGTTATTGAGTTAATGAATAATTAATCACATAGATGCCACATTGGTTGCCTAGTCATCAATTCCGTAAAGTATCCTAATTGAGATTTATGTAGAGTTAAGATTGCATTACTCAACTACAATAGGGTTAACATTGAAAAATCAAGTCCCCATTTGGTTGTTCGTAAATTGTAAATTGGTCCATTTATGAATTGGCCTATTTACAAATTGATCCATTAATTGTGTTTGATTTTATTAATGAAATGATTTATTAAGAAATTAGATTATTTCAGAAAAAATATTAAATGCATCCATTTGAAATATGAGTAACATAAAGTGCATGTTCTCCTCTCCCTTCCCTCCCCCCTCCCCCTCTCTCTCTTAATTTATTTTTATATATTTTTTTTCTCATAGAACCTTAACATCAATATTAGATTATCAAATATTGTGTAAAATTGGATTTAAACTCATTTACAATTCACTTATTTACATGTCACTAACTCACAATGAACTCATTTACATAATTAAACAATTTGTTCAACTAAACAGGGCATAAAATAATAAGTCCAAAATTACAAATGATCAAATTTTCTGGTTAAAATTTACAACTTTAGCTATTTTTTCTATCTTATATTTAGTAATGATACAATTACAAGAATTTCTTATCACTTTTCTTTTCTAATAGGTTGTTTTACCATAGTAGTATATTTAATTCGTTAGACAAATATACAACCATTTAAAACACTGATAAAAAATGAAAGTAAAAAGGGAATTGAGCATCTTGCTTCCCAACGTATTAGTCAAAACGAAAAAAGAATTCCTTTATTAATAAGATACGTTATTATTGATTTGGTGGATGCACGTTTCCTTGTCCTTAATGAACGTGCGGCCTCAAATCTTAACTTCACAAAACCAACACTTCCAAAACTATATCTCAGTTCTCATTATAAATTACTACTGCTAGAATTCAATTAGCATTTGGGCTGCACGTCTACTTATCATGCCACCACATATGGCCTTGAACTCGTATCATCTATTATAAGTAACATTTTTAATAATAAAGCATAATAATAGTAATATACACCTTTTATTTTTTTCATATGGTTGAAGAATACTTAACAATCGTATACAAGCAGCGTAAGATTAAGAGTTTACAGTTCAGAATTCCATATTCTTAAAATACTCCATCACTTGCTTGACCTAGGCAAAGATGTAACTAGTCACATTGGTGATTGTGGAACACTTGTTGCCTGATCAGACCTAACACACAGATGTAATTGCCCGATTTTGAGCTATATTAATGTTAGAGCATTTAATTTAAACAAATTAATATTAAGGAAAGATGCCTCGAATATATTATATTAATGTATCTATATTATACTTATAAAACCATAGTAGTAGCAATTAATACACAGAAATTAATAAGAGAAGTGAATCAGCTGAAACTTGCCTTTGGTCCCCTTCAGTTCAGTAGCGATTATAATTTCTCCACATCCCTTCCTTTCTTCTTGAAATTAAATGCCTACTTCATTCTATTAATTTGTACTCTAAATCTAAATGATAGCCTTACCTTATGCATTTTGATCCCGAATGTGAAAGGAGATTTTTTCTATTTTGCTCGCCCCTCACATAAAAAACTACCTCACACATGAAAATAAGAAGTCGGCAAGCACTTGAACCGGAAACTTCAGGTATTTTGCATCTTCATTTTTGTTCTCAAATTCCACTACAAAGAATTTTACATACCTAAACCCTAATTTTCCCCCTTTTTGGCATATATTTTCCCCCTTTTTGGCATATATTTGGCATTCTCCCACTTTCATTACTTTTCTATGATTGAGACATCTTTTTCAAGAACCATTGACCAAGGTATTTGTATTTTACTTATTTTACTCTAATATATTTTTTCTTTGTTGCAATTTATAGAAGTTTATTATCAAGAGAGGGGTCCTCCAAACGCAATTGATCTTTAGGATAATATAGGGGCATGATTTCAATACTAATGATTTAATCCATTCATTTTGTAGATCTAAATTTTTGGGTCTCCCTATTTTTATTTTTCGGGTCGAAATTTCTTTTCCCTAGATTTTTTTTTTGTTTTTTTGGAATTTCTTTTTACTGTTTTTTAATTAACGTTGGAGTTTTTTGCTGGAAGCCATTTTCTTTTCTAGAAATTTAATTTTTTCCTTTTTTATCATGATTGGAATTTTTTGTTGGCAATCTTTTTTTCGATTTATTTTGTGTGTCGGGAGAGTTTTTTTTAATTTTTTTTTAATCAAGGCTGTAATGTTTTTTTAGTGTAATTTGTTTTTTGCAATTAATAGATTTTGAAATGTTTTATACAATATTAGTAAGACATCTACAATACTTTATCTATAATGTTCCAGATTTTTTAAAACTTCTTTTCAATAATGTGCAAACTTATTAAATGTTTTTCTATTAATTTCAAAATTTTTTAAAACTTTTTTTCAATACTTTTCGTATTTTTAAAATAATTTTTTGGGTAATTTCAAATTTTTACAATATTTTTCTATTATTTCCAGATTTTTCAAAAATAAATTTTCAATAAGTTTTTTTTTCTATATTTCAAAATTTTTAGAAGTTTTTTCGAATATCCTTCATATAATTTTTTCAATCTATAAAATTTGAAATATGTTTCCATTATTTTCCAAATTCCATGAAAAAAATAATATTTTTGAATTTCTTAAAAGTTATTTTAGTTCATATTATTTTTTGTGATTTCCAAAATTTTAAAATATTTTTTCTAATTTCCAAAAGTTTTAAATGTTTTTCTAAATTTTTTAGACTTTAATATATTTTTTAAATGATTTATTCTGTAAGTTTTATTTTATTTTTTACTTTTGTATTAGTTTGGACAAAAATACCCTCATGTGTATGACACGTGACCCATTCTCCATGCAAACAATTAAAGGTGTTAACGTTATAAAGTAATTTGAAACCGTTTTGAAGGTTCAGAGGGTTATATACATAAAAAAAAATCTCGTGGTGAACTGATAAGAATGATAAAGGTACTCTTGCACAATTTTTGGTATAAATATTAATGCTGGTATGATCGCACACCTTTGGTATTCATTGTCATGGATTTAAGGTACTTTTGCATAATTTTTTTTATGAGTTTTGTTTCTCAAAAGGCTTTTTTTCATGAGTTATCAACCTTATAATTGAGATTATTTGTTATTAGATGGATGTGTATTTTAACTAATTTATATTTTTTGTTGAATTATATGATAAATAGAATATTTTTTATGTTCAGCCATCTATATTTTAAGACAATTTCATGCCTAAAACCACCTCTCGAACACGACAAAAAATGATATAGTGTATAAATTTTGGACCAAATTCTGATCGTATCACTGTGTCGTGTCAAAATTGTCTTCCTGATTTTGAATAATTATTTCTACTCATAGAATAAAATATAAAGCATAATATATTTTCAAATTCTATCAACTATTATCGATTTATATTATTAGGATTATTTTAAATAAATTTTAAAGTATTTTTTTCTATAAACGCTGGCGTATAGCGTGGGTTACTTGCTAGTGTCCCTAAGACTTGTAAAATTATGTGAGATTTTGTATCTTCAAAGCTATACAAAAATCTTCAAAGTTATTCAAATAATAGAGAGTGATTTTGGTTTTCCAAATCCCCATGAGCAGAAGACCATTTAGCCGCTCCCTAAGGAAGGAAGGAGTGGCGGTTGTCTTGTACCACTAAATATTGGCAATATATAGGACCCTACAAATTAGGAGAAAAGAATTGTTGACGACAACAGTAAAATTGTTGAGAAAAAAATCTTACTGACATTGTAAATATGGACGAAGAAAATCAAGGACGAGAACTCCCACATAATTTTTGTAAATAAATCAATACTCATCACTCCACACGATACTGTACAGCTTTCTACTGAAGAAGAAGAAGAAGCTTTCATACAAAGTAACAAGAAGAAGAAAAATAACCACGTGGAAACCATGGACACACACGAAGCAATATGCACTCCTAAAAACTCTAAAGAACAACACGATGATGAAAACCAGTTCAGCGAGCCAACTGGACCCAGGGCAGACAAAGACAGTAGACCTAGCCGAAAAACATCTTATCGTGATGCTGTTATCAGAAAGGATAACAAGGATGTTTTCTTTGAAGATTCCAAACTCTACTGGTCGGACGAGGAAAGTACGGTAACGAGCACAGCTAATGAAGATCAAGGTTTTGACCTCAACTCTAACCCCAAAGTGGATAACCCTCTTAAAACAGAAATTATCATCCCTCCTAGACATCTTGAAAAACTGCAAAGCAAGTGGAAAGACAGTATCATTGTGAGGTTGTTAGGGAGAGTTATTGCATACAGAGCTCTCATGAACAAGATTCCAACTTTGTGGAACCTCCAAGTGACTATGAAGTCATTGACCTTGAAGCAGGTCATTACCTATTCAAGTTTGACATGAAGTGTGATTATAACCATGTTCTTACCAATGGGCCATGGATTATAAAGAATCACTACCTTACTGTGAGAAAATGGGAACCATTCTTCAACCCAAAAAAAGCATCTGAAACTCATACAACTATGTGGGTGAGACTGCCTTGCCTCTCCTTAGAATTCTTCCATGAGAAGGTGCTTCATGACATTGGTAAGCTTAATGGTGAGCCCATAAAGACTGATACCAACTCAGCTAAAACACACAGGGGCAAGTTTGCTAGGATTTGTGTAGTGGTAGACATTTCAAAGCCCCTCATACCAAAATATCTCATCAATGGGGTGGAATATGATATAGAATATGAGTTTGTTCCGTCCCTCTGTTTTAAATGTGGCATGATAGGACATAGGCAAGATTTCTGTCTTTCAGTTACTTCTCCGGTGAATATCCCGGCTAACCCAATAGAAAACGATCATGCTGGAAAGAAGAACGTCTCAAACGGTAACATCCCAACGACCAGTACCTCGGACAGACTCAAGGAACCTAACAGGGACAGTCATTCTGACAACGCCTCCTGCTTCGGTCCTTGGATGATGGTACAACACAGAAACAGTAAACCTACTGCCAAACCCAGTAGCTTTGGAAGCACACAACCCATGGGGTCCCTTCCGAATCAGAGGTCGTCCAATCGTTTTAATGTACTGAATGAGAAAAGAAATGCTGGTAACATGTCGACAGCCAATGGATTGGGTGGTCAAATGAGCCGTAGAAGGTTTAATGAAAGGAACAAGAAGACTGCAGTCGCTACAAAAAATAGAAGGGACTGGGGCGACCTAGTGGATAGCGCGATGGCCAATCGTAACAAAAGATTCCGTGATGTGGGAAATACCCAGCAGGTCAATCCAAATGAATTGATGGGGACACCTACAACAGTTAATGAGAACGACCCAAACACTCGACACGTTACCAACACTGCTTTCAACTCTAAAGATGGGTCGGCTGCACAGGTCGCAGCCAAGGAGACATCAATCTTAAATATTAATAGCTCTAACTTCATTACTGACCACTCACTTATACCTCCTCTCCATAACTCCCATCCAACTGACTGCCCCCAACACACCATTTCCCTTATAAATATAACTAACACTGAGACGTCTTCTTTAAACATCACTCCTCCGGTTAATGCCAAACCACTCTCAGTTTGTACCTCTAACTAGCCGAATGGAAAAAACCAAGATAATAGAAGGACTCCCTCTAGCCATGATAGGAGATACCCAAATGAGACATGTGGAGGTGAGAACGGAAGAAGAGAAATTTATGGTGGATACCATAGTGGACGAAGCCGTGGTGGTACAGACAGCATGGAAATTTGCACAAATGAGGCTACAAATGCAACTATTTCAGTATCTCCCACGCGAAGACCAGAAGGTAAGGGAGAAGTTCACATCAACGATATCAACAATAGAAACAATACGAATGGTGAAAAACTAACTCCCATGGCCTGAGAAGGAGAGACTCCCGATACCATCGAACATTTACTCCATGAAGATGCTGGTATGGAACGTTAGGGGAGCGGGTAAACCCCTCTTTAAACCCACGCTTATTGAACTTAATAACATGTACACGCCTGAGGTTCTGATCATCTTGGAATCTCAAGTTACTCTTGCTGATATGGGCTCCTTCTTCATTGACCTAGGTTTTAATGAGAAGGAGAACTCTGACCCCATTGGTAGGGCTGGAGGTATTTGGGTTTTATGGAAGGACTCGGCGGTTTTGATCACTCCCATTGCAGTGTCCAGGCAGGCGATACATCTTGTGGTCACAAGAACAAACTATGAGGACTGGCTTCTCACTGCTGTCTATGCTAGTCCTCTCCCCACCCTTAGGAGAAAGTTGTGGGAGAATCTTTGCACCCTTGATGATCATTCCAATGCTCCGTGGAGGATCGCCAGGGACTTCAATGATCACCTTGATAGTAATGAGAAGAAAAGTTTTACTAACAATCACGCTAGCAGCAGTTGTTCCTCCTTTGCGAGAAACCTGGATTACTGTAAGCTGTCGGAGATTAGAAGCACGGGTCCTAGACTCACCTAGACTAATGGTCGGCGGGGCTTTGCTAACTCAATGGTAAGACTCGATAGAGCCATGGCCAATGATGACTGGAGACTTATGTTCCCGGAGGCGGTTGTGGATAATTTTCCTAGAAATGCTTCTGATAACAGCCCGATGATTATCCATACTGAAGGTAAATCTGCTCCTAATTACTATAATAAACCTTTTAGACTTCTTGCTAGTTGGTTCGATAGGGCGGACTTCGATGAGCTCGTCAAAGCTAGTTGGACTCCGCTTCGTAGCATTAAACAGAATATAAATTTTGTTACGTAAAAAGCCATAATATGGAATAAAACGGTATACGGTAATATCTTCCATCGTAAAAAATGCCTACTTAATCGTCTAAGGGGGATACAAATCGCTCAAGAAGCCAGTTTTTCCCATAACTTAGATCGTCTTGAGTCTGACCTCAGAAACGACTATAATTTTACTCTTCGTGAGGAGGAGATGCTATGGAAACAAAAGTCGAGAGTCCAATGGCTTGTGGAAGGTGATAAAAACACCAAGTTCTTCCATACTTACACCATTATTAGGAGAAGAAGAAATAAAATTGATCGGCTTAGTATTGATGGTGAGTGGACGGACGATGCCAATACCATCGGAAACCACATAAATGATTATTTCACTACCCTCTTCTCGGCCCCCAATCCCATCGTTAGTATAATCGGGTTTGCTCAGTCCCTTATCCCTAAAGTGAGTAGGGATAACACTCGTAGACTTAATTCGGAGGTGAGCATTTGTGAAGTTAAAAGAGCCTTTTTTAGTATGATACCGCTTAAAGCTCCCGGTCCGGATGGATTCCAACCTTTGTTCTATCAATCATTCTGGAGCACGATTGCCCCCAACCATGATGCTTTGATAAAAAATAATTTCGAGTACCTTTGGCGGAATTGTGAATACTGATGGTGGGCCGGATATCACCACCAAACCAGGTACCTTTGGCGGAATTGTGCGGGACTGGAGAGGCGAATGGATCACTGGTTTCTTCAAAAAAATCATATGTGCTGAACCGCAAAGAGCTGAATTCGAAGGAATTTTCTATGGGCTGCTTACCACTAAAGATAGGGGCTGGAGCAGATTCAACCTGGAATCTGATTGTAAAGTTGCGGTGGATATGATCAACGAGGGAGACTGGACTAATCACCCACACTCAGCTATCATTTTGGACTGTAGAGACATGAAGACGGACATGAATGCTGACGTAACCTTCATACCGAGAGAAGCTAATCAATGTGCCGATTGGCTTGCCAAATATGCCCAATCCCCTGCAGATGATTTCTATACACTAGAGGACCCACCTGATCGACTTCGGCAAATTATCGATGATGAGAAGAATAGGAACCAGACTGAAGACTCTGACTCGATCTAATAGCTTTGACCAATCGTTTATGTACCCAATTGTTGGCACCATGCCTTGTTGTTGTGTTTGCTGCCTGTTTAAGCGTGTCAATTATGTCTGTATTAACTCTTTATTTTAGTTATTAAATTTCACTTTCACAAAAAAAAATCATATCAGGTTTAAAAGACAAATGATTGTTGCTTTTACCACGTGACGGAGAAAATAAACTCGTGAGAACTGAAGGACGAAGAGGGAGAGTCAGAGACTGGAATAGTACTACAGTGTTTGGATTCTTGCCATGTCGAGAGCTATTAGTATCTTTTTCTGTTAATCCATTTGTCTATGCTTGGTTGTTAACTCGCATTATATAATTAATGCATCTAGCAAACTATATTTTCCCAAATCGATACTATTACTATAAAATGCTCAACAATAATTAAATCTCCCCTCCAACAAACCTATCCACATGTCACACCACCTTTTTTACCAGACGAAGGTTCCAACAATTCTTATGCGTCCCTCTCCACAATTATCACCCCCACCGAGTTATCTTTTCACCCACCACAGAATTAACTCCACCATGCCACTACATCTTTAAAAAATTGTCTCTATAGTTTCTCGTCTCTCTCTCTCTTGGCAAATAACCTATCTAACTCCCCCACCCTTACATTACCCAACCCTCCCCATATCTATCTTCGTCAATACCCTAATACCCCGAGCAACAACCGATTCCATCTTAAAAGCTCAACCATCTAGACTTCTCATCCATCAGAGATCAGATATGAAGTCCTCCTCTCCATACTCCAAATTATTTCGGAAAAATTATGTTTTCTTTCCATCGTTTGGAAGTTTACATAGGAGAGAAAGTGTTATTTCCTTATTTTCCGTCGTTTGGGAGTTTAAAACGAGAGAAAAGAAAGGATTCTTTTTTAAAAAAAATCCCTTCCTTCCTTTCAAGAACTTTCCTTCCAAATCGGAAAGAAATGGAGAGAAAAGAAAGTTTTCCTAAAGAATGTACCTTATTTTCCTTAAAAAAATTATTTTCCTTCCAACTACCAAACACTAAAAAAGAAAATTATTTTATTTCCTTTCTAAATCCTTTCTCTTCTCTTCCTTTCTTTTCTCTCCTATAAATTTTCCTTTCTTTTCTTTTCTCTTTTAATAAAATTTTTCTTTCCTTTCCTTCCTCTAAAAGACTTCCAAACAGGTCGTCAAGAAAATCATTTCCCAAATCCGGATCTTACCTGAAGCGCCTTAAAAATATATTGATTTGCAGTCGTATATCAAATCCCACAAAGAAGACCTCGAAAAAAGGCGATTAAGGTTCCATATCAAAAGCATTGGACATAAATCTATTCTGCGAAGGGGATAGGACGTTGAAAAAGATGAAGAAATAGAGGAGAGAAGCATATAATTTTAGGATATAGAAGTTAAATAATATCTCAATCAAAGCATGCATCATATGGAATTTCGTTGGTAAATTTTTTTATAGAGAATTAAGATAAAGGTCATGTTCCTTCCTATATTTGGATTTTTAGGACAATGCTTTTAAGTTTATAAATCTAGTCCCTGTGGTACAATTGACTTTATTTTTTTGGTCTGCGCCAGCGGCACCATTTTTCTTTGTGTTTTTAGTACAGGGACTAAATTTATAAAATTATATGGAGTGTCCTATTTTTATACACTTTAAACATTATAAGGACCTTTTCCCAAAACCCCCTTTTTTATGTTTGTACATTCCAGTTATATCATCGATTCATGATGGGAGGATCTCTAAAATCGTTTAAATAATGACATGGGAGTTGTTGGACATAATTATACCCATATAATAATTCTACTTTTTTTTTGGGGGGGGGGGGGGGGGGGGGTGTTAATTTAAAAAATTTATGTTTTACAGATATCGTCGGATTCAACCCATAATCCCACTCCTACGCCCAAAAAGAATATATCTGATAAAATCGCACCCCAAAAAAACTCTACCACCACTGCTCCCAAGGTCTAATATTACACCTAAAATTCCCCCCCCCCCCAAAAAAAATATATATATATATATATATAAAGAGGACTCAGCTGAGCTTTCATTTTTTTTATTTGCATTTGCATCCCCCTTATATGTTGTTAAATAGTCTCTTGAAGGAGTTATTTTCATCAAAAACCATAATTCAGGGGATTGTACGACGTTCAAGGGTTATTTGCAAAAATTCATTTTTTTTTACCATTAGGCCTAATATTTTCCTTCCCTCTATACACATAAGTTGGTAGGTATATTATCTCTTCCTTCCGTTTGTTCATCATTTTTGGGTTTAATTTACTATTGAATTTTTCATGTTGTTGAATCTCATGCACATATATAGGCTATGGATGTTGAAATTCAACATCTTCATGTTTGATTTTCACCATGAATTTATTATTTAAGTTGGGCTTTTATACTGAGATCATTTCATAGTTTTAAAGCATCACATTGGATTTTGGTTTATTTTGAGATCTGATGTTGTTTTAATATGCTTAGCAAATCTGATTTGAAGATTTCCCTCATATATATATACTAGCGGATGCCCGTGCCCGAGGGCACGGCGATAAATTTGCTCCCGTGATAAAATTCAGGCCATAATAACCAGCCTTTTTTAAAAAAAAAAAACTTTTAAAAATAATATTTTTAAAAAAATATATTTAAAAAAAATATTTAATTTAAAAAAAAAATATATATTATTAAAAAAATAAAAAAATAATATTGTATATATGTATGCATGCATACATGCATGTGTATGCATGCAAGCATGCAACACATAAAATGCCATGAATGTTTATTATGCATGTTTATCATACATAAGTTACTATTCATAACACCATTGTCCCATATTATATAGATATATAGATATATATATATATATATATATATATATATATATATATATATATATATATATATATATATATATATATATATAAACTCCACCATGTCAAGATAGAGGTAAGGATTTCAGAATTGAGGAAAATACTAATCAGGTTATGTTTTTCAAACACGGTGTTCAAATTCAAAATACTAATTAGATTTGTTATTTCTTCTGAAGGTTTGCATCAGCATTCATTCTGGTAATTAACTTTAAACAGAGGGTTTAGCTTTTTCTTTATCCATTCGTATTGGAGTTTAATTCTTATCTATTCTACAATGAATTTATCTTATGTCCCAATTTTTATATGAAGGATTTGATGGTGGTGTAGGGTAATCTTATTTAATGGTGTAGCAAGCAGATCCTCAAATAAAAAAATATGCAGCACCGAGTTATTGCAAACCTCGCCCCTACCACATGTCGAAAACCAACACTTGACAGGCTTCTCGATGGCTCCCACCAAGGTTGCCCATAGCCGACATATAGCATACCCTATTTTCAATCCACCAAACATTACTCCAGAGTTATATAGAGCTCATGTTGTTGAGGAACAAGTATTCATACACGGTGTTCAAATTTAAAATACTAATTAGATTTGTTGTTTCTTATGAAAGTTTGCATAAGCATTCACTTTGGCGATTATTTTTAAACAAAGATTTTTGCTTTTTTTTATCCATTCATATTGGAGGTTTAATTCTTATCTTTTCTGTAATGAGTTTATCTTATTCCTTAAATTTTTTATGATGGATTTGATGGTGGTTTAGGGTGATATTATTTAATGGTGTAGCAAGAAGATCCTCAAATAAAAAAATTATGTAGTACTAAGGTGATGCAGGCCTTGCCCCTGCCACATGTCGAAATCCTGCACTTAATAGGCTTCTCGACGGCTCTGATCGAGGCTCCTCACAGCCAACATGTAGCGTACCCTATTACCAATCCACCCAACACTGATCCAGAGTTATATAGAGCTCATGATGCTGAGGAATTTTTTTTCAAACACGGTGTTCAAATTCAAAATACTAATTAGAATTATTGTTTGTTATGAAGGTTTTCATCAGCGTTCATTTTGGCGATTATTTTTAAATAGAGAGTTTTTCTTTATTTTATCCATTTGTATTGGAGGTTTAATTGGTATCTTTTCAGCAATGAGTTTATCTTATGTCCCAAATTTTTTATGATGGATTTGATGGTGGTGTATGGTGATCTTAAATAATGGTATAGCAAGAAGATCATCAAATAAAACATAATATGCAGCAACGAGGTACTGCTAGCCTCGCCCCTGCCACATGTTGGAAACCAGTACCTGACAGGCTTCTCGGCGACTCCCACTGAGGCTGCCCACAGTCAACATGAAACGTACCCTATTGCTAACCCAAACAAGACTGATCCATATTTATATAGGGCTCATGATGTTGAGGAACAAGTTGCCAAATATCATGTTGTCTTAGAAAATTTCGCAGGCATAGCCCCATAATTCATGTTACGAGTTGATCTCTTTGTGGAGATTGAGACCCTCGAAGACATTGGTGATTGAATCATGAGTCGTGGAGCACGAAAATAGCCCACTATTATTATGTAGCATGTTTGCATATGTCTTTCGTTTTTTTAAAATCATATAACTGTGTTGTGAATTTCCACAAACTAAGGATTTATCGAAAATACATAGCATTTTCATTTGTTTTTCTTTTGGAGTTTATAATTTGACAAATTATTTTTGGTGTAACTGTTCAACTCAACTTAATTCTGGAATTTCCTAATTTTTCTGGTTTGTGTTCTCAAATTATTGCTAATTTCATAAGTTGATGTTTACTTGGTGCACTGGTGCTGTGAAACCATGTTTATAGATGTGGAAAACTAAAACTACCTTCAGTCGTAGCATTTATTAATATTTATATTTATAAACATGGTCAAAATCATCTATATGCATAGTACTCACAGTCACTGACTGCCAAACATCCATTGAACTCTCTAAACAAAGAGCTATATCCAGTCCAAAACATTATTTTCCTCTGCATCAGGTGTTGAAGTTTTCAACGGTATCCATTGAACTAAAGATTCTTAATTTTGGCAGTCAGTATAGGCAAGATGAATATGCAAGGCCATGACCCTTCTCTTATGAGCACCAAAAACAAATTTTATGGAGTCTAAGTACATGAAATAGGAATTAATTGTTTGTGTACTAGACAACTCTTTCCATACGTGTTAGCTCATTCGCCAACTACTGCTATCTGCTATTGTCATATATTTCTTCATTGATGCTTCTCTCTATGTCGAACCTTGAAATATTTATTTTTATTTCGAATTAATTTATTATTTTCACGAAGATGAATTTTTATTTTATTACCCAGTTTATTTTTTCATTTCTTCATATTTTCATTGGCTTCTTTTATTTCACTTAGTATAATGTACGACCCACGCATCGCACAGGTTTACAACTAGTAACTTTATTATCAGAATCTTCAGTCACAGTGTTTTGTTTTGGAATCATCATTTCTTGTTTGTTTAAATTTTAAGCCTAATACTAATTAAAATGTTAAAAATTGTGTATATTGTGTTATATTTTGATTGAATGTCAATTTAAAAATTGCAATGTTAAAGATTGATGACTATTTTAGTGATCAAACAATTAACGTGTCTACAAGTATATTGAGATTTGTTAATTTATGGAAAGAAATGTTGCCAATTAAATAAATATGAAATAGATACATTGAATTCAGACTTAAAGTATTGTGATTTATTTTGATTGTGTATTTTAAGTGATTATTGAATAATTTAATAACTATTTACTATAAATTCTGAAATATCCTAAAAAAATAGTCCAAGGGCTACCTCCTCTCAAACCCCCGTTGTTTGCTATTAAACACCCCCACCCACCCCGGCAAAAAAAAAAACTAACTACAATTCCTTGCTTCATACCTGGTTGTAACAAAACTAATATACTTTCACAATAGTCAAGATAAATGTTTAAATCCATTAATAAAAACTATAACACTAAAGACGTCATAAAAATTTTATGACAGACCTTTAGAATTTTTTAATATAAGGTTCGCGGCTCCCAAAATAATGAGCCCCAAAAGAGCATATCAAGTTGTTTAATTCATTTTGCATTTCATCTGTGAACATAGTACAATTTTGAATTTTCTCAACATTTAATGGCAAGAAATGGTCCAAATTACAAGCATAATCATTGGTGAAATTATAAAAGATTCAAACAAAACCCATGTCGTAGCACTTCAACTGTGACACAAGAGTTGCTTAAGTAAATACATTACTTGGCATTATACATTGTAACTAGTTTTCACCTTGTGCGATGCGAGAGCGTTTTAAAATTATATATATATATATATATATATATATATATATATATATATATATATATAGCACAAGGCTCATATACATCATGCTTCCATACATCACACCTAGCTCTAGGCCCTAAAAAAATTCAATTTTTTTTTATGTTATTCATATAATTAACCTTTCAATCAACACATGTTAAATATATTAGGTCAGAATACAATTTCTACCTATTTTTTAAAAATCCAACAAAAATCTACTGAAAATATCTTATTTATAAGGGTCCGCGCCAACATAATTTTGTGATTTTTTTTAAAAATACCTAGAAATTGTATTTGACCTAATTTTTTGAACAAGTGTTCATTAAAAGGTTAATTTCAATGGAAAAATAAAAAAAAAATAGAAAAAATATTTCTTAGGACTTAGAACCAGTGGCGGATCCAGAAATGTGAGTAAGAGGGGGCTAAACAATATATATATCAATTTTGTAGGGGCTAAAACTATAAATATATAAAAAATGTTTACAAAATTTTCAAACTATAGGGTTAAAATTTGAATTTCTTAGAAGTTTGGGGGGGCCAAGGCCACCCCTCGCCCCCTTGGATCTGCCTCTCCCTAGAACTAGTTGTGATGTATAGAGTGTGATGTAGGAGAACCTTCATATATATATATATATATATTCAAATAATGTGATGTTCATAAAAATAATTGGGTTGCCATATTGCAAATCAATGTCTTTCTCGTGGATAAATTTACGAAAAAATATTTTCAAGAATAAGTAACAAATTTGAAATAAAGAATTGTCTATTTTCAAGTTATGAAAGAAATCATAATTCACTGAGAAGAATAAACTTTATCCAATTGTTTTCCAGATAGGTCAGATATATACGAGATAAAGTAAGAAATAAGTGAACAGTGTAAGTAAACGTTTCATTGGTAAAGAAAAACATCGGAAATCTGAAACAAAAATAAATTTTTTAAAATTTATAAATCAGTATACACAGGTAATGATGGATAGTTGTCTAACATTGGGATTCTTTTTCAATGAGCAATTCCCATATAATTCAATCTATTTTCCTTTTCTTGAATGGAGCTTTGTAGATTTTTGTTGATAAGGAACCATATCAATTTGTATTAGATAAGGAATTATCAGGACCATTTAATTAACTACAATTTTCATCAAAACTGTTATTGTTTATTTTCATTGATAAATGGAGGTGCAATTAATATAAACTAGGTGTAAACCCACGCGATGCGTGGATTAGTCGATTTATCTTAATTTTGAACAGAAAAAGAATTTAATGGTGTTCATTAAACATAATTGTTATATATGCGTGTGTATGGATTCCAACATTTGCAAAGTTTGAATCCAAAATTTGTGCTTATTGTATCAATATATGAGTTGCACAGAAATAAACTTATAGTTGCTGAAAATTTTCCAATGGCAAATAAAGAATTACATTATTGAAAAAGAAATACCGAAAGTTAAAAAATATGTGGTTCTGCATTTATTTACATATGTAATTGATGTTTATATTGTCAAAGATTGAAATACTTAAAAATCCACGGTCTCTTTCATTTTGATCCTTTATTTTCTTTGGATTTTGAGCAATCGGATTCTAGATAAAATCCATTGTCAAGTTTGTTTGAAGTAGTCGACGTTCCTACAATTACATTTTGAGGAATGTAAATTGGTAACATATATATGATTTTTATTTTCATCTATTAATGAAATCCTTTGTTAATATAGTGGTCAAACCTTGAAACAGAAAGTAAGCTATTGTAACTTTAACCCTCCAAATCGAAGATTGTATTGTTGTGCACCCTATTAATTTCTTCATAGGCTCTACCAAAAATAAATATAAACGTGAAGACTCGTGATGATAATAAGATGTTTATATATTGATGTAGAGAAAGATAGGGGGAGAGGGGGGGATTAATAAAAAATGATCACATCTTTGATCTCAATTGACTATCACTACAATTAATCCATGACATAAATTGTGTACAAAAATAAGAATATAACAAAAATAGCGATTCAAACTTATAAAAGTTCATAGTGTTTAAAGGCATAATGTGCATGCATTGAATATGAAAATGACGAAATAACATAAATTTAAACTGGTGTGAATAGTTTATAGTTAAATACTTTATATACTTCTGAGCACAAATTAAGTTTCTCTTTCAAATAATTTTATAAAGCAAAGAATAACATTGAAAAACTACAAATGGATATTATTATAAATGGAAAACAAAGTTTTCTGTTTCAATTACTTGAATACAAATGTTAATCTAAATAGAGTGTTCCTGGCATAATTTTGAATCATAGTTTCAGAGTTTTTCCACGTACAGTTTGTTTAGAGGGCATCCTTATGAAAAAAATAATATGAATATTTCAAAATCATACTGGATGACCTGTGGTTGTTGTGTATGACAACACTAAATTTAGAAATATGAAATTGGGAACATCAACAAGGGTGATTGAACTCGAAATATTTGGTTAGTCATGTAACCAAGTTTAAACATTCAAAATAGATTTTGCATAAACAATATTAAATTAACATCTTAGACTCGTGGTACTCATTTCAACGAAATATATATAAAGAGAATAAACAAAATGTAACATCTCATAAAATCTAATAATAGATTGACCATGCGCAAAAGAAAATATCCTAAATGAAATACTGAATAAGATAAGTAGATTACTCAACTAGTTTGATACATTCATACGTCCAAATGAAATATATGAATTCAATACTCCCAATCACAGAAAACGTAATATACTACACATCACCCCCAATCTAAAACAATATCAACAAATAGAATTGGAATTGGCATGCAGGCCAATGACACATACATTGTAATATCAGTTACACGGATGAGGTATAAATAAAAGGATCACTATTGAGGCAAAAATGGAGGCTTGGGTTTTGAAATGTTAATTCCACGAAAAATGTTAAGAGAAAGACCATAAATAATAAGAGTATAACTAAATTTGGAATAAATCATGTAACACACCGCCTAATTAAATATTTGGTGGCTAGTCCCATACCAAATTAAAACAAAATATACAGTTGGCTCATTCTTAGAATCACTGTCGAAAACATTTACTAATCACCCAATTCCAAATTAAGCTGGTGTTAAAAACTTTCCAAATTTTAATTCAACAAAATCCATTTTTAGTTTTCGAATAACACTACACATATTATTCTACACTAATAACTAAACAGATAACACAAAAGAATTTAAATGAAATTGGAATAAATATTCCCACATAACAATCCAATACAGTAATCCCAACAATAGTAAATGTATTAAAATAACACGAATATAAGATTGTATTTTGACTCAGATAGAAAAGAGATAACTTAATTCCTTTGGGCGACATGCCCTAACTAAAAGAATACTGTGAATCAAATGAAGATAGGCATCTAAGCAATATTCCATAGCTCCATAGCTCGTCATAATCCGCTAAGGTTGGCGTTCCTGCTGCTGGACACCTGATATAGAAGGTACAATAGAAAAGAGAATATGCAAGGAAACGGGTTAGAGCCCGATGTGAAAATGATTTTGAAAACAACAAGTATTTAACAAGTGTAATAAAGCATTTATTATGTACATGTTAGCATCCAGACTCTCACTTGCTATTCTCACCTCTCAACTAGAGTGCACACTTAACGTTTCCTATTAACCTCCTAGTTAATGGTTCCTCTTAACTAGTTTCCACAATATGATTCCATCCCGTATCGTAATCCCGTATGTCCCATACCATACGTCATATAATTATTCATATATGTTTCTCGTTAACATAAATCGTTTATCATTAATATGAATAAATCTTTTCAATTCTATAAGAATAAACATTCATTAACTTAATTCCATTCTCTTTCTCTATTCGCCGTTATCTACAATTATCATATAGTAAATAGATTTAACCACTATATACATTCATTATATATATATATATATATATATATATATATATACATATATAATACGGCACCCCGAGTCACAGCTGCGGTGCAATGCATTACTCTGCTATCATGTCCCATCATCGCTGGTCGCCGAACTGGAGACAAAAGGTTCGCTAAGGATTTCTCGAACCCCAAACATCAACATAAAAATTGGAGGCGAACATAGTTCTCGTATCCATGGGTCACGCACATACCTACGTTCCCATAGTCAGCGGACTTATCAACTCACCGATAAGTCTTTCATAGACCTATGTTCTCGAGCGACAAATTAAAGATCCCATGAATTCATCAAGATATGACTGCCCTCACGCGCAAACCTCCCGTCGATAGCAAGTAAGCTAGGTATGTCATACACATAATCATCAATCAATCAAATAGGCTTTATCATACCTATAATATACTATCAACAAGGTACTCATATTACCCTTAGATTATTCCCATACGTAGCATTATATCTCTTTAAATCCCACGTATTAAAATATTATTACTTTAATTCTTTCATTTAATTATCCCCGAGCCTCACTCAATACTCAAGATTCAAATATTTTTTTCATCAATATATTTATTCAGTAAGAAATAACTAATATCCTACTGGTTCATATCACCATATCTCCCGAATTACTACGAATTAAACTCTCCCTTTAATTATGGTGATAACTGATTGTTTATAATCTCTTATAAACACATCTTCTATCAACTAGGATTGAAGACCATCATCACATGGCCCATAGTCTAAAGTGTTTCATTCACACTATATGACTTATTAACAAAACCAACATCCTCTCATCCTATAACATCTCTCCACTCCCAGCGTCGTTAAGGTTCATGCGCGGAGCGTCTCGCAAAGAGAAATCCAAACAAGGAACCCCTCCAATACACTACTACTTAACTTTGTCGGTCGTGGAGGTCCGTCAACTTCAAATACGCAACTGGGATAAACTCAACCCCTCTTTCAACCAAATGTGATCTGAACTCCCATCTCTATTCAGGAGTCATACCACTAAGCGCTTGTACTACGCTCAGTCCTTGCGCAATCAATAATGAGCTTAAACTCAGTCCTTGATGTTCAAATTGTAACCCTAAGGCTACCCAGGTGTTATATTAAATCTCCCCTACTGGACCTATCCTTAATCCTCATGCATACAAATTAGGATCGAACAAATGAATCAAGCAACTGAAATCTCTATCAATTTAATTTACATAATTCAAATCAATTAAATCCCAATCAAATTAATTCAAATCTTATCTAGGGCTTACTGATCTATTTAAGTTCCATAATATCCAATTAATAATCACCAAATATCTACAAAAGGTTTGGGATAAGAACAAACATAAAAAGAAACAACTATAGGAATTCTGGGGAGGTCGATCGATCGAAGGCAGGGGGTCGATCGATCGATCGCCCAGGTAACAACCCAGTTTTTCTGCATTTCTTCTACTACGGGTTTAACCATTTTAGATCAATCAAACCTTCATATTAACAACCCAAATGACTTATAAACCTTACTACATGATATATCAACATATATAAATTATTTCTACTGCTCTAAACATTCTAGAATCATCAAGAAATTGAATTAAAAACATGTTTATATCCTCTTTTTCCAGAAAATTATCAACCTAATATCTTCAAGAACACATAAATGGTTTTCAGAGTTTCTTCAACAGATTTATGATTATTTTGTAGATTACTATCTACCTACAACTTGAGTTTGATTCCTATATATTTTCAGTTTCTAGAAATCCATTTACAACTTCATCTTTATCTTCCAAACATGAAAAATCTCATCTTTTTATAACTATTCTAACATGGACAATATACAAACTTAGAATGCCATTATCAAACACTTGCCTCTAATGAAGGTTTGATCCTTTGGGGTGGTGTATCACAGGTGGTTCTCCCTTCTTCGGTCAACCTCCGGTGGTGGTTAGTGGTGGTGACCTTTGGTCTTTGGTTCTTCTCCTTCCCAAGTAAGCTTTTTCTCTTCCAAAGCAACCTTTCACTCTCTCTAAGAAGATGACCTTTCAATTTTGTGTAGAAGAGATGAATAACCCACGTACACTTAATCTCCAAATACTTATAATAAGGCAAAATCCAAAATCACTATTCATCCCCCTTGTAAAAATGACCAAAATGCCCTTTTGGGTTGTCTTTTCATTTCCAAATGACTCGAGACCCAAAACCAACATCCAAATAGACTTTTCTAACTAATTCAAACCTTCCGAACGCAAGGACGCAATCGAAATGACTATAAGGTCGATAACAAATAAATTTCCTTTTTAATTTAAACAAATTAGTCCCAACACGTCCCATACCACGTCCGACTAAAAATTCAAATTACTAATTTAATAACTCACAGCAATAACAAAATCATCACATTCATATATTACCTAAATATCTTTAAGTAATATTCAGAATCATACATTTTTAGTATCCACAATTCGGATAAAACCCAAATGAATTAATTTATAATAAAATCCAATTAATCCATTAATTTAAAATATAACCCATTTTAAAAGTCATTAAAATTACGGGGTATTACAAATCATAACAAAGCATCTGCCTCTTGTATATTAATGTCATTGAAATTTATCCCACCCAATAATCCTAATTATCACTTGCATATCAAATCTCAATCCCTAGTGAACCCATGATTATGTTTTATTCTATATAATTGAATATAACTAATAGATTCAGAATATCATTACACTAAACAATTTCAATTGTATAAAGCAAGGAGTCAAATCTCAAATTTTAATGTCCTCGCGGGTACGGTCCCCAACACACGCAATATAATGGGCTCTCACTTAAGCCTTCCAAATAAGGTGTATTCATATCACCTTCTAGGATCACTCGCGCGTACTAGGAATAGTCTTAGGCCGCCCCAAACCTAAGACCTCATTACAATCAAGGGATAAATCACCATGACTACACATCATAAATATAGCCTACCTTACCTAAGACCATACGATGAACTCTCTTCGTGAAACCATCTCAGTACACAAATATCTAAACGTAGAACCCATGGGCAAAACTGACCATGTAAAACTCATCATTATCATTGCGGCACCATCGCAATCGATGTTGCATGCGCCCCCTTAATATGGAATCCCCTCGTAGTACATTCACTATGATTACTCACACATAGTATGAATTTCACATAACGAAAGAGAAGAAATCCTACACAATCATAGAAATATAGTATTAAATGTAAATTATTCAAGTTATTACTTTTATAAGGTTTAGGCATCTAGTTATTTATCCTAGATTATAATCCCACCAATCATCCCATCAACATGTTTACAAGAGTCAATTTAGTCTAAAGTCGAACCATAAATTAACTCCAAAACCAAAAATCCATTAAAACAAACCATAAGTAAAGTTGATAAAGACCTAGCATCGTCGATCGATCAATCGATCGCCGCAGTTTGGCTGAAATTTCCCCCTTATGGGATTCATGTACTCCAATTTGAAAAATCCCATCACAAATCTCCATTAATGATTCTAAAACCTTCCTTCGAGTACAATAATACATCCCAACATCAAATCCAGATATAATGCACGATTAAATCATAATTTTAACGTCAAATCTCAATTCTACCATAAGATTTAATTGGAAACCCACTTTCTTACTCAAGAACCCTAGAATTTCTACTTCTTTCAATTAGATTCATATCTCAATAGATTTAGGCATACAATCATAGGGTTTTTGAATGATTCATAATAATAAACAATATCTAATCATGATCTAACAATATCTAAATAGATTTAGGGAGAATTAAATTATAATAATAAGGAATTAACACTAATTACTAACTTAATTGGGTTAATTATGTAAGTAGTCAATTAACTCATGAAACTCGTATTTATAAGCATAATTAGGTTTAGATTCACATAAATAGGCATAATATGAACGAAAAACAACCATAAATTATTCTAAATAAATTCGCCACTTTCAATTTTATGTAGATAACTAGGGCAAGATCCTTCCCACTCTTCCTTTTATCTTCAAGTTTCTTATTCCTAGACTTTAGGCGCTCCTAAAAATATTATATGTGACTAATGAAACCCATAATGGTTCATTAAACCCCAAATTTCTGAAATTAGACTCGGGCCCCGAATGTGCCTCACATAAAGGAGTCCAAATTCGACTTCAAATTACTTAAAATTCTACCTAGGCCCTATACTAACTCAGTGGGCCAAATTTTTAATCATTTTAAGATAAAAGTGGCTATTCTAAATGTCGTAAGTTTATCTAAAAGCATGACATCATTAATTATTTAACTAACCCAACCATATAATAATCAAGCCAATATAATTTCAGAAGTCAATTATTTGATTGTTCATTAATTTGTTGCAACGTGGAATTATAGGGAACTACTTCACAATCGGTGGAACTCGACACCAAGAGGATCATCCAAATAAGGAAACTATTGATACTAGACCCCGGACCATTCCATTGTCAACTATAATACGCAGTAACGTTAAAATATTTAATTAATGTTTTACCTTATGTTAAATCCAAATTTTAGATTTATTTACATAAAATATATAATCATATAACTAGTGACATAGGGAGTAACATAAAATTTCATAATTACTTTAATGCATAAAAATAGGGGTATTACACTAAAACCACCAAACAACATTAAATTAGTTTATTAAGAATTTCACATAATCCTTAATACATAAACTCCTAAATTATCACTTGAGAACTCTTTGTGTTCAAACCAACTCCAAGCACATATGAAACTTTAGAATGAAAAGGAGTCAAACCATGTAATAATTGGTTAGCTAAAGAAATAATAAGATTACTTAGTAATTGGGAATTTACACAAATATTTCATAATCATGTTAATGTCCAAAGAGGATATAATTAGAAATATATAAAAAAATATCTAATCACCATAAAGAAATATTCCCAACACAAAAAAATAGAACAACATACAAATCAAGGAAAATTTCATTTTTGAAAATCAACTCAAAAAATCATGTGCATTAATTCAGTGCAAAGCAAAATTGTAGTTTATAATTTTTTTTTAACATTTTAGCAAATGGGTAGTGTCCCTATTCTATAATGTGTAACAATTAAACCAAATTGTAAGTAAAATTGAAATATGAAATACGTGAGAGATTCTATAATGTGTAACATTCAAATTAAATTACAAGTAAAATTAAGATATGAATCACGTGAGAGATGAACGGATTTATTTTCTAATACAATTACTTAGAGATATCGTTGAGTTACACATAAATATAGTAGCTATACGATATTTTCACAAACATCTAATACACAAGATTGCATAGACAACCATAAAGTAAATGAAATGAACATCATCCAAACATATTCAAAACTATGATCGTTGAAAAAATGTGGGGTGGTCCCTTATATGCGAGTGTTTCAAATTAAACCAATTTTTCACCAAAAAATATTCTACTTTCAATTTGCACCAAACCAAGTTGTAAAAAACCCAATTCTTACATTAAACTAATTTTATCTTGATTAATCCTAAACATGCATCTAGTGATTAAAGCAAGTAAAATAAAGTAAAGAATACTCACGATGCCGGAAGTACGAGGAAAAAACCCAAAACGGAAAAACAACCTTGGACGACCCAAGCCAAACAATCGCTGTGAACAATGATTTTACAAAGACAGATTAGTCTTAATCATTGACTTGATCTCCACGGGTCTTGACGCTCCTTCTGATCTTCTACCGTTCTTCAATAGTGCCCATGCAGAAATTCCGTCTTCTACGATACTTGTCCACAACACTCGACTCCACGAATGTCTCGGTGTCCACCGATTGGCTTTTATTCGTCTACGATATCGAACAAGAAGTCCTTCTCTTTTCTTTGCCATAAAATCTTGATGTTCAATGGTAGAACAAACAAACTTGGTGCAGCAAGATCACGTAAGTATATAATAATGATAGCTCAGATCTTTGCAAACTCTAAAGATGTGTTTATGCTTTATAAATCTTAGAACAAATGTGCAAACAACGTACTGGATCGTATTCTATTTTTCCAGAATGCATGCTTACGAAACTCTGATGAAAACACGCTTTAAATAACAATTAAGCGCGACCTTGAAAAGAGTGTCACTCGAACGAGATTGCCACGTCGTTCGCGTGACATTAGGATCTCGTTCGAACGAGCTGACATGTCGTTTGAACGATGCTGCGTCAGTTTGACTTTCTTTGACTTTTTGTTTAAAACGTCTCTTTTAAAAGAGATCCAAATTAGTCAAACTCCTTTTCGAGATTATCACAATAAAACATAACATAAACCTTTTAAAATATTTTTCTTTATAAAAATACATCCTCAATATAAAAACAATTCCGAGCACCATTAATTATACGCATTCATACCTGAGTGATCTCGGAATGCAAATAACTTGAAGACGAGTAAACTTGCACCAATTTAAACTTTGGCATGATTATTTCTTTGAAGATTTTCCGCAACGTCTTCAATTTTCTTTAATATGTCATGGACGAAGTGGGATCGTGACAAAATAAAATCTCCCTTGACATATTACAAACACGGTTTTGCTCACGGAATTAAATCAAAACGATACAGGGACTCAATTGGAAATTTATATCCTAATAAATCTCCCCTTTTGACTATTTCGGGACAAAACTAAACTAAGTGAAATGCCTAAGATAGGCCGTCAAGCCTTATGACGACTAAATCCAATCCCATAAAACCAAAATAAAAAATACAGGACACGGACTAGTATATGTAGCACCGACGAGCATAAACTGTCTGAATGTGATGTAGATTTGAAATCTCGAATCGCTGAAGCATACCTTCACACATGAAATAGACAAAAAAATACCCAGTGAAGTATGGAGGAACAAATGAAACCAATATATATATCCAAATGATACCAAACAACAATAGATATCAATATGAATAAACTCTGGGAAAAATCATTTGTTAAATAATTGAGCAACAAAATGATACCAAATTTAAACTACAAATTTGTAATACCTACCAATTTGTAATACCAATTTGTAAAATATGTAAATCCAAAACATGCTCAAATCTCCCCCTACATCACATACATCTCTCCCCCTTTTTTTCTCGAATAGACAATCCGGTGAAAAGATAAACCAATAATCAAGTATCTAGCTTGAGAAGATATCATTTTGAATCAATTTGAAATCGCTAGATAATCATGAAACAACCAGCTAAATATGATCATGTAATGACAAATCAGTAGCTAGTAAACCAAGGAATGACACAAAGAATATAGCAATCTAATCAGGTGTTATAAACGGGATATATGCAAAAATCCAATTTAGAACCAATTAAAACATGCATATAAAAACCAGTCAGTCCAGAAGCACTTCCAGCACTACCAAAAATATCACCAAATAAACAGTGGACTGTAAACCAATCAGAAGTCACAATTCAGCTAGACGTTCGAACGAACCAGGGACGTCACTCAAACGAGTTGAGGACGTCGCTCGAACGAAGTACAAATGTCGTTAGCACGACATGAGCTGTCGTTTGAACGATTTCTCGCTACCTGCCAAATTTTCATGGATTCCCAGAAATATGTTATATTTTTCCCAGTGAAAAAATTTCCAGAAAAAAATCAGTGAAAGGCCCTGACAGCAGTAAAACAGTGTTAAGACAGTAGGCTTTTAACACAAAACACAAAAACTCATATAAACTAATAATGTGAGTTACATGCAAACAGAGTATCGATGTGCTCAAACATGGACATGGAATGTATGGGCGTGAGACTACAACAAATGAGTCATTATTCCAACACATCGAAACGATCAAGAAGCTCTAATTGATTGCGATAAATCATCAAACTTTATTATAGCCATATGAAAATTAAAGTGTGAGCTTAATGAACTAAACATACTATATGCACACAAATCCAGAATTTTGATGATACTACAAACAATAACGTCAAATTGCAATGTTTCAACATTATGATTAGTTGTGTAAACCCGTTAAATTTTTAATCCATCCAAACTCCCTCAATAATATCATATTTTCTTTGGAATGAACTAAACTAATTTGACCCTTTTCTTAGGATATTGCATTTTCTTTTTGGGCTCTTATAAACGGTGGCTTTCACGACGAGTCAATTTTGAACTCTCGCAGCCCTTTACCGTGAATCACTCATTATTTTTACCAATTTAAATCCTCACGATAAATGGTTCTTACATGCACACTTCTCCTTAAGTCTACTTACGTATAGATGACAAGATTGATATAAGAATGCCTCACTAGATTCAAATATGCAAGAGAATTCAAACATCCACATAAACTCGTGCATGTGTGCAATGTTGGCATATATACAAAGTCGAATAAAAATGCATATCAACTTCGAAACAACCGCATATAAACAATGGTTAAGATCATTCTAAGCATCGATAATAATGACCAAATGTCCTAGCCACATGGATAATGAAAAGAGGGGGGGGGGGGGGGGGGGTTATCCAAGCACACCAATATGCCACATCAAATATTTAAACTCAAAAATAAAAACCAAAAATCTTTTTGGCTTTTCATATTTTGACTCAAATAAAAGCAAAATCTTTTTTGGTTTTCAAAAGTATTCTCAAAAATAAAATCTTTTTGGATTTTCAAAAAAATTTCTAAAAAACAAAATCCTTTTGTATTTTTTTCAATAGGACTCAAACAAATGAAAACTATAATACAAAATGATACACATGTCATTATACTAGCAATGAATATATCATGAAGCAAACTAGCATATGACAAATAAGGCAACACTATCATCCTTTAGATTTAGCATGGGAAGAATCAAGTTCACCCAAACGAGAATCAAGAAGTTTAATTCCTAAAGCCACTAAATCCGATTTCCAAACCCAAGTAGGTGTAAAACGACGTATGGGGTTTTTGGAAACCGGGGAAACTTAATTGCTAAACTTCCTAGGAGCTTGTCTAAGATCGTAACAATAACGCCTAAGGTGACCTTTCCTACCAAAAAACGTGGGGTGGTCCCTTATGTGCGAGTGTTTCAAATCAAACCAAATTTTCACCAAAAATTATTCAACTTTTAATTTACACCAAACCAAGTTGTGAAAAACCCAATTCTTACTTTAAACAAATTTTATCTTGATTAATCCTAAACATGCATCTAGTGATTAAATCAAGTAAAATAAAGTAAAGAATACTCACAACGTCGGATGTACGAGAAAAAAACCCAAAATGGGAAAACAACCTCGGATGGCCCAAGCCAGATAATCACTATGAACAATGGTTTTATAAAGACAGATTAGCCTTACTCAATGACTCGATCCCCACGGGTCTTGACGCTCCTTCTGATCTTCTACCATTTTTCAATAGTGCCCACGCAGAAATTCCGTCCTCCATGATACTTGTTCATAACAATCGACTCCACGAATGTCTCGGTGTCCACCAATTGGCTTTATTCGTCTACGATGTCGAACAATAAGTCCTTCTCTTTTCTTCACCGTAAAACCCTGATGTCATTGGTAGAACAAATAAACTTGGTGCAGAAAGATCACGTAAGTATATAAGAATGATAACTCGGATCTTTGAAAACTGTAAGGATGTGTTTATGCTTTTTAAACCTTAGAAAACATGTGCAAGTGTAGTGGTGGTGAGAATGATTACCTATATGTGGACCTTTTTTAACCTTCCTACTGTTTCTCACACGTGCGGGAGGAATGGGAACAACTCTCTCAATAAAGCCTATACCTCCCCTATCTCCCTGAATTTGGACGGTGCCTATGATCTTATCTAACTTCTCCGACCTAGCCTCCAAATCAAACTTGACTCTAGACGAGTCTCTCAATCTCTCCTCCAACTTATGAATCCTAGACTCGAGCAAACGCCTACACTCCTAAAACTATACAATCTCCTTTTTCAAGGACTCTATCAAACCACGGAGATTATCTCTCTCTTTCTCCACAAACTCTATTTTCTCCCTAAACTTATTCTCTCGTGCCCTAAGATCCTCAATCAAACTATCATTATTTTCTATGGCATGCTCATTCAACTTAGCTTGCAATTTTGAGTTAGCCTTTTCACTTTAACCCTTTTGTCATACAACTCATTAATAGCAACTTGCAACTCTTTCACATCTATCTCCTCCTCGTCACTCTCTTCGCCCTCACTAACATGGGATTCACTCAAAATCTCCTCGAAAGTGTCACGCACATGAGAATTGTCATCGCTCACATGACATGCCATAAACGCAAAAAAGTTACGATCAATGGGGGAACTCTCTCCCTCTTTTGGATCACTATCACTTAAGGTTGCATTATAGACAGTGGGTTGCTTTCCCTCTTTCTTAAGACTAGTGGGACACTCCTTAACTTTTTGACCATACCCCTCACACCCAAAACACTTATCCGACTCATCTCTCTCAGGCTTCTCAAACTTATCCTTAGAGGTGGGATCTACTTTGTTGTTCTTGAATTTTTCAAATTTCTTGGCATCTTTCGATTGCTTTTGAAACTTAATAAATTTTTTAAATTTCTTTGCCAACAAAGCAACATCCTCAAAATCGGAATTGTAATTCGAAACTTTAATTTCCTCCTTCCGAGTTTTCAAAGCAATACCCTTTTCTTTCTTAAGCACTAGCTTGGAGGTAATCATGTCGATTTCATAGGTTTGTAAGTCACCTACAATCTCTTCTAGTTTCGTCGACTCTAACTTACCCAAGGAGTTTAAAATGGTCATTTTCGCATCAAACCTACTAGGCAAAGACCTAATGATTTTCTTAATGACACGGTTGTCACGAATTTTCTCACCTAGGTTAAACGATGAGTTGACAATATTGGACAATCTAGCATAAAACTCATCAAAAGTCTCACTTTCTAACATCCTAATGGTCTCAAACTCTGTAGTGAGATTTTCAAGTTTTGACGCCCTAACCGTGCTAGTGCCCTCGTGAGTGAGTGCTAAAATATCCCAAGCCTCTTTTGAAGTTTCACAAGTCATAATTATATTATATTCTTTCGGTGTGACATGTGAAGAAATAACGTGCAAGCCCTTAGAATTATATTATGAAAGTCTATGTTCAGTTTCGGTCCATGACTCGACATGATTTAAACTAGTGACCTCACCTACAATAGTGACCAGGGATGTCCATCCTTTCTCAACTGCTAGCCACACACTCTCATCAATAGATTTTAACGCACTTCTCATTCTCATCTTCCAATAAGTGTAATTACTACCATAAAAAATAGTAGTTAGAGAAAATTTGTTATATCCAAAATTCATTTTTGAAAACACACGGGATCACAAACAAATAAAATATGTTTTCTAGCTCTGATACCAATTTGAAAATATGTGGGGTGGTCCCTTATGTGTGAGTGTTTCAAATCAAAATAAATTTTCACCAAAAATTATTCAACTTTTAATTTTCACCCAACCAAGTTGTGAAAAACCCAATTCTTACTTTAAACCAATTTTATCTTGATTAATCCTAAACATATATCTAGTGATTAAAACAAGTAAAATAAAGTAAAGAATACTCATAACGCCGGATGTACGAGGAAAAATCCAAAACGAAAAAATAACCTCGGACGGCCCAAGCTAGACAATCACTATGAATAATGGTTTTACAAAGACAAATTAGCGTTACTCAATGACTCGGTCCCCACGGGTCTTGACGCTCCTTCTGATCTTCTATCGTTCTTCAATAGTGCCCACGCAGAAATTCCGTCTTCCACAATACCTGTCCACAACACTCAACTCCACGAATGTCTCGGTGTCCATCGAATTGCTTTGATTCGTCTACGATTTCAAACAAGAATTCATTTTCTTTTCTTCATCGCAAAACCCTGATGTTCAATGGTAGAACAAACAAATTTGGTGCAATAAGATCACGTAAGCATATAAGAATGATAACTCGGATCTTTGCAAACTCTAAGGATGTGTTTATGCTTTCTAAACCTTAAAAAACATGTGCAAGCAACGTACTGGATCGTATTCTATTTTTCTAAAATGCACACTTACGAAATTATGATGAAAACATGCTTTAAATAACAATTAAGCGCCCCTTGAAAAGAGTGTCGCTCGAACGAGATTTCCAAGTCGTTCGCGTGACATAAGGATCTCGCTCGAACGAGATGACATGTCGTTTGAATGACGCTGCGTTATTTTGACTTTCTTTAACTTTTTGTTTAAAACGTCTCTTTTAAAAGAGATACAAATTAGTCAAACTCCTTTTCGATCTTATCAGAATAAAACGTAGTGTAAACCTTTTAAAACACTTTTAAAAACATTTTAAAATATTTTTCTTTATAAAAATACATCCTTATCTTTTATAAAAACAATTCCGAGCACCATTAATTATACGCATTTATACCTGAGTGATCTTGGAATGCAAATAACTTGAAGACGAGTAAAATTGCACCAATTTAAACTTCGCCATGATTATTTCTTTGAAGCTTTGTAGCAACGTCTTTAATTTTCTTTAATACGTCATAGAGCAAGTGCGATCGTGGCAAAATAAAATCTCCCTATGACATATTACAAGCACAGTTTTGTTCATGGAATTAAGTCAAAACAATATAGGGACTCAATTGGAAATTTATGTCCTAACAATCATCAAACAAAGTAGTAGAAAAAAAAATGGAAAAAATTTCGAGTAAAGTTGCGTACTTATATCAGAAAAAACTTACACATGCAAACACAAATACATGCATAAGAAATCTATTAGTGCTTTATTTTGTCTAAAACCCAAGCTAATATTTAAGAATACTCATTATAAACGTAAAATAAGTCTAATATAATGTTTATGAAACTATTTTAAACTTATTTATTTTTAAAAATCATGTTTGGGAAATATACACAAATAGTTCATATGCATGTTAATTTCCAAAGAGGATATAATTGGCAACATATAATTTTTCTAATCATCACAACGAAATATTCCCCACACATAAAAACATAACAAAACCACTAACTAAATTATAAAATACAATCTCAATGAAATTAAATTTATCACACACACACACACACACACACACACACACATTTGGGGAAAATTGATTGTATGGACTAAGATTTAGCAGATAAAAGTAAAATCTTTGAAACAAATTTAAATCGGACATGTGAAATGGATTCTTTCAATGAAAACAAAATGATTGAGGTGAGCAATGGATGTGGACAAAACCCTATAAATAGTTATCCAGGTATCGTATACATATTTATGAGTTCAATTTCGAATAAATAAGGGGAATTCGAAATATGGGTATTCAATTTAGAAAATAGGAGGTTATATTCTATTTTATTTTTTAGTTGACATAGATCATCACCGATGAAGTATTTAGGGTTTGATCGTAGATAATATGGGGGATAATGGGTAATGAATGGGTGGAGGAGACGGTACGACAGAAAGAGAGATGTTAGGAAATTAGGTTCTACGAATTCCGCTAATAAAGATCGTGGGATTTAATGGATCAATAAAAATATTGAATTAAAAAATAAATGGATAGTATGAGTGTAGAAAATCGTACACATATACATAACACACGTATTTACGTGGTTCTCTAATTTGGCTACGTACACAACGCACACATACTTCCAATATAATAATGTTGTTTACAAAACACATACTGTTTATCACTTGCATTCTAAAAATACTCACTCTGTATTTTTCTGTCTTACACACAATGTGTATTACTCACACTCTGACAATATTCGCTCTGTATTTTTTGTCTTACGCTATTAAACCTCTCTAAAAATACACACTCTATATTTTTCTCTCTACTCTTGCTTGTTTGCAAGTAAGTGAATTGGTGATTTTTACCTTCTGTAAGGTGGTGTATTTATAGTAGCAGAGGAAGAGAGTTTATTAAGAGAAGGTGTGAATTGCGGAAAGAATCAGGGGAGAAAAGGGATAACTTGCAAAAAATCCATCGAAAGAAAAAATGGAAGGGAGGGTGGGGAGGGGGGGGGACACCATATGTCTCCACTTCTAACAATTTCCCATTTGGAGAATGTGGATGTATTTCTCCACCAATGCATTTATACGTGAATCAATGTGAGACTTTCTTGTGTTCTAATCTTGAAGACCCACTGAAGTTTAGTACAACTCCAGTTTATCTGTAATCACTGGCTTGGTTAACATGGTGGTTAAATTCTTATTTCTTTGGATCTTTTCAAGTGTTTGCAGAAGTGATAACGAAGTACGATGTGCTTGGTTCTAGAATGAAATGTCGAATTCTTTGCCAGATGTATAACACTCTGATTATACTGTGCAAAACATTCTTCACCCGTCTGAATCCTAAATCTACTAATAATCCTTGTAACTAGATCATCTCTTTGTTGGATTTTGTCATAGATATGTATTTTGTCTCTGTAGTGGATAATGTGACTATCTTCTGTAGCTACGAAATTCAACTAACTGCAGTAGTACCTACTGTGAAAACATAACCATTCATGCTTATCCCGTGTTCTTCCTCACTAACAAAATCAGAATCTACATATCCCTACAGTCTCGTCTCGCCTCATCTGAAGCATAGAAATTTATTTGTAGTCCCTTGTAAATACCTGAGTATTCATTTCACTCCCTCCTAGTGTTGTTTTCCGAAATCTGTCATGAATCTGCTCACTGCTCCCACTGTATGAGCAATATTTGGTCTTGTGCAGACCATGACATACATAAAACTTCCAATGGAAAAGGAATATGGGACCTTATCCATGAAGTTCTTCTCATTCTCCATCTCGAGTGACTTGTCCTTGGATAGCAAAAGTGACTAGAAAATGGTGTGCTAACATCTTTAGCACCAGCCACGTTGAACCTTCGCAATACATGTAATGCCCCGACCCGAATTTATGGGTCACCCGTGGTTAATCCAATCCGTCCCGAATGTTAGGTGTGATGTATGACGAGACAACCTAAATAATGTTTCTAGTTCAGTTTTTTTTAATTGGCGTTTCATTTATTTAGCATTCTATTTTCATTTAAATCAAACTACGTGAGGGACTTGTGGGAAGCGTCCTCGAGATCCAATCATACAGAACTACTAATGTAAAATAAAAATAATACTTACTATTGATGTAAAAAATTAGATTATCTCTAATTATTTAATCACAGATAAAAAATAAATAAGACAAGAGATTTTTAAAGTGGTTCAGCCTTGAAAGAACGGCCTACGTCCACTGTTTGTGTTATTGCTGACTGTTTGAAGAATTCTCGATAATGGGTTTACCAGGAAATTCCGAGTCCCCCGCTAATGAGGAGGTTATAATGTATTTATAGCCTTGAGGATGTACATGCGAGAGAATATTACATAGCTATCCAATAGGCGTATACATTTGAATGAGAATAATCAACATTTAATGCGCATTCAATCCTCTTAACTATTCGGTTATAAATTCTCTGTACGAGATGCAGCTCGGACCGCCTGAGCTGCTCGGACCGCCTAAGTAGCTCGGTATACATGAGTTGCTCGGTACAATAAAGTTCCTCGGAGAACACTTACTGCTCGGAGCGCCTGAGTTGGTCGGGGATGTTGATTTCCTCGGAGTCAATGTGTTATCAAAAATGTTCGCGGGTGCCATGTAGATTGACACGTATCTTCACATAATTGGTTCACGTCAGCAGACTAAATTTAGTATCAATAGAACCCCCCAATGTTTCGTGGTTTAATGTTGAAGAAAAGTATGGAACATTTATGCTACCTAAATTTTATGGATTTTAGACAATCGTTCATTGTGCATAACTCCTTTTCTGAGTACATAGTATCAGGCTTTTTAAAGTATTTCGAATTTCAATAACTGCTTCGTGTTTCGTGCCTTTTTCTTCTTTTTAGCTGTCGGATACGCAATCGTCCATCTTGGTAATCAATGCTTTTCTCCATTCTCGATGTAAAGTATTTAAACGCTTCCGAAAACTCGAACGTCTTTTACTTTTTCAAATCTGTATCTTTAGAACTTCTTCACTTCTTCTCTGTCTTGTGCGTTCGTTTCTTCCATTGTTCGTTGTCACCTGATTCATCTTTTCCCTGTAAGATCTTCTTCCTTCTCTTTTATTTCTTTTGTTCATCATGGTTTACCTTATTGAGTCGCTTGATAAACTTCACTCTGATTTTTCTATTCCTTCCTGGGTCATATTGGAAGAGCTTTCTGAGCCTTCTGACTATTTTCATTTGGCTGAGGGACATTGGTTCCCCAGTCTCTTTGTAGCTGAATGTGGTTTTTTTTTCCTCCAAACCCCTTGTGTTTGGAATTCTGTCAATATTTTGATGTGGTACCTGCAAAAATAGCTCCCAATACCTGAAGAATAGTTAATGGAGTCCATAGGTTAAATCAGATTCATAGAACTCATTTAGGAATTCCAAAAATTATGTTTTGCTATAGATGGGTTGTTAGTGATAGAACTTTTTATTTAAAAACTAGGTTTTTAAATAGGGCTTTAGTTGTCAATCTCCCCGATGCCAACAGGGATTACTTCGAGCATGGGGTTGTAATGAAAAACTGGCAACATGCTCCATTAAATAGAGATGATGTGTATCAGGGTCCTAGATGTCCTCCCTATGGAAATGGGATAGGTTGTTTTTATTTTATTTTATTTTATTTTTGAAATTATGTTTTCTTTGTGTTTGATAAAATGCGTCATTGACATTTTAATTTTTGTTTATTTGCAGTTGATAGCAAAAAGAAATCCCCTAAAAAAACTGATGTCAATTTGAGGCACTTGAAACTTATCTGGAGTTTGCACCAAACTGTTGCTGATGAAAATATCAGATCAGCCTCGTACTTGTTGCAGTATAAGAGTTACACTTCTTCTTTTACTGCTCGTCTAGTAATAAGTGATATAGAACCAACACCAGCTTCTGAAGGTTCCTCTCCTGAATCAAATATTCCTCACAGTGACAGAATGAAGAGAAGAAGAGCTCATTTATACTTTTACAAATCAGACTCTGCCAATGTAGAGGCAAAGAGAAATAAGCAGGATGTCCCAGAGGAAGGGACAAGAAAAGTTGATGCACCCCCTCCTGCTGCTGCTAAGAAAGTTTCTAAGAAGTCCCCTGTGGCTCCGAGCAAGGTTGTAGTTGTTTCTCCTCCCGAAGAGGTTATAATTATATCACCGACCAAGACAACATCCTTGGTCAAGAATGTTCCTGCCCCCATGAGGAAATTAAAGAAAAGCTCCTCGAATAAATTGGCTGAATCTATCTCTCAGCCTCTAACTGCTAGAAATGGTGTTCCCACTTTTGTTTCTCCGAGCTCTACCATGGGCTCTGTGAAGTCTTGGATTATCCCAGAAATCCAAGGCCTTGAAGACACTCTTTCTCGGGATAGGGTTACCACCTTGGCAGCTCAACATATTACCTCAGTAAGTATTACTAATTTAAACTTTTATTTTTCAATGTTCTATTCTTGTACTGACTTAAAGATATTTTTCTTATCAGCTGGTAACATATTTCAATACTATTTTGAAAAAGGATGAAGCTCTAAAGCTTCGAGCTCCTCGGGAGGTGTGGATGAGGCTTTTGTAGGTCTGACTCAATCCTTAAAGGATTCTCATCAGAAATATGAAGAAGATAAGGTTGCTTGGGAGAAGCAACTAAAGTCCGTCGAGCAAGAGAGAGAAAAATATGTGGAGGCCTCTCAGGAGTTGGAGAGGAAAATGAAAGAGTTTAAGAAGAAAAATAAAGAGCTTGAAGAAAAGCTCAAGAATGATGAAGAGCTTGAGACCAGGCTTAAAACTGCTGAAGAGGAGCTGGGAAAAATCCTTGAAGCTGATCGTCAGAAGGAAGAGGCGAAAAGGAAATTATAAGATGCCGAGGAACATCTATCTGAGAAGATTTCCTCGGAGAAGGTGAAGAGGAAACTGGCTGTTAAAAAGTCCTTCAGTGCTGGCTGGGACAAAGGTTGGAACAAAGGCCTAGCTGCCATGTCCTCTTAATTGGATTTTGCTAGCCTCAAATTCTTCAGGGATGGATGGATTGCTGCTCTGCAGGAGTTAAAGGTCTCAGAGAGTTTTGAGCTGTTTTAATGTTATGTTCATGGTCCTCCTCCTTCCCCTGGGGAAGAAGAATAGGATGAAGCTGCCTCTGAAGAATCTTCAATGATGGTTGGGGATCAGGTCCCTACTGTTGAACTTTGCAATGAGCAGCCCCAACCAACTATTACTCCTACCGAGCAGCTTCAATCTACCAGCACCTTTGACGAGAAACTGCCAATATCCTCCGAGCAACCAGCCTCCTCATCTTAGCCTTCCGAGGAAGTCGCAAAACACAAGGAGAAGATGTCAAGTTGCTCGGGCTTTAATTTTTTTATTTCTTTTGAATGTAACCCTAAACCTTGTACTTATCTTTAGATGAATAAAAATTCGAGTTTTTGTTGTTCATGTTGACTTTCTTCGTCTTGCTCTGCCTTTATCATTTATTAATCATGTTTATGGCTTTCTCTTTGCTAGTTTATGGCCATGATGGAACTCTTGCCAGCTCACGATACTGAGTTGATGAAAAAATGTAATGAATATTTCAAAGCTGGCCATACGGATTTGGATGAATCACAAATTTTTAATATCCTGGGCTCAGATGCCTTTGCACGAGCAGTGGGAGCTTACCAATATCTGAAATGCTTACTCGACCGAGCTGTTTCCAATAATGTGGCTTATTACGAGATGATTGAAGATCTCCAGGGTACCATCGAGGAACTTCAGCAACAATACAAGGAATCCTCTACCCTTTTACATCAGGGGTATGAGAAAAAGTATCAGCAGCTAAATGCTGACAAAGGCTATGATAAGTTAGTCGCTGCTTATGATTTTAAGGAGAGGACTTTGAAGACCGAAGTGGAAGAGCATAGGCAGGTTGCGAAACTGCTGGAGCAGGAAAATAATAACTTGCGAGGAGAAATATCCCAACTAAAATCTGCAGCATCGACCTCGGGATCCTTGGTCCCTGTCAATGACGAAGGTTTCTCATTTCTGGAGGTTGAAAATGCCAATTTGAGAGACGAGTTGGAAACTTTAAAGAGGTTGGGACCCTCTATATCTTCTCGCGGAAGAGAAAGAGCTTCTCGGGGACGAGCAAGGGCTGCTCGGGTAACTATTAAAGAAGCTAGAACACAGGCAGCCTTGGATAATCAAGCATTCCAATTGATCGCTAAGAATCAAGCATTAGCTGAGATGTCCAAGAAGATTCAGACCTTCGATGAGCAACTTACTGCCTAAAATTCTACCTTGGAGAATAAGACAAATCTGGTGAAGAATCTTCACGAGCAGTTAGAGAGGTTGACCTATCAATTCCACAAGCAGCCCAGAGAATTTTAGATGGCTGGTTATAATGAAGCCCTTTACCACCTTGATGACTGAATCCAGTAGTCGAATAACGAGGGGTACAAGCAAGGATAGCTAAATGCCTTGGGTGTTCTACAGTTAAAAGGGTCATTATTTGTGGGACTATTATGATCCTAGGTTGCTCGATTTACCAGTACCTCCATTTAAGCTTGACATGAGTTAAATTCCTGCTCAGGCCATTCCTTAGTGCCTGATCTCAAAGTATCTTGGTGACTACAATCTTCATTCAAATTTTGAGATATCTCGGCCAGAGCACCTGCTTGCTCATCCTTCTGTGATGAATATTCGAATGTTGAAAGACATAAACTTCATAAACTCTCCCTATGCCTTAGATGATCCTCCTACCAGAATGGAACCTGCTTCAAAGGCAGAGGGAAAGAAACCCGTAGGATAGGATTTTATGTAATGACTTGTACTTTTCACCACTTATGTAATTCTATTTAATTTGAATGAAAAATTTTGGTAATACAATTGTAATTTTATTTAGTATGAATGAAAATTTATCTTTTCTCATTTTCTTCTAAATAATTTGTAGAATGTTTTTGCTTGTTGGTTGCTTATTTCATTGCAGTGATTTATCAATCTTTGATCTTTATGTGATAAAATATCCTTTATCTCATGATCCAGTTTAATTTAAACAACTGGAGATGATTGTGATTGGCTTACTGACCAACTAGAGTTTATTAAGATATTTGTTTCCGACCAACCGGAGTTGGTGAACTTTTATTCCCTGACCAACCATAGTTAGGGGATTTTTATTTGTCAACCATAGTTGGTAGATCGACCAACCATAGTTGGTTGACCGACCAACCGTAGTTGGTAGGGTTTTTTATTTATCGACCAACCGTAGTTGGTAGACCGACCAACCTTAGTTGGTGGGATTTTTATTTATCGATCAACCGTAGTTGGTAGACCGACCAACCGTAGTTGGTAGGGTTTTATTTATCGACCAACCGTAATTGGTGGACCGACTAACTGTAGTTGGTAGGGTTTTTATTTATCGACCAACCATAGTTGGTAGACCGGCCAACCGTAGTTGGTAGGGTTTTTATTTATCTACCAACCATAGTTGGTAGACCGACCAACCGTAGTTGGTAGGGTTTTATTTACCGACCAACCATAATTGGTGGACCGACCAACCGTAGTTGGTGAGATTTTATTTATCGACCAACCATAGTTGGTAGACCGACCAACCGTAGTTGTTAGGGTTTTTATTTTGAACTTGATGCATAGTGTGTAGCACTAATACTCCAAAAAAAATTTAACAAAAGGAGATAATTGGGTAAAACATCCAAAGCTTTATTCATATCGAAGAAAACTGCATTACATAAGGATTGAACTATTGATAATATTTGCGCAGATGTTCTGCGTTCCATGCATTCTTAAACTCCTCTCCTTCTAAGGTTTCAATCCTATATGTCCCTGGTCGAACAACTTTTGTCACTCTGTAGGGTCCATGCCAGTTAGCTTCCAGTTTGTTGTGCTTTTGAATCACTTTCTTTAGCACATAGTCCCCTTCTTTCAAATCACATTTCTTTACTCTATTGTTATAGAACAGAGCTGTTCATTGCTGGTAAGCAGCATTCCTGATTGCTGCTTCTTCTCTAACTTCCTCGAGCATATCCAAGTCTAATCTTCTCATCAAATCACTGACATGAGAATTGAAATTCAGCAGTCTGTGTGTGGGGATTCCCAGCTCGGCAGGTATAACAGCTTCACTTCTAAATGCCAGCATGTATGGAGATTCTCTTATTGCTTCTCGTGGTGTCATACGATAAGCCCACAGTACAGAATGTAGCTCATTGATCCAATTTGCCTTCGCATCATCCAATCTTTTCTTCAAACCTTTCAGCAGCGTTCTGTTCATCACCTCAGTTTGCCCATTGCTCTGGGGATGGCCTGGTGTTAAGTGGGTTTTCAAAATGTTTGATTCAGGACAATATGCAGCGAACTTCTCGTTATCAAATTGGGTTCCATGATCAGTACTGAATGCATGGGGAAGACCATATCTGTAAATGATATTCTTCCAAATAAATTGATACACCTTCTCATAAGTCATATCAATTAGAGGTTCAGCTTCCACCCATTTAGTAAAATAATCCACAGTGACGACGAGGTATTTGAACTTTCCTCTTGTCGTCGGGAGTGGACCGACCAAGTCTATTCCCCACATGGCAAATGGCCAAGGGGATGTTATGGGTGTTAGTAATGCTTGGGGTGTTCTTAGGATAGAGGAGAAGCGTTGACATTTAACACATTTTTTGGCATAGGATATACAATTAGCCCTCATTATTGGCCAATAGTATCCTTGCATCATTACTCTTCGCAAAAGCGGCTGACCTGCTACATGAGCTCCACAGGACCCTTCATGGACTTCTTCAACCAAATCATTCACCTCGGAGGGATGCACACATCTTTGCAGTCCTGCTATAATTCCTCGTCTATATAAAATGCAATTAGTTAATACATAACGAGCATCTTTAAACTTCAGTTTCTTGGCTGTGAGCTTATCAGTTGGTAAAACCCCTTCTTCAATATATGCCCTGATGGGATCCAACCAAGATGGTCCTAAATCAAGGGTAATAAAGTTCATCATCAGATCTTCGTCGATGCTCCTGCTAGTCAAAATCTCTATTGGAATTGTTCTTCGTAGCTCGGTGCGTGTGGCTGAAGCTAACCGAGCTAAGGCATCCGCTCTTGCATTATCCAATCTTGGTATTCTAATTATCTGTACTGCAATTAAGCTTGATAAAACCTCCATTGCTTTTTCGTGATACCTGATCATTAATTCTCCATTGGCTGCATATACTCCCAGTATTTGATTTATGATCAATTGTGAGTCGCTGAATACGATAACCTGCTCTGCCCCCATGGTTTTAGCCAAACTAAGTCTTGCAATCATAGCTTCGTATTTAGCCTCATTATTATAAGCCTTGAATTGGAAGCGCAAAGCATACTCCACATCTATTTCATCCGGGCTATTTAAAATAATCCCTGCCCCACATCTTGTAGTGCAGGATGAGCCGTCCACATATAGATTCCATATAGGTACCTCATCCTCAAATTTTTGATCGAACAGAGTTCTTTGATGGAATATTTGTTACCTCCTTTTATCCTCCTCTAGTACTTCTTGCTGCTCGTCGACCATCTCCTCTTGATCGTCAAATGACTTAAGCTAATCGGGGTTTAAATTTGATGATCCTGTAACATCCACAGGTTGGTCGGTATTCAGCTTTTGGTCCTCGAAGGTGTCAGGATAAGTGAATTTTGCGATAAAATCTTCTACTGCTTGCCCTTTAAGTAACGACCTAGGCTCATAAATTATATCATATTCACCAAGTTCTACTGCCCAGTACATCTATCTCCCTGATTTTTCTAGTTTATGAAGAGCTTGCCTCAGTGGCATATCGGTATACACTACTATGGTATGAGCTTGGAAGTACGGCCTCATTCTTCTACTTGCTTTGATCAATGCTAGTGCGAACTTTTCAAGTCTTTGATATCTGATCTCTGCTTCTCGGAAGGCCTTGCTAGTGTAATAAATTGGTTTTTGCACTCCATCCTCCATTCTTATCAATGCCGAGCTAACTACATTCTCCAAAACTGCCAAATACAAGTACAATCTTTCTCCCATCACTGGCCTCGACAATAGTGGGGGTGCTCCCAAGTATTTATTTAACTCTTGAAAGGCCTTCTCGCATTCATCATTCCATTCAAACGTTTTTCAGAGTGTTTTGAAGAATGGGAGGCATCTATCAGTTGCTCGTGATACGAATATGTTAAGTGCTGCAACTCGCCCTGTGAGACTTTGCACTTCCTTCTTCGTTGTTCGAGATCGTAGCCCCAATAGAGCCTTGATATTTTCTGGGTTTGCTTCAATACCTCATTGGTTGACAATATACCCGAGGAACATGCCTTCTCCTACTCCGAATATGCACTTAGTAGGGTTCAACTTCATTTGATATTTATCTAATTGATCGAAGGTTTGACCTAGATCAATTAGATGGTCAACAACTTTCTTGCTCTTTGTCAGCATATCATCAACATAAACCTCCATATTATGACTGATTTGCTCTGCAAACACCTTGTTCATCAGCCGCTGATATGTTGCACCTGCATTTTTCAAACCAAAAGGCATAACATTATAACAGTAAGTTCCCCTAGGGGTAATAAAAGAGGTAATCTCCCTGTCTTCAGGTTTCATTTTAATCTGGTTGTAACCAGAATAAGCATCCATGAAGCTCAACAGCTCGTCTCCCGAGGTAGAATCCACTAATTGATCAATTCGGGGCAAAGGAAAATGATCCTTTGGGCATGCCTTGTTGAGGTCGGTGAAGTCTACACACATCCTCCACTTGTTGTTCTTCTTCTTCACCATCACCACATTAGATAACCAGTCTGGATATTTGACATCTTCAATAAAGCAAGATTTTTGGAGCTTCTCGACCTCCTCTTGTATAGCTTGGTTCTTCTCGGGGCTGAAAACTCTTCTTCGCTGCTTGACGGGTTTGATTTCCCTGTTCACATTAAGTTCGTGACACAAGAAATTTGGGTCCATTCCTGGCATATCTTCGCGGCTCCATGCAAAAGTTTATTTTATGCTTTTTAGGAAGGCTATCAATTCCTGTTTTAATGGAGTGTCCAACGATGAATCGATTTGAGTTGTTCGTTCTGGGTGTTCTTCGTCCAGAATGACATTTTCAGTAGCTTCCACCACCTAACCTTTTACGAGTTGCGACTCGTCTCTAGTATCTAATGTTTCAATTTCTGCACCATCATCCACTTGATAGGTGGCCATCTTTTTCTTAGATTCTTCTAGTTCTTCTTGCTCGGTCGATGAATAGTAGCATTCCCGAGCTACTTTTTGGTCACCCTTCACAATTCCTACTCCAAAGTTGGTTGGAAATTTTAGGCATTGATGTACAGTAGATGGTACTGCTTCAAACTTCTTCAATCCTACCCTTCCCATGATGATATTGTAAGCTGATTGAATATTCTTATCCATCACAAAAAAGCGAACTCTTTCTGTTCGACAAGCAGGACATGTATCGATGAACATATCCAACTTGATCGTCCCAAGTGGAAAAACTTTCTCGCCAGTAAAACAGAGGAGGGGCCTGTGATAAGGTTCCAACTGAGACAACTTTAGATTTAAGCTGTTAAAGCATGGGTAGAACATAATATCTGCCGAGCTTCCATTATCCACTAAGACTCGCGAAATCACTACTTCCTTCATCCTCATTTTGATCACCAATGGGTCATCATGAAGATATAGCACACCTGCGAGGTCATTCTTAGAGAAACCGATGACCAGTTTATCTTTATTCACCTTTCTTAGGCGATCTTCTTCAGCTAGATTTATTCATTGAATATACGAACAAGCTTGATCCTCGTTGAGGTAAGCTTTCCTTTCTGCAGTAAGGTCTCCACCTCCTGCATCTCCACCAGTAATAACATTGCAATCAAATGACCCAAAACGGATAGAAAATACCTCACGTGCTGGCTATCTTGGTCTTTTAGGGAGATCGGGGTCGTCTTCTAGATCATCTTCATGATCTCTTTTCTTGTTTTCTTTTGCTCGACGAGGAGATCTAGATCTATGTATTGCTCGGTCATTATTTTTTCCTTCATTTATATGATCAACATACTTGGCCAGCTTTCCTCGTTTGATGAGCGCTTCAATTTCATTCTGAAGAGATATGCAATTTTTGGTCATGTGACCATGGTCTTTATGGAACTCGCAATATTTGGCCTTATTCCTTTTGTCAGGATCTGTCTTTATTTTCTCAGGCCAGTTTAACTCCTCGCTGTTCTTGATCTCTTCCAAAACGTGGGTTATATCTACCTTCAAAGGAGTATAGTTTCAAAATTTCTTCAACTGTTCCAACGCTTGCTTTGCTTTTGACTGCTTGTTACCACCATTATTCTTCTGATCCTTCTTCTCAATCTTTTTGGCCTCAACTTTGGTCTCCTTAGTGTCCATGCTTTTCTTTGCAGCCATAACTCGACATTCATGATTTTGGCTGCTTTTGCCATTAATTCTGACATGGTCCTAGGTGGATCTTTGGCCAAAGTATAGTACAATTTATTTGGCAACAATCCACTCATCAGAGCAGTGATTGCTGTCTTTTCCTCAAAATTAATAACTTCGAGCTTCTCGTTATTGAAACGAGTAATATAATCCCTGGTGCTCTCACCTGCTTTTTGTCTAACGCTTAGCAAGTGTGCTACTCTCTTAACTGGTTTTGCTCCAAAATAGAAGTTTCCAATAAAGATCTTGGCCAGTTGAAAGAAAGTTGCAATCTTCCCCCGAGGAAGATTATTGTACCATATTTGAGCCGATCCAGTAAGAGTTTCGGAAAATGCCCTACATCGCATCTCGTCTAGAACATCATAGATATCAGCAGCTTCCTGATATTGTTCTATATATAGAACATGATAAGTTTTTCCATCATATTTTGGTGTTACCACTAGGGCTTTGAACTTTCATGGTGTGGGAAAATCCACAATTGCTTGGATAAAAGGTGTCCCTTGGACAAAAGTTATTTGTAGAGGATTTTTGGCCTTAGCCATTTCCCCTAGTTTATCCTCCAACCTCTAAATAGATCCTTTCCATGCATCATTTGCCTCCTCGGTCATGTTGGTCCGAGCAACTGATCGTGTTGAATTTGCCTCTTGGGATCTTTCACGACTAGCAGCTGCTCGGGATTGGGCAGAACCTTCCTTTAAATCAGAGAATCATTGAGAGTTCCTCGACACCATCCTAGGGGGACTTTTATTCCTCCTAGGACCCAAACGATCAAAGGGTGATACTCTACTCAATCTTTCAAGAGCACTGGTCATTTCTGAAGATAGAGTGACGTTTTGTTTAGTATCTGTGGCTCGTACTGATGATGTTCGGCCAGGTTGATAAGAAAAATCATTAGATCTATCAGCGCGATATGAATCGACATGTCTAGATCAATATTCCTCTGGGAGTAATGTTCGTCTAGTTCGTGAGGAAGGCAATTGGGTATTTCTCAGAATGCTTCGTTGTCCTGACTGGGCAGGTGCTCCACCCTGGATAGTTTGCATGAGTTGTCGCATGGTTTCTTGCATGGCAGTCTGGCCCTGAGCTAAACTAGCCATTATTCCAGCCAGATCTTGGACACTTGGAGGAGTGGATGGATTTGGGGGATTTCCAGCGTTTCGATTACTGGATTCAGGATTATCAGCCATTGAGGATGAATTATTTTGGTGAAAAATGATAGCTTCAGTCGTTTCCCACAGACGGCGCGAATCTGTTGATGTAAAAAATTAGATTATCTCTAATTATTTAATCACAGATAAAAAATAAATAAGACAAGAGATTTTTAAAGTGGTTCAGCTTTGAAAGAATGGCCTACGTCCACTATTTGTGTTATTGCTGACTGTTTGCAGAATTCTCGATAATGGGTTTACCAGGAAATTCCGAGTCCCCCGCTAATGAGGAGGTTAAAATGTATTTATAGCCTTGAGGTTGTACATGTGAGAGAATATTGCATAGCTGTCCAATAGGCGTATATATCTGTATGAGAATAATCAGCATTTAATGCGCATTCAATCCTCTTAATTATTCGGTTATAAATGCTATGTACGAGATGCAGCTCGGACCGCCTGAGATGCTCGGACCTCCTAAGTAGCTCAGTATATATGAGTTGCTTGGTACAATAAAGTTCCTCAGAGAACACTTGCTGCTTGGAGCGCCTGAGTTGGTCGGGGATGTTGAGTTCCTCGGAGTTAATGTGTTGTAAAAAATGTTCGCGGGTGCCATGTAGATTGACACATGTCTTCACATAATTGGTTCACGTCAGCAGACTAAATTTAGTATCAACACTTACCCTGGACAACACTCTCAAAATACAAAACCGCACCCAACCTATCATAACAAAGACGAGAGAATGAGCCGAATGCCTAGTTGAAAAATACAACAATGCAATATAGAATCGAATGGCGGAAAAGAGATTCTAACAAATTATATCTACGTGCACATGCAACTACCTCTTATTATATATATATATATACACACACACATACATTAATTTACATTAATGCATGAAAACCGTTTTATTCTAAAAACATTACTTATTCCGATTAATTCCCCTTAATATTATAAAGAACCCATTTTTACGTGACTTGACATTCATTTCTTGATTTAACACACCCGATTAAATACTTTTTAATAAATACTCTTTGTCTAAGAAATGCATTTCTTTCACCGAAATTACTCCTTACTTATACCAAATTTATATTAGTATTTTTCTTGAAAATCACCTTTCAATATATGCATGCACTGGGTTAGGAAATACTTATTTTTCATTCAAACCTTTCATAAACACATTCTTGGATTAGTTATGGGCTAAATCTCCTTAGATTGCTTAATTACCCCATAGATCACTTCACTTTACCATTTCTTTGATTTCATAGAACATTAGTTAATTTCTCACTTTACCTGTCCACATTATCTTTCAACTGGAAGACGTGTTAATTTCATTCAAGTTAGGTTGTCTTTTCTTATATTCACAAAGAAATCTATTTCTTGACATGTTCCACTTCTTATTATCTTTTCTCGGAATCCTCTAATATCCGTATACTTTAACGGGCTCCACACCACCAGTTATGATGCCATATGCTCTGGGTAGTAATTTTGGGTCTTTCACCCTAGGGGGTCCTCCTTAACTATTTGCAATATTATCCAAGTCCATATTAATGTGTTTTTAACATTTTTTTGATTATCCACATGATCATACTTTCCTTTACCAGTTGAAGCCAAAACTCAGAGTTTCACCCCAACTTGTTGTACACTTTAAAATCATCATTTCTTGTCCTTTATACGCTTACATTGATTTTATCACAAAATTCAATTTCATTTAGGACCATTATGTGTAACGCGTTTTTCAAAATTTTTATTTCATAAAAATATTTCACTTTACGTAAAATTACCATTTCATGCATTTGTTTCCAAACTTGTCCTTTCATCCATTTTCAAAAGTGTCATTTCCCAAAAATATTATTAAGTTACACACACTAACTTCTTAAATATTTTTCACTCATTAACACTTATTCAACACTTTGGAATGGCATATTTCTCAAGTTGAAAATCTCTTCATTTTACTACTTTCTTTCTCAAAGATATCATTGAACTTTTTAAAGAGAACTTTACAAGAAAAATACCATTTTCTTTATTAACACAAGTAGTCTTAAGACCATGCACTTATCACATCTTTGACACTTAATCGCACACTCTAAGGGATGATATTTTTATTTTCTTTATTTCAAGTTAACACTCATTAAAACCTCCATTAAAGTTATTTTTATGAATATCATCAATATATTATAAGTTTATATACCTAGGAAGAGGGACTTTAAGTCCAAAAATCCATTTAACACAAGATTTATTCAAGTGATTTCATAATGTTTGCAATAGCATGCTTTTCAAGACTAAAGACATTTTTTAATCATTCAAACTTGAATACATTTCTATTTTTATGAAAATCCCAAAATTTGCTAGAAAACTTAAAAACATTTGTTCACAAAATATCTTTAACAAGATAAACATTGTTTTCAAAATATTTTATTCCATAAAATGTTTAACACTAACTTTTCTTAAAATATATCATTCACGCAACATTCTTGAAATCCCTTTTTAACCCATTTACATAAAACCATGAGAAATATCCTCTTTAAACCATATATGCATCATACTCTTACAAGCTCAACTACAAGACCAATACTATGGAAGAAATAGAGTTTTAAGCTAAGAGTATAGTTTTCCTACCTCTAAGAAGCTCCAAAATGGTAGGATGAATATAGAAAAAGATGGCAACCTCCCACCTCCTAATATGGCCTTAAAGAGGTTGTCTAACTCTACCAAGATTGTCTCATTGAATGCTCCAAGAAACCCCCTTCAAAATCCATACTTTATTCTACATTTTGTGACACCCCGCCTACTAAAATACCAGGTGGCCAGCCCGTGATCAAAATAAAATCTTGGTCTCATATGGCTCATTCTTAGTATCACTGTCGAAAACGTTTTAAAGTTACTAACCAACTAGTAATTTAATTAGACTGGTGCCAAATTTTATCTTTCATTAATTAACATTAGGCAAAAAATAAATAATAATAAAATCATTAACACAACTAATAACTGAATCCCACACAGATGAATAACTTAAATTAAGATAACCGAATCAACTATCGGTTCAATAATAAAATACAACAGTAACTGAAATAATAATCTGGATACACAAAGTCCGATGAGTAAACTAAATACAAAATCTGAGGGCGACATGCCCAAATGAGTACTGAAAAGTTCCTACACTAGGAGTAAATGAACGAAGCGTCTATAACAAAGTCTTGCAACTTCCACATCTAATATGTCACGCCTCATCTAATGAGCACACTTAACGCACATTATAATTAGTCTGCACATTAGATGAGGGGTGAGTTATGTCTCAAAAGAGTGGGACACTAGCTTAATTGTGCACATTAGATGTGAAAGTTGCAAGACTTTGTTATAGACGCTTCGTTCATTTGCTCCTAGTGTGGGAACTTTTCAGTACTCATTTGGGCATGTCGCCCTTAGATTTTTTATTTAGTTTACTTATCAGACATTGTGTATCCAGGTTATTATTTCAGTTACTGTTGTACACTACACCAAAATGAAAGATTTGTGAGTGCTGCTAGCAGTCACAAATGACCTTTATAACTGCTATTTACCGTCATAATTTAGGGGGTGACAAAAGAAAAATTATAACTCCTAACAGCAGTCACAGATTTTTATAACCCCCGGGGTTATGACTGGTGAACCCAATTTGTAACTGCTATTCGTAACTGCTGTCATCAGTTACGAATCTGATATTTATAACTGCTGTTAGCAGTTACGAATCTCGTATTTATAACTGCTGACAACAGTTACGAATCTTATATTTGTGACTGCTGTTAGCAGTTATAAAATTAATAGTAGTGACAAATTTGTGACTGCTATTAGTAGTTACAAAAGTTGAATTTGTTAAATGTGGTAAGAGCTGTTACAAATATCTTTACATTTTCACAAAATGATGAAATAATGAAAGTTGAATAAATATCATGATAACAAGTCTAAAAAATTTAACAACATTTCATTTATATTTCTGATATTCAAAATATCCAGTACACATAAAACTTGTTTAAACTTAATTTAACATCAAACAACCCCTTCGTGGGCCAAGTACAAAATGAACATAAAATAAAAAATAAACTAAAAAAATAGGCTTCGTGGGGGTATTGTTGCGGTGACATCCTCCCTCGTGTACTCAGAGTACGCCTTTTGAGCAAGTTCAATGGACTAAAATTTTTTGAATACGGAGCATCAGTATCGATTGACTTGTACTTGTGTTGCTTGCCACAAAGTGTAAACATCTGGATTTAGGCCTTTGATACTATATATGTCGGGTATGCCATGTGTATGCCTGCAAACAATAAAATATAATTGAATTCAAAATGAGATAATTAAGACTGTTATACTACATAATAAAGAAAACCAAATGAGATAATTAAGACAACGTGTGAGATAATTAAAACAAACACCAAATGAGATAATGTTGTCCGTGTAATTCACCACGTTATACTAAGAACAATTTGCAACAACTAAGAACAATCAATATGAAATTTATAAGTTGGGTTATCTGGGTGTGGGTGGGGGGAGGGGAGAGGTGAGGAGAGAGAAGCAAGAAATCATTAGAAATATGGGTTATCTAGGTGTGGGTGGGGGGAGGTGAGGAGAGAGGGCAAGCGAGCTAGTGCTTTTTTAAGTTTTTTTGGATTTTTTCATGATTTTAAATTTATTTAAATTCAAAATGCCATGTGGCTACAAAAGTTAACGGATTTTGGACAAAATCTAATTTTTGAATTAAAAATGTATTTAACTCTAAAGCCGATAATTAGTATTGTATTAAGGAAAAAACATATATATATATTTATATACACACTTAAGTATAAGAGATCTACAACGAAACAACATTTACATTTCCTGTAACCTTCTTAAATTCCCAAGCTCAGGTGGCAGTGGGCGAGAGAAATTGTTTGAGCTAAAACTCCTGCAATATTAACAAAATAATGACATCATACATAAACGAACTTTGAAAATGAACCTTGCAGTTAATAAAGAATGAAACACCATACTGCCAGTTAAAAAAGAAATAACTCACAATACTCTCAAGTCGGTAAGCATCCCAAGTTCATTTGGAAGTTCTCCTGATAATGCATTGATGCCAAAGCTCCTAATGACATTTAATCAAACATTTTACTCCTAAAGAATTGTCATAAGCATAGAAATAATAATTCCTAATGATTTGCGAGTCTTAAATCAAAATTTGAAAAGGCATACATGTATTGCATGTGAATTATATTGCCATGCCATCGAAAACAAGAAGCATAGAAGTGCAGATGTGCTGCAACCCTCTCCCCTATCACCTATCGCAGAGCAGCACCTGCCAAGCCTCTCAACGGCTCCTACCGAGGCTGCCCACAACCGACAGGCAGCGTAGCTTGTTGCCAATCCATGCAACACTAATCCCTAGTTTACTTTCCCTTGAGCTTCTAATGGGCTACACTAATATAAGAAAATACATGTGATCACACTGACAACTCTCTTTTTAATTCACATTTGTATTTTTATCAGAAACAATACAAACTGTATTATAAATAACAAAAGAGAACAACGATGTGCTGATCAGAGGTCCGTAATTACATCTAAAATTTACACACACACACAAAGTGTCCACGATCTCATGAACAAACCTAATCCCTCTAAAACTATTACCACACGCACACATATAGCCGTTGCCCAACCAGAAAACCCATACCCCTGTTTCCCCTCCCACTGTCACCCACAATAACACCCTTGTATGAACCTGCCATCCCCCATCGAACCTCCTTTACAACCCCTTAATCCCTCTGCTTACCCCCGCTCATACCATACATGTTCACCCTACAACCCACCCAAACCCATAATCCTCTTACATGCTTCGACAAAACATCGCACCTACCATAACTATTTTCCTACCCCCATCATTCTCCCACTCCTCCTAATTTATTTCGCTGTGAAAATTGATAAGGCAACTGATAATAGAATGCTCCCACAATAGAAAAGAAACACTACTGGAAGAAATAGAATAATCCCACATCAATAAAAGATGATCATGTGCATTATTTGCCTCTTTATGGTTGAAATGAACGGACCATCAAACACACTGAAGAATGTCAGTGTAAATGCAACCATTAAGAATTGGGAAATAAAAAAGAAATATGAATTATTCTAATTTTTATTTCAAGCATATTGAAATGACTCATTGAGATGTGTAATATAAGTAACACAAACGACTCATTGAGATGTGTTTCAAGAATATTGAAATGACCAAGTAATAAGCATACAAGAGCATGTATGATTCAATATGCAACACTATATTGAACGGACTAAGTATATGCATATTGAACTCAACAAGTAATATGCATACAAGAGCATATATGATTCAATATGCAAATGACTTATTAGGGAAATAATTAATGACATAAAATACAACACAAATGACTTATTGATATGCATAATGAAATAGTTATAAAATCTCACTGTGTTGGTAATATGCATACAAATATGATATAAAATTTACTCAGATATAAGGTTGATTCCTTTTCCTACTCAGACATAAGACATAATACAATGACTTATCTCAAGCACTTTTAGTCTAAAAACTAATAATGCGAAAGATGCATCACAAAGGATATGTTCTATATACACAACAAAGGTTCTGGTAATCATGCCTTTCTAGCTAGAAGATTGCATTGCAACGGATGAATATTTTCAAAACATTTTTCTAGTACATTAACCTTAAAAATGGATAATGAGGAAGATACAAGTGAGTCAAGTGAATCAAGTAAGTTCTTTATAATATACTAAAGCATATAACAGTCCCTTGTATGGTGAATTTCATTCTACAATCAACACCTATGAGAGACCTGTGTGTATGGCATGCCTACATTGCATTTGAAAGAGTTAATAATAGCAACTGGCATCGACCCATACATAAATACTATTATTTTGGTGAATATCTTTAATAATATGCAGATTACATAACACAAATTCCATACATAAATACGACTAAGTAGTTCCATAATGCAATTAAGGAAAGCATAAATTCCATACATATGTAAAACAAGGATCTGATCTTAAAGGTTCTTCTGTAAAGGTTAGCTCACTTACTTCCTGTAATTTCTGGTGTACTACATAGGTTTCACCTCACCCTGTTCCATATTACAAATATTAAATTATTACTCATCATCTGCTATTTGGATTTATGTTGGTACTCCCATGAAATGACTGCATTTCATTTTCTACATTATAGTATACTAGGACTATTTTTTTACTCTTCTAATTAGTTTGTCAGTAGAGGGATCATATTCCATTTTTTCACAAATGTTGCGAGTTTAGGATATGAATGCATATTTGTTGTGGTATCCTTTGAAGAATGGTCAATGATATAGGATATGGATACGACATTACATGGACCTGATGATATGATAAGTCCTAAAAAATGTGGGCCACGAACACGAATGGGGCCCTTAATAGAGATTTTTTATTCATGTTCTGAGCATAATAGTAATGTAAATACAATAACCAAATTCTGATAATTAGTGAATTTAAAGTCATGGATATAATGCAAAACATGTGATTATGAATCATAATAATCAATGATCGCCTATGTTACGAAGTAAAACAAAGAATGAATATGTGCATTCATGTGCTAGGAGTTAAATAAATATGATGTAATGTATGTATACGTGATTTGCAAAAAATGATGAAACAACCTTGACATCTATTGATAAAATTACATAAGTTAATTTTTCTGATCATAAGAACATTCCATCAAGACCTGGTGAAGTTGTAAGCATTAAGAATAGTGATAGGTGTATGTTTGAAGTGTTTGAAGACCTGAAAATACATCAAGACCTGAAAATACTCTAGTGGAACTAATCTACTATAAAAAATAATTGAACTCACCAGCCTAAGTGGTTCTGAATAGTCGTGTCTCAAATAAGTTTCATCCAGTTCATCAAAAATTCTTTTTATGCCAATGCCACCCTGTTTAGAAGTCCATCAACTATAACAGGGAACTCGATGACAACAATTTGATTGACTATTATTATTGTTACTAAAGGAAATCATATACAAAGACGCGCATAGCTCATCTGAACAGGCATTCCAAGGGAAGAAGAAGAAGTGTGGAGTGTGGAGTGTCATTGTAGGACGGTGGTGCAATGATGACTGGATGAAAACTACCATCTAAAACAACAAAAAATTAGGACCTTGTACAACTCAAGGCTATGGATAAACTTGAGTTCTTCTTCATCGTAAAGGCACTCAGATTTCACAGAAGGAAACTCTTGAACAATAATAGGAAGAAATATTCTATCACCAAATTCCATTGAGTCCTTGGCTGCCACCTTTGAATGGTTTATATATAAGATGAAACAATGCCTGCTTTCTATGAGAACTATAACGAAAATAATTGGAACACTATGAGTGCACTGCTGTATGTTCTGGGCTCCCCTTGCATTGAATTGTTCCTCGAATAGGCATATGACTCATTTAGAAATGGGCCCCCAACTAACGCTCCAACAACAACATTAGGATTGGGGTCAGTTCAGTCAAGCCATTTGAAACCATCACAACCAGTTTTTTCATCAACTGGAATTGAGGCTCCTCTATGGTGTACATATTATGGGTAGCTATCCCCGTACCCCACAAGATAACTCATATTCATTGTATTTTTCCCCAACACATAATCAACTTAATGAAATGACTTAGTAAAGGCATGTTTTAGGTGAAAATTGGGCTTTCGAGGGTGAATTTTTAAAACGATGCCCGAATGACCCTTAAAGAGGCTCCAACGCCTCTAGTAGGAGTAATTCAATGTGTTTGAGTTGTTCGTGCAATTAAAACACTCTAAACTTAATGAAATTACAAATAAAGGCATCTTTTATGTTAAAATGCGGCTTTCAGGGATGAATTTTCAAAATGGCACCCGAATGATGCTTAAAGAGGCTCCAATGACTCTAGTGGGACAAATCTAATGTGTCTGAACTCTTTGTGCAATTAAATGTCCCTAAACGTAACGAGATGACAAGTAAAGGAATGTTTTGGGTGAAAATGGGGGTTTTGAAGGTGAATTTTTGAAACAGTGCCCGAATGAACCTTAAAGAGGCTCCAACGCCTCTGTTGGTACTAATCTAATTTGTTTCCACACTCCATGCTATTCAAGTATGTTCATGTCCTTTATTTGAATCCTTTGTAAAATCTGTTGGCGCATGTTTGCAATGAAATCTTCGTGTAAAGTAATCACTGAAGGGTGTGTCGGGGACATGTATAAATTTAGTATTATATGTATATATAGTACATGTGTAATTTAAGATTCTACATGTCAAGTCTTAGAATCGGTAAAAAAGAAGTTTCACATCAACATCGTGGTCATTGGCCATCTCGACTCTGGAAAATCAAGCACCACTAGTCACTTGATCTACAAGCTTGGAGGTATTGACAAGAGTGTCATCAAGAGGTTCGAGAACGAGGCTATTGAGATGACACTAAGACTTAATACTGATCTCAAGAAGATAGAGAATAAGTCACGAAATCACCCACATCTCCTACGTATCGGCTTGTAACGGTGTCAAAGTCCACGTAGTTTGATGTACTTGATTTTAAAGCAATACATCATAGATTGAGAAGGAAAAGTTTGGTTGTGAAAACTGTTATACGTTAGGAAAGTTATAATGTGGCCAAATTGATACTTACTCTTCCTTTTTAGTCCCATGCAGTCCTCTAACTAAGAGTATGCATTGATTTATTATTATGCAAAACTAACTAAGGTGCATAGATTTAACTAGAATATTTGTAATAATACCTTTAAACGGGACGGGTTTGGATTTTTTACACACAAATCCCGCCCCGAACCTGACTTTTTGACTTGCCTTGTTTATTTACCCCCAAAATCCCCCCCATCCCACCCATTAGGTCCGAATGAGGGGTGAGTTCCCACCAAACTATTACAAAAGGACATTAATTAATTAACACAAACAAGCATATCAATAATTCTAACTAACATTCACACAAACAAGTATACGAATATTATCATAAATTAATCTTAAAAGTATACTACAACCACTAATTGACAATCCGGGTTTTCAATTGGCTCACCCTCAACCTCCTATCACCACTACAAATCAATCCGATAAAAAAATAATGATATAAAGAAATAACCAAGAATGAAAATTACCTTTTATACTCATCAATCCACATATTAAAACTCTTTTTCGGATATAATCTTTTGTGTTAGATCCTCCTATATAATCTTCCAACAAATTCAATTAAGAACATAAACCCTTTAGCATGCAACAATGGCATAAAAGATACTAAAAATAGTCAACAAAAAAGAAGTAATTTGTCTGACACGATATTGTCAACTTAACCAGCCAAGTGGCGAGCTGTGATAGAGGCCACCAACGATGAATCAAGCCCTCTAGATATTAAAAATCCCAAAGGCACATCAGTGAAAACAATGATAGGCACATAGGTTTCACAAACAACCGTACATACCAAACATGTTCACAGTACACTAAATCATGTACATATTTCAATTCATTATTAGACAACAATACGCATAATTGTCCCAACTTCAATTCACAGTTAAACCATGTTGACAATACACTAAATCTAATAGACCAATTATATCTACCATACTAAATCTAGCAGACCAATTATATTAGTAATGGAGCTTGATAAGTAGAACTAAACTAAACAAAATCAAAAGGGCAGTAATTTCATCCTAAAAATAAAGTAATTTTATTCAAAACAACAGTATGTTCATAGAAACATACATTCAAAATACTAAAATAGTTCCAAACAGTACTATAAGTAATTATAACACTGTAAAAACCTTATAAGTAAGAATCATTCTAAGCATAACACTAAAATCGTTGAATATCTTCGGTTCACTTAGCCGGAATCAAAACCTTATAAGTAATTATAACACTATGAAAATACATCCAACAAGGAAAACAGTGACGACTCGCAAACTCCATGTAATTATAAGAACCAAATACCTAAGAATCATTCTAAGCAAAAAAAATAACATCGTAAATATTGATAAAACATGCCATAAGAATGTCAATAAATATAAATCGAAATATTCATACATCCCTTAATCAATTTAAATGATAACGAGCACAACTCTACAATACCATAAACATAAAGCAAGGACCCAAAATCAAAACTGGAAGTCTAAAGTAAATAACTGAATAAAACTATGGTAACCTAACCTGAGGAACAACAACAACCAATTTTCTCGTATCCCACTTTCCATTCTCATCCATTACATGTTTGGATAATCCTCTAACAACTCTACAATAATGTTTCAGCAAACTAAATGTTTATTTACGAAATCAAACTCAAACATAAATAAACATTTATATACTTCTTACAACAATGAAATGAAACATAAATAAACATTTATATCTGATTTATATAACAAACCAACCAACGAAATGAAATCGGATATAACAAACTCACAGCAATGAAATGAAATCAAATATAACGAAATGAAACATAAATAAACATTTATATCTAATTTATAAAACAAACAAACCAATGAAATTAAATCAAATATAACAAACTCACCCCCACGAAATGAAATCAGATATAACGAAATGAACAAACCAACGAAATGAAATTCTTCGGAGAAAAGGGAGAAAACTCACAGCAACGAAATAAAATGCCTTTGAGAAAACCAAAATAACGGAACAAAATGCTTCTAGGGTTGTTCTCACAGACACGAAATGAAGTATCTCATAGCAACCAAATGAAAGAGAGAAAAGAGAAGGGGCGGGAGTTGTGAAAAGAGAGAGGAGAGGAGGGAAATTAAAGTTAGATGAAAATTTTGTGACTCCTAGTAGCGGTCACCAATTGAGTTTTAGGGAAAATTTTGTGACTGCTAGGAGCAGTTATAAATTTGTGAGTGCTAATAGCGGTTACAAATAAAGTGTTAGGCCAAAATTTGTGACTGCTACGAGCAGTTACAAATTGATGACTGTCGATAGCAGTCACAAATTTAGTATTATACCAAAATTTATGACTCTTCTTAGCGGTTATAATTTTGTGACTGCTCATAAGAGTCATAACTTATAAATTTGTGACTGCTTATAACAGTTATAAATTTGTGACTGCTTATAGGAGTCACAAATTAATTATATGGTGACATTTGTGACAGTCATTAGCGGTGACAAACTAATTGAATCAATTGTTTTATTACCCATTGATTTTATCACCCCTAATGGGAGTTACAAATAATTTTGTGGCTGCTTTCGGGAGTTATAAGTTTGTCACCCCCATTAGCAGTCACAATAAGGCAGTCATAAAATTAGCATTTTGGTGTAGTGGTATTTTATTGTTGAATCGATAGTTGATTCAATTATCTTAATTTAGGTTGTTTATTTGTGTGGGATTCAGTTATTAGTTGTGTTGATGGCTTTATTATTATTATTTATTTTCCGCTTATTTTTAATTAATAAAAGATAAAATTTGGCAGCAGTCTAATTAAATTACTAGGTAGTTATTAACTTTAAAAAGTTTTCGACAGTGATGCTAAGAATGCGCTATATGAGACCAAGGTTTTATTTTGATCACGGGCTGGCCACCGGGTATTTTAGTAATTGGGGTGTCACCCATTTCTTCTTCAAAACCCTTAATAATATTATCAAAATTTGTGGCTTTTCCCAACAATGGTGTAGCTGGGTTTATAAGGCTTAAATATGGTAGGAAAGGGTTAGACTATAGTGGTTTTCGGTAAAGATATGATGGTTCTAGGGTGGTGTGTGGTGGTTGATGGAGGGGAAGCTCTCAAGAGCTAGAGATAGAGAGAGATAGAGAGAGATAGAGAGAGATAGAGAGAGAGAGAGAGAGAGATGCAGAAATAATGGTGGAGAGGGAACCCACCCTCTCTCTTTTTATAATCCTAAAGAAACCCACAAATGAATTAAAAACTCATTCCCCCACATGTTATACATGTTTTAATTCATCAGATGCTCTAAGATGTTGACACACCATCAATTCAAGGGCCCAAAATGTGCATTATAAAAGGGAAACTCGAAATAATCAACTTTACGTGCGGTCGTTCGAATGAACTTTACCCTCGTTTGAATGAGATCCTCTATCATTTGAACGAGACTTCTAACGAAGTACTAATGAGGCCAAAATCTAGGGTTAAATGGGAAGTGAGAAGCACCTTGTTCTAACGGGAAAGTCCCTTATGTTTGAACAACGAGGGACTTTGTTCAAACACCGAATTCCAATTAGATTCCACAGAATGAGAGAAATTGACCTTTTACTATGTCGTCTAAAGTACGTTTGATAGTCATTCGAAGGATAGGGTCACTTCATTTGAATGACTAAAGTTTTTTCCTATATAAACTTTAGGTCATAAAATCTCTAATTCAATAAGAACGAAAGCCACGAAGTTACTCAAATCTGATTCAAGGTCTATCTTACTAGGTCAAAAACCCAATTGGGTCCTACCAAGTTATCAAATCACATGGGTACGGTCAAAGTCGCGGGGATGGGTGTTACATTCTTCCCTCATTAGGGAGTTTCTTCCTTAAAACTATTAATCCATCAACTCCACAAATTCTTGGGATTATCAATCCTTACTCTAAGTCATAGGAATATTTCAAGGCTAAGTCATCGAAGTTCTAAATCACCAAAATCCATCATACTCCCTTTCAGAAGGGGCTATAACTAAAGAACTCCATATGCAACCTGTTATAATGCTCACCATCAGGTTAGCCATCAAAATTACATAACAGTCCTCTAATATCCTCTTACTCAATGATCACGCTTAATCAAGTACTAAGACTTCTTTGCTAACACCCAAGTATATGGGCGCCTCTACCGGGAACATTCTCTGTGCATCGACATTCACCTAAGAGTAGACGACATGCAACTAATCACCCAATTCATCGTCATAATTTGTTTCAATATTAAGAATACATATCTTGTTCCTTCGAATTCTCGCACTACACCAAAATGGTTAAATTGGCACCCTTTAAGCGCTTAGCCTTGTCACAATCATTGACCGTGATAAAAAAAAAATATGCATTTTTTGTCATGGTCAATGACCGTGACAAAGGCTTGTCACGGTCATTGACCGTGACAAGTACAGTTATCACGAACTTATCACGGTCATTGATCGTGACAAGCCTATAAAGTTGTTACGGTCAATGACTGTGACTTGTCCGTGATAATTCTGTCAGTAAAAAACCCTCCCTCTTCTTTTTTCCCACCGATTTTGTTCCTTTCATTTCTCTCGCTCTCTAGCGGCTGCTCTCTCTTTCTCTCTACAACTTTGGTATATTTTCTCTCTCTCTATTTCTCCTCCATTTATGTATATGTGTATATATATGTGCATGTGTGTATATATGTGCGTGTAAATGTGCGTGTGTGTATGTGGTGTATATATGCGTGTGGGGGGGGGGGGGGAGGGAGGGAGCAGGGCTGGTGGGAGGGGAGGGGGTTGTTTGTGCGTGCATGCGCGCGCGCGTGTGTGTGTGTGTGTGTGTGTGTGTGTGTGTGTGTGTGTATGTGCATGTGTGTGTGTGTGTGTGTATGTGCATGTGTGTGTATATGTGCATGTATATATATGTGTGTGTGTGTGTGCATGTGGTGGGCAGGGGCAGCCGGGGGAGGGGGTGTATATGTGCATGTGTGTGTGTTTTTTAATTAAATTTTTATTGGTTTATTAGATATTGCCCATCATATTGTAGTTCCCCTTGTAAAAGAATTGATTGATTTAATATTAATTGGTTGTTAAGTTTTTTGTAAATTAATAATTGGTGCCCCTTTCATATGCAAGTAGGATTTCCCCTCATTGTAAGTTAGTAAATTAATAATTGTATACTTTAATTGATGAAAATAATTAATTGAGTAGATAAATTAGAAGGAGTACGGGATACACATTTGTTGTTGCCATTGCGATTGGATTATAGTGGATCGATATTGGGTTGGTTAATTTTAAAAGTGGCACGACCACTGGATTATTGTTCATATGGGGGTGGGATTTTTCAACTTTTTTTGAAAATTACTTTGTATAACGAACAGTATATATATAGTATGATAATTAAATGAAACATACTTGAAATTACATATAGTGCGCATAGATACTAGCCTTTTAGTTCTTATGCGTACGCATTCAATAGCCCTTAAACCCGTTCGAGAGTCATTACCCCTATAATGAGATCTCTCGAATTGTCCCGTTTGGATAGTTTGGGACTGTATAATTTCTGTATAATAATATTCTTAGTTGCTTAAAGTTGTTACTTTTGGAGGAAGTTATGTAGTCGTATCCTAATGTTCTCTAGGTACATACTAGAATGACAAGTGTGACTGTTATTTCAATTGATCAATTGAAATAACACTCACACTTACCAATTTACGTCGTGTACTTGGAGAACTACGGGGATATGCTGTCGAATTTTTCTCAAATCGTAACAATGTGAATGAGCTATTAAGTATATTATAGAAAAATGCGGTCTTGAATGGGATATGACCACTCACCCTTTAGAGGAGATGGAGGAAATAGAAATTTCTATTATAAATTGAATTTGAATTTGAAATTTAAAAATCGAATATAAATAAGACATAATTAAATGAAACACACTATAAATGTGTGCTTTTTACCTTAATAAATATACGTTTATAAATCGAATACAAACATACTATACTAATCCATGAATATACGCTTCTTACCTTTAATAGGAGATTAGTTGTGGTAGCTGTGATAGGATATCCGAAATACAAAGAGTGGATGGGTGAGACAAATAGAATGGGGGATGTATTTCGCAGAGGTGTAATGAATTTGTGAAATACGCAAAGAGATGTCATAATGATGAAGAGTTTCCGTATCCGTGTGCTAGGTGTAAGAATGGTAAGGTGTTTGAGTGGAAAAAAAGTTGAACTACATTTGTTAAGATCGGGTATGCAAGATAGTTATCGATTTTGGAGTTGTCATGGACTTGTCACGATCATTGACCGTGATAATTTTTATCAAATGTCACGGGTTTGTCATGGTCCTTAACCGTGACAAAAATTGTCAAGGTCAAAGATCGTGACATGATCGTGACAAGTCTAATAAACTTGTCACGATCAATGACCGTAACAAGTCTGTGACAACAAAAGTTGTCACCCCCAGAATTGTCACGATAATTGACCTTGACAAGTCCAACTTGTCAAGGTCAATGATCGTGACAATTCAGCAGATTTAGTGTAGTGTCTAGTCTTCCTGACCACGAAAATTCACCTAAACTTGCTACTAGCCTTGCATCGCTAGTCTCTCACCTCGAGGGGCAATAAGCCAACTAAGACCCAAATCATGTATCCTACTAACACCTTCTACAAGATCCTTCTATGAAACTAGGATAACACTAGGCGTCTAACTATGGAACACTCTCTTGGGTAATACACCAACCCACTCATCGTGGCAAAACAACATTTCGTGCTATGTTTCTTTAATATCTAACACTATACGATGCCTTAAGATTATCATCATTCTCTTTACAACTCGAACCACTAACGACCATACCAGTCAATCATAAGATCACTAATCCTAAGGCGAACGAATACTATGAACAAATTTTGCGGTTGAAAGCTCAACTCAGTACACGGAACTTTATGCAATACAAAAGGATACCTTAAACAAGGGTGCACACAGTTACCAAGATACATCGACCATGCAAGGTATACAAATCCTGGCTACCAAAATTATGGGAACAGAGTCCTCAATTACTGGAACTAAAAGGGACATTAAGAATCAGAAAGAACGAAAAACCATTCTGAGAAAATCTCATTTGCACACAACGGATTATAGCTTATGAAAAGTGAACCTACGCTACATGCTATGAAGTCTATGACTCCTCACAGACGTTCTCACTGGATCCTAACCTAGCCACAGACCTGTATAGAGTCACCAACCATGACGAATCATATCACAAACCATTCATCCTCACAAGGTGAGAGAAACATACAAACCTATTATCCTTCAAAAAATCAAACACTGGACTTCCCTCCTTAGAAGTAACTCTTCCTCCTTACATTCTGGACACACGCGAACCACTTCGGTTGGTAAATGCCTAATATCTTTCTCAATGCCAAGATTGTCCAAATCTCTAGTGAACATGATGTCATGACCAACCTAACCCACCTAGGTCATTATCGACATCATCATACCATGATCGATCCCAAGCGTCACTTTAAGCAGTGCCCCAACTAACCGAAGCTTTCACCTTATTATAATCTCTACTGACACAAGGTCATCACTATGCCTATCTCCAGATTCTACCTAATACAAAATTACGTGGTGAACACACCAGTCGTCATTAGCGCTATAAGGATAGCAATTACTACATAGTTCTATGCTCCTAATCCGTACTAGTCTAACAAGGCATGCCAATAACTAGTTATTGACCTTCTAAGGCTATTCTAACTTACACCATCGACCCATATCGATATCCTAATCATGCTTCAATATCCCTTCAGGGGTACCATTTTTAAATATCTAACATGACATCATCAATCTAAGTCTAAATGCATTTTCTAGTACCGATCAAAATCGAGTACTATACTTCTTACAGTAGTCACCTTAGGACAAATGAGCATTATACCTAATCACGACACATCTCTCCAACTTCCCTTTGGAGGTGGCACCACCTATTTGTATCAAATTGGATGTCCTCACCAAGGATTACACGATTTGATTCCTTAAAATTAGATCAATAACCTCATATCATCACATGACCATCAATACGACCATCATTAGAACACTAGCACTCCATGACGCCGAACTTAACCAGTTTCCTAAGGACACTGAGCATACCCAATGTAATTATCACCAAGGACTTGACAAGATTTCATCTCCCATGATTTCCTCACCGCAGGTATGCTCTACCAATTTTTTAATATTTGCATCGTGGCCATTAGGTAATCACAAAGATACTAGCCTATAAGTCTCCATATATGGTGCGCCTTAACCATTGAACACCCCAAGTCTTCAAAAAAAGTCGATTTATATTCCTCAACGACATCACAAGAAATTTGTCCAAAGGATACTTCAAGAACTTCCCTAAATCATTTCCATACTAAATTATCTCGCATTCCGTCATCATTTAGGCTGCTAGGCTGGGCTATAACACCTTTTCCCTTTTGACCGAGACTTCGACATAAGTCTAACATATGACTCTCTTCTCGAGATCCAATAAATGTCTGAAAAACCTTCTTCCAAGTGGATGATGCCCTAAACCATGCATTAAACCACAGACTGACATTACTAAGGATTCTGGCAGGATATAGGACATCATATACAACCTATAATCCTTTAGGTCTACATCCCCGACACCACCAGGGTTCCTATTCCTCAAAATTGCATCATATTATCGAAAACCCTGTCACGCAAGACTATCTAGGGTTCACTCCTACATCACTTCAACCATCATTATTACATACATAACATACTTGCCACAAGTGGCTAATAACTCTCATCAGAGCTTGCGAGATACAACTTTGAATCGACAATTACCAAGGCACTTACTTATAATTATAGTATCCTATCAACTACGATCGAGTACACATCCTCAAGTGATGACCAATACGATTCTACATGCCTACTGAATTATCAATTACTTATGGCATTACACTAGCCCAAGGATCAAGTTCACTAAATCACATAATTGGCATTAACTACCCATAAGTACTGCACCTAGGAACTTAATATATCCTTAGAACAAATCAACACCGCTTAGGCATGACACTCTATTCACCCAACCTCCATGGTTGACTTCACATAATTCATGTCTCTAACTCAATGGACATCATTTATCTTTATTAATATCTTAATAGATCTCTCACATCATGAAGGGTTTACATACAAGCACCCCGAATTAAAAATCGCGGTGTCTCCACTATCGGCTAGCACAGGTACTTGTAAATTACTAACATTTCTAAATCAAAAGTGTGGAAGCGATTAATTAAAACTAACTTGGCCACATTTCATTTGGCAATGAATTACCTCTCATGCTAATCTCTTTGACGCTATCATTGGTTACATGAACTGAAACCGTCACCAATCTAGCGTGACCGGCCCAAAACCAACGCCGACGTCGAAAAAACCACTATCGACCTCACTACGTCACTCCTGAAAGGAGCCTTGAACCTAGAGCTCTGATACAATTCATAACACCTCGATTCAGATTTATAAGTCACCCATAATAAACCCGGTCCATCTTTAACGTTAGGTGTGCAGTGCGATGAGACAACCTAAAAAATGTTGCTAGTTCAGTTTTATTTAATTACCATTTCACGTGTTTATCATGTGATTTTCATTTAAATCAAACTGCATGAGAGATCCGTGGGAAGCGTCCCCGGAATCCAAGTATATAAAGCTACTAACGTAATATAAAAAGAATACTTACTTGTACAACGCTCTCAAAATATGAAACCGCGCCCAACATGCGTAACAAAGACGAGGGAATGAGCCGAATGCCCAGTGAAAAAAAATACAACAATGCAATATAGAATTGAACGACAGAAAAGAGACTCTAACACGTTATATCTACGTGCACATTCCACAACCTCATTCATATATATATATATATATATATATATATATATATATATATATATATATATATATGTGTGTGTGTGTGTGTGTGTGTGTGTGTGTGCACACACACACATTAATGCATGAAACCATGTATATTCCAAAAACGTTAATTATTTTGATTAATTCGTCTCAATCTTATAATAAAAAAAAACTTCTTACATGACTTGACATTCATTTCTTGATTTAACACACCCGGTTAAATACTTTTTAACAAATACCCTTTGTTTAAGGTAATTTCTTTTTAACAGAAATTACCCCTTACTCAAACTAAATTTACATTAGTATTTTCCTTAAAAATCACCTTTCAATACACGCACACACCGTGTTAGAAAATACTTGTTTTTCGTTGAAACCTTTCATAAATACATTCTTGGATTATTTATGGCTAAACCTCCTCAGGTTGCTTAATTACCCCATTGATCACTTCACTTTACCATTTCTTTGATTTCATGGACATTAGTTAATTTCTCACCTTACCTGTACACATTATCTTTCAACCAGAACATGTATTAAAATCATTCTAGTTAGATTGTCTTTTCTTATATTCACAACGCAGCCCATTTCTTGACATGTTCCAATTTTATTATCTTTTCTCGGAATCCTCCAATATTCGCATACTTTAACGGGCTCCACACCGCCGGCTATGCTACTATACGCTCTGGCCAATGATTTTTGGGTCTTTCACCCTAGGGATCAGGCCCCTCCTAAATTATTCTCGGTGTCATCCGAGTCAATACTAATGTGTTTTTAGCATTTTTCAAATGTCCACAATATCACATTTTCCTTTACGGGCCGAAGATAAATCCTGAGTTTCACCCCAACTTATATTACACTTTAAAGTCATCATTTTTTTCTTTATACACTTGCATTGATTTTATCCCAAAAAATCACTTTCATTTATAACCATTTTTTGTAACGCCTTTTTCAATATTTTTATATCATAAAAATGTTCCTCTTTGCATAAAATTACCATTTTACCCATTTATTTCCAAATTTGTCATTTCCGCCATTTTCACAACTGTTATTTTTTAAAAACATTGTTGTGTTAAACACACTAACTTCTTAAATATTTTTAACTCATTACCACGTATTTAACACATTGGAGTAACATACTTCTCAAGTCTGAAATCTCTTTATGTCACTACTTTTTTTCCTCTAAGAGATCATTGAACATTTTGAAGACTACTTTACAAGAAAAATATATTTTTCTTTATTAACGCAAGTAGTCTTGAGACCATACACTTATCACATCTTTGACACTTATTCAAACACTTTAAGGTCTGAAATTTTTATTTTCTTTATTTCAAGTTAACACTCATTAAAACCTCCATTAAACTTGTTTTTATGCTTATCATCAAAATACTACAAGTTTATTATAAACCTAAGAAGAGTGATTTTAAGTCTAAAAATTCAAAATAATGAGTTTAACACATGATTTATTTGAGAGATTTCATAATGTTTGCAATAACATGCTTTTCAAGACTAAAGTTATTTTTTGGTCATTCAAATATAAATAAATGTTCAATTCTATGAAAATTCCAAATTTTATAAGAAAACTTTAAAATATTTGATCACAAAATATCTTTTACAAGATAAACATTATTTTCAAAATATTTTATTCCATAAAATGTTTAACACCAAGTTTTCTTAAAAAATATCATTCACTTAAAACTTGAAATTTCTTTTGAACCCAGTTACACAAAACTATGAGAAATGCCCTCTTTAAATCATATATGCATCCTACTCTTACAAACTAAACTACAAGACCAGTACTATCGAAGAGATTGAGTTTTTAGTTAAGAGTAGATCTTTCCCACCTCAAAGAAGCTCCAAAATGGTAGGTGAATATAGAAGAAGATGGAAAACTCCCACCTCCTAAGGAGGCCATAAAGAGGTTGCCTAGCTCCACCAAGCTTATCTCCTTGAATGGTCTAAGAAAATTCCCTTCAAACTCCATACTTTCTTCTACATTTTTCTTTTAAAACCTCCAACAATGGTGTAGATGGGTTTATAAAGCTTAAATATGGTAGAAAAGGGTCAAACTATGGTGGTTTCGGGTAGAGATATGGTAATGTTAGGGTGGTGTGTGGTGGTTTATGGAGGGGAAGCTCTCATGATCTAGAGAGAGAGAAATGTTGAAACAATGGTGGAGAGGGAGCCCACTCTCTCTCTCTTCTTATAACCCCAAAGAAACTCACAAGTGAATGAAAAACTCATTACCCCATAAGTTATACACCCTTTAATTCATTAGATGCTCTAACATTTCGAGACATCATCAACCGAATGGCCCAAAACGTGACAGCACATAAGGGTAACTCAAAATAATCAACTTCGGGTGTGGTCGTTCGAACGACATCCTCTCTCGTTCGAATGAGACTTCTAATGAGGTTAAAGCTGTTTTTTTTTTCTGAACTTCTGATTTTTCCGATTTTCGATGCGATTTTTTTCGAATTTGGAATGAAATTTTAGTTTGCCGATTTCTGATTTTTTCGAAAAAAATCGAATCGAAAATAAAAAATAATTCTGAATTTCTGGTTTTTTTCTAAAATATGCCGATCCGATTTTTTGATTTTTTCAAAAAAAAATTCCAATTTTTTAAAAGATTTCCATATCCCACATCGCTTGGGAGAGGGAGAGGGATCCAAAATTTGCTTTATAGAAAGAGAGTATCCTCCTAACTTCCACACAAATGAAAAATGGGTCAAATCCTCATGTATTTACATGTTGGGTTAAGCCCTCTTATTTATTTCTTTAAAATTAGAATTTCGAGTAATCGAAAATCCATAATTTATTTTTTAAAATTTTGGAATTTCTAGATTTTTAATATATTTTGTGAATTTTTTATTTTTTTTCGATTTTTGGATATTTTCGAATTCAGATTTTTTTTTTTATTTTTTGAAAAAAATGGATCGAAAATCGGAATAATTATTTTATTTCCAAAAAATCGAATTTTTTTCCAAAGAGGCATTTTCGGATTCGATCCGGCCGAAACACAACCCTAAATGAGGTAGTAACGAGGCCAAAATCTAGGGTTACATGGGACGTTGGAAGCAACTCGTTCTAATGAGAAAGCCCCCTCGTTTGAACGAAGAGGGATTTCATTCAAACATCGACTTCCAAGGAGATTCTAGAGAATGAGGGAAACCGATCGTTCGAAGTACGTTCTATATCCGTTCGAACGATTTGTTTGAACAATAGGGTCACTTCATTTGAACGACTGTCGTTTTTCCCTATATAAACTTTAGGTTATAAAATCTTCGATTCAACAAACACGAAAGCCACAAAGTTATCCAAATTTGTTTCAAGTTCCATCTTAATACGTATAAAGCCCAATTGGATCCTACCATGTTACCAAATCACATAGGTATGGTCAAAGTCGCGGAGGCAGGTGTTATAAGACAAGACTCATGTACTATGCCTGATACAACAACAAAGTACCCTTTTATTTGTCTATGTTGGTCCTCATCCCACATATTTGATTTGGGGCCCCACCCAAGTCTTTCATATCGAACTCACTCAATTATTGCTTCTTCAAAATTCTGATTTCATCCACATCTGAGCATGTCACTAACATGCCATCAGCATATAATAGCAATATGATGTAACTGTACTGAAATTTCTTGAAGTACCAGAAAGTTTCATCATTGCACTGTAATACCCCTCATTTTTATGATATTAAATAATTATGGGATTAATTATTATTGTTAGATTAATTAAATAAAAAAAGGTCGGGAAATTTAATTGTTAATTAATCCGAATTTAAAATAATTATTAACTAGCGTGCCAAAGGTTAATACTTATTGATGAAAATAATTGATTATTACTGTGGGTATATGTAATATAAAAATTATATAATTTTTTTATAAATTGTCGGAGTGTGAAATACGACAGTTTAGTATTTTAAGTCAGGACGCACGTGCGAGTCGTGCCGGGACTAAATGAATGGAATAAAAAGATAAATTATTTTTGTATAACTCGTATAGTAATTTCAAGTGCGCCATTGAGGTAGTCATAAAACTCTATCCGAATATTTTATTTGGACTCCGGAGTAGTTTTAGGCCGAACCGGCACCCCAAAGGGGCATTTTTGTCCTTTGGAATTTTGGAGTAATAATATGGATGAAAATTGGGAAATAAAAGATGGATGCACTAAGGTTAGATAAGAGTTATCACTTCTAAACCTACGAGAGAGAAAAGACAGAGGCATAGAGAAAGGTAGAAGAGTCTATTGGTGTTCTTGGTGTCTAACTCAAGAACACACACCAAAAGTTATACCAAAGTGTAGATCGCGAGATGAGGAATGTACCCATGCCCATATCAACAGCGGATCAGACCGCCGAAATTAAGGCAAGTGTTTAATTCTTGCAATTTATAGCAACAAGCATGTTCATATTAGTGTAGGTGTATTATATTCACTAACTGATTCATAAGTTTTGATGAAATTGGAGGATTAATGGCATTTATTAAAATCCGAAGATTAAAGTAGGATGAATTCCTCATGTAGATAGTTTAGAAATCTCAAATTGATGATTATTAATGATGGACGAAATTGAAATTGATGTTCTTGTATGGAAATTTGATGAACTAGGGTTTTGAATTGTTAAATTGGGGATTTTGGATTTTATAACTGATTATGATGAATTAATGGTTCAAAGTTAAGGAAAATCATTTATACATGTTAGACCATCAATTAGGATTTCTTTTTTGGTGTTGGGGATGAGAAATTTAGAGGCTTAAGGACTGAAATTTTGAGGAAGACAAAGTATGAACAATAAAATGTAATAGGTCTGGCCAAACCAGAGAGAGACTTCATCTCGTTTGAATGAGAAGAAGAGTCGTTCAAATGACCTACTAAATCGTTCGAACGATAGGTCCCAGAAAATCCTAGAAATTCCCATTTTCCCCCAAACCATGTTACATAGTTAATCGTGTTAGGAAAATTGTCATTTACTGATATTAGCTTAGTGCAGAATTATTTGGGAAGCATTCTTAGGATAATACTTAAATATTAAATATATGAATTAACCTTGGAAATTTCGAGAGTGTGAATAATCGATCTAATTGCATAAGTAGTAAAGAGAAATATACTACGTGTAGAAAAATAAATATGGGTTGGGTAAATACCTGAATTTTTATAAGGCTTAGGGAATTCCTATTATTATATGTTTATTATTATTGCATGTATATCATACCTACGCTACTTGCTATCGGGAGGAGGATTCGCGCAGTGGAAAGTCTTATCCTAGGTGACCCAATGGGTGGATATTTGACCGGTACTCAGAACATATGAACTTGGATACGCACTATCTGTTACATAGTCTAGTTTCGACGGTTGAATGGGAACGTATGTATGTGCGTGACCCATTTAGCTCGTGAGTATGCTCGCCTCCAATATTTATGTTATGAGATTTATGGTTCGTGAGAGATGCTGAACCAGTTGTCCTTTATGCAGCGAGCGATGCACCGTGACATGATAACAGAGTATGCATTGCACCAAGTGGTCTTTACCAAGGGGCGCAGGATTTGTGTATATATATATAATTGTGAATAATCCTAATGTGTGAAATTAGCAAATATGTAAATGTTGGTGAACAAAGTAACTTAAGGGGATAAAGTATTTAGTACTAGAGTAGAGAATATCAAATGTAGTTAATGGGTGTGAGGTATTAAATAATGAATTGTATGGGCGATACGGATTTCACTTACAAGCTATAATTAGTAGTATATGTCTATGACCTAGTTGGGAATAATTTGGGTAACTAGGTTAGGGTAGACGTACGCTAGGTGTGCACATTAGTGGAGGGGTGAGGATTTCATGTGAGAGTTCGAAACTAATATGCACATAATAATTGCATTAATGCAGTTTTAAATACTTTCTACAAAAAATATTTTTACAAATCGGGCTTTGACCCGTTTCTTGCTATTTCTCTTCTCTTTTGCTATATATATATACCAGGTGTCTAGCCACAGGGTCACCACCAGACTTAGACCCGTGGATCATTCGACGAGCTACAGCTGTTGTGGAAGCAATAGGTTATTGATATTAGACGCTTCTATCTTTTCATTCAGTTCTTAGTTCAGACATTTCAGTTAGGGCATGTGTCGCCCGTTTCTAGCTAAGTTATTTCAGAGATTATACTTTCGCATTAGAATTTCTTTCCTTTTGAATTGAGTAGTATTGTTTTATTGGTTTTAGACTTTGAACTGTAAATATTTTATCCAATCTCATTTATTTCAGTATTTGATTCATGTCCAGTATTTATTCTTGTGGAATGGGAATGGCTTATATATTGAAGCATGGAATTAATTAATGGATTAATTGGTTATAATTAAATGGAAAAAGGTTTTGATTCTTAGCTTAATTATTTATTAGGTGATTAATAATAAAAAAATTATTTTTCGACAGTGATGCTAAGAATCAACCAGTCGGACACTTTGATTTAATTTAATAAAGGACTGATCACTCGGTATTTAATTAGGCGGGGTGTCACATGCACTTACTGCAGCCATTTCTTTATATAAACCTATCAAACTTCATGTACCATTGCCTCGGGGCTTGCTTCAATCTATATAGGCTCTTCTTCATCTTGCATACCAGGTTCTCCTTCCCTAAGAAATCCTCTGGTTATTACATGTGTATCTTTCCCTCGAGATCACCATGGAGGAAAGAAGTTTTGACATCTAACTGCATAAGGTGCAAACTCTATTATGCAACAACTCTTAAAACTAGCCAAATGGTAGTCAGTTTCACAACCAATGAAAAGATCTTTGTCTAGTAAATCTCTTCCTTTTGATGAAAGCCTTTGACTACGAGCCTTGCCTTTTACCTCTTGGAACCATAATTTTCCTCTTTGACTTGATACACCCACTTGTTGTGTAGAGCCTTCTTCCCCATGGGCGACTCAACTAGCTCCCATGTCTTGTTCGAGATGAGGGACTTTATCTCATCCTCCATTGCAAGCTCCCATTGTCTCGCATCCCCTACCTGACATGCTTCATCATATCCTTCAGGTTCGCCATCATCAATAAGTAACTAATAGTTAATGTACTTCCTATTTGGTAAAGAGAAGGGGAGGATCACCTTAGTACTGGAGTTTGAGTTGGATTATCTGGCGCACTATCCTCTATTCTGCTCCCTAGTGTGGATTCCCCTATCACAAAAATTTCTGCTCCATTACTCTTTGTAATATCTTCCAAATTAATGTACATGGGATGATTATGTTTCTATGATACATTTGTCTTTATCCTTATACATCACTCATTAGTTGAATACGGCATCCCGACTTCTAATGAGCTTCTTCTTTTGGTCATCTTAGAAGAGATATCCAAATCCATCTCTTCTATATCCAATGAATGTGCATTTTAATGACTTGGGGTCAATCTTACCCCTGGAATGATCACTAATATGCATGTATGAGACACAACCCAAAACTTTTGAATGTCAAAGTTTTACCCCTTTATCGCTCCACACATCCTCTGATATTATGTGCTATAACAGTAATGATGGTCCTCGAACCAGGTAGACTGATGTATTAATAATATATGCCAAAAACTGATTCGGTGCACGTCATTTTGTTGCGGTGTCCCTGGAACAGTCCTCTCTAGTCTTATGCCATTCTCATAACATAATTTCTTGAACCCAATGTCTTCATACTCTCCACCGTTGTCGAATCTTAATTTATTTATCTTCATCGATGTCTCATTATCCACCATGGCCTTCCACTTCAACACCTCGTACACCTCATACATGTGTCTCAAGAAGTAAACCCACACCTTTATGGAGTAGTCATCAATGAAAGTCATAACACTATGCCAAAAATTAAGAATGGTCGCACTCAATTAGTCAGGGTTTTGGACCGTGACCAACTGTTCACGATCCAAAATCGTGATCCCATTCCAAAAAACCGTGACCAGGTGAAAATGTGACATCAATAAGGTAATAGTCACAGTTCTGGACCAGGACCAAACTGATCACGACTCTAGATCGTGACATATATGTGACCCTTTAGGCACCAAAGTTGCCGTCAAAATGCCACACTAATGGTCATGGTTCTGGACCATGACCCATCGGTGACCATTGCCAGTGAGTTATGGTCACGGTCTATAATCATGACCCTATAAACTTAGTTAAATTGTCCACGCTCCAAAATTGTGACCATGTATGAGTGTTTTATTAGTCACAGGCGGCTTCATGGTCTAGAACTATGACCGTGCATTAATGCCCCATTGGTAATAGGAAGGTTCACGGTCTAGATACGTGACCATACACCAGTGTTCCATTGGTCACATGAGGGGTCACGGTCTATAATCATTACTATGTTAAATCTATAAACAATACCCACGTCAGATTGCAACCCACCAATAGTTACCTTTTATCTCTCTCTCTCTCTCTCTCTCTTGCTAACTCTCCCGCCCCTCTCCCTATTTCCACCATCGGCCAACGGCGACCCTCTCTCTCTCTCTCTCTCCACACCAGAGTACATCGCTTTATGTATACATATGCGTGTGTGTGTGTTTATGTTGATATATATATATATATATATATATGGGTAAACGACATACGCACACATATAAAATTGAATGTATGGGTAAATATGAATTGCACATGCACATATGAATTGGTCACACACACACACACACACACACACACACATATATATATATATATATATATATATATATATATATATATATATATATATATATATATATATATATATACAGTCCTGCTCTTGTGCGGACTAGTCTGCATTTTAAGAATGCGGACCGGACATGTGTCACATGGCGGTGAGCCCAGAAAAGAGAGAAAGTGTGCTTATAATTTAGGAGATAATTTCTAGGCGCACCGTTAGGTGACACATGTCCGGTCTGCATTCTTAAAATGCGGACCAGTCCGCACAGGAGAATTATTATATATATATATATATATATATGACATGTGCGCACATATGAAAATAGGTATACACGCACATTCGAATGTTACACGAATATATTAATTGAACACATATATACACACATGCTCTCTCATGCACACATTTTTAAACATAGATAGCACAAACACATACTCTCATATGCACACATACACATACACATACACCCAGACTCACATGCGTATATATATATATATATAATGAATAGAGTTTCAGGGGAGTTTCAGGGTTTTGAGCAACTACTAAGATACCTAAATCACATATTTAGAATAGAGTCATTTAGTAACATTTTAGATTGAATAATATGTTAATACATTTTCTTCTCGTTCCATGTGCGCATGCAACGGGAGAACAATTATTGAAGCTCAACTGATTGAAGGTGCATTCTTTTTAAGGTAATTTTACTTATCTTTTCTTTTATGTAAATGTCTTATATTTAGTTATAAGTGTATGGTTAACTTGTTGTGGCCATGTTCACCCTTTTCTTAAGTGATTATTGTTTGGGTGAACACAAATTGGTGGAACGACTCCCATAATTGGTGGACAGATAGTAATTTTAGGATTAATTTAATTAAAATGAACTTAAATTTTACTTGTTGATACTCTATGGATGAATATTAATGCATACATCTGTTTAGTTAACTTGTTGTGGTCGTGTTCACACCTTCCTTAAATGCTTGTTGTTTGGGTAAACACAAATTAGTGGAAGAGTTTGCACAATTGGTGGACAAATAGTAATTTTAGGATCGTTTTAATTAAAATGAACTTAAATTGAACTTGTTAATACTTTGCGGATGAATACTAATACATATAACTATTTGGTTAACTTGTTGTGACCATTTTCACTCATTTCTTAAGTGGTTATTGTTTGGATGAACACAAATTGGTGCAAGGAATTGTACAATTGGTGGACATATAGTAATTTTATGTGTAATCTAATTCAAATGAACTTAAATTGGATTTGTTACTACTTTGCGGATGAATATTAATACATATATATATTTGGTTAATTTATTGTGGCACCACTTCCTTAAGTGGTTGTTATTTGGGTGAACACAAATTGGTGGACAAATAGTAATTTTAGATTTAATCTAATTAAAATGAACTTAAATTAGACCTGTTATGTATGATTTATCGATTGAAAAACCACAATTAGTTTAGGATTAATTAGAGCCATTACATTTAAAACTCATCTTCACACCCTCCTATATATATTTTCTCAGAAAAAATGAGTCACGGTACTAATTACTTTCAAGAAGAGTACATGAGGGTGCAATTGGACTGCACTAAGACATCTCTCATTGGTGCACGCCATATAGAGGTAACTCATATTTACAAGTATGAGAATACGAAAATTGACCAATTTAATTCCCTTACAAATCGTGGAGTTCATCTCTCGCAAGTGTACATGTTCGATTGTATACAGTTTTCCTTACCAGAGTGTTGAGATGCGACAGTACATAATATATTTTGCCTTCAAACACACATATATATATAGAACAAATATATCAAACTATCAAAGATATTGTTTTTAAGACTATAATAGAGGTAGTATAAAAGTATAACAATGGAGGTAGCATATAATTGCAAAAAAATTACAAAATTTGAACATCCCATTACATTTGCCTTTTCAATCACAAATTACAATTCGTTCACGTCTAAAAAAAAATTCAGATTGTACAAATTGGGTCATATGAGCAAAAATCTTAACTTTAAAAGTGATGTGGATTGAATTGAGAAAACAAGTTAATAACAATGTAACTCATATCCCCAAATGGAGGTGTAATGTTTAAGAGAGAGAATACCTGTAGGTAAGCAGAGTGAGACGCGAAAAAAAATTGCCCTAAAATGAGAATTTATATAGATAGAAGTAGATGAAACGAGTTTGATTTTGAATGGGGAATTCAATTCGCCACGTGGAGAGCAAGAGGTGGACATGAATGATGACCTAGCACGCGAACTTGCGTTCTATACGCAGGCATTGGATGGTACAAGGCAGGCCTTCATCAATTTCAGTCAATGGCAAGTCCCAAGTCGATTGTAAGCATCGTCTGCATATATATGCATATGTTGCATATATATGCACTGCATATGCATATTATATATATATATATATATGCAGATGCAATTGCAATTGCATATATATGCAACACTGCCCCGCCCCCTCCCCCCTTCCCCACTCACACACGCACACATGCGCCCCCTGCCCGTTCCCTCCCCCCTTCCCACTCACACACGCACACTCACGCACACACGCACACTGCAATATGCATATATACCCTGCATATAAGCATACACGAACACGCGCGCCCCCTGCCCCGTCCCCTCCCCCCCTCCCCACTCACACACGCGCACACAAACACACACACACGCACCCTTCCCCTCCCCCCTTCCCCACTCACACACGTGCACACAAACATAAACCCATGCACACACATTGCAATATGCATATATGCACACACGCACACACGCGCCCCCTACCCCATACCCTCCCCCCTTCCCCACTCACACACACACACAAATATGCAAACACGCGCCCCCTGCCCGTCTCCTCCCCCCTTTCCCACTCACACGCACACACACGCACACAAACACACGCAGGCACACACGCACACACGCTGCAATATGCATATATGTGTGACAACCCGCAATCCGAGATAAGGGGTGGCCAGCCCGATACTCAAACGTAACAGGAATCATGGATGGATATCATTCTCAGCATCACAATAATAAACTGAGTATACGGGAAAACCACCCAATAAATCAGAAAACGGGTTGCCAAAAAGTGTAAAAATTTTAAAATGCGGTTATGAAAATTTAAACTAACAACCCAATCTGACGAGCAAGTGGAAATCCAAAAGATAATATATAATACAACTAAGACGAATGTACACACATGGACCAAATAAGCTGTCGGTCCACAGCTACATAAGACAACGTACAACAATATAAAATAACTTACATAGTACAACCATTAATTAAATACAAATGTTTGGGCCACACGCCCGAGGGACAAGACCCTATCATATCTAGAATAACAAGAATGAAAGCGTCTAATACAACATCCTGTAATAACCCGCAAAATCTTACAGCTCGTCGAAAGTGCAGGGAACTTGGGAAAGTCAAGTCGGGCGTCCTTGCGGTGGAGCACCTAAGCGGATACAATAATATATATACAACAAAGAAGTAAACCGGTCAGGGCCGGGTTCTATATGATTACCAGAAGAATAAAAAGCATGATAGATATGAACAGTTATACATGAATGATGAGGATGATAATATGACATGCTATCTAATTACAAGCAAGAATTGAAGGTAAAGCACTTATATTTAAAACCCTTCCTTATTAATACAATTTCCATTTCCTTCAGACATTCCTTATTAGGAATAAAACCATATATTCGGTTAAGTCAAGAAGTTATAATTTCTATTCATTAATTAAAACTTCCCATTTTATCTTTCCATTCCTTATTAGGAATATCATTTACATCAAGTGCTCTTTATGGCACATATATTATTCCCGTGCTCTTCCTGGCACATGTTTATGCTCTTTATGGCATTTCATACGCTCTTTGTGGCGTTTATCAACCATCAAGTCCAACTTGATGAAAATATAGTTATATTCATATACATATAACGATATCTAAGACCGCCCGTCCGGGTTTCCCCACTGTGCGCGCCCCTAAATGACCATCATCTTCCAGGGCCTAACATAAGACAACCTGGGCACCTATCGGAACACGTCGGGAAGCGGCCATGAGCCTGCGGGGTAGTCAAGACCACACCCGGAATCTCCTACCCATCGCAGAAAAATATAACAATAATCGCTCCCATGGCCTAGGACTATATCCACCCTGCATTCATTAGCCAGGGGGCTTCACCTCACGAGCGAACTTCCCTTATGATGTCATTTAGAGAGGTGTGTAACAGTAAATTAACATTTACATTTTATCATCATATTAATTACCCATTTCCATTTCCATTAATCATGATATTGGTTCTTTTTATTTAAAACTAACATCATTAAACAACGGGGTTCATTCTAGTTGAACCTATCATCTTTAAACACCTATGGGTTCATTTTATGCGAACCTAATTCCCATCGAACATTATCATTTATTTTTCCTCGAATTACAATTCCAGGCTAGGTCTCCAAATGATCATTATGATCCTACAAATCTCCCAGGTTTATATAACTTCGATAAGCCCTTAAGTCTCCAAGTTAGGGCATTTAACTTCCAAACTTCTAAAAGTTTGGATAAAAGAAGTAATGCCTTAACATTACTTTAAACCTCCCCGAAATAAACCCCAGAGGAACCCATTTCTAGTCCAGGGTAACGACCGAACTCCATAACTACTCTAGGACTCTAAGTTTACTTCTTTAAAGAAGTTTCCTAGGTCCTAATCCTAAAAATAAGGATGAAAAATCAAAAGGAAAAAGACCCCAAAACTGCTGGAACCGAATCGATTCGCCCCAGCGAATCGATTCGCTCTGAAAGCGAATCGGTTCGGACAACAAAATTGAGTTTCTGCAAATGCCGAATCGATTCGGTCTTAATCCGAATCGATTCGGACAACAAGACCTGGGATTCTGCATCTATGCGAATCGATTCGCCCAAGGGGCCGAATCGATTCGCCCCTGCGAAAATGCCAAGAATGGCTATGGAGTCTTGAACTCCAAAATTTATCCAACTCCAAAACCAAGCCCAACCGAAATCATTGGCTGCAATTTCTACATCCTAAATCCATCTATCTACCAACCTTAAACATCCTTTATCATCCAAATCCATTTTTAGTGGTTAATACCCAAAATCCAATCAAAACCCTAACAATTCTAATTCATAACAAATTCATAAATATCAAGACTAATTATTCTACTTAAATCATAAAATTGCAAGTAGATTACTTGCCTCAAGTGTAAGAATCCGATTTGATGAAGAAGGAAGCAACAATCCAAGCTCCAATCTCCAATCTCTCTCTTTCTCCAAAGTTTTCTTCCTCTCTCTCTTTCTCTCTAAGTTAACAATTTGGGGCATAAAAGGAATAGTAAGTCTTAGCAAGACTAAATCGGGCCATAAGTCTAAAATGTCCAACTCTAATAACTAATGCGCGATAAAATAATACGCGATATCACTATTTAAGCCAAAACCAGTCAAAAGTCCCCAAAATGCCAAAGTACAATATGGCACTTATTTTGACTGTCTCATACCTACCGGGACTAACTACACTATCCAAATTATCATTTGGGAATTTTATAACTCATTTTACTTCCGGTTTCATAATAAACCAAAATGTCATTTTAAATCCTTATGACATTATAAATCACCACATGAACATTTTATCTACTCACGGGGTAACTATACAACATTTTAGTAAATATTGACCTTGTCATAACAAATTAATATTTACTCAACATCTATCATTTTATAATTAATTACTACCCATAGTTAATAAATATAAAATGGGCTATCAGAAGAGAGGGTTATTACATACTCCCCCCCTTAAGAGGGAATTTTGCCCCCAAAATTCAGGTATACCTCACAAGAAGAAGTGCGGATACTATTCCCGCAAGTCATTCTCGCGACCCTATGTCGATTTCTCGACACTAAGCTGACTATATAGAACTCATCCCCCAAGGTACTACCGGCGATACCAACGTAACTCTACGCTCTAAGATAACAACCGACTACGTCCAATAAGAACCGTCACGTTGCATCTACTTCGAAAGGAATGTTCCTAAAGGCACCATCGTATCCTTCGTACTCCCTTGCAGGAGAGACAAGGAACAAATTATGAACTTGCCGCAAAATGTTTCGATAAAGCGAGCGAATAGGTTACCGAACCCAACCGCGACATTTCTAGGAAAAGTACAACATCATGCGGTGCAAGTTTTCCCTTTCTCCTCGAAACGCATAACGCCCTTCACAGGCGATACTCACCACAACACTTGGTCTGATGACCTCAAACTCCAGATGCCTTCTTCTCGCATCGACTGAGCTCTTTTGTCGATCTTGGTTATACGAGAGACTCATCATCTCTTACTTCCAACCAATCAAGGGGAAATCAACAAGGCCTACCATACAAGGCTTCTTCTAAAGCGCTGTCCCAATAGTGAACCGACACAAATTCTATATAGGCGAATTCAACGAGTGGGAAGCATGGTTCCCAACTACTCTTAAAGTTAGGCACGCATATTAGGAGTATATGCCTCAGCATATGGTTTATTCTATCGGTTTGGTCATCTGTGGAAAATGATAAAAAGTGCTTAACCAAAATTCGATTCCCATGGCTTCTTGGAAGCTTGCCAAGAATGAGAAATGGAAATCTTGATTCAGTACAACAACCTTTCCATGCCCAGCCAAAATACTAGCGACGTACAACTTAGCGCATTTCGTCATTACCTTGATGAACCGAAACGTTAGAACCGCGTGATTTCTCCATACCTGCTTTACTTAAGTCCCTTTTGTTCGGGACAAAATTCTCTTAAGGGAACGCACCCCACCCTCAAGATGGACTTCAATTTAAATAGGGGATAATACTCCTTACAAGTTTAAACTTGTGAGGCGCATTAACAATAGATCGATACTCCAGTATTATCACTCCCCATCAGGGCAGAGACTTGCTAATGGAATCTACCTTCGAGCTTAACCACCTGACTCAGGGGTGCAAATCAATTCACCCCTTCGTTATCTCTGTAACACTCTACTATGAGAGGACTCATCTCCTTCAGCCTTAACTACCAACTTCTCGAAATCCTCCCACTTCTCATATCATGGAACCAATCTCTCTTAGAGTTTACGCATGACTTATTCATTGTCAACTCCCAACGACCTTTCTAAACTTACGTCCCATACTTAAAGACCCTACGTCCAAACAATCCTAAAGTCTATCTACCTATACCCTATCTAAGTCGTACACCTATTGCTAAGTATATCCCTAGTGTCCAAGACCTTTCTCAACTACCGACATTTGCTCGGTTTCGTGCGTGGGACGTCTCGCCGAAGCGAAATCCAAACAAGGAACCCTCCCGTTACACTACTACCTCGCGTTGTCAGCCATCGAGGGGTACAGGTCTAAGACACATGTTCGGGACCGAAAAGGTTCTACAACTACACACTAATAATTAAATAACTAAAAATTTAACAACCCAACGTTCACCGTTCGTGAAACCCTGGGGTTATATGCCCTAAAACATATATACACCTCATTAAATAGCCTTCTTATAAAGGCATAACCCGAAGTCTCAATTCGACTTCGTACCTCGGTCTCCCTCATATCAATCAGAGGAGAGAACTATATGCAGTGCTCCTATGTCGCATTTCAATAGCCATCAATCACTCTTCTACGTGATTCTCGGCTAAACTTTCCAATCCCACTTCCGACAATAAAGTAATAAAACAAAATAAAATAGAAGGAAAGAATAGCATATCTCCACTCACAATATCGTTAAGTGTTCATGCGGCGGAGTGTCTCGCAAAGCGAAATCCAAACAAGGAACCCCTCCGTCACATGCCTACTTAACTAGTTGATCATGGAGATAGAGCGTAATACACATAAGATAAAAGAAAGGAAAGGTGGTATATCCCCACTCCCAACGTCGTTAAGGTTCGCGCGTGGAGCGTCCCGCAGAAGCGGAATCCAGACAAGGAACCCCTCCTATACGCTACCACTCAACTTGTTGGTCGTGGAGATAAGGCATAGCAATTACATACCAATATCACATCATACCCGACCATGTTAAGGACGAGTAAATCGGCCTCAAGCATAATTTAACAAGAGAAATTCCTAAATTCATACAGACAAAGGAAATGAGCGAACCATTACCCATAGAACTCAATACTAATGAAAATATTCTCAGCAGATATTATGAAATCTGTAATCTGAGAAGAGCTCGTAAAACAAATGAGCGCGTAACACCCGCATCGAATAACATATAACTCACGTATCTCTGAGTAAAAACTTACCCTCAATAACGGGCGGTGCCGGCAGGGCTGGAGGAAGCATAGCCTCCCGATCATGACAAACACGCCCATACTGTAGTTGCCCCTGCTGCGGAGGAACAACCATAATAGGTACCGGAGGTGGAAACAGAACACATGGCTGCTGCGGAGCCCGAGGAAACTGACCCCCAATCATCTGAGGACACTCCTTCTTGTAATGACCTGCCTCCCCACATTGGAAGCACCGTCCCTTCATGTCCTCCCGACCGCGTCCTCCGATATTCCTAAACTGGGAAAAGCCTCGGCCCTGACGACCTCTACCTCCAGGGCCACCCCGATCTGCCGGATGCAAAGCACCTTGTCCGTGCCTATTATTATTGCCACTCGCAACAAAACTCTCCAAACTTCCCTACTTGCCTCATTTCAGTAGCTTTCTTGCTACTCTGCATATATAATCGATGCTCCTGGCAATGGAGTAAGGCTGCATTCATAACCTCACCAAAAGTCTGGAAAGCTGGGTTACCCAATAAGTGTTTTCGGATTCTCCAGTTTAGACCTCCCATAAACTTCGAGATCTTCCTCTCTTCCGGAGTCACCTCATCTGGTGCAAAACTCGCTAACCGGGTGAACTCCTCCTCATACTCCGCTACAGACCTCTCCCCTTGCACTACATCTTGTAACTTCCTCTTCATCTCCCTCTGGACCGCGGGAGGAAAATACTTAAGATCAAACAAAGCCCAGAACTCAGTAATTGACATTGTGTCTCTTTGCTCTGGTGTGGTCATCGTCTCCCACCAGTGTAACGCAGATCCTACAAGCTTAAAGGTGGTAAGGACTTGTTTCTTATCTTCACTGCATTCTATCATTCGAAGGTGACGTTGCATGTTTTTCTTCCATTGATTGGCTTTAACCGAATCCGTGCCTCCCTCGAATTTAGGGGGATTGCCCTTTAGAAAGGACTCCCGAATCCTTTCCCACGGAGTAAGTCCCGTAGGAGCTTGAACACATGGAGCCCATGGCAATTGTTGGATCACTACGGTCATGGCAGCATTAACCGCTCCAGCCACTATGCTTGCTACATCCGCAACATTAGCCGTCCCTTGTAGTGGCGGTGGAGGACCTACTTCCTTCTCTACGACCTTAATACGTTTCGCTGGGCGACCTCTCTTAGGCGGCATCTGAGATAGAAAAACAATAGTATTAAAATACTGGTTAAAACAATCTATTTTGCAGAAGATCGCAAACATAAGCAACAAGAAGTCCTAGCATTAGGCTCTACATCAAAGAACGCTACGGTAGAACGAGACAAGTCCACATAGATCCTAGTACTCTAGAACTTGATGCTCTGATACCATCTGTGATAACCCGCAATCCGAGATAAGGGGTGGCCATCCCGATACTCAAACGTAACAGGAATCATGGATGGATATCATTCTCAGCATCAGAATAATAAACTGAGTATACGGGAAAACCACCCAATAAATCAGAAAATGGGTTGCCAAAAAGTGTAAAAATTTTAAAATGCGGTTATGAAAATTTAAACTAACAACCCAATCTGACGAGCAAGTGGAAATCCAAAAGATAATATATAATACAACTAAGACGAATGTACACACATGGACCAAATAAGCTGTCGGTCCACAGCTACATAAGACAACGTACAACAATATAAAATAACTTACATAGTACAACCATTAATCAAATACAAATGTTTGGGCCACACGCCCGAGGGACAAGACCCTATCATATCTAGAATAACAAGAATGAAAGCGTCTAATACAACATCTTGTAATAACCCGCAAAATCTTACAGCTCGTCGAAAGTGCAGGGAACTTGGGAAAGTCAAGTCGGGCGTCCTTGCGGTGGAGCACCTGAGCGGATACAATAATATATATACAACAAAGAAGTAAACCGATCAGGGCCGGGTTCTATATGATTACCAGAAGAATAAAAAGCATGATAGATATGAACAATTATACATGAATGATGAGGATGATAATATGACATGCTATCTAATTACAAGCAAGAATTGAAGGTAAAGCACTTATATTTAAAACCCTTCCTTATTAATACAATTTCCATTTCCTTCAGACATTCCTTATTAGGAATAAAACCATATATTCGGTTAAGTCAAGAAGTTATAATTTCTATTCATTAATTAAAACTTCCCATTTTATCTTTCCATTCCTTATTAGGAATATCATTTACATCAAGTGCTCTTTATGGCACATGTTTATGCTCTTTATGGCATTTCATACGCTCTTTGTGGCGTTTATCAACCATCAAGTCCAACTTGATGAAAATATAGTTATATTCATATACATATAACGATATCTAAGACCGCCCGTCCGGGTTTCCCCACTGTGCGCGCCCCTAAATGACCATCATCTTCCAGGGCCTAACATAAGACAACCTGGGCACCTATCGGAACACGTCGGGAAGCGGCCATGAGCCTGCGGGGTAGTCAAGACCACACCCGAAATCTCCTACCCATCGCAGAAAAATATAACAATAAGCGCTCCCATGGCCTAGGACTATATCCACCCTGCATTCATTAGCCAGGGGGCTTCACCTCACGAGCGAACTTCCCTTATGATGTCATTTAGAGAGGTGTGTAACAGTAAATTAACATTTACATTTTATCATCATATTCATTACCCATTTCCATTTCCATTAATCATGAGATTGGTTCTTTTTATTTAAAACTAACATCATTAAACAACGGGGTTCATTCTAGTTGAACCTATCATCTTTAAACACCTATGGGTTCATTTTATGCGAACCTAATTCCCATCGAACATTATCATTTATTTTTCCTCGAATTACAATTCCAGGCTAGGTCTCCAAATGATCATTATGATCCTACAAATCTCCCAGGTTTATATAACTTCGATAAGCCCTTAAGTCTCCAAGTTAGGGCATTTAACTTCCAAACTTCTAAAAGTTTGGATAAAAGAAGTAATGCCTTAACATTACTTTAAACCTCCCCGAAATAAACCCCAGAGGAACCCATTTCTAGTCCAGGGTAACGACCGAACTCCATAACTACTCTAGGACTCTAAGTTTACTTCTTTAAAGAAGTTTCCTAGGTCCTAATCCTAAAAATAAGGATGAAAAATCAAAAGGAAAAAGACCCCAAAACTGCTGGAACCGAATCGATTCGCCCCAAGGGACGAATCGATTCGCCCCAGCGAATCGATTCGGACAACAAGACCTGGGATTCTACATCTATGCGAATCGATTCGCCCAAGGGGCCGAATCGATTCGCCCCTGCGAAAATGCCAAGAATGGCTATGGAGTCTTGAACTCCAAAATTTATCCAACTCCAAAACCAAGCCCAACCGAAATCATTGGCTGCAATTTCTACATCCTAAATCTATCTATCTACCAACCTTAAACATCCTTTATCATCCAAATCCATTTTTAGTGGTTAATACCCAAAATCCAATCAAAACCCTAACAATTATAAATCATAACAAATTCATAAATATCAAGACTAATTATTCTACTTAAATCATAAAATTGCAAGTAGATTACTTGCCTCAAGTGTAAGAATCTGATTTGATGAATAAGGAAGCAACAATCCAAGCTCCAATCTCCAATCTCTCTCTTTCTCCAAAGCTTTCTTCCTCTCTCTCTTTCTCTCTAAGTTAACAATTTGGGGCATAAAAGGAATAGTAAGAATTAGCAAGACTAAATCGGGCCATAAGTCTAAAATGTCCAACTCTAATAACTAATGCGCGATAAAATAATACGCGATATCACTATTTAAGCCAAAATCAGTCAAAAGTCCCCAAAATGCCAAAGTACAATATGGCACTTATTTTGACTGTCTCACACCTACCGGGACTAACTACACTATCCAAATTATCATTTGGGAATTTTATAACTCATTTTACTTCCGGTTTCATAATAAACCAAAATGTCATTTTAAATCCTTATGACATTATAAATCACCACATGAACATTTTATCTACTCACGGGGTAACTATACAACATTTTAGTAAATATTGACCTTGTCATAACAAATTAATATTTACTCAACATCTATCATTTTATAATTAATTACTACCCATAGTTAATAAATATAAAATGGGCTATCAGAAGAGAGGGTTATTACAATATGCATATTGCATATATGCGCACACACACACACACACACACGCGCCCCCTGCCCCGTCCCCTCCCCCCTCCCCCCTTCCCCACTCACACACGAACACACGCGCCCCCTGCCCCGTCCCCTCCCCCTTCCCCACTCACACACGCACACACGCGCACAGAAACACACACACAAACATGCGCACACAAACACACGCGCCCCCTTCCCCGTCCCCTCCCCCTTCCTCACTCGCAGACGCACACACGCTCACACAAACATGAACACACGCATCCCCTGCTCGTCCCCTCCCCCCATCCCACTCAACACACGCACACACGCGTACACAAACACACATTCACGCACATACGCTGTAATATGCATATATGCATACACGCACGAACGCACGAGACCCCTGCCAGTCCCCTCCCCCTTCCACACGCACACACACACACAAACACACGCACGCACACACGTTGCAATATGAATATATGCATACACGCACACGCACACACGCGCCCCCTGCCCCGTCCCCTTCCCCACTCACACACGCACACACAAACACACACAAACATGCGCACACACACACACACACGCGTGCGCCCCCTGCCCATCCCCTCCCCCCTTCCCCCCACTCACACACGCGCACACAAACACACATACAAACACACACGCACACAAACACACACATAAACACACACGCTGAAATGCATTGATACTTGAATCATTTTCGTTAAAAACATGAACACATTGATGCTCGAATGCGACCCAATTCATTTTTGTTTTGTGATTTATTTTGCAGATTTAACAAATATGGTTTTTCTTGCTATGTTCGTTATTAAGGCGCAAATCATTAAGGTGGGTCTACTGCCATGCAGAGAACTCAGTCTCACATCACTGGCAAGCAGCATATTGGTTACTATTTGTCAAGTTGTACAGAAAACCGAGAGGGAGAGAGTGATAATAGCTAGAGGTGAGAAGAAGGATAGGAAGACAGCAATAGTAGTACCTAATCCAGAAGGAGATGATTGCAAAAAACCTAAAAGAATTGCAATTCCCAAAAACATTCTCTCCGATGCTCCTGCAAAGGCCTGCTCAGTTTCTCCCACAGAACGAATAAATTCATATTCTCCTTTCCTGACCTTCTATCTCCCATCTCCGAATTTCGTATTTTTTTTTAAGTTGTTGGATTTGTTGTTACCCCTTAAATAGGGTGGATAGTCCAATAAACAAAAGAGATTATGCCCAATTTTTTTTAAAATTTAACACTTTGTTTTTTTGAGACACAATGTGAATTCGATGGATGAATATTGTATATTTAACAATATAGACTATTTGAATGTTATTGGACTATTTGTTGTTTGTTAAGCATGGTGAATAGTCCTATCAATAAGGGATATCATGGCGAATTGCTTTAAAATTACACTTCGAAATTTTAGCGTTTCGCTATTACGTACTTTGAAAAATTATCGCCGTTTCGCGATTACGTACTTTGGAAAATTTCGTCGTGCCTTCAGGCACGGGCATACGCTAGTATATATATATATATATATATATATATATATATATATATATATATATATATATATATATATATATATATATATATATATGGGTAAACGACATACGCGCACATATAAAATTGAATGTATGGGTAAATATGAATTGCACATGCACATATGAATTGGGCGCACACACACACCCACACCCACCCACACACACACACATACTCTCATATGCACATACACACAGACTCACACGTATATATATATATATATATATATATATATATATATATATAATGAACAGAGTTTCAGGGTTTTGAGCAACTACTAAGATACCTAAATTACATATTTAGAATAGAGTCATTTAGTAACATTTTAGATTGAATAATATGTTAATACATTTTCTTCTCGTTCCATGTGCGTATGCAACGGGAGAACAATTATTGAAGCTCAACTGATTGAAGGTGCATTCTTTTTAAGGTAATTTTACTTATCTTTTCTTTTATTTAAATGTCTTATATTTAGTTATAAGTGTATGGTTAACTTTTTGTGGCCATCTTTACCCTTTTCTTAAGTGATTATTGTTTGGGTGAACACAAATTGGTAGAAGGGCTTGCATAATTGGTGGACAGATAGTAATTTTAGGATTAATTTAATTAAAATGAACTTAAATTGGACTTGTTGATACACTATGGATGAATATTAATGCATATATCTGTTTAGTTAACTTGTTGTGGTCGTGTTCACACCTTCCTTATATGCTTGTTGTTTGGGTAAACACAAATTAGTTGAAGAGTTTGCATAATTGGTGGACAAATAGTAATTTTAGGATTGATTTAATTAAAATGAACTTAAATTGAACTTGTTAATACTTTGCGGATGAATATTATTACATACAACTATTTGGTTAACTTGTTGTGACCATTTTCATTCATTTCTTAAGTGATTATTGTTTGAATGAACACAAATTGGTGAAAGGAATTGCACAATTGGTGGACATATAGTAATTTTATGTGTAATCTAATTCAAATGAACTTAAATTGGATTTGTTGCTAATTTGCGGATGAATATTAATACATATGTCTATTTGGTTAATTTATTGTGGCACCACTTCCTTAAGTGGTTGTTATTTGGGTGAACACAAATTGGTGGACAAATAGTAATTTTAGGTTTAATCTAATTAAAAGGAACTTAAATTAGACCTGTTATGTATGATTTATCGTTTGGAAAATCACAATTAGTTTAGGATTAATTAGAGCCATTACATTTAAAACTCATCTTCACACCTTCCTTTTAGATATTTTCTTAGGAAAAATGAGTCACGGTACTAATTAATTTCAACAAGAGTACATGAGGGTGCAATTGGACTGCACTAAGACATCTCTCATTGGTGCACGCCATATAGAGGGAACTCATATTTACAAGTATGAGAATACGAAAATTGAACAATTTAATTCCCTTACAAATCGTGGAGTTCATCTCTCGCAAGTGTACATGTTCGATTGTATACTGTTTTCCTTACCAGAGTGTTGAGATGCGACAGTAGAGAATATATTTTGCCTTCAAACACACATATATATAGAACAAATTTATCAAACTATCAAAGATATTATTTTTAAGACAATAATAGGGGTAGTATAAAAGTATAACAATGGAGGTAGCATATAATTGCAAAAAAATTACAAAATTTGAACATTCCATTCCATATGCCTTTTCAATCATAAATTACAATTCGTCCACATCTCAAAAAAATTCAGATTGTACAAATTGGGTCATATGAGAAAAAATCTTAACTTTAAGAGTGATGCGGATGGAGCAAACTAGAGTCTAGGTCCCAATATAGTCTTCAAACGCTCTCACCTCTCTCTAAAAAAAAAAATCCCAGCTGGCCCTAAATTTTACACCCTTTCCTACAGCCATCCCTCCCCCCTCTCACTTCCGGTGAGAGTGGGGGAGATCCAAATAGGTCCCTCAAATCCAAAAGGTATATTATCTGCGATAAAAAAAAATCCATGCCCGTCTCGTGGGTCTTCCCCGGTTTGGTCAGTCGTAGTGGTGTCTCGAGTCTTTCGGGCTACTCGGCTGTGAAAGATCCGCTCAAGGAACAGATCGAAAAAGTTGCGATAAGAAATACCATTCTGGTGGTAGATCGGCCTTGTGACTTTGAAGATATGTTGTTTGACTATGTTTTTTATTTTTGTTGTTATCTGAAGCCTCCGTTTGGAGTCTTTTTTCTCGTCTCCTTTGTGAGCGATCTATCTCTTTTTAATATGTCTGTCATATTTTGGCGGTTTTGGTTCAACTGTTCTAGTGGGTGTTTCTTTCGGGTTTGGACCCAAATGGACTTTGGTCTTTTTTTGGTTTCTCCCACTTTTACTAAGGTGTATCTATTCTTAGGTCCCTTGGTGGAGCCTTACTCTTTGGCGCTGGTGCATTTGACATGTTTGTCTTGCATTATTTCACGGTCTGTTTGCTTTTTGCACAGATTTTGTTATGGGCGGCTCACCCTCTGATGTCTCCGACATCTGTCTGTTGTTCTCTTTACTGGGATGTGTTGTGACTGAAACTCCAAACCTGTCAGGCGTGTTAAAAGTTTATCTCTAGGCTTTTGTTCTAGTTTTCTTTCTTTTTATTTTATATTTTCTCTCTTCTCGCCCCCTAGCTTAATCTGAGCCTGTTTGGATTAAGTGTTTCTTGGTTTGTTGTAATAGCTGTTTACTTAATGAAATCCTTTGGGATGTTTAAAAAAAAAAGAGTGATGCGGATTGAATTGAGAAAACAACAAACTAATAACAACGTAACTCACATCCCCAAATGGAGGTGTAATGTCTGAGAGAGAGAGAATACATGTAGGTAAGCAGAGTGAGATGTGAAAAAAGAAATTGCCCTAATATGAGATTTTATATAGATAGAAGTAGATGATACAATTTTGAATTTGGAAGGGGGAATTCAATTCGGCACGTGGAGAGAGAGATAAATGGTTGGAAGCGTTGAAAACATGTGGAGGGCAGAGGAATGGCTGGAAGTGTTGATTACGGAGCATTTGAAAAGGCACGATAAAATGATATAAAAGAGAGTAACTAATATCGAATGCGTGAATTAGTACGCGGGGCTATGTGGGGCGTAAACGCTTTCAATAGCCTAAGATTTCACCTGTCACGTGGCAAACTTAGGTTAGGCCTACAAAAAAAAAAAAAAAAAACTCCAAATAGGCCTACAAATTTTGTTAAACACTATGCACGAGTGGAGTTTATTGTGGGATTTTTTTTATTATTATTTTTATAAAGTCTGTTTTCATGCCCTTGAAGATGGTCTAACAAGATATTGTGTGATACTTTAGATAACAGTTACTTGGAAGGGAAGATAAATTCAAACGTTTCAAATTCTTTATAAGCGATAAAACACGCAAACTCTAAATAGACGGGAATCCATCCATGAGTATATTGTATTCACACAACCAACTGATTCAGTTTCGGTGGTTAGTCAACGTGCTCAATTGTCTGTGTATTATTACCTCTATCTATAAATACACCACCGCCAACGACCTTGTATTTGTGGATTTTAGTTTATGATTTCATTCTTTTATTTAAGTGAAAACAAGGATGTTTTGATAGCTCTAATAAGGGAGGGAAGAAAAGAGAGTAATCCACCAATAAACAGCGGTTTGAGAATATTCCTACTTGTTTAATAGAATGTCAAACTTAATCATTATCACCAACCAGAATCAAGCACAGCTCTTCACCCTGCCATCTTAGTTCAAACATGTTGGTATATAAATAGAACCTTCAAACACTTATGATCATCCCAAAACTATACAACAAAAAAGGAAAGCATATACATCAATGGCGATGAAGCTTAGTTTATTATTACTATTCATTTCCTTCACATCATCTCTTTCATTAACCCTACCAACTGACATAAACTGGTGGTGCAACAAAACCCCACACCCCGAGCCATGCAAGTATTACATGAGCAATGGTTCCCACCACTTTGTGCCAACGCATAAATCAGATTTTAAAAAAATGGCGGCCCAGATAGCCATGGAGACAGCCATTAATGCCGAGAGACACACCAAGTGGCTTGGCTCAAAGTGCCGCAACGAGCGCGAAAAGGCTGCTTGGGCCGATTGTGTGGAGCTATACGAGAGCACTATCCTCCAGCTCAACCAGACACTGGACCCCACCACCAAGTGCACAGATTTCGATGCGCAGACGTGGCTCAGCACAGCCTTGACCAACCTTGAGACTTGTCGAGCCGGGTTCGAGGAGCTGGGAGTTTCGGATTATATTTTGCCCCTCATGTCCAACAATGTTACGGATCTAATTAGTAACACTTTGGCGGTTACCAATGGACTGGCCCAGGAACAGACATTCCCGGGTGGGTTTCCAAGTTGGTTTAAGCCAGGTGACCGAAAGCTACTGCAGTCGGCTGAGCCGGCAGCTAATGTTGTGGTGGCTCAAGATGGGTCGGGAAACTATAGGACCCTAAAGGCTGCTCTTGATGCCGCAGCCAACCGAGGTGGAAGTGGGAGGTTCGTTATACGTGTGAAGAGGGGTGTGTACAGGGAGAATCTTGATATTGGGAACAAAATGAAGAATACCATGCTTGTGGGTGATGGGTTAAGATACACTACTATCACCGGTAGCCGGAGTGTTGGAGGAGGCTCCACCACCTTCAACTCTGGAACTGTTGGTAAGGGCTTTTTTGTCAATAATTTCAAATTCTGGGGAAAACCATATAGCCTGCATCTCATGCACTTTAAAAACGGAAAAAAGAAAGAAAAAAAAAAGAGTTGAATATTTTCACACAATAAATGATTTATTCACAGGAAACTCCACAAAACTAATGTCAATATTCGCTTATTTTTTAGAATAACTAGTGTCTATCTGACTGCTAATAGAAGGAGTATCACTTATAAATATTTAAGTTCTATCAAATCAAAGACTGATTTATAAATTTTTATATTAACTTTGTCATTTTCTTTTATAAAAGTAAAATTATTGATTTTCGATAATTAAATATGCTCCTTCCTAAGAGTAATTTTAACTCTGAACTAGTATGAAAGACTTTCGTTTCCAATTAATTAACTCATTCAGTCTTTCAACATGGACATTTGGTGTCTCTTTCGTCTCTAGAATGCCTTTTATACCTTAGTCCAACATGTAAAGACGAAGAGGCTTATAAATAATAAATTACAAAAGGTCCTGGTAAAAATTGATATTAAAAACACAGAAACTTTGTGCACGTTAAAGTTCACCTGTGTAACCATTCATAATTAATGTTTGTTGATTCAAGTTACTCAATAAAAGGGCGTATAATATTTTTATGGGGTTTTGTAAATTTAAGATTTATTGTAATATATATTTTAGAAATAGGACAATAAACATTTTATTTATGGTTTTAGTCTCTATTATTGAATAAAGCTGCTGACGTGGACTCATATTCATAAAAGGTCAATTAATCATACCATGTCACGTGTCCCTTTAATTTGAAAATAAAAACTAAAAATAAAAATGAAATATTTGTTGTCCTATATCTATAATCAATATTATTTTAAGTCCTAAAATTACATAATCTATATTTTTATTACATACACTTTGCATACCATCAGACATTTTGAACCTTAATTTTGCAAGTTTTCTTTTAGTTCTACCATCAACTGAACATCGGCAAAGTACATGGACATTATCCCTTTACTTTTGAGTAACAAAGATTAATGTGAAATTTGTATACTTTTAATGTTATTTAAATATTAATTAAGGTGCTCAGCCCTTTCCTCAACACCTGTTCATAACTTTAGAGAAAAATTAGTATGCAGTCCATGCACCGGTTATAAATAAAATTATTAGATTGTAAATGTAAACTTATATAAAAAGTGTTCTTAAACTTTAAAAATCGAAATGCGAAAGTAATTTTTCAAAAAAAAAAAAACATATCACGTGAATAAATCCATCAATCTTATTCAAATTACTAGAGAAAAAAGTGCACGCACAAATAAAATCTCAAAAATAGGTCAATATCAATTACTAATAGAATAATATGCAAAAAAAGTTTTCAAATAAAATTAAACCTATTACTATGTTCTTGCTAGTAAACAATAGTGTGTACATCTATGATTCTTTTCAGTAGGATAACAATTTAAGAGTAATACATGACTCCAATTGCATTCCTGTCAGCTTCCACCCGAGCCTGTCAGAAGTGCAATAAGGCATAAATAACACAATTCCCTTTATTTTTAAAAAATACAATGTTCAAGATAAGAGAGAGAAAGATAGTAAGTATTAAACGATCATTAACTCCTTTAATACTAGAGTTATAATATATACTATCTGTAAGCCTGCGCAATGCACATCGAAGTGTAATGTCTGGAACATAGAAAATAAAATATCTTTCAAACTTTTTAACAAAACTCTTAATAGGAGAGAATGAAAAAGATGAAAAAATAAAGAGAGGAAAAAAGGTTTTATAGATGGAGTCTAAGAAATTAACCGAGCTGAGAAACTGTTAGTTAACAATATCGAAAGTCGAAAGGATGACTTGTGTTTCTTAAGTTTTAATTAAAAAAAATGCACTTAAAAAATGTATTTATAAAAATAGTTATTTTTTAAAAAATATTTATTTTATTAAATAATTTTTATCTTTGTAAAAATAATATAATTATTTATTAATGTAAATAATTTTTATTTTATTTAAATTTTCAAATAATTTAATCACTTATAACACAATCAAAATAGAAATGGATTAGTGTTGGGGATTAGCCTTTTAGGAAAATAACACTAAAACGGCCACGTCATTCTTGAATCCAAAGCTGAACCAACAACCGTTGTTGAATATTCTTCATCGATAAAAAATAAGAATATGTTTTAGATTACAAAGTCAATAGGTAAATACAAAATAGATGTATCGGCATTAAGTGAGGTAGCCACGAGAAAACGCCATAGAAACCTCGACACTAGAGAACGGAGAAATCATAAGAGCATATATGATGCCATTCTCGAAGGGCATTTTTTTTAGGTTTCATACATATGCGTATAAATGAGAAAGAAAAGATCCATGTGCATTCAAGTATAGAGAGAGAGAGAGAGAGAGAGAGAGAGAGGTGAATATTGTGTATTTCAATTTAGTGTCCACGTGGATATACTAGGTGCAAAGAAAAACTAAATGCTCGTGTGTGTGTGTGTGTGTGTGTGTGTGTGTGTGTGTGTGTGTGTGTGTATATATATATATATATATATATATATATATATATATATATATATATATATATAAAATAATGCTTCTGTGCGAATTGGTCCGTATTTTAAGAATGTGAACTGGACATGTGTCACCTAATGGTTCGCCTAGAAATTATCGCCTAAATTATAGGCACTCTCTTTCTCTTTTTTCCGAGCTCACCCCCAGGTGACACATGTCCCGTCCGCACTCTTAAAATGCGGAGTGATCCGTATAAGAGCAGGTGTGTGTATATATATATATATATATATATATATAGAGAGAGAGAGAGAGAGAGAGTAAAAAAACTACCCTCACACTGAACAAATGAATGCTCATACCCAATAAATTCAAGGATATCAATTAAAGTCAACTTATTAGGAAAAAAAGCTAAACAGTTTATCCACCTGCAATGGCTCCAATGAATTTTTATTTTATTTGCATCTACAATCACCAAATCAATTCCACGTGCTGCATTAACTAAAATTCAGACCTCAAATCTTTGATATGTATAAGACTAGAATGCAAATATGAGTTGTTGTTTTAACATACAACTAATATGAATATATCAATTTTCTAAACTAAATAAAAAATGATTAATGAAGTTCCTAAACGAAAATCAAACAATCAATTAATTATTCAATTCCATCACTCACAACTAAAAATTAAATTTTGTAAATTCAAAATCGATAAAAAGTTAAAGTTGAGAAAACCGTAGTACCTTAGGTCGAATCCCATCACAACGAATCTATAAAAATTGATCCTTACTGAATAAAAACTAGATATGAACAAACACTATTTGATTTTACAAAAATAGCCTTATTTGAGAATGAAACATTAATGGGTTTCAAATTTTTGGAAGATACAAAAGCAAAAATATTAATGTGATCATGATTTGTGAAATATATAAAGGTAGTTAAGGAAATCCCAAAGGAAATGAGATAAAGAGTCATGAAGTCAAATAAAGAGGGTCTATTCAAATTCTGGGTAATTCAAAAGGCAATGAGATAAAGAGTCATGGAGTCAAATAAGTCGGACATATTCAAATTCTGGGACAGAGTAATATAATTAAAACATTTATGAAGTGTTTATCGTGTGGGTGCGATAAATATCGACACTCGATTCCACCGTCAGCTGTAGTTATATATACTATAATATCAATAATGATATTATTCATTTTAGAGTCATTTACTGTTTGACGTACATTTGTTTATGATAATTGACGCTTGGTGTGCACTAGTTTCTATTATAGTTGATTGGGTTTTATTTTAACGGTTTGAGCGACCGACCGTTTAATAATTGTAGCCCCTTTTGTAAACTACCTAAAATACCCTTATATCTAAATATGCATATACCAACTTTTTTTAAAACCTTAAAATCCTCTTTCTCTCTATCTCAACGTAAATGGGATTTCTTCAAACTTACTTCAACTTCAGATTTGGCCGAAGGTTTTTTTCTAAATGAAATCTTCTTCTCCGCTAATGCCAATTTCATGGCCGGAGTTTTTTTTTCTTTACCTAATAGGTCTTTTTCTCCGCCTATGCCGATTTCATGGCCGGAGGTTTTTGATGGCCAGAGGTTTGTTGGCTGAAGATTTGGGATTTGGAGTTCGGGAATGGGATTTCGTGGCCGAAGGTGTTTGTTGTGGAAATTATTGTTTTGGGTAGAATTTTTTTCTTTAGTGAAAAATATTTTTTTCTGAAAATATTTTTTTTAAATGAAAACAGTTTTATTTGTATACTGATTTTTTTTTATAGTTAGAAAGCATTTTTTTGGATAGAATCTTTTTACCTTTTTAAAAATCATTTTATTAAGTGAAAAACGTTTTTTTTTGTAAAAATAATTTTTTGAAACTGAAATCAATTTTATTTTCATATTATTTTTTTGTTGGAAATTAGTTTTCTTGGGAATATATTTTTTAAATGAAATCAGTTTTATTTTCATATTTTTTGGCTAGAATTTTTTTTTTCCTGGAAATATATTTTATAATTGAAATTAGTTTAATTTTAATATTTTTTTGGCTAAAAATTATTATTTTTTATTGAAAATATATATATTTTTCACTAAAAATAGTTTTATTTTCATTCTGGAATTTATTCTTGTCATTTATGGAAATTATTTTTTTGGGTGGAATTTTTTTTTTTGTTGAAAATCATTTTATTTCAGGGAAAACATTTTTATTTGGTGGAATTTTTTTTATACCGAAAATCAATTTCTTTTTTTGAAATTATTTTTTCAAAAATCATTTAAAAAGTTATTTTTAAACCAGTTGTAAAATTATTTTTAAATGGTTTAATAATTTACTCCTGTTTAATACAGTTATATTATGCTTGTTTGATATATTTTTATATTTTAACTGTTTTTAATTAAATAAAGCACGGCTAAACATTTTTTAACCACTTGTTAACTGTTTTTTTTAAATACTGTTTTTATATATTTTAAATATTTTTTAGTAAATAAAAAAAAGTTGTTATTTTTTACAAAAAGAGAAAACTAAAAAAACTTTTTGTTTTTTCACTTTCTGAAAAAAACACTTTTATTTTTTATTATATAATAAACCGTAGATTTTATTATATATAAACACTTTTATTTTGTCTAAATTGTTGATTGAGATGAAAGGAGAAGGGCAAATAAATCTTTTGGCAATTGGCTAGTACCTTACAAACGGAGGAGGTTTAACAACTTTCGTTAAAATAATACTCAACCAATTATAATGGAAACTAAGGTACCTCAATCCCCAATTATTATAAACAAATGTAACCCAAACAGTGTAAGGACATATTTTTCGTAGTCCTGATTTTTCATAAGAGTATGTCATATACCATTACAACCGTCGAAGAAGTTCACGTTCATACATTCATGAAGACGAATCCGAATTTGAAGCATCTTTAAGATTTGTGCGAAATGAGGTATAATTTTATATAGAATGTGTTTAAGTTTTGTTAATGCTTTACTTTAGTGTTGGGATATTTTTCGAAACTGTTTTAAATCAAAATGAGGTATTTTTTTAAGTCTAAATATTTTTTGAAAACCTATAGACAAGATTTTTAAAATATTACTTTTTCTCTTATTTTGTTCGAATGACATCACGTGTCATTTGATAGGTCGCACGAAGGGTCGTTTCTTTGATGCTTCAAACGACCATATTGTTTTAAATTTTAGTGATCATTTCTTAGGTCGTTAGTAACGACGTGACAATGTCGTTCAAACGACATGTATCGCCTCAATTTTTTTATTGCGCTATAAATACTTGTTTTGGAGACCTGTTTCATTAAGACTTTTGATACACGAAAATTGCAAATCTGCAGACTTTTAGTCTTCAAATTTTAGGGTTAAAAACCTAGTTTTTGATTCACCAAAACATCCCAGTCCATTTGCGAATCGTTTGTGGGACCCAAACACTTCTTGGAAGTTTGTCTTTGTGGAGTGTCATCTCTACTGCTGAATTGGTAGTTCTTGCGCCAACTTCTTGCTGACGACTGCGGCATTTGGGGATACTCGAGGGTATTCATTGCTAGTGCTAGGCTGAGGTCTATGTGGATTTTCTGTTGGAGATTTATTGCAGATTTTGCTATGTAATTTGTAAGTTACGATTTATATTATATAGTGAAAAAAAGGTTTTACTCGAATGGAGTTTTTTGTTGAATCTTGTTTGTCGATTGATTTTTGATTAAATGCTTAATTTATCCACATATATGCATGATTAGGGTTTAATAAAATTTCGATCAAATATTTACTCTAATTAAATAAGTTTAAAATTAGAAATTTGTGAATTAAATAATTAATTGATATCACGCGTTTTACAAATTGATATCAGAGCCTTGATCTCGGGATTTTTACCTCTTCAAATTGGTATCAGATCTAATTAGTCTAACTTATCGGGTGATTCTTTTTATGTAAATTTTTTGTGATATCGATTTTTTTACATTTTGATTTTGAAAATTTTCGCAATTTTTTCGATGGATAACTTATATAATTATGCCTATTTGAAAGCCCGCATGAAATCTGGTTTAAAGGCTATTGATGAACGTGTCTGGATTATTTGTGAAAGAGGGTGGATCCTCCCACTATCACCATTAACAATACCACCAATCACAAACCCGTGTTTGACTAGCCCACCAATCCCCTCAACTTCATCAAATCGATCGTCAGATTGCACATCCATAATGTAGGTTCCAAGTAGACGCTTAATGTGCATTAAATCAACAGGAGAGAAATCCCTGGGGTAAAATTCAGCAAATCGAACCAATTTTTCTCCATCATATTTAAAAAATTAATCAAAGGGATTAAGGTAGGCCATACACAACAACAACTTCGTATTTGCCTTAATAAAATGATTATTTAACTCTTGAAGTTGTTAATCTATCACCGCATAAAATATTTTAACACGATAATGGTGAAGATTTATTTTCCCATGAACATTACGCTTTGAATTTCCACAAAATCCATAAAAATCCTCCATTTGTATAACATCCAACTCATGTTTGACACAGAATAATGAGACTTCAGCTAATAACGATTCCAACCCATCATCTCTCATATCTTGCAACTGTTGTTTTGTTATTCTCACAAGATTCATGGCATTTATAATTTTTTGATCTTTTGTCTGTAAATCTTAGGGAAAATGATTTGTAATTGACAAAATATTTTTTATCAAATGTAAAATGAATGCAAAGTCATAACATTGCACATTCTTCAAAAGCCCCTCAGCATGGCCTATTTGCTTGTCATTTGTCCCTTCATCCTTAATAATTAAAACAACATCAATGACCGACGAGAACAAATGAATCCAACTTGAAATTGTACCGTAATAATAACCCCAACGTGTGTTTGTAGTTCGTCTCATTGCTATTTCTGGATTCATGCATTTGCCAGTCAATATATCACCATTGCAGATTCCTTCAACAACTTTCTCAAATTGTTTCTCTCGAAGTATGTCTCTTCGCTGACATGAAGCTCCAACAATATTTGATAAAAGGGAAATAATATAAAAAAATGTAAAAATAGTTCTATGTCCCTCCACGGAAGCAACAAGTGTTAATTGAAGTTGTTGTGAAAAATAATGAACATAATAAGATGATTCACTCTCTAACAATATCAAGCTTTTCAAGCCATTAAATTGGCCTCTCATATTGCTGGCTCGATCATAGCCTTGGCCCTGTAAACTCGAAATGCTCAAACCGTGACAGGAAAAAAGAGATTCAATTGATGCCTTTAGTGATAAGGCAATCTTATCTCTAACATGTGCAATGCCAAGAAAATGCTCAACAACACACCCTCTTGAGTCAACAAACCATTGAGTAATGGTCATTTGTTCTTTCACTGATACATCACACGCCTCATCAACTAAGATAGAAAATAAACCATCACCAAGTTCACGAAGAATATCCCTTGTAGTCACATTCGCTATGACAATAATTATGTCTTTTTGAATCATGATTGATGTTAGCACATGATTTACAGGGGCATTCTGAAGTGACACTCTATTGACCTCCTCATTGTGCCTAGAAAGAAATCGTAAGAGTTCGTGAAAATTTCTCCGATTAAATGATTCCTGAGACTCATCATGACTATGCAAAGCCATCCCTTAGCGCAAAAGGAATTTAATTCAATCAACTATTGCAGTTAGACGAATACGATAGTCTATTCGATTCTTATTAGAATAGTTAGACAACACAATGTCAATGTGTTGTTTTTGGTTCATTAGATCTTAACACGCCATCAAACATTGATTGTGTACACTAGGTGGTTCTCCAACAAGCACAATAAACATATCTTTCTTTCTCCAATTTGTATACCCTCAACAACAAACGCATCACCACCGCCTTGGTCACCATTCTTACATTTGAAAAGATAACACATAAACAAAATGCCGCATATTTTTGTATGCTATATTCCAACCAATAAGAGTGATCGCTAAACCATGATGGTATGAATCTACATCTTTGATTGCCGCATAAACACTAAGGAAATACATGATTCTTAGGTTGGCGTAGGCCTTTTTTTCATGTAATGCATTCGGATATTTTTTTATCTTTAGAACAAAAGCTATGAATGCTTTTTCTTAAACTAGGATCGGATGGATACTCCTCAAAATTTGTCTCTACAATTGGCGGTGTAGGCGAAGATGGAGGCGGAGGCAGAGGAGGCGGAGTCGAGGATGACTCTTTCACTTTTTTAAAATACTTCAACATATTATGAAATTAATAGAAAAATCAGAATTAATCTAACATAAATAAGTTGTTTGAAATTAATAGAATTAATGGAAAAGGATTAATCTAACATAAAAATCAAAATTAATCTAACATAAAATTTGTTGGAAAAAGATTAACCCATTAATGTTGAAATTTGTTGAATAAATTAATCAATAAATTTATTCAGTTGAATTTATTTAATAAATTTATTCAGTGAAATTTTAGTCACTTTGTATGATTAATCACTTTGTAAATTTTAGTAACAAATTCAGTAATAATTTCACTAATAAAATCAATGTAATGGAGGAGAAAATTTTCAATAATAATTTTTATCATGAACTAGGGTCCATAATAATTTTCAGTAATACTTTCAATAAACTAGGGTCGGTCACATTCAGATTTTTTTTTATCTTGAACCCATTAATGTGCTGTAGACTAACAAGTATGTAATGGAGGAGAAAAAGGGGGCTTACCTTTGTTTGTTTTGTTCTTGAATGTAGAGAGAAGACAAAGCTTTGGTTGGGTTGAAAAAACCTAAGGTCGGTTGCTGCTATCAGTTGTATATGTATTGACTTAAGTTTCAACAATTACCAATTTCAAGCTTAACATTTAAGTTATTACACACATGTATATATATATATATGTCCCAGTTTTTGGACCCTAAATGAGGTCCATTTTTTTGAAATAGTAAAAAAAAAATATTTTAGAGTTGATTTTTTTTTTCTATGGCTTTTAAACATTTCAGTAGGACCATAAAAAATAATCAGTTCAAAATGATTTTTTTTACTATTTTAAAAAAATTGTCAAATTGTGTGAGTTTTTATGTTGTTTTTAAGCTCTTAAAAACTGACAAAGTTTGACCGATTTTTTTAAAGTAGTAAAAAAATTCATTTTGAGTTGATTATTTTTTTATGGTGAAATGTTTAAAAATCATAGAAAAAAAATCAGCTCCAAAATATTTTTTTTACTATTTAAAAAAAATGGATCTCATTCAGGGTCCTCAAACTGGGGGACATCACTTGATCTTCTCTCTCTCTCTCTCTCTCTCTATATATATATATATATATATATATATATATATATATAATTCCCAGAAATCCAGTGCCTGTGCCCACACACACTCGGTTGTGTGTGCCTTCGCCACTATTGATCGCCTTTTACCATGCATTAAGGCATATATGGGGCTTTTCTCTCACGCTTAGAAGTGCCTTTTAGAACACTCTATTACTCAAATAATTTTTCCCGTGTATGATATCCGTTAGAGGGGATTTGTGTTGGCTTTGATTGTGGGCATTAGTTTCCCTATTTTGTAAAGGGATGTGAGAGTTGAATGTACTTTTTATAAAAAAAATAAAAAAATAGGCTATTAGATATATTTGGAGTGAAAAGTGGAAGATTGATGAGCACAATAGGAAGGAGAGAGGATAACATATTGTCAGGGGTGTGCAAAAAAACCGACCACACCGAAAACTAAACCGAACCGGCCCAAAGCGAAACTGACAGTTTTTTTTAGCCCGGTTCGGTTTGCTATTTGCAGATTTAAAAAATCGACAATATCGGTTCGGTTGGCGGTTTAGACAAAGGAAAATTCGATTCGAACCAAACTGAACCGACATCAATATTTATATTAAAAAACATTTAAATATCTTTTATTTTTATATCCAAAACCAATTAACCAACCTCCAAAATCGACCAAAACTGAAAATCTGTTAAAACCGAACCGAAACCGAAATCGATGTGAACCGAAACCGATGGTTTTTTTCATCGTCGGTTCAGTTTTGGTATGATTTTTTTCAAAACCGAACCGATCGGTTCGATTTGAATTGCGATCCAAAATCGAACCGACCCGTACACACCCCTACATATTGCCGAGTAGTTTATGGGATAATTAATGTCCTTCCTGAAAGTGAATAATGATTTTCCTTTGACATTGGTTGTGAGTTATAAACGGATATTTTGATGATTCATGTTTGAATGGTTTGTTTTGACAAACTGAGTAGGAAGCAGAAAAGGATAAATATAAGATATATAAAATTACCATATGGAAATCCAAGCTGTATCAAAATCGCACCGATCGGTTCGGTTTGAATCGCGGTCCAAAACCGAACCGAGACGTACACACCCCTACATATTGTCGAGTAGTTTATAGGATAATTAGTGTCCTTCCTGAAAGTGAATAATGATTTTCCTTTGACATTGGTTGTGTGTTTTGAATGGATATATTGATGATTCATATTTGAATGGGTTGTTATGACAAACGGAGTAGGAAGCAGAAAAGGATAAATATAAGATATATAAAATTACTATATGGAAATCCAAGCTGTAAATGTATTGTTTGACATTACAAAAGAATAACATTTTCAACCATGATTACAAGTCCTGATTGGGGATTTGACCACGAATGAAAGTAATGAAGGTCACTTGTATCTGATAATATAAAAAAATAGGTAGTCTGTCAGACAATCATGTAACCATCACGACCCCCTTAAGAGAAGGATGCAAACGATCCTCTACTGCTCTGAGGATCCATTGGATCATCAGATAACTGCTAATCATGCTCTGATCACACGGTCATGGATCATCCACCAGACATAGTTTCCTGTCTCCTTAGAAATCAAGGATAGAAAGGTACGAGCTTATATAACAGATCATGTTCAAGTAAGGTCGTGTTGTTTCTTCTCTCCACCAGAGTATGTATTCTTGCTCCTTTTCCTATTCTGTCGATGTGGGATATTGGATATTGTTCCCCTCTTATCACCTGTTAGGGGTTCCGTTTCTAACTTCCCCTATGTGTTTACGTAATTTTGGAATGTTTATGAGTGGGAAGGGCTGAAACTGAGGGATGTGGAATATTTACTGCTCATGAAATATTAGTGGACAATCTACTTATCATTTGCAACAAGGGGAAGAAGAATCTGGAATAGCTAATGGCCACTTCTTTGTCATATTTATAAAATAAAGGATTTTTAATGAAATATTGTAAATCTCAATTTGATAAATTTATGACTAAACAAACTTCTAAACGACCATATCAAGCCAGATTTTGTGTTTGGGTTTTAGATGTATTCTTACACAATTATAAGTTTTAACCTTTTAATTTCCTTTTTTTAATTTTAATACGTCTATAATTATCATATTTTGAATTTAGTACATTTAACCAAATTTTATTAATTTAAATACATTTTCGTCGTTAAATGTGAGAATTTTATCACAAAAAGTGATACGTGATGATATTTAGAGATGAAAAATATACTAGAGTCAAAAAACAATTATTGAAAGGTACCAAACTAAATGATATAAGTATTTGGTTTTATAGACGTATTAAAGTAATAAAAGAAAGTGGCTTTGTAAATTTAGGACCTATTGTAATATGTATTTTTGAAATAGGACAACAAACATTTTATTTATGGTTTTACTCCCTATTTTTGAATAAAGCCGCTGGCGCGGACCCATATTCATAAAACGTCAACCAATCACAGCATGTCACGTGTCACTTTAATTGAAAATAGGGACTAGAAATCGAAACGAAGTGTTTGGTGTCCTATATCCATAATCAATATTATTAGATGTCCTAAAAATACATAATCTATAAAAAAAAAACTCAAAACAAGGATTTGGTTTCCATTAAGTCTTAATTGCTCAAGTTCGTACTTAAAAGGTAAAAATAAACGTCTTTAAATCAAGTTGGTCATATCGGTGTTTGTTTGTTTTCTTTTATTTATAAGCTCTCACTAAAAAATATTTTTGCTCTAATAGGTTATATAAGAAATTAAGTAGTAATCTTTATTACCTATACAAATATAACCTATTGAGAAAGAATTGTTTTAATGGGGAAAATTCAGGGACATATGATGTGAACAAGACCTATTTATCAAGCTCTTTATTTATAATTGATACATGAGAAAAAATTGGACAACTCCACATCGCAATACCATTTTAATTATTAATGTATTCACTAATAACATTTAATCATCATATCAATTCTTTCAGGTTGGTTTAACAAATTTAAACTCCCAACTATCTAGAAGGCTCGAGTTTCACTCATGATCACCGCTATAAAAATTAAAATTGAATAATTTTGCAAACTTAATTTAGAGTTCTTTAGTCTACTATCTATCCACACTATTTAATAAACATTTGTAATACCCCGTAATTTTAATAATCTTAAATGTTGGATTAATTTAATTAAAATGGAAAGATTAATTAGGGATTGATTCGGTTTAAAATAAATATTAATTAGCAAGACAAGGGTTAATATTTATTTATATTGAATATTACTTAATGAATGAGTAATAATAATGACGAGAAAATATTAAGATTGTCGTGAGTGAGAAATATGACGGTTACGATAAATGTAGTCAGGACACACGTGTCAGTCATGTCGGGACTTAATTTGAGAAATAAAATGTAATTTCAGTTTTTATATTTCATATGGTCATTCTGAGTGCGCCAGTGTTTTCAGAAGTGTCGAAATAGTTTGAAAAGTCTACCCGGGAGTTTAGGTTGGGTCTCGGGGGCACTTTTAGGCCAAACTGATACTTCGGAGGGGTATTTTGATCTTTTGAAATTTGGGGGAATAAGGATCTACGAATTTAGTAGTGGAAATACAATTGTATGTTGGGGAAGTTAGGGCTAGAACCTGCACAACCAAAGGGAGACCATAGGAGGAAGAGGATAGTAGAATTCCAAGGCCAATGCATAAGTTCTTGCACCAAAATCACCGTAGTCGTGTACATCGGGGAGAGAGGACCATGACCATACCCTTCTTCTTCAATGGATCAGACCTACCAAAAAAGCCAAGTGTTTATCTTCCTAAATTATGTGCATATGTTATCCATGTTAGAGTAGATTTGAATAAATAACCATGTACCTATGAATTTGATGTTAAAATTGGAGAATTAAATTAAATCTTTGGTTAGGATTTGCATATAGATGGAATTCAGAAATAATTAGTGGACAAAATCAGACCTTAATGGAGGAAAAAATCGGGACTTGTACGTGTATGTATATGGAAGAACATAAAACTAGTGTTTTTGATGATAATTATGAATTAATCGATTCTTGGATAGATTCTTGATGTTTTGATAGTATTTTTACGATAGAAATCACCCTTATATGTCTACGTGATGTTTGAAAACCTTGGGTTTTAATTTGCTAAAGATCCATGAGAAATTGATTAAGAAAATGGTTGAAATTCGTAGCTGCATAAGGGAAGGAGACGATCCGAGGACGGACGGACCAGTTTATTGTACCCCCGAACCGGTTGGGAATGTCTGTCACTTTCTATCTCGTCTTTTTGCTTAAATTTTCTTAGGGATTTGAGTCAATAATTTGTACCCAAATAGAGAGAATTAAGTTTTGAACTTTGGGGTAGATTTGGATGTAATTTGACCGCACGAGCATTTAAGTGGGTTATGTAGAATGTGAGCTAACCATGAGAATTATTTAATGTTAAATAATATTTCGAATATTTAAATGAACACGGAGATTACTAGTGGACCTAAGACCGAAACAGTGGTAGAGCGATAATTTATCTACAGAAATAGTTTGATGATTAGTTAGAATATTTTGAGTAGCGAGGGATACTCGGGGTGTACGGTGAGAAGTATAATTGAAATTGATTAATATGTGAATTTTCGGGGGATATATATATATACTACATATGGGACATGTATGATAGGTTGCATGTATATATATATATACTAATGATATAAATAGGAAAATTGTGTGAAAACATATTGTATCATTTATTATTTATATGACATACCTATGCTGCTTGCTATCAGGGGGAGGTTTCGCGTTGTGGGCGGTCTTATCCCGATGAGCCCATTTGGGGGGGGGGGGGGGGGGGGGGGTAGACTTGTACTCAGAACATAGAACCATGGATATCTTTTAGTATGGTAGTTTCGATGGTTGAATGAGAGCGTGGATATGTGCGTGACCCATTTGGTTGGGGACTATGTTCGCCTCAAATATATGTGATTTATATTTATGGTTTGAGAGAGATATTGAACTAGTGGTCCTTTATTTAGTACGAGAGGTATCGGGACATGATAGCAGAATATGCATGAACTAAGACATCTCAACCTAAGGGTGCAGTATTGTTATATATATATCTGTTCTAAAATACCCGCCTAGGCTCCGCCTAGGCACGCCTAGGCTTAAGGCTTGGGAGAAACGCCTCGCTTTACGTTTTTCACGCCTCATTCTTGGTAAAACCCTTACGGCGCACTTTTTTATAAAAACAACAATGCCTTAGTGAAATGATGTCGCCTTTTAAAGAATTTGTTTACAAACCGGACCATTATCTTATCCAAAATAATCAGATAATATTTTAATTTGCATATATTCACACATATTTTTATGATATGTGCAATTTTTGTATTTTAATAGCCTTGTTATGGTTAAAAAATATTAAAATATATTAAGAAGGCCTAAACGCCTTTTCACGCCTTTTTACTCCTAGGCCCGCCTAGGCTTCTAAGGCTTAAGGCTTGGCCTCCACGCCTCAATCACGCCCCGCGTTTTTTAGAACCTTGATATATATATATATATATATATATATATATGACTTATCCTACTGTGTGTGCCTAGTAGAAGAGAAAAATAATGATATTTAAGATAACTCTGGGATGTGAGTAACTAACTATAAAATTAGAAGTTTATAATTGTCGCAGGGATAAGGAGAATGAAATAATGTATTGTATGGGCGATACGGGCGAATATTATGAGTTAGTTGTGTAGTAGTAGAATTGGTTCGGACTAGTTAGGAGGGATAGCATGACTAAGATGAATTAAAACTACATGTTAGGTGTGCACATTAGATAAGATGTGAGCATCTCAAGTGAGAGTACGTAAGCCTAACATGTATATAATATTTGAAAATTTTGCATTTAAACACTTGCTAAATTTTAAACTATTTTACTTGGGCTCGAACCCATTTTGTGACAACCCGCTCACCAAAATAAGGGGTGGCCATCCCAATACTCTAATATAACGGAATCATGGATGGAATCATTCTCAGCATCATAACAAAAATATAGAGTATCTGGGATAACCACCCAATATTTTAGAAAACGGGTTGCCAAAAATTTTGATTTGAAAGTAAATAAATGAAAACAAACAACCCAATTCCTGAAAGATAAGGGAAACCCCAAGACATATATAAATAATACAACAAGAATACGAAAAAAAGACCGAATAGGTAACCGGTCACTAACTGATACACCAATAATACGCAAGTACAATAAGTTACTTATTACATTATATTAGACAATTACAAAAGCTTGGGCCTCTCGCCCGAATAAAAGACTTGATCTTAACTAGAATAAAAAGTGAAAACGTCTATACCAAATGTATCCCGTAATACCCGCAATGCATCACGACTCGTCGAAAACATCGGAATCGGAATTCAAATCGGGCATCCTTGCGGCGGAGTACCTGAGAAGAGACAAGATGAATATGCAACAAGAAAAGTAACCAGGTCAGGGCCCGGTTCTATATGATTACCAGATGAATAAAGAGTATCACAGTTATGTATAATAAATCGTGAAGAAAGAGAAATAAGAAGCAACCTATACAATTTAAAACATAAGCTAAGCAGGAACAAAAATAAGAAGCATTAAACTAAAGACTTCACCAAAGGTGCCAATTATTTCATATATCTTTTCCTTAGCAGGAAGTATATATATATAATCAAAATCTTTTACTCTTTAAGGAGATTTTATCTCAATTTTACCTTTTGTAAAAATCCTTTCCTTATCAGGAAAATAATCATTTTCAAATGCTCTTTGTGGCATTTACATGTGCTCTTTGTGGCACTCCATCATGCTCTTATGGCATATCAAATACATCAAGTCCCACTTGATTATGAACTGTTATAATTATATACATATAACGAATTCTAAGACCGCCCGTCCGGGTTTCCCCACTGTGCGCGCCCCTAAATGACCATCATCTTCCAGGGCCTATCATTAGACAACCTGGGCACCTATATCGCAAGACGTCGGGAAGCGGCCATGAGCCTGCGGGGTAGTCAAGACCACACCCGGAATCTCCTACCCATCGCAGAAAAATATACAACAATAAGCGCTCCCATGGCCTAGGACTATATCCACCCTACATTCTTTAGCCAGGGGGCTTCACCTCGCGTGAGGACTTCCCTTATGATGTCATTTAGAGAGGTGTGTTTAAGCTATTTTATTTATCATATCGAAAATCAAGTAAACCATTATTTACCGGTTTCATGATTAAGTAAATTATCATTTACAAATATCAATACCATTTCCATTTCATTTCCATCCCACGTATATGTTTCATTTTATTCGAAACCCTTTCTATTTATTTTGTAAATAATCTAACTTACCATCCATAGTCATACGATAGCTTATATCAACACTACGACCTCAAAGGAGTAAATAAACTCTTCATTATAAATTCCACGTATATGTAACAACCCACGTATATGTAACAACCCTCGACCTGGTAATCATTGAGAATTTAAAAACAAAAACAGAAAAAAGAAGAAGTAGAAATAAACACAATGTGAAATAACATTGAATCTCTCTCTTAGATATTCTCTCTAATTCTCTATATTTCTCTCTCTATAAATTTAAACCCTCTTGTGTTTCTCACTCTAGAAAATATTATCTGAATATCTCTCAAAAATTCTAACTCAAATAAACGTTCTAATGATATTTATATAGGTGAGAAAATAATATTCTATAAACAATTAAAATCAAGGGTTCAGATTAAAAGTTATTAATCTAAGGTTGTGATTAATTCAAGTTAAATCTAATTAACAGATTATTAACAACCTACACAAATTAAGTAAGTTATAAACGAATTGAACAACCTAAAACCATTCTCTTAAAAAACCATTGCAAAGATACCAGACTGGTATAGGGTTTTAGTTACAACAAACTCCTCCAATGGTAATATTAAAGACAACTGGCATACAATCAATCTCACCCAATTAGATCCAAATATTTATGTGATAGTTAAAAGGTGTGACTGAAAAATTATCTGGCATAAATTAAAGTAGGTCGAATCTCGATCAAAATGTAAACAGGTAAATCCCATCTCTAATAGCAAGTAAGGCAAATCTTGTGTAAGGACACAAATTTTCAATCGAGTCTTATATAGCGTTGGCTTAATTTCGGACAAAAACACTTAAGTCATAGGATAATGTTCTATTGTATCCTTCAAGCCTATGACAAGTTTTAGTTGAAGACGTATCAGCCTAGTTCATTGTGAAGACATCATCCTTGTCGAGTTTCAAGTGAATCGTTTTGCGTCCTCCACAATTCATTATATTTTAAATCATAATTATGGTATGAATGCTATATATATATATATATATATATATATATATATATATATATATATATATATATATATATATATATATATAGAGAGAGAGAGAGAGAGAGAGAGAGACTTGGAATAAATTTATTGGGTGTAATTTTTATTTAAAATAAACTTTTACGAGCTTAAAATGAAAATTTCATATTCCGACTTTTCGTTCGAAATTGTTGTTCGAACGAGAATGTCGTTCGAACGAGTTTTGCCAACGAGGTTCCCTTTTGAACATTGACTTTTCGTTCGGACGAGTTTTGCCAAAGAGGTTCCCTTTTGAACACTGACTTTTCATTACAAATGTTGTTCGAACGAAAAATTCGTTTGAACGAGATTTTACGCAGGAACAGTTTTTGTCCTCACTTTCGTTTGACAGTTTTTAACCATTTCAGGACAAAAAAAATTTCAAGACTTTTGAACATACTTAGAGATCTTTTGAGAGAAAATTCTTCCAACCAAAAGTCCTAGTTTCATGTGTTAAATTTCAATAGAAAATTTTCTTCAAACACATGTTATACACCCATAGTTTTGATTTATTTATTCCAAGTACCACATATATATCTTGCTTGGATAGTTTGGCACCGGGTTAATTCTCATCCCATAAAAGAGTTGTTTGGGTTCATTCTCTATCCAAAAAGAAGATAAGTTTTCTGCGACGTTCTCATGCGGTAAAAGATACCGTGAATGGTAGACGAGTTTCCAAAAAATTTCATTGGTGGATTTCAAGGTTCCGGTGGATTCCGGGATTGTCAGCTAAGAAGATGTTGGTACAAGAAGATGCGTCAGGGCCTTGAAGGAGTCGAGATGAGTAAGTCATTTGTCTTGTACTTGTAAAAATTCCGTACTTAGTGGACTTAAGGCTAGGGCCGTCCGAGGTTTTTCCCAATTGGGTTTTCCTCATACATCGCGGCGTAGTGAGTTATGAATTTATTTTTATCTTGCACATCACCTAGAACGCATGCCTAGGATTAAAAGATAAATTATAGTTTAATTCACACTCTAGTTTAATTTTGTGCTTAATTTAAGTTTGGGTGAAATTTGGAATAATTTAATTCAAGTCATTAATATAATTTGGAAAATTTTGGTTTGACCTAATTTGCGAAAAATGAATTAATTATTGTTAGGCAAATTTCTAGGACTTGGGTTGAATTAATTTGGTTTAACTGAAAAATTTATTTGTCGTTTAATTTAATTTCACATTGAGTTTAGTTTAGTTTTAATTTGAAAGAAATTAAAATTTATTGTTTGTGTGTGTTGTGTTCAAACATTCTATTCCGCACTTTTAGGAAATTCATATTTTTATTTTAAAAGAAAAATTAAAATTAGTGATGTACGTTTCGAACGCCTTGGTTTGAGGTTATACCGAAATGACAAGTAGGTACAGGAACTGACAAGAGGAGGACGAAATAATAAGGTCAAGTCTAGTCCTTGCTAAGGTTTAAAAAATAATAATATGTCAGCATGTTTAAACAGTATGAATATATTAAAACATCTTCGGTTGTACAAACAGATCTAGTACCTAAGTAAAATCAAGTAGGAACCTATACCAAAAAAAACTCCAACAGTCAATGGACTGAAAATCTTGGACAACCAAGCCTTCTAATCGGTTAAAATTAATTGAAGAAAAGGACAAAACAAAGATTTAAAAAAATAAATCTAAATCAGCTAAACCTATGATATAAAGGACGAAACAGTGAACTATACATGTAGAAGTAAAGCTCATGGTAGGTAAATGGATTTTCAAAGCCTTTTCTCATAAAGGACGAAAATTACATGGTCAAATCACTTTTAACAAAAAATTGGCCAAATGACTTTTTAATTAAACAACAATATTGTTTACCAAGTATTTTAAATTCGAAAAGTTATTTTCATCAATCAATTTCAAAAATTACTTTTAAAATAGAAAACTCAGTTTAAACAAAACTTAAACCATTTTTATTAAAAAAATTATTTTTCGCGAAAAAAATGTAATTTCTTTTTTTAGAAAAAAAATGTTTAGGCTCATAATTAATTAGTCACACAATTAAAAACATAGATCAATATATATGCATGTGTGTGTAATGTGTCGAGTGAAAATGTGCAACATACGCAAATACCTTTACTCGGATATGTCATTGTGTAGAGTCGAGGCATATTGAGTCGTCGAGTAACATTGTTTGATGTACCATGCAGATAACTCGTACTAAAAAATATGTTTTGACACAATATCCAAATTAGTTGAAACGCTTAAATAATGTTTACTCAAGTAAGTCAAAGATTTAGGGTGTTTTAATCTCCCCCTTTGGATATTTGGGACAAAACCCTTTGAGTACATCATGGTACTCTTAGAAAAAAAAATAACCTAATTCCTATTCAACAATTCCTATTCTACCCAATCCACAAAAAAATCCTAGAAAATAAAAATTACAAAACTCAACTATACATCAATTACCCTAACACCTTCTTGTGATTACCTGCATAAAACTTTAAAACCAAACTCACAAGATCAAGTGTAAGATATCATAGAAATTGATAAATCATTAAAAACAAGACATCATGAATATAATTCGGGAATCAATACTAATAAAATGATGTACTCTTCTCCCCCCTTTTTCATCTCAAATGGACAAAGGATAAAAACAATGATAACATGAGAAGATTATAAAAAATATAACTACCACAATGAACATATTAACGGTTCTAATCAAGTGATACCCCTACATTAACATGATTTTAAGAGGTGTCTTTTGCATTGACAAACATCCATACCCTAAAATCTCAGAGGACATATAATTTCCATGATTATGATAGAAAAATATATAGATATGGTAGAAAACTGAATAAAGCACATTCATCTAGTCTTCAGATACTCTCAAATAAAATCAAGGGTAAAAGACATACTAGACATAATTTAAACAAGATCAGCATATTCTAGAGTAATCAACAAATAAGGTCTTTCCCCCTCAACCAATGCTATGGTTACAAAAAATAGTATGCTAAGCATTCAAACCATAACAGGGGTTCTAAAGTCAAGAAATAGAGTAAGAACAATTAGAGTAGATAAAAATAATATTTTGTCTACAATGAGATCATACATATAAAACTCATCATCATATTATGATATTAAAAGTAATAAGATTTGTAACATGAAATCATATGATCAAGAAATAAAGGATCAACACTTCAGACGGTTAAATCTTATTCGGAGCGACCCACTCTGATACCAATTGAAATTCCCAGAATACGCCCATGAAACAATGGCATACACGCAAATGAACATACTATGATTTCATGAAAGTTTTTCTAATAACATGTACATAATCAAATCAAGAAAAACTTTATTATTCAACTAATCAGATTTTAATACATGCAGAAAGTAAAATCAATTAAATATGATTTATTACGTTACAATACAATATAACAAATATCATTAATTATTCTAACTCAAGTAATTAAATCATGTAACAATTTTAATTCTAAATCATACGTAGAATAAGATGAAGAAAAAATGATTAACAAGTATGATTTTTTAACGTGGTAAAAATCTAAACTAGGAAAAACATCCACGGTGACCTCTACACCACAGAAACAAAAATTTCACAAAACAAGAATATAGGTTACAAGCTATATAACATACTAAACACACAAACAAACCTAATCTAAGTACATAATTTTTACTAACTTCTCTGGATTATTCTGACTCTTCCAAGGCTCTGATGTTGTAGTTGTTCTCTCAGCTTCGTAACTTTACTCCTTTTAGAGAATTTTAACTCAGTCAAAACTAATCTCTCAATAACTTACTAGTTGTGCAAAATGTGCAAGTGAATATGTTCTAAATGCAAACCATGCAAGAACTTAATTCTTAATACAAGCATATAAGTTTTCTATAAAAACTTAACAAAAAAACATTTATAATCAAGCACATAAGTTTTATATAAAAACTTAAGAAAAATACATTTTCAATTAAGAATAAATTAAGTTTTCTACAAAAATTTATAAAATAAATTTTCAATCATAAATATTATAGACATTCTTTTTAAGAAATGCACACAACACTTATCATGGAGACACAACAAGATTATTCAATCATTTAAAAAATGTGTTCTCAATCTCTCAAAACTATATTATCAATTTTATGAGGAAAGTGTTTTACAAATAATTTCACAAATATGAGAAAACAGATCTTTGAAAGATTTTCAATAAACATGCAAGATCTGGAGAAATTTGTAACACCCCGTAGTTTTGAGGATTTAGTATTTAATTATTTTTTGGGAGAAAATAAAATATTTAAATTGGAGAAACTTAAATTTATGATTTGGAGAATTTAATTGAGTGGGAAGAGTTATTTTTAATTAGTGACTTTAAGTTAAATTGTTCGAATTAATGTGCATCGCATTTTTGAGGTCAAATTTGGAAAAGTAAAAAAAGTACATCAGATGACAATTTTGAGTGTGCGGTTGAATCCGAATGGGTCGAAATAGTCAGGAAAGAGTGCCCAGTGGTAGTAATTGGGTCTCGGGGTATTTTTGGGCATAGCTGGGCCCACACGGGGTGATTTGGGCCATTTTAATTAGGTCCGTATGGCCTAAAACTGGATTAGGAGTTTTAAACCTAATTGAGGGATTAGGGAACGGTAAATAGAAAATTCTAAACCTAGGGTTTGAGAGAGGATTAGAGGAAGCTAACCAAGAAGCCAATTGGGGGTCTTTTGGAGCCAAATTAAGGGACTAATTGGGGTGTTCTCCATCAACCATTCTCTATACCAACGGATCAGACCCTACGAACAATTCTAGGCAAGTGGTTAACTTGCTGTAATGTTAAATTTGTGATATCCAATTCATATTTTAGTGATGTGTAAATTAAAATTTCTTTTTTTGGAATAAATGGGTACAAGATGGGGGTTTTGTTAATGGAACACTTGAATGAGATACAAAGTAAGAAGTAGGTGTGTTATAGATCTCTGAGTATTGATATACGATTTGAATGAGAAATCCGGAATATAAAATGGTGGAATTTGGATCTGGAATTGAGATTGTAGAACAAAGTTAATTAAATTTTTATGAAAAAACCCATTTTGGAAATTATGAAATTAGTAGAGAAATTGTTTATCTTAAGGTCCATATGATGTGTACGATGTAAGTTAAACATGTTTATGTGGTGGAGGACTTTATTGTAGGTTTAAATTAAGGTTTATAAACCTTGGGTTTTCATCAATGGTGGAATACAAAGGCGAAGGAGAAGGCTGACATGATCGATCGATCGATCGATCGATGGAATTGGTCGATCGATCGACGGTCGAGGATTTCTGACAGTTCGCTCCTCTTTTTATGGAGTAAATTAGTTCTTTTCCTTTTTGAGGTTTATTTATTTAGAGACAATTAAATACAAGGAATACCTCCTAGTCATTTTAAGTAATTAAAGTTAGGTTTAAGGAGGGTGATAATCGTGTGTCATAGGACGATTAAGTTTCAGGAATTAATTCGTAGATATTAGTTTTGGACCGAGGGAAAAGGTTCGTATATTGCAGTTGAGTGGAACTACATTATTAAAGGAATCGAGATGTAATTAATTAGTTATGGGGCAAAATATAGAATCGGGTGTTAACGATGGTACGGGCCAAGTGGGCGAGTCTGGGTATAATGGTTGGGCGACACCTAGTGTTAATTAATTAATGTGAAAATTAATTAAATTAGAGTCGAACCATAGACTCAGATTGGTATTAATTAATTAATGCATAAATTAATTAAATTAGAGTTAGACCATAGACTCGGATTAGTATTAATTAATTAATGTGCAAATTAATTAAATTAGAGTTGAATCATAGACTCGGGTAAATATTATATAAATAAATGTGCAAAGTATTTATAAAAGAGTCGGACCATAGACTCGGGAAAATATTATATTAATTGACATGTGAATTAATAAGTGAGAAAATTAATTAAGTTGAGTCAGTCCACAGACTCAGGAAATTACAGGCTAGTGTTACGGGATTTTGAGTACACGGTAAAGTCGGAGTTTATATTATATATATACGTTGTAGTGATAGTATATATATATATATATATATATATATATAAATGTGTGTGTGTGTGTGTGTGTGTCCGTGTGTTGTGTGTGCTATTAAATATCAATGACTAAATATTTATTTAATTTATATACTCTAGTTCTATCAATGGAGGTTGCGCGATGTGGGTGAATCACCTAGCTTGAGGAGTAGGGCGAGTATATCCCTAGGTCAGAGCGTCCGTTATATGGGTGAGGGATTTATCTCACTTTCAGGGAAGGAATATGACCGCCTCCACTACGTTTATATTTTGGGCTAGGTTGGTGAACGATTCCAACTTGGGTAACTAGGTTATATGAGCACACCTAGTGAGATATCACTGTAAGGACATATTTTCATAGGTCCGTTATCAATTTATTATGTCATATACCGCTACACCGTCGAAGATCATTCAAGAGACATCAACATTAAAGACGGATCCGAATTACTCAAGTTCTTCATCATTCAAGACTCCGCGAAGTTAACTTTGGTAAGGTTATGTTTTAAATACCTTTACTTTTCACTTAGAGCTTTTGGGAGATTTTACAAAATATTTTCTAAGTGTCGGAGCAGACTTTTTTGTCAAATATTGAGAATGAGTATTTTTTTAAGTTTTGAAGCGGACCTCGATTTTGACGCCCAGGTCGTTCGTGCGAGATCAGTATCTCGTTCGAACGAGATTGGAAGTCGCGCGATGTCGTTTGAACGACATGCGTACTTCGTTCGAGTGACATATGCTTCTCGTTCGAATGAGCTCGGATTTCGAGGCGGTGCATTTTTTTATAAATACTCATTAAATGGTAACGCTTTCATTAATAAGTCCATACGTTTTTCAAAACAGAAACACTGCCAAAGAAGTATTCTTTAGGCTTCTTCTTTTAGGGGTTTAATCCTCTTTTGTTTACAATTCACAAAACTCCCATCTTACTTTAGGCCTCGTTTGATGCGTCGTATAAGAAGGTCGTATTGGATTAAAATATTCTATCCAATGTTTGGTATAGTTTGGGATAGGATATGAGATGGAATAAGTTATTTTGAGTGAGCTCATTATCCCATAAGGAATGGGATAAAAAAACACTTCCAAGGTGGTATAAAATTATCTGGTGTCAAATATGTAAATAAAGTTACTAAAGTGCCCTTATCAAGTTAGAGAGTCCACAACAATTTGGATTCTCATCTTTATAAATACACCTATGTACGTAGGCTCTTTCATCACCCCTTTCCTTCATCACCGTTTCATTCATCATGTTTGAACTTTTTTTTAACTACATATATATGCAGCAGGTATATGCCGTAACATATATACCTGTTGATATATGCCAGCTTATATATGCCGTAACATATATATATATATATATATATATATATATATATATATATATATATACGTGCTATGCCTCTATATACACACATGCTGTAGCTCATATACTTGCTATGCCGTGTGTATACAAATGTTGTGTGTGTGTGTGTGTGTGTGTGTGTGTGTGTGTCTATATATATATATGCTACCTGCTATGCCTATATATACACACCGCCTGTAGCTCATATACAAATGTATCTCATATACCTGCCATGCCGCCTGTAGCTCATATACAAATGTTGTGTACGTATATATATCTCATATACCTGCTATGCTGTGTGTATACAAATGTTGTGTGTATGTGTGTGTGTGTATATATATATATATATATATATATATAAACACCTTAAAAAAAAGAAAAAAATAGTTAAAAAATAGTTTAAAAAAATAATAATTTTTTAAAAAATATTTTTATAAAAAAATTATGTGGAGTGTCCTACTTTTATACATCTTTGAGTTAGAATGGACCTTTCCCCAAACCCCTCCAAAAAAACGTTGTTACTATTATTTTTACCCATATTGTAATTTTTTATATGTTATTGGAGTGTTCAATGCTTATACTTAATATATGATATACTTGTTGTAACTAATGTGGTGCTCATACAATTTTTTGAAAATTGTTAGATATGAAAATTAACGAAGATGAGGTCATCGCATATATGATGTTCCAAGAGTTGGTCAATTTGTTCATTGTTGGGTATATATTTTTTATGATTATGTACGGTAGTGCAAATTGGCACTACAAAAAATATATGTTAAAGAACAGAACATTTGTTAGGTATGAGACACGAGTAGAGCATATGAACCGCCTTTTGCGTGATAGTGATGTGGCATGTATAGATCAACTTAGAATGGATAGGCGAGCTTTTGGTATTTTATGTGAACTTCTTCGTATGACTGGTCAATTGAAAGAAACTGGAAATTTCATAATAGAAGAGAAGGTGTCCATGTTACTAAATATACTTTCCCACCACACGAAGAATCGTGTGATAAAATTTCAATATCGAAGGTCAGGAGAGACAGTTAGTAGGTATTTCAATGAAGTCTTAAATTCGGTGCTGCGAGTACAAGGCCTATTACTTAGAGCACCTGAACCACTACCAGAAGATTGTACTGAAGAAAGGTGGGAATGGTTTAAGGTACATATATATTATTCAATACGACCATACTGTGCTACAATATTAAATTTTAACTGATACTGATTTTAATAATTTTATTTTTTTAGGGGTGGTTAGGTGCGCTAGATGGAACATTTATTCATGTGAACGTCCTAGAAGTTAATAAACATTTATTCTTTTTATTTATTACAATTATTTTTTATTTGCATAATGTTGTTAATATTTGTGTTCTCTTGTCATTAATTTATTGTTATGAAATAAGAACATATATTTCTATGTTAGGAATGGAAGGTAACCTTCCCGTTCAAAATAAGGGCAAGGGAAAAGTTAGAGATCCACGCGTATGAACTAGGACTGAGGAAGAATATCTCGTGACAATACTCGAGGATCTTGTGAGACATGGGTACAGTCATGATAATGGATTTAAGCCTGGAGCAACGTTGGAAGTGGAGAAAAGATTTGAAGAAAAGATGCCCGGGTGTGGTATTAAAGCAAACCCACATATAGAGTCAAAGATGAGAGTTTTGAAGAAACACTTTAATTTGGTAACTGAAATGTTGGGTCGTAGTGGCTTTGGATGGAACGAAACTTTGAAATGTGTTGAGGTTGATCGAGATGATCAATGGGAAGGGTACTTGAAGGTAAATTAGTTAACTTTATTATTTATCTCTTCATTGAATAATAATACTTTTCACCATTTGACTTAACTTAATTTTATTTATTTATTTATTGCAGAGAGAGCCTGATGCAAAGGGACTAAGAAACAAGCCATTTCCATTGTATGATCGGTTGGGATACGTGTTTGGGAAGGATCGCGCTACTGGTGCTGTAGCTGAGTCTCCTGCCGATGCTATGGATGATATAGATGGTCAGGACGAGGATAGTATTGACTTAAATGGTGCTACTCCAACACCTATTGTGCAATCTTCCTCCAGTATTCCTAACCCAAGTCAGAGAAAGAGGAAAAGAAAAAGCGATACTTGGAGTGTGGGCATGCAAGATATGGCAACAGCTTTTACCTCATTTGAAGAAAATTCGAACAAAAATTTTTAAGCACTTAGTGAAAAGTTTGGTGAAGATAAAGTAGGAAATAACAAGAAAAAAATGCTTGAGGATCTTAACACTATGACCACTCTGAATGCAAGGGATCGCATTTATCTATCCAGAAAAATTGCCGAGCGGATGGATTATGTGGACATATTTCTTTTGATGTCAAACGAAGATCATATGGAGTTTGTTGCCCAACTACTTGAGGAGGGTTTTTAGAAATTTAAATTAATAACACTTTGATTTGCAGAACTATGTTTTCGATGGATTAATTTTAATAATTTCTTATTTCGACTTTAAGACCAATTTGGATGACTATATGATGGTATTGATGAAGTTTAAATGGGTTTATTTCTTGTTGCATGCAATACAGTCAGGTTGCTATATTGATTTTTCAATTTTAAATTTTAGTTTGCTTCATTATGGAGGTACTAAACAATATGGTATTGAGTTCAAATAAGTGATAACATTATATTTTTGTATTTTTTAAAATATAAAATACAAAATAAGGGTATTCTTGGAAAACTGGAAACAAATTTATCCTATCCGGAGCATTTCAAACTCGGGATTGTATTATTATATCCCATCCCGTCTTCTTATCCGGAAGTGTTCCAAACGTAGTATTGTAATAAGCGTTATATGACTCATCATTGTCCTATCCAATCCGACTCTTATTCTATCCTATCCGGACCCCTTATACAGTGCATCAAACGAGGACGTAGTGAATTGTTTTGGTATTCAAGAACACATCTTTGTCTTTGTTCATCTTTTGTGGAGTGAGTCTCTACACCGTATGACTCTGTGTCATTGAGGATCTTGCTGCGTGAAGATTCTTTGCTAAAGATTGGGCTGCGAGTCCTTGGAGGGTGCTATGTGTATTCTCTTGCTGAGTTCAAGACTGTGTGTCTTTGTGGGTTGGGTGCGCGTTGATCCATTGTATATTTCTCTATGTAATTGTAAGTTGTGATTTATAGATTCATAGTGAAATAAAGGTTTTTACCCGAAAGGGGTTTTTTCCTGAAATCTGTGTCTCAGCATATATATTGTGTCGCATGCTTTATTTGTTTATGGTTTGACACACGTCCGTAGATGCATGTTTAGGGGCTGAATTAAATAAAGGTTTATTAGAATCTTGCGAATTTAATTTTAATCGATATCACACAGTCACTTGCAGTTTTCAAATTGGTATCAGAGCAGGTTGCGCTAATTTATTGCGTATTCCTATTTTCCGCAAATATTGTATGATATTGATTTTTTTTAAATCACTTTTGTGAAAAATCACAATTTTTCAATTGAGCGTTCATTTAATATGGTGCCTATTTTTTTATGGAAATGATTATGCCTATTGGAAAGCTCGCATGAAATCCAGTTTAAAAGCTATTGATGAGCGTGTTTGGTTGCTTTGTGAAAATGGGTGGACTCCTCCCACGGTCACCGTTAATAACATCACCTCTTTAAAACCCGTGTCAGCCTGGACTGAAGATGAGTATAAAATGTCTAATTTTAATTCACGTGGTTTGAGTGCTATTTATGGAGCTGTCACTCCCAACGAGTTTCACCGAATTATGACGTGCACCACGTCTAAAGAGGCATGGGATGTTTTGAAATTGATACATGAGGGTACGAACGCGGTTAAAGAATCTAAGTTACAAAATTTGGCCACCCAATTTGAGACTATCACTGTATCTGAGTCTGAATGCTTTGATGATTTTTATGCACGTTTGTCGGACATTGTTAACACTTGTTTTAATTTGGGTGAGGTGATTGATAACACGTGTGTTGTTAAAAAGATTTTGAGATCTGTCCCAAAACGCTTTATTCCTAAAGTCACTGTTTTAAACTCTTTGGAAAATTTGAAATCACTTAAGTTGGAAGAACTTGTAGGAGATCTTCAAACCTATGAGATTAACATATTTCCCAAAACCGTTAAGGTTAAGGATAATGGCATCGCTGTAAAGACTCATTGTAAGAAAAAGAAAGAAAAATTTTGTGAGTTCGATTCTGGGGGAGACTTTGATTTTAATGATATGGCCTTGTTTGCGAATTTTTTTAAAAAGTTTCTCAAAATGAATAAAGAAAATTCTTCCACCAAAAAGAATTTTTTTCAGAAAAATAAAAAGAAAGGAAAGACCAAAGAAAGCGGTGAGAGGGAAAAAGAGAATGACTCCGATAAGGAGTGTGAGGATGATTTTGAGAATGTGACTTGTTTTGAATGTGGGGGTAAGGGGCCTAAGTCATTTGAGTGTCCTATGTGGCTTAGAAAGAAAGGGAAGAAAGTATCCATGCCTGCCACAATTAGTGATAGTGATGGATATGAGTCCGTTAAAGGTTTAGCACATGGGATGGTTGTCGCTTTTTCTAATCATGTGAGCACACCCACTTTATCTCACAAGATTGCACACGAGATCGATGATAGTGATTTGTGTTCTTCGAGTGAGGAAGAAAGCGAGGAGGAAAGTGGAGATGAAAGTGAGCTCCAAAAATATTTTAGGGATTTGTACACCGAGACCTTGAAAACAAAGAAGTATAATAGAGATTTAGGTCGTAGAGTTTTAGATTTTGAGAGAGATAAGGAGGTTTTGTGAAAGGAGAAGTGTGATTTGACCGACACGTTGTCTAGTCTGAAGACACGTGTATCCCAACTCGAGAGTGATCTCAAACGTGCCAGGGAGGTCAAAGTCAAGTTTGAGAACGCACCTAAGAAGGTTGAAAAGGTGGTTCATAAGGGTAAAGGTGAGAAGTTAGGAATAAGTCATGACAGTGCTTCTACTTCCCAATTAGCACCCGAGATGGTTCCCACTTTAGTGTTTGATTCACGTGTGTCTCACCCTCACCCACCTAGGTGTCTCATTCCTATTAGGAGAGTGCGTCCTAGAGTTTTTGAGAGAGGTGTTCCTAGGCCTATTTATGTTTGCTCACATTGGAAGAGGAGAGGTCACCTTAAGGAATTTTGTTTTAAGTTGGGTTATGTGTCACGTTTTGCTTCTACACGTGTTTCTGGTGCACATGCACCCACACATGATTCTTTACATGCTCCTGGAGACTACATGAGAGAGTTTGCACATTTAGGTGAGCAAGTTAAGTTTTTAGTCAAACCTTTAGAAGATTTGATGGAGGTTTTTCATAAGTTGGCACCACCTTTAGAAAACCCCTCCGCACCTAACGATTGAGATTTGACTTGTTTACTAGCATAGGTTGATTTTCATGATGTTATTATTTGCCTATTGCTAATATGTATTATTTTTGTAGAATTTTTTTAAAAACTTTTGAAAAATACAAAACGATTTTATTTTGATAAAATTTTGAGAAAATCCAAAAAGATTTTTGTATTTTGTTTGCACAATTTACGGATGGACACTTAGGATGACCGAGTCACAACATCATTCCATTATTTTCATGTAACTATTTGATAGTGTTTTGAGACAATATGTCAATTCATCGTTGTGCTTTATAATGTTTGGAGTCATTAACATGTAATTAAGTGTTACTTTCTACATGTTTGACTCGTGTTTCCTTTATTGCACACATGCCCGGATTTGTTTGATCATTGTGCGTGTCTTATCACATGTTGGTTGGGTGTTTTTACTTCAATCCTGTCATTTAAAACGAACCAAACGTGATAAATTTTGATAAGAAAATTGTGCATAAAAGAACCGTTTTGTGAGTTTGTGTGCTTTGTTTAATAACAGGGAAGGGCTGCGAAAGGTTCATTTTGCCTTTACGAATACTAAGCCACCATTAAATTGGACCTAAAAAATGGAGGAATTTTATTATCCGGGGTCCAAAGAGGTTTAAAAGAGCCCGAATGTTTTTTTAAGGCAATAAAAAGAAATTCATGCCAATTATGGGCCATTTAGGTATTTGCACCAATTCTCCAAAGTTTGAGAATTTAGATTATCTCTAAAAGAAAATATATATAAGGGTGTTTGGTTGGAGATTTTATAACGGGTTTGCACGTCCTTGAAGTTCTTGAAAACGTGCTAAATACTTTTGGACGTTATTGGGGTGGAAATCATTTTGACTTTGATTTGTATAAGACGATGTCATCTAAATTCAACAATCTTTTCACCTAAGGATACTTTTGATGTTCATTTGTTGGGGTACACTTATGCATCGTGCACATATGATTGATTGAGTTGATTTACTTATCGAATGTGTTTACACCCATTCATTCCATTTATATGACTTGATTGTTTGAGTCTAAATCCATGGTGTAATTTTTTTATCATATTTTTTTTGTATCCTATTTTTGTATAAAAAAAATTGAAAAATCCAAAAATAGTTAGTGAAATTTTTGGGGACATACCTTTGCATGCGCATAGTTTGATCCATGTTTGCCACGCATTTTATCGTGACACTCCATGTTTTGATTGTTTCTTCTTATCTGTCTATTTGGGGACATCATAAAAAGGGGGAGAAATAATTATCATGTTATGGGGGAGTTTTTGCATTATGGGGGAGATTTTATCATTAATGCTTTATTCTTATATCATTTCAAACTCGAAGCGTCACAAAGGTTTTTGATTTATCTTTTGTGTGTAGGAACAAAGATTGAAGATCAAGATTCTTCACACCCTGATGAGAAAATCTTTGAGATTTGACGAAGATGATTGAAGAACAGTTTTGAAATCTTGCAAATTTATTCATGGGAGGGTAGATTTGTATAGGCATTTTGGTTTTTGATAATTCGAATTTTTTATGTATGTACCGGTATATACATAGGGGGAGATTTATAAGGACATATTTTCAGAGGTCCGTTATTAATTTATTATGTAATATACCGCTACACCGTCGAAGATCATTCAAGAGACATCAACATCAAAGACGGATCCGAATTACTCAAGTTCTTCATCATTCAAGACTCCGCGAAGTTAACTTTGGTAAGGTTATGTTTTAAATACCTTTACTTTTCACTTAGATCTTTTGGTAGATTTTTACAAAATATTTTCTAAGTGTTGGAGCAGACTTTTTCGTCAAATATTGAGAATGAGTATCTTTTCTAAGTTTTGAAGCGGACCTCGATTTTGATGCCTAGGTCGTTCTCGCGAGATTAGCATCTCATTCGAACGATATTGGAAGTCGCGCGATGTCGTTTGAACGACATGCGTACTTCATTCGAGCGACATATGCCTCTCGTTCGCACGAGCTCGGATTTCGAGGAGGTGCATTTTTTTTATAAATACTCATTAAATGGTAACGTTTTCATTAAGAAGTCCATACGTTTTCCAGAACAGAAACACTGCCAAAGTAGTATTCTTTAGGCTTCTTATTTTAGGGGTTTAATCCTCTTTTGTTTACAATTCACAAAACTCCCATCTTGCTTTAGTGAATTATTTTGGTATTCAAGAACACATCTTTGCCTTTGTTCATCTTTTGTGGAGTGTGTCTCTACACCGTATGACTGCGTGTCATTGAGGATCTTCCTGCGTGAAGATTCTTTGCTGAAGATTGGGCTGCGAGTCCTTGGAGGGTGTTGCGTGTATTATCTTGCTGAGTTCAAGACTGCGTGTCTTTGTGGGTTGGGTGTGCGTTGATCCATTACAGATTTCTCTATGTAATTGTCAGTTGCAATTTATAGATTCTTTGTGAAATAAAGGTTTTTACCCGAAAGGTTTTTTTTCCTGAAATCTGTGTCTCAGCATATATGTTGTGTCGCATGCTTTATTTGTTTATGGTTTGACACACGCACCATAGATGCATGTTTAGGGCTTGAATTAAGTAAAAGTTGATTGGAATCTTATGAATTTAATTTTAATCGATATCACACAGTCACTCGCACTTTTTAAGCACTTTAGAGGGAATCATCCGGTGAGGGTATACTCGGAGGGATGGATGTGTATATATATAGGTGTGGATGTTAAGGTAAAAGTACGTATATATTGGTAGTAAATATTATATGCGGGTAATAATATAGTGTGTGATGTAATTGTTTTATATAACTTGTGTCACAATTATATGATATTATTTATAGGAAATTAATTAAGTTAATTAGTGAGATAACTTATAACCCATGGATAATAATACTCGGATTAGAGTGGCAAGGCAAGGGAGGGTTACAAGGACTAGTTGGACGGGGTAGTACAACTAGGTTGGGTTAAGGTAATCGTTAGGTGTGCACTTTAGTGGAGGGGTGAGAATGTCTTCAAGAGAGTGCGACACTAACTTAAATATGGAGCGCATTCATATATTTTAAATTAATACAGTTAATTCACTTGCTAAATATTTTCAAAATAATTTAGGTTCTAAGCCTTGCTATAAAATTATTTTCAAACCCTTTTAGGTGTCCATCCACAGGGACGCCACGATTGATATTCTATTCTAGGGACATGGAGCTGTGGCATATGTGGATGCTAGCAGGAGCTTGGATTAGATGCATCGTTCTTTCATTCCTAGAGTAGGAATCATTTATCAATTCCAGTTTTATTTAGGGCATTTCGTCCAGACTTTCAGTTCAGTTTTCAGATTTATTTTATTCCGGGGTTGAATATTTGTATTAGATTATTTTACTTTGGTGACCGATGGTTTATTCGGGATGTAGTCATTATTTATTCAGTTGATTTAATTCAGTTGTGTGAATGGATTATATTTATTTTCGCATGTACTGTTTGGTTGTTTAATTAAAAAGATAAAATTTGGTGCCAGCTTTTTTTGAATACTAGGTGGTTAGTAAGTCTTAAAAAGGTTTTCGACAGTAATGCTAAGGATGAACCAACTGGGATTCCTGTTTTAATTTGGTATAAGACTGATCACCCGATATTTTACTAGGCGGGGTGTGACAGATGGTATCAGAGCATCAGGTTCTAGTGTCCTTAGGATTTGTGCGGCTTTTCACGTTTCAGCTTAGCGTTCTTTGATGTAGAACCCTATCCTAGGATTGTTGTATTCTCATACGTATGCGTATTTATGTTCTTCTTCCAATTACTTTATATTTGAGGGTGAACTCATATGACTCGATTCTCATTTCAGATGCCGCCCAGGAGAAAGAGAACAGATAGGGCAACAGGGGGATGTGAGACTAGGGAGGCTCATCAGGAGCCAGAATTACCGCAACAACTGCCTGAGATGATTTTGACAACACATGTAACTAAATTAGTGGCGTAGGCAGTTGAAGCGACGATGATCGCAATGGAAAGATACTTTCCACGAGATGAACCACATGCATTAGTGGTACCGGATGTTCAGGTCCACCAGGGGCAGTCGGAGTGGAAACAAGTACGAGAGGTCTTTCAAAAGGGCCACCCACCAGAGTTTTGAGGGGGTTCAGATGTGATGCTAGCGTGTTAGTGGAAGAGAGATATCCAGCGTCACCTACGCATGGTAGATTTCAATGAGGTGCAAAAGAAAATGCTAGCCACTTTTAAGTTAGTGGGAGTAGCGCTACAGTGGTGGGAGTTGATCGCCGCAGTTGAGGAAAGGGATACATTAACTATTGTCGAGTTTTGGGTGCGGTTGGACCACAAGTGTTTCCCGCCAGCTGTCGAGGCTAAAATGAGGAGAAAATTTAGAGAGGTGACTCAGGGGGACCGTTCAGTGGCCAATTACGAGGAAGAATTCACTCGTTTGGCAAATTTTGTACCGGATGAGGTATGCGATGAGGAAAAAAAGAAGTCAAAGTTCATGGATGGATTGTTCTGGAGGATCAGGCAACATTTGATTGGTAATCCTGCAGTAGTAGCTTATACGAATATCGTACATACAACACTCCTGCACTGTCAGGAATATCGCTTCCACATGAGAGGAAACAAGAGGGGAAGGGAACCCAATCAGTCGGATAAAGTGGGAGGGAACAGTACCAGTGGGGTATCCTAACAGCAGATAGGGGGACATCAAGGGCAGGATTCCTGGCAAGGGAATTAGGCCAAGCGATTTAGGTCTAAAGGCTATCAAAAGGATGGCCAGGACTTCCGATAAGGCCAACAAGGAAGGGATCAGTGGCAGGGTGAATTTATTAGAAGGTGTTTCGTTTGTGGGGAAGGGGGACACATGAAGAGATATTGTCCTCAGTGAGGAAGGGGTCAATTACAGGAAGAGGTCCTGGATGTGCAGCCACTACAATAAGTCATGAGTGTGTTCGGGCAGGCGGAAGCTGCTCAGGAACCCAAAGATCATCCATTGCAGCCAGAGTATGGAGGTAATTATCTTTTTATCCTATGGGCATGGGGTATGTTTTGAGTGACAGTGAAGGTGTCAAAATATAAGAATTATTTTCACTAGAGTTCGTGGGTAAGTCGAATTTAGTGGGTGCGCTGGCTATAGCAACCATGTTATTTATATATATTTTTCGTGGGGTAGCAGACTCCTTTGGTGTTAACCATGAGAGGGTGGAGGTGCACATTGAGAGAAGATTTGAATTATGCGAGGGGTCTCTACTTTCGAGAATTATGGAAGTAGGGTAGATGATTTTTTTTAATATTGGCTGGATAGCGATGGATTTGAACTATTATGAATAGTGGGGTTAAGTTTTGGTGTTCGCGACACCAGGGTATGAATGATTTTTACTAGGTATAACCTGAGAGGGTGTCTAGACTATATATATCTATATATATGTTGTATTGTGTGTTGAGATGGACACATAATGAGGTCTTGTGCTCACATAGTTTATCCCGGTAAGTAAGGGAGTCTACTGACGTGAATCAGGGTGGCTAAATTTATTTTCGAGCAGGGAGAGATAACTCGGGATTTATTTTTCACAAGAACTAGTGATAGTAAGGGCGCAGTATTTTATGTTGTCTTTTGTAGCATAAGAGTAGGCGTGTATGCTTTTGTGTTAATAGACAAGTATTTGGGGGTACGTACTATGGACCGAGGGTCTAACAAATCTCAACGACCGACAATGTCAGATAGTAATGTATCGGGGGGTTCCTTATTTGGATTTCGATTTGCGAGATGTCCCACGCATGAAACTTAGCGCAACGTTGGAAGTGGGGAGATGTTCGGTCGTTAGTACATGGGTTGGGTACCCCGGATGTTATTATATATATATGTGATATGACTACGGGCTGGAAGTTATATTATGGGTCACGGCTACTATAGTCGGGTAACTTTCGTGCGGTAAAGCACGGGGATAGGGTGTATGGCACCCGGGTTAATTAAGGAAACTTTTGTGCTGTCAAGCACGGGTAAGGGTGTATGGGCACCGTAGTTAATTAAAATGCATATTTGTGTAATTTATGGTTAGAAGCGTGAGAGATAGATATAGCGAGATTAGAGGCACATGTCTAGAAAATGATATTCAAAGTTGGAGCATGAGGCTCATCTTAATTTCGAGGACGAAATTCCTTTGTAAGGGCGGAAGTATGTAACACCCTGTAATTTTGAGGATTTAGTATTTAATTATTTTTTGGGAGAAAATAACAATATTTAAATTGGAGAAACTTAAATTTGTGATTTGGAGAATTTAATTGAGTGGGAAGAATTATTTTTAATTGACGACTTTAAGTTAAATTGTTCGAATTAATGTGCGTCGCATTTTTGAGGTCAAATTTGAAAATATCAAAAAGTATTTCGAATGACAATTCTGAGTGCGCGGTTGAGTCCGGATGGGTCGAGATAGTCAGAAAAGAGTGCCCGGGGTTAGTAATTGGGTCTCGGGGTATTTTTGGGTATAGCCAGGCCCACACGGGGTGATTTGGGCCATTTTAATTAGGCCCGTACGGCCTAAAACGGGATTAGGAGTTCTAAACCTAATTGAGGTATTAGGGAACGACGGATAGAAAATTCTAAACCTAGAGTTTGAGAGAGGATTAGAGGAAGCTAGTCAAGAAGCCAATTGGGGGTCTTTTGGAGCCAAATTTAGGGACTAATTAGGGTGTTCTTCATCAACCATTCTCTACACTAATGGATCAAGCCCTACGAACAATTCCAGCAAGTGGTTAACTTGCTATAATATTAAATTTGTGATATCCAATTCATATTTTAGTGATGTGTAAATTAAAATTCATTTTTGGGTATAAATGGGTACAAGATGGGGTTTTTGTTAATGGAACACTTGAATGAGATTCAAAGTAAGAATTAAGTGTGCTATAGATCTGTGAGTATGGATATACGATTTGAATGAGAAAATCGGAATATAAAATGGTGGAATTTGGATCTGGAATTGGGATTGTAAAACAAAGTTAATTAAATTTTTATGGAAAAACCCATTTTGGAAATTATGAAATAAGTGGAGAAATTGTTTATCTTAAGATCCATATGATGTGTAGGATGTAAGTTAAACATGTTTATGTGGTGGGGTGACTTGATTAGATGTTTAAATTAAGTTTTACAAACCTTGGATTTTCGTCAATGGTGGAATACAGAGGCGAAGGACAAGGCTGACCTGATCGATCGATAGATCGATGGAATTGGTCGATCGATCGATGGTCGAGGATTTCTGACAGTTCGCTCCTTTTTTTATGGAGTAAATTAGTTCTTTTACTTTTTGAGGTTTATATATTTAGAGACAATTAAATACAAGGAATACCTCCTAGTCATTTTAAGTTATTGAAGTTGGGTTTAAGGAGGGTGATAATCATGTGTCACGGGACGATTAAGTTTCGGGAATTAATTCGTAGATATTGGTTTTGGACCGAGGGAAAAGGTTCAGATATTGCAGTTGAGTGGAACTACATTATTAAAGGAATCGAGGTGTAATTAATTAGCTATGGGGAGAAATATAGAAACGGGTGTTAACGATGGTACGGGTCAAGTGAGCGAGTCTGGGTATAATGGTTGGGCGACACCAAGTGTTAATTAATTAATGTGTAAATTAATTAAATTAGAGTCGAACCATAGACTCAGATTGGTATTAATTAATTAATGTGTAAATTAATTAAATTAGAGTCGGACTATAGACTCCGATTAGTATTAATTAATTAATTAATGTGCAAATTAATTAAATTAGAGTCAAATCATAGACTCAGGTAAATATTATATAAATAAATGTGCAAAGTATTTATATAATAGTCAGAGCATAGACTTGGGGAAATATTATATTAATTGACATGTGAATTAATAAGTGAGAAAATTAATTAAGTTGAGACGGGCCACAGACTCGAAAAATTACAGGCTAGTGTTACGGGATTTTGAGTACACGGTAAAACCGAAGTTTATATTATATATATAAGGTGTAGTGATATAATATATATATATATATATATATATATATATGTGTGTGTGTGTGTGTGTGTGTGTGTGTGTGTCTGTGTGTGTGTGTGTGTGTGTGTGTGTGTGCTATTAAATATCATTGACTAGGTATTTGTTTAATTTATATACTCTAGTGCTATCAAGGGTGGTTGCGCGATGTGGGTGAATCCCCTAGCTTGAGGAGTAGGGTGAGTATATCCCCAAGTCATAGCGTCCGATATATGGGTGAGGGATTTATCTCACTTTCAGATCAGGAAAATGACCGCCTCCACTACGTTTATATTTTGGGCCAGGTTGGTGAACGATTCCAACTTGGGTAACTAGGTTATGTGAGAACGCCTAGTGATGTAGCACTTTAGAGGGAATCATCCGGTGAGGGTATACTCGTAGGGATGGATGTGTATATATATAGGTGTGGATGTTTTGGTAAAAGTACGTATATAATGATAGTAAATATTATATGCGAGTAATAATATAGTGTGTGATGTAATTATTTTATATAACTTGTGTCACAGTTATATGATATTATTTAAAGGAAATTCATTAAGTTAATTAGTGAGATAACTTATAACCCGTGGATCATAATACTCGGATTAGAGTGGAAAGGCAAGGGAGAATTACAAGGACTAGTTTGACGGGGTAGTACAACTAGGTGGGGTTAAGGTAATCGTTAGGTGTGCACTTTACTGGAGGGGTGAGAATGTCCTCAAACGAGTGCGACACTAACTTAAATATGCAGCGCATTCATATATTTTAAATTACTGTAGTTAATTGACTTGCTAAATATTTTCAAAATGTTTTGGGTTCTAACCCTTGCTATAAAACTACTTTCAAAATATTTTGGGTGTCCAGCCACAGGGACGCCAGGATTGATATTCTATTCCAGGGACACGGAGTTACGACATATGTGGATGCTAGCAGGAGCTTGGATTAGATGCATCGTTCTTTCATTCCTAGAGTAGGAATCATTTATCAATTCCAGTTTTATTTAGGGCATTTCGTCCAGACTTTCAGGTCTGTTTTCAGATTTATTTTATTCCGGTGTTGAATATTTGTATTGGATTATTTTACTTTGGTGACCGATGGTTTATTCGGCATGTAGTCATTATTTATTCAATTGATTTAATTCAGTTGTGTGAATGGATTATATTTATTTCCGCATGTACTATTCGGTCGTTTAATTAAAAAGATAAAATTTAGCACTGGGTGGTTAGTAAGTCTTAAAAAGGTTTTTGACAGTGATGCTAAGGATGAACCAACTGGGATTCCTATTTTAATTTGGTATAAGACTGATCACCCGGTATTTTATTTGGCGGGGTGTCACAAAATTCTGATTTAAACATCATATAACATCCAACACAAAAATTATAATATTTAGATCATAAAAATATTCAATAAAATTCTGACCTAAAAATCTAAGGAATTCTAGTTTTTGGAAAAAATTATTTCATCATGAAAGCATATAAATTCTCTCTACAATAACATAATATTTCAATCTCTAAAATATGAGATGATGTGCAAGATCATTGAGAATTTAAAAACAAAAATAGAAAAGAGATGAAGTAGAAATAAACACAATGTGAAAAAACATTCAATCTCTCTCGTAGATATTCTCTCTAATTCTCTATATTTTTCTCGCTACAAATTTAAACCCTCTTGTGTTTCTCACTCTAGATAATATGTTCGGAATATCTCTAAAGAATTCTAACTCTAATAAACTCTCTAATGATGTTTATATAGGTGAGAAAATAATATTCTAGAAACATTTAAAATCAAGGGTCAAGATTAAAAGTTGTTAATATAATGTTGTGAGTAATTCGAGTTAAAACTAATTAATATATTATTAACAACCTACACAACTTAAGTCAGTTATAAACGAATTGAACAACCTATAACCATTCTCTTGAAAACCATTGCAAAGATACCATACTGGTATAGGGTTTTAGTTACAACAAACTTCTCCAACGCTAATATTAAAGACAGATGGCATACAATCAATCTAACACAATAGGATCCAAAGATTTATCTGACAGTTAAAAGGTATGACTGAAAAATTATCTTACACAAACTATAGAGGTCAAATCTCGGTCGAAATGTAAACAGGTAATTCCCACCTCTAACAGCTAGTAAGGCAAATCTTGTTTTGTGGTTATTCCGAAATGACAAGTAGGTAGATGAGCTGACAAGAGGAGGACGCAATAATAACGTCAAGTCTAGTCCTTCCTAAGGTTTAAAAAACATAATATATTAGCATGTTTAAACAGTAGGAAGATATTAAAGCATCTTTGGTTATACAAACAGGTTTAGTACCTAAGTCAAATCAAGTAGGAACCTATACCAAAAAACACTCTAACAGTTAATGGACCGAAAATCTCGGACAACCAAGCCTTCCAATCAGTCAAAATTAATTGACGAAAAGGACAAAACAAAGATTTTAAAAAATAAATCTAAATCAGCTAAACCTATGACACAAAGGACGAAACAGTGAACTATACATGTACAAGTAAAGCTCATGGCAGGTAAATGGCTTTTCAAAGCCTTATCTCATAAAGGGTGAAAATTACATGGTCAAATCACTTTTAACAAAAAATCGGCCAAATGACTTTTTAATCAAACAACAATATTGTTTCTCAAGTATTTTAATTTCGAAAAATTATTTTCATCAATCAGTTTCGAAAATTACTTTTAAAGTAGAAAACTCAGTTTAAACAAAACTTAAACCATTTTTATTAAAAAATTATTTTTAGCAAAAATAATGTAATTTCATTTTGTAGAAAAAAAAGTTTAGGCTCACAATTAATTAGTCACATAATTAAAACCATAGATCAATATATATATGCATGTGTGTGTAATGTGTCAATTGCAAATGTGCAACATATGTGAATACGTTTACTCAAATTTGTCGTTGTGTAGAGTCGAGGCATGTTGAGTCGTCGAGTAACGTTGTTTGATGTACCTTGTAGATAACTTGTTCTAAAAAAATATGTTTTGACACAATATCCAAATTAGTTAAAACGCCTAAATAATGTATACTCAAGTAAGTTAAAGATTTAAGGTGTTTCAATAAAAGGTTAAGGTTATTGAGGATAGGTCAAAATCAGTAGAGGACTAACAAAAGGCTGCCAATGAGAAGTTGACCTTGGACGAGCAGAAGCTGAGAGCAGGGAAAATGTTGCTGAATGTAAGACTTCCATCCTGATTGTTGAGAATGCTGCTCTGAAAGCTAAGGACAAGAAGGATAAAGAGGAGGCTTATGATAAAGGCTTAGATAAAGATTTTTCTTCTGTAATCATTCAAATAGAGTATGTTAAGAATATTTCTTACAGCATACTCTGAGTTTTTTTAAGAGACTTGACCCATGAACTCCTCCTAACTTAGATGATAATTTTAATGATGATGGGGATTTTGAGGAATCTTCTACGGTGTCTGTAAATACTGCAAACCTTCCCCTTGTTGACCAAGACAAGGCCAAGGACAAGGATAAGGTTTAGCTCCTTTCAACTAGGTTTTTTCTTTTCTTTTTGTGTATTTTCCATTTTTTCCTTTGAATTGGAATCAGCTCTGTAATTTCTGAATTATCAATGAAATAAAATTGTTTTGTTCAATCTTTTCAAATTTTCTTTCATGTTGATTCCTTGTTTAATTCATTACTGCTTGCATCGATTGTATTTAATGCATTTCAAATTGATTAAGTTAATTCTTTCAACTCTAGGGCACTGACCCAAAATAAAATGTTCCCCCTAGGTCTATTCAGACATGGGTAGTAGGACTGAAGCAATATTAGGCTTGTTTTTAAGAGCTATTGCTTGAAGATCTATTTATTGATTTTATATTAGGTTGCTTCTTCTTCCTGTCTTTATTTATTTTGATTATTGTAAGGGTATAAGATTGGAGTCATTTTATTTGTTAACCAAGACATTATTTATTCATGTTGGTTTTTATTCTGTTGGATGCGAATGATAGGTTTTAATATCATTCATTGCTATTTAGTTCAGTTTTAATTCAAATGCGGTTTACTATATGAATGTTTATTATAATCGATGCTAAAAATGATATAGATTGTATAACAAGCGCTATCTTCGGTGCATTATGTTTGGACAACCTTAAAAAAACTATGAGAAAATGGGGGTTGTTACACTTTTCATATTTCCCTTATCCATATATATTTTAGATACCATTTATTCGCCATTGCCCTCCATATATCCTTCCCTAACACCTCCATCATTTTTGAGAAAAAGTGTGTTTTGAAATTATCAAAGTAAATTGTCTTCATATGTGTTATGAAAAAATAAATAGAGGAAAAGAAAGAAAGAAAAAAATAGCAAAGAAGAAAAAAGAATGTGATCATATATTTAAAAAATGAAGACATTAGTTATTCAAATTGGATTCCACTCTTTTCAAAAACCCTACCATCATATCATTCAACTTCTTCATTTTCCCCTTAAGCCTTACATAAACGCCATTTTCACCCTTGGTAGGGTGTTCGAGAAAATGAGAAGTGTATATGGTGAATAACTTTACATTATCAACCTAGTTGTTAGAATTCTTTCATGAGATAATTTTTTTTTTCATGTATCTGTCTATTGTTATAAAGTATGTGAGACATTTGATCTTGTTTAGATTTACTCATATCCTCACACTTTAGAGAAATACTTACCCGATTCTCAGAGAGTTCGATTAAGAGAGATATATCTAGTGAGAATTGGAGTAAAAGCATTTATTCAATAAAGGCGATGTGAGAATTACTGTAATGATACTTAATTTTGTTTCACATTAACACTTGTTGAGTTTTAGGAAGGATTACGTTTTTTGTATTAAGAAATTTTATGCCATACATTATTAGTTGAACAATGTATCCTTTGATATCATTTTAGTTGGTTTGTATAGCTTTTCATCGTTAAAATAAGTGACATCTCTTCAATTAATTTTTTGAATTTTGTGGGTGAATTCAATACAAATCCACACGAGACACCACTCATTCTGTAGGGAAACCTATAGGTTTAACGACTTGTTGCACATGCTGACTGTAATAAAAAATGCCTATGAAAGTGGCACACTTTTGGTTTCTTATCTCCCTTTTCTCTATTTTTCTCGAGGACTAGCAATCACTACACTAAAAATAGCAATTTGTCAGACTTTGATAATAAAAATATAGCACAGTTAAAAATTGTGCCAAATTTTAGCACAGTTTAATGATAGTCTGACACACTTTAAAACTGCGCCAAAATTTGGCACTGTTTAAAAGTGTGCCAAAATTAAGCACACTTCACTAAAATATAAAACGCCCTAAAAGTACCATTCTTTCCAAATTTTTTCAGTCTCCCTTTCTCTCCTCTCTTATTCTTAGGTTTCCCGCTCCCTCTCACTCCTTCTCTCCCACTCCCTCTCACTCCTACCACTCTTTGAAAATACATGTGAACCTATTGTCGGCGTCGGCGGACCGAGGCGGTAGCGGTAATAGCTTCGTGCATTGTTCATGTACTCTTATCTCTAGTTCGTACGATATACTATAATCTATGGTTCATATATATATATATATCCATTATATCGAGGGTCGAACAAATTGAATTGAATCAAATCACATAATCATAAGATTTGTTATTATTCATGTCCATTGTAGATTTAACACGCAAATCGTATCGATTAGGTAATAAATTTCAAATTGTATGGTCAATCGAATCATATATCATGACATTATAACATTTCTATTTCAAACCACAACAGTTCCGGGGTGTCAATTTTGATTTGTTTATTATGTCTGCTATATTTGTACTCATATCTTACTGTTCACACTGCATCCATTTTTATTTATAAAGTAAGTTAACGGTTATTTTGATCTTGATTATTAATTATTTATCTCTAATGTACCCCAGACTCATATCAAGAGCTTGGGAGATAGCTAGAACAAAATACGAGGATCCAAAGATAACAAAGAAAATTGAATCTAGTTTGCTTTTTAATGGAGTTAGTGTGAAGTCCCTTGAGTTTTGGAATTTTCGATCAAGTGGAGGTAAATTAACTAAATTTGGAACTTCCTATCTCACGGCTCAAGTTAATTTTGGTACATATAAATTCTTTTATTGTTATTTATGTAGTGGATAGACGTTGACCAATAATAACACGATTTTTCTCTTTCTTCTTTTGAACTTATAATTATACACAATTAGAACTGTGGAAAAGTGTGATTTTACTAATTATTTGTAGTAATTACATCTAAAGTCTAAAAATCGTTTGGAGGCCACTGATGGGTGCCAATTTCTAATCATTTATAGTCTTACCAGAGAGAGAGGTAGAGGTATTCAAGACATAGTCACATAATGTATATCTATATATATATATTGTACTAGATAGATAGATAGATAGATAGATAGATAGAGAGAGAGAGAGAGAGAGAGAGAGAGAGAGAGGTACAACTTCGACTGAGAGAGAGATAAGAGGGAGATCAGGTTAGGGTGTAGGGTAGTGGATGGGGTTTTGCGGTGTTTTCTTTGGTTTGGGAGAGAGAGAGGGAGAGAGCATAGAGTTTTATTTTGTTCAATTTATTTATGTTTTATTAGAGGAGGCATACATCAAACAATTGGATCAAATGTTCATTACTATGGGAAAGAGGACAGAGTCTTACCACCACTACAAAAAGGACACATTCATTAGCTAATCGGATCAAAGGTTCACTACTTTGAGCAATTACCTCATGAAGATTTCATGCATGTCAAATGAAAGGAAGTTGGCGGACAAGTTTAAGGACCAATATTGTGATTTTTTTCATGAAAAAGTGTTAAGATAATACTAACAGTTGGAGAATATAATATAAACCTTTGCATATTGTATTTTCCCCTTGAAATATTGGTTTAGACGGAGACCAAAAAATATGGAAATATCTTTTTATAAGTAAATCAATTAATTATCCCGACCATACATTTATAATTGAGGAGTGTATTTATAGCGAAAATGAAGGGGAAGCATCATTTTCCACTTTGTAGATAAAGAGCTTGATATTTGTTATTATTTTTAGCAGGATTTTATTACATTATGCTGTATGACTCTTACAATATAATTGTTACTTTCTTAGTTTTAATTTATTATGTTTTCCAGAAATTTTGTGACATGTAAACCTTTTAAAACAAGGCCGCCGCCTATTACCTGGATGAATTTCTTTAAGAAGGTCAATTATCTCATATTCTTTAGGGATTTCTTTCTGAGATCGTTTCTCATATTCAATTGTTTCACTTTTTCTTTTTCTTTTTTCCTTTCTTATATATTATTGCTTAACGAATTAATGCCTTTTTTTGTTTCGGTACGAACCAGGCTATTTTTGGTTACAAGGATGGAAAGACATACGGACGATTTATTGGTAATTTGATTTAATTTTAGTAAAATAGTTATATACTTGTCCCCCCCCCCCCCCCCCCCCCCCCCCGCATGTAGTATCATTTTCTGAAACCAATAAGACACGTTTATCATGCTTATATTTACTGGAAGATAGCATGAAATTTCAAAACATGTTTTCTCTTCATAAATCTCCCATTGAAGTATAACTTAGTCGTGAGCAATATGACTGTTCTATTTTGGACTGTGTTTTGTGTGTCTGGAAAATTAATAAGAAACAAACTTTATTAATAAAAAGAAAAGGAGATACAAAAGGGAGATAAGTAAATAATTGAACTCATCGGCTATGAGATGTCATATCCCATTAAAAATCCATGTTATATGCATCTACTAAATTCCCCTTGACCAAGGGAAGAAGTTAACCTTCAGACTCAAGATCAAGCACAAAGGTTGAAAATAAAAATAAGCTTACATGGTCATTAGTCATCCGATCCAAGGCCCCTTGACCACTGTGAAATGGGAGATATGTGGGAGGTCTGATTGTTTATTATCCATCTTTTCAATCAATTGTCTTGGTCTCTTTCAAATGAATGAATTCTAGTCCTTAATATAATAGTCCCGTTGCATAAAATCTCCTATAAATTCATCAAGAAAACAAAAATAAAGAACAAATGAAATTTATGCAAAATTAAAATAATGAAATAGGAAAAAAATAAAAGTATATCTCTAGAAGATATGATGCACCAGTAAACAGAGGACGATAAAGCCTACTAAATAAATGTCGAGAATAATAAAGAGTATAGTTGTGAAAACCCGCTCACCAAAATAAGGGGTGGCCAGCCCAATACTCCAATATAACGGAATCATGGATGGAATCATTCTCAGCATCATAACAAAAATATAGAGTATCCAGTATAACCACCCAATATTTCAGAAAACGGGTTGCCAAAAATTTTGATTTGAAAGTAAATAAATGAAAACAAATAACCCAATTCCTGAAAGATAAGGGAAACCCCAAGACATATATAAATAATACAACAAGAATACGATAAAAAGATCGAATAGGTAACCGGTCACTAAACTGATACACCAATAATACACAAGTACAATAAGTTACTTACTACATTTCATTAGACATTTACCAAAGCTTGGGCCTCTCGCCCGAATAAAAGACTTGATCTTAACTAGAATAAAAAGTGAAAACGTCTATACCAAATGTATCCCGTAATACTCGCAGTGCATCACGGCTCGTCGAAAACATCGGAATAGGAATTCAAATCAGGCATCCTTGCGGAGGAGTACCTGAGCAGAGACAAGATGAATATGCAACAAGAAATGTAACCAGGTCAGGGCCCGGTTCTATATGATTACCAGATGAATAAAGAGTATCACAGTTATGTATAATAAATCGTGAAGAAAGAGAAATAAGAAGCAACCTATACAATTTAAAACATAAGCTAAGCAGGAACAAAAATAAGAAGCATTAAACTAAAAACTTCACCAAAGGTGCCAATTATTTCATATATCTTTTCCTTAGCAGGAAGTATATATATATAATCAAAATCTTTTGCTCTTTAAGGAGATTTTATCTCAATTTTACCTTTTGTAAAAATCCTTTCCTTATCAGGAAAATAATCATTTTCAAATGCTCTTTGTGGCATTTACATGTGCTCTTTGTGGCACTCCATCATGCTCTTATGGCATATCAAATACATCAAGTCCCACTTGATTATGACCTGTTATAATTATATACATATAACGAATTCTAAGACCGCCCGTCCGGGTTTCCCCACTGTGCGCGCCCCTAAATGACCATCATCTTGCAGGGCCTATCATTAGACAACCTGGGCACCTATATCGCAAGACGTCGGGAAGCGGCCATGAGCCTGCGGGGTAGTCAAGACCACACCCGGAATCTCCTACCCATCGCAGAAACATATACAACAATAAGCGCTCCCATGACCTAGGACTATATCCACCCTGCATTCATTAGCCAGGGGGCTTCACCTCATGTGCGGACTTCCCTTATGATGTCATTTAGAGAGGTGTGTTTAAGCCATTTTATTTATCATTTCAAAATCAAGTAAATCATTATTTACCGGTTTCATGATTAAGTAAATTATCATTTACAAATATCAATACCATTTCCATTTCATTTCCATCCCACGTATATGTTTCATTTTATTCGAAACCATTTCTATTTATTTTGTAAATAATCTAACTTACCATCCATAGTCATACGATAGCTTATATCAACACTACAACCTCAAAGTAGTAAATAAACTCTTCATTATCTCCAAGAATTCTAGGAGGTTATTTTAGAACCCCAAGGTTATCATCTTTCGAAGGAATGAAATGACTTTCAATTTATTCTCCAAACTCACCTTTAAGGTACTATTATGAACCACCAAGGTTAACATAGCTCAATCGAACTTTTAAAATCTTCCAACATTCTTTTGGGGTGGTAATATAAACCATCAAAACTAGTATAGCTTAATTAAGCTTCTAAGGTCTCCCGAACATAACACTACATCTCCTAGTTTTATAATAATTAACTAGAAGAAAAGAATGCCCTATCATTAATAGGCCTAACCCCGGAAAAGTCCCCACATAAACCATTCCTAATGTAGGGTAGACAACTAACTCATCTCACACTCTAGGAATCTAAGTTTACTTCATTCAAGAAGGTTCCTAATCCCTATATTTAAAGAAAAGAATTGAAATTGAGTTATAAAATTAACTCAAAAACAGCAGGAAAACGAATCGATTCGCCCAAGGACCGAATCGATTCGTCCTAGCGAATCGATTCGCCCAAAAAGCGAATCGGTTTGGACTACTAAACCAACTTTCTGCATTTGACCGAATCGATTCGGGTTATGCAGACCTGCCAATTTCCTTTAGCGAATCGATTCGCCCAAAGGGCCGAATCGATTCGGACCTGCAAATTTGCCAAAAATGGCTACGAAGGGTTATGAACCCTAATTTCTCCAAACACCAACTCTCTCCCTTTATACACATCCAGCAACAATAATCTACCCCAAAACATCCTACATGGTTAATAACAACTATAACCCAAGATTTCATCATCAAAAACTAAGATTAGGGCTTAAATCCCATAAATTCCATTTTCAAACCATAAATATAAATACACAACTATCATACAATTTATGCATCTTAAATCACATATTAGCAAGTAGAAAACTTGCCTTAGGGTTGATATCTCAGATTTATTTGGAGAAGAAGCAATCCCAAATCCTCCATCTTCAATCTCTCTCTCATTTCTCCATTTCTCTTCTTTTTCTCTCTATGTTCAAGACATAAAAATGAGGGAATGAAATAAGGGGCAAGACCAAAAATCGTGGCTTAACATAATTCTCCCAACTTAAGTGGTTAATACCACATTAAAATGATTCGCAAATACGCATATAAGCTAAAACCAGGTAAAAGTGCCCGAAACACAAAAATACAATATGGCACTTATTTTGACACTCTCGCACCTTCCGAGACTAACTATACCCTTTAAACTGGCATCCGAAAATTTTATAAATTATTTCGAGTTCCAAAATCATTTAAACTAAAAGGCCATTTAAAATACATGACACTACAGACATGCAACCTGATGTTATTTACTTTCACATGCAGTAAATATGCATAAATCTAGTAAATATTAACTTTCAATTCATTAAATTAATATTTACTCCAGTCCCCACATTTTATATAATTACCTTATGCGGTAAAATTAGTATAAAATGAGCCTCCCAGAATCGAGGGTTGTTACAATAGTGCATTAGGCTTTCCCAATCATAGTTTCGGATCATAATGAAGTCTCGTAGCTAAAGAGTAGAGTGCATTAGGATTCCCCATCGAGGCTCAAGTGTTTCAAATCGATTTATAGGTATTTTTCTTTCCCCTGTTTTTAAAACTAAAAAAATTTCATTTGAATCTGAGTTGAATGAATATTGGTTATAGTGTTTTCTCATTTATTTTGAGGATGTCTATGGTTATACTGTTGTAACCAAGTTACAAGATTTGTTTCGTTTACGTAGGATCTGATAACTATAATTTTTATTTGTTTCATTTCCCAATTTAAAACAGTATCTAATAATTTTTCAGTAGTTTCAAATACTAAAAATTATTATTAAGGTTTATAGTCCATATTTTAAGTTTTTGATTAATTTATGAGGCTAGTTTGCTATTTAGGTATTTAAAGAAGAAACTATAATCCTATCTGGATGTTTAAAATTAAAAAAACAATTATTATGATTTAACCCATATGTAAATATTCGTATATGTATATTTTGTTTCTGTGTCCGCACGTATGTGCATTCTACCATCAATACGTTGGGCTTCAAGCTTTGTCCTTATGTTAGTTTTGAAGTTGATATTTTATATCTGTATTGATTTGAATTCAATATTTACTCCATGTGATGCGTTCAAAATCATTTAAAAATTGATAACTTGGACTTGGACAAAGGACACCAATATTGTCAGTTTGTCACTTTCCCCGCACCTTTTTAGGCATTAGCATTGGGATGAACAAATCTCAAGGACAGTCTGTTAAATTTGTTGGAATTGACTTGTGAACACCAGTTTTTAGTCACGGTCAACTATATATCGCATTTTCAAGATGTATAATTGCAAATTGTATAAGTATCCTTCTACCTCGAGATGGTACAAACTCAACGACAAATAGTGTGTATCCAGAAGTTTTATTATAGCATGTTATTTTTATGTGGCATTTTTTCACTATTGTTAAATCTTATGGTTGCTAACAAGTCTATTAATTCTCTATTTGTTTATTGATCTTCGACATCTTTTTTTCTCCAAAAGTATGGAATATTTGGGTGGATCTGGATGTGTTTATTGCTACCATTGGCCCCTGTTTCGATAATCGAGGTATACTATTTTGATTGCAAGGTCATTTTGTTTTTATGCACTAGGACAATGTTATTTCCATAATTTTATTTTGACTAGGGCATACTGATGGCTGGCCTAATGTTATTGGGACAATCTTATTTTGATACGAGCTTCAGTAGCAAGGGGTGCCATTTTAATGCTCAACAACACCATCATTGAGCAATGTAGTATGTGGTTTTGATCTTCCAATTGATCCAATCCATTAATGGAGTACACTATTGGGATTGAGTGCACACATACCTGTTATAATGGAGTACACTATTGGGATTGAGTGTACACATACGTGTTATTTTATGTATGCTATAATCTAGTAATTTTATAATGTTACTAGCATATAGTTCACATGATGCATGGCCTGCTTTTATAAAACTATAAATTATTATTTTTGTCTTGTATCACACAATATATTCGAACAATCAAATGAGACTGAATATAGAAATAAAAATAAGAGTATTACTATTTCCAAATTTATTTAAGAAATTAAACGGTACTGTTTAACACAAATTTTGTTTAAAACTACAATCTGTAGATATTAAAAATATCTGAAGCATCTTAGGATCATGGAGTAGCATGTGTTTGTTCCATTGGCCTCTATAGTATGATGATCTAGAATGCATATATTTTATTCTTTCCTGCAAGATATGAAAAAATATGTTAAAAGTTTAAAGAATGGGTTGTATATATTTGAGATATTTAAAAATATGAAATAGAAATTCCTTACGTGATTCAGTGTTCATCTTCAATGATGTCAATATACTCTCTTTTTCTGCACCTATTTTAAGATATACTTGTGTTACTAGAGATTTAGGTTATATGCATAATATATTTGTCTAATAAACAATTGTGAAAGCTGATCAAAGGTCAAAGATATTTTTATATTCCCTTCGTAGTTCCCCGTAGATTTAGATTTTTTTTTATTTTATTTATTGAAGATCTAAATCAGTCTTGAAATCAAACCAAGACACATCAACCATGACCCAATATTAAAAAAAGAAAAGAAAAATAATAAATAAATTATTTTTCACAAAAAAAATAGCAAGAATTGGCAGATGTAAATCAATTAGGTCATACAAACAGGCATTCCAAATGGTATGTGTAATAATAAAATCTCTTAGGGGAAAATGACTCCACCTGCCCTGGCAGAGCTCAAAATGATTCAATCAATGGATTGGAGAGACCATGGGATACAAAATTTTGCTCAACACCGTTATGAATTGCAGCATGAGAAGCCTCTGCTCGCATCGGTTTTAGTCTCCCCATTCAATTTACTGACTCCTACAACAAAATTATAGGGAGTATATAAAAATGGAAAAATTTATAAATACATACATCTACTTACAACCATATTTTGTCTGCATCTAATTATATATGCCAGCACATATGTATCAACTATTAAAATATGAGCAATTCGCAAACCATTAACATGTCTTATCATAAAAAAAAATTAATTCAACAACAGATATTTGAGAGTAAATCTACAATTTAGAAAAAATAAAAATGCCAAGGTTAGGGAAAACCAAAACTATCACTGTAACTTCTTCGATATTCAAAAAATACATTTGTTAAATGTGTTAGGGTTGAAACTTGGGAGTTTCTTCCTAATAGTTCCTTGGTAAAACCAGTGCTTGAACAAAATTATAAATTCAATGCTTAATTCCTAGACTTGCAACCCATTATCATACTTCATGTACCCAAAAAGTGAATGTGTGACCAAAAATTGCGTTTTCTCTCAATCTACCAGCAAAGCATAAGGGAAAGTTTGATGGGGAAGTAATTTACATGCTACCTTTGTCTTTCCTTTGCATTGAGATCATGTTTATCAGTATTTCATATGATGTTTTAGGAATGAAGATCTAAGAATTTGAAGAAATGAGGATTAACAAACTGGTACGTCCAGTTTTGGTTATAGAACAATAGATATTAAAACCATGAAACTGTAGATATTAATAGCATGAAACAATGGCCCCTTTTTTTGTTTGTGAAACGTTGGACGACGTTTGATTTTTTGCCTTATTTGTCAATGACTTTTTGTGTAACTATTAATGTAAGAGTACACGTGTTGGTTTAGGACAGATTTAAGCTTCAATCTTATATATATACATAGATTTAGTATATCCGTTTTCTTTGTTCATGTAGTTTTATTTTCTTTGTTCATTTAGTACATCAGTAAAATTAGTTTTCTTTTCTAAGCAGGTATATAGTAGCTATAGTTTTCTTTGTTCATTTACTTTCACCCTGATCATCGGTAATTATGTGCTATTATGTGAATATAGTAGCTATACTTGCTTTGTTCTTTCTTCATTTACAAACATATGTTAGCGTGTTTGGTTTTTGTAGGGACTGTTTGTGAAGATTAAAAATGGTTTGTGAATGGTTCCACTCTGTTTTGAAATACTAGTATGTTGTGTTTTCACTCTTTTAATGTTTGTCGATAAAGATGTTTTGAACTCGATATTTCCAATTCACGAATGTTGTATATGTTTGATCAGCTATGTTAGTTTGAATTGAATCACGATTAGATCAATTATTTTAGATTACATATATGATATATGTGATTTATAGAAGATATACCTGATGCATTACACGACTTACAAAAAATTTCAGCATAGAAAGATGTACCTACTTAGTAAATATACATAGCTGCTTAGAAAAATATATAGCAGCAACAGGTCAGTCGTGTTGCATAACTGCTTAGAAAATATATAGTTTCTATACCTAATTAGATAATTGATGAATAATTCATTAGATAATTAATTTGGATGTATTCACGAACCTATTTGATTTTGGTACCTCAAGCTGCGATGTTGATTTAAAAAATTGAATCAATTGGGTTCGTGAATAGTCGAGGCTTGTGTGTGAATCAATCTCCAATATTACTTCAACAAGGCTTAATTACTTTTTCTAATGGTTTTTGAATCAAGAAATCAGTCAGTTGTACAAAATCGAACTGAATGGAGATTGGTTCACACATAAAAGCGAGCGAGCCTGGCTGATTTTATTGGGTAGGTGTATGGAGCGTGCCTTGATCTATGTTTTCCTTATGTAGATTGTATCGGAGATACGCAAGATGATAGAATCTATATGCTTTCTTGAAATCGACATACCGGTTCCACAGGTTTGTAAATTTCTTTATGTTCATGTTCGATTGATTCATCTTGTGGTCATAGTTGTCTGATTAAAGGATTTGGAAAGATTAGAAAACATATATGTTTAGTAAAAAAAATTATTTCCTTTTACACAAGTAAAACTCAAACCAGCCCCCAAACGACCCCGTAAGAGGTACTGACACCTCGTACGGGGTCAATGTAACTCGTAAGAACTGACTGCATAGTCACGGGACATATGGTTTGAGAATATGATGACAATTTGAAAATTTTTAGACTTTGGCTTAAAAACAAGCCGTTAAAGGGTGAAAACCTAACCCAAATGCCAAACGGCCCCATAAGAGGCACGTACACCTCGCATGTAACCAAGGTAACTCGTAGGAATTGATTGCGCGGTCTCGGGTCTCTCGATTTGAGGATATGACGATAATTTGAAAATATCTAAATTAGGCTTAAAAATAAGCCGTTAAAGCGTGAAAACCCAAACCATCTTCCAAATGACACCCTAAGAGGCACAAACACCTCGCATGGAATCAATGTAACTTCTACGAACTGACCGTGTAGTCACACTTTTAAACTGTGCTATCAAATCCGGCACACTTTTAAACTATGCCTGAAAAAATGGCCATTTTTGAACACCTGATTATGGCAAAGTTCAAAATCGTGCCAGATTTGATCTGGCACAGTTTTAAACCGTGTCAGATTGCTTTTTTTGGTGTACTGAATGTTCTGTTTGGGGTGGTGTGATAAACACCCAAAAATATTTAATTTATACCCTGGATATGTGCATTTTAGTCGCTTAATCTTAATAAAAATGACCTTATGTTCGTATTTGTCTGCATTGCAGGTCAATCGACATTTGCAACTTCAAATTGTCCTAAATCAAGTCAATTGCAACAAAGTAGCGGTCAAAAGCATTCAATGAAGAAAATAAAAGCAACCGTGAAGACTAGACTCCAGTTGAGCTTGCCCTGATGAGTTCCGGTGCCCTAAGCCCAGTCCCGTAGCCGACCTAAGCCTAAACCGAGCCCAAGCTATCACCCAAGCCTTGTGTGTGTTTAGCTTGTATTTTTATTTTTTGTTTAGATTTTTATTTGGGCCGTATATAATTTTCAAGATTTTTATATTTCATTTACGCACACATAGTTGTATATATTAGGGTTCGTTATTGCGTGCCGAATATTTTTATATTATTTATGCAAATATAATTGGTATATATATTTTATTAGGTTTTCATTTATGTATTTTATTTGTTTTTAGTACATTATTTTATTTTATTTAATTTTGAGTATTTTATTAATAGGTTAGGATTTTAATTTTTGATTTTAGTATATTTTATTGTTTAGCATTAGTTTATTTATTTTATATTTTAGTTAAGTCTTATTTTTATTTTTTGGTGTATATATTTATTAGGTTTTGATTTATTTATTTTCTTTACTTTTAGTTTTTAGTTTTTAGTTAATTGGTTTTATTATTATTTTATTATTTTGAATATTTTATTTTTAGGTTAGGGATTTGTTTTTTTAAATTTAAATAGATTTTATAATTTTATAGACTTTTATAATTTAATTTTTTACGTGAGTATATTTTTAGGAGTTTAAATTTATTTTTAAATAGGTTTTATTTTCTTAGTTTTAGATTTTAATTTTGTATTAGGTTGTAAATATTTTAGTATTTTTTATTTTCATTTTTTTAGGAGAAACTAAACACACAATACCCACCTTAATTACTTTATACCTCATACACACCTAAATATCTCCCTCACCTGCTCTCTCTCTCCTCTCCTCAACTTGCCCACGACTTTTTTATCTCACCACACAACTTACGTAACCTAATTCTCACTCACAACCAAAGTTGTCGTCTTTCACTTCTTTACTCTTTCCATATATACCCATTCTTATATCCATGGCAGCGTCCTTAAACCATCCTTATAGCTACGGTTCATCCCAAAAACTGACCCACAACTCCAGCGACAGAGCCATGATTGTGAGTTAGTGGGTGCAAAACATGTCTAACATATCCCAGGGGTTCGAGGGCAGGAGCCCCCGAGGCGATTTTTTATGGTTATTTTAACTATATTGGGCATAAATCTAGTACTAAAGTAAATTTAAAAAAAAAACATCCATTAATATTCATTTTCAACAAAAAAAACATACATTAAAACCATTATCAAAATATCATATGATTATTATTACAATACAACTCTCTTAGACTTCATTTTCTAGAAAAATTGAATGATATCTTCAGTGTCAATATCATCCAAGACATCTCTTTCGATATATGCCACCAAACAATCATTCATCACCTCATCCCCCAATTTATTACGAAGTGAGGTTTTAACAATCTTCATAGCAGAAAAAACTCTTTCAATTGTCGCAATAGCAACAGGTAAAAGTAATTTTAGTGGCACGAGTAAATATATTAACGGATATAAAGTATGCCTCTTTGTCTGAACAAGTACTCTAGCTAGACCACCAATACCCTCAACTTCATCAAATTGATCGTCAGAGCACACATCCCTAATACATGTTCCAAGTTGACGCTTAATATGCATTAAATCCATAAAAGAGAAATCTGCAGGGTAAAATTTAGCAAATCAAATAAATTTTTTTGAATCATATTTAACAAATGAATCAAAGGGATCAAGGCAGTCCATACACAACAAGATCTCCGTATTTGCCTCAGTAAAACGATTGTTGACCTCTTGAAGTTGTAAATCTATCACCGCATAAAACATTTCAACTCGATAACGGTGAAGATTTATTTTCCCATGAACATTACACTTTGACCATCCACAAAATCCATAGAAATACTCTATTTGTATAATATCAAACTCATGTTTGACACAAAATAATGAGACTTTAGCTACCAATAATTCCCACCCATTATCTCTCATATCTTGTGATTGTTGTTTTGTTATTCTCGCAAGATTCATGGCATTTATAATTTCTTGATCTTTTTTCTGTGAAGCTTTGGAAAAATCATTTATAATTGACAAAATATTTTTCATCAAATGTAAAATGAATGTAAAGTCATAACATTGCACATTCTTCAAAAGCCCCCCAGTATGACCTCTTTTCTTGTCATTTGTCCCTCCATCCTCAACAATTAAAAAACATCAATGACCGATGAGAACAAATGAATCAAACTTAAAAATGTACCGTAATGAGAACCCCAACGTGTGTTTGCAGCTCGTCTCATTGCCATTTCTTGAATCATGCCTTTGTCAGTAAATATATCACCATTGCAGACTCCTTCAACAACTTTCTCAAATTATTTCTCTCGTAGAATGTCTCTTCGCTTACATGAATCTCCAACAATATTTGATAAAAGGGAAATAATATCAAAAAATGTAGAAATAGTTCTACGTCCCTTCGCGATAGCTACAAGTGTTAATTGAAGCTGGTGTGCAAAACAGTGAACATAATAAGCTTCTTCATTCTCTAACAATATTCAACTTTTCAAGCCATTAAATTGGCCTCTCACATTGCTAGCTCCATCAGAGCCATGGACCCGAAAATTTTAAATGCTCAAACTATGACAGGAAAAAAGAGATTCAATGGATGCCTTTAGTGATAAGGCAGTCGTATCTCTAACATGTGCAATGCTAAGAAAATACTCAACAACACACCCTCTTGAGTCAACAAACCGTTGATCAATGGACATTTTTTCTTTCACTGATACATCATGCGCCTCATCAACTAAGATAGAAAATAAACCATCACTAAGTTCACGAAGAATCTCCCTTGTAGTCAAATTCACTATGGCACTAATTATGTCTTTTTGAATAATGAGTGATGTTAGCGTATGATTTCCAGGGGAATTTTGAAGTGATACTCTATTGACATCCTCATTGTGCCTATAAAGAAATCATAAGAGTTCAAGAAAATTTCCCCGATTAAAAGATTCATGAGACTCATCATAAACACACAAATCCATCCCTTGGCGCAAAAGGAATTTAATACAATCAACTGTTGCAGTTAGACGAATACGATAGTCCATTCGAGTCTGATTGGAATGGTTAGACAACACAATGTTTGGTTCATTAGATCTTGACATGCCCTCAAACATTGATTATGAACACTAGGTGGTTCTCCAACATGCACATTAAACCTATCTTTCTTTATCCAATTTGTATACTCCTCAACAACAAACGCATCACCACTGCCTTGATCACAATTCTTACATTTGAAAAGATAACAACACAAACAAAATGTCGCATCTTTTTGTATGCTATATTCCAACCAATAAGAGTAATCGCTAAACCATGATGAGATGAATCTTCGTCTTTCATTTCCGAATAAACGCCAAGGGAACACATGATTCTTAGGTTGGCATGGGCCTATTTGCAAGTAATACATTCGAATATTTTTTTTCTCTTTAGCACCAAAGCTATGAATGTTTTTCTTAACCCCGGATCGGATGGATACTCCTCAAAATTTATTTCCACTATGGGCGGTGGAGGCGAAGATGGAGGTGGAGGAGGCGGAGTCGAGGACGACTCTTTCTCTTTTTTAAAATACTTCAACATATTCTGAAATTAATAGAGAAAACAGAATTAATCTAACATAAATAAGTTATTTGAAATTTGAATTAGAATTAAGTTATGGAATTAAATTAATCTAATAGTTTTATATAACATAAAATTCTAACATAAATCAGAATTAATTTATACAATAGTTTTAAATCAGGGTTAATTTTTGTTTAAATCAAGTTTTATACTACTTTTTCGAATTTTTTTGTATGCAACAAAATTATACACCAATAAATATAACAAAATTAAGAGTGCTTTAACAACAAATAATAATGTTAGACAAATTAAAACAAATAAACTAATAAAAGAAAATAAAATAACAAAAAAATGAACACGCAACACACCTTGATTTTCCGATTATGGATGGCGAAGATGCAGGAAAGGGGAGGGGTGGGGATGTAGCAGGCTGTAGGTGGCTGTAAGGGGGATGGGCGCCGGGACATGTAGATCAAATTTGGGGGAATGAAGAAGTACATTTGGAGGAATGAAGAAATATTTTGTTGAATGAAAATAGGGCCGGCTATCTTGTGTTGTGCATGGACTTAAGTTTTCGAAATTATAATTTTTAACCTCAACATTTAAGTTATTACACATAGGTATATGTATAAAAAAATCCAGAAATTCAGTGAGTGCATCCGCACCCACTCCCACCACTGTAGCTACGCCCTTGCACAACTCACATCCACCATACCAGCAAACCCCCCTGCTACAGTCCGACCTCCCATGTCTACATTTTCACCCACTACACCATTACAAACCCATTTCTCCATTTTCAACCACTAACAAAGAATCCCCCAAAGGAAAGGAAAAAAGAAAAGAAGTCATGGGTTATAAAAGAGGTTTGGGGGCAACTCAAAAGGAGATATCATATTTTAAAGACAAAGACAGTGGCATTTTTAACACAGTTTAGAAAAAAAAATAGGTTAAAAAAAATACAAAATAATTAGAGTAAGCTTAGAATATTATTTAGGTTTAGTTTTTTTTTTTTTTGTAACAAGTGCAATGCTTGTGAAGAATTTGGATGCATTGAATGCATTTCAATTCAACACTGAAATATTGCGAATTGTGTCTCTATCTTTTGATTTAATTTTATGTTTATATTTGTCTTGATTGTAGTTTATGTTCTAATATGGAAATATTTAATACTATCTGGAAATATTTCAATTCAATAAATAAAGAAATTAAATAAAATTGATAACGCGGTTTAATCCCATCCATTGTCCTTCTCACATTTATCACACTTGGTTACGTGTTGTTTTAGTTCATTTAATCACTTAAGAATTAGTTAATTCTCTTTTGAAATTGTTTTAAAAAAAAATACATAACAAAAGGCTTTTTAATATATAAAATTTTGAAATTACAACCACTCACATTAATTGTTTCATTACTTGAAATTTGAATTGACTTCCTTACTTATCGATATGCAAGTTCATATTATGATTGTAGGTTGAAGGAAATTTTAAGTAACAGTCTTTATTCTACAATGACATACAAAAGACGAGTTATCAACCTTCTTACTCTTTTACTTTCTTTTGAGTTTGGTTGGACATTCAAAAGACTTATAACCAAGGCCTTGACACTCGTAGCATCTCTCGGAGTCCTCTTTAACCTCACCAGTCTTAGACTTACGGTCATGGATACTCGATGGTTTCTACCCTATCCCCCTAAAAAAAATTCAATGTTTTATATCTCTTTTAGGAAACTTTTAATTAAATTTAAGAAATTTCTTAAAATTCTTTGAAAGTAAATCCATTTCCTTGTAATTAATTTCAGATTCATCATCAGACATGGAGTGTGATTCTATGGAATTTTAAGGAAATACCTTTATCTTTCTTAGGTGGAGAGCATTCAGGTTCATAGGCTTTTAAAGCACCTGCAAGTTCTTATATTCTCATCATTTTTGTCTTTTCCCTAAACATTAAGGGCGGTGCCTTGGGGGAGAAATCTACGAGGTAGGTACCGAAAGATTTTTTTTACTACTTTCGGATCTATTATTTTATCTCCTAAATTAAACTTTGATTTTACTATGTCAAAGAACATAGCATAGAAGTCATCAAATATTTTGTTCTCTTTCATAGTCAGCATTTTGCAAAGTATAGTTAAGTTTTGGATTTTTGAACTCTGAATCATATTGGTTCCCTCGTGTGTAACTTAAAGAATGTCATATGGTTGTTTTGACACCTCACATGTTATTATATAATAAAACTCTTTTGATATGATGATGCTAAAAAGAGAATTCATCCCTCGTGAGTTAAAGTTACAATTCCTATGGTCTTCTTCGTCCCATTTATCAATAAATTTCAAAATGTTTTATCTCCTTCATAGTGAGTGGTGTCCACCCATTTTCAACAGTTAACGAGACATGTTCATAAAGAGATTTAAGAAAAAAGAACACGCGTGCTTTTCAATAAACAAAATTATTGTCATCAAACATAGGAGGATGAGAAACGAAACTACATTCCATATACATGATCCCGAGATTCATATCTAATAATTTATGATTACCGCTCTGACACTAGTTTGAAATTTCTATGTCTATAATTACCAATATTTAATTAAGTTTAATTTTTCTTAAATTAAATTTTGGTCAAAATAAATCTTAATCTTGTGATATTTTACTATAAATATTAGTCCAAATAATTTTTAATTAATAACTAATCCAATTCATTAAATAATAATATTCAATCATTATGTGAAAAGTTAAGATCAATTAATAACCTAAGACAAGATTCTAACATGGAAACACTTTTGGGGAAACCACAATATGACCCAATCAGTATATTCAACAATATAATCAAGTTTACACAATATTACAAATGTTTAGAGATGCTTACTATACAACTTGACATAGAAGTTACCCATGAAGTTTTTGAATCGTTGTCAATAGATTATATCTTCGCACACAACACTCCACGCCCCTCAGTATCTACCAATATTTTGGTCATAACAAGCCTTGGAGTCAACTAAAGACATTCCATAGTTGTTTGTAAAGTCTAGTTTGTTGTGATTAAAAATTAACTTGTTCATGTTCAATGATGTTTAAAATTTTTTCTTAATCAAGAATCATGGAGGAAACTTGTTAAACGAGGATGAAAAACATTTTAAGGAAGAAAAATAGATTTTGCTAAAAAGTTGTTGCAAGTGTTATAGATGCATTAGATTAAACATCATATTTATGGTAATAAAAAACGTAGCTAAATTAATCATTAGATAAAATTTATTTTCTCATGCATAACCCGTGAATGCTTATAAAAGGGTCGAGGACGCACATAAGGGTTTTGCAACTGAGTATATACATGTCACCACTGTGGTAATGTATAACCGTAGTAGGATCGCGGCCCACCCATGGAGTCTATTGATTATACTATAAAAAGTTCACATCTTAAAAGCTTATACTCGAAAATTTTATTTTAAATATAACATTAAATAATTTTTTGTCACTTCAATTAGAAAAATTAATTAATTTATAATCTTTATAAAAAAAATTTATTTCGTTTTAATTATTGTTATTACCCGTTTGTGGAAATAACGTTTGGTAACTCAATTTCTGAAAATCTTCTACTTATTTCTCGTATGCTTGTCATGTTAGATCGGTGTTCATTATTTCTTTTACGGTGAAGAAATTGTTTGTTCTTTAAATATGAATCTTACCTCCTCACAAACTCAAAAACAAGGCATTACATGTAGACACCCAATTTCTTGACCCCAAAATTTACTCCATCAGGATGGATCTAAGTACCCACCAGAGGCCTACGAATGAATGAGATGTACCGATGCCTTTTATATTACAATGTGTTCTTTTACTATTTTAAGACTTATGCGAAGATTAAATGTCATCCCAAGGGCCAAGAAAACAAAAGCTACTCTAGATTATCTCTTCTGATGTAATTACTTATTTCCATGCCGGTTTTGAACCCAAATAAATTTCTACTCTTATAAACATGAAGAAAAAAAAATTTGTACATAATTATATTATGAAACTAAAGGAACAAACCTTGCTTTAATTGGAGGCCTAAGTAAAAAATTATGGCCAATAAACGAACCTGTGTAAAACTGGACCGAGATAATATTTCATGACTGATTGGTCTGCCTCTAACATGACCGCCCGAGCAGGCACTAAAAAAATTTAAGCAAGCGCTTAAACACCTACTCAATATCTCTATACACTATAAAATGTAAAACAAGGCATTTATAAGCATTTAAGACTCCTTCTCATTGAGAGTGTCCATGTGGCACTCGATATTTTAATCTTTTAATCTCTTTCTTTGCACCTCCTCATTTACACTACCACGTGATACCCTATTTCCAAGACTTTTTTTTGGCTCTTCCTCTACTCTCTCTCTCCTCTTGAATATATCTTTAATATATGAGCCATGAAAGGAAGAGGTCTTTATATATCCAACCTACCAAACTTGGGCAAAAGATACACCGCACAAAAACGATGGCGGAGATCAATCAAACTTGGGAAAAAGATTAATACCTGTTGAAGATCAGATCTATTCAGTTTTGTTGCTTATTGCCATTTTTTTTTTTCTATCTCAGAAGAAGAGATGTCTATGATTTGCACCACAGCATACTAGGTAACTATATTTTGATTTTATATTAAAATTATAGTTGGGAAACACTTTTCCCCCTCCTTACTAATCCATATATGCTCGTATCGAAGAAGTTCTAGATTAATTAGTCACTTTCACTTCAAAAAGTGTAGGCCTCTTATTTGTTGTGTCCTTACCGATGCGATTAAAGTTGCAGTTGGCCGGCCTCGCCTTGACTTCTTTTGGCGTTGTTTTCCGGATGGAAAGGGTCTTAAATTAATTATTTCTTTTTCTAAGAGTATTTGTTGAACTACTACTTGAAGACCACACCGATTCATCACATGAGGAGCATTTGAGTATTTAAAGTACCCTAAACACTTTGATTAAGACCGCTATTGATGAATTCGTGAGGGGGTACAATGACCACGACATCTGCAGAATCAATTTGTGTTTGGAGGTATGACATAATATTGGGGTTGGTTACCAATATTCTTTCAATTAAAAAAGAATAAAGTTTCGTATTGTTGTTTTTTTACAATTGATATTTTCTAAAAGTCATTTTAATAATTTTTCTAAAAATTTTTTACACTTTTGTAACGTTTTTTCAATTGTTATTTTATTAATGTTTTTAATATCTCAAATAGTTTTATTAAACTTATTAATAATCTATTTTTTTAGCAAAATATTGTGTTCAAACAATTTTAAAATTGTACATTTTTTATATTCCAAATATTACAGTTTTTAAAAATTGTACATTTTTTAGTTTTCATGAAAATTCTGTCCAGGTATTTTTTTTATTAATAAAGAACTCATTTTTTGTTAGTTTTTATAAAATATTATTATATAAATTGTTTTACAAAATAGTTATTATAACTTTTAAAAAAAGTTTTTTCTAAATATTTGAAATATTACGTTTTTTTATTCCATGAAAATTGTTTAGTTATTAAAAAAGTAGTTGGATGTTCATAAAAAAATGATTGTAATTATTTTTAAATAACTGGACAATAGTTTTATGAATAGATGGAAATAAAATAACTTTTTAAAAAATAGGTGAACAGGTAATATTCATCAAAATTTTAGAACAAAAAAAAGTTTCAAAAATTCATGTTATTTTTCTTTTTTGTAAATTGCTGGACCTAACTTTTTTTAAAAAATTTTATTAATTTTTTTTTATAACGTTTTTTCAAACATAGTATTTTAAAAATAAATGTAATTAGTAGACGTAATAAATATTTTTTATCCTATCTGCGTAATGCATGTACATTGAAATAATTATTTGGTTTATTAGTCTTTTGAGGGCTTATGTTACAAATGTAAGAGAAGAAAGTGAGACCTATGCATAAACCTAATTTGCAGAGCTCTTGAAAATATGGATAGTGTTCCTAAAATTGAATTGTAGGCGTGGTTTCACATTTTGGTTTAATTACATATTACTCTTATAACCCCTACTGTCTCAGTTTGAATATGTAAGGACCATTTGATTAAGTTGTTGAATGCATTAGAAATATATACAATGAAGAACATGTGTTGATGGATTGCATACATCATCCCGCCCAAACATGTTACTTGCTAGCTATTATACATGCAAAAGAATGCCCTTACATGGCGACACACTCAAACAAGGGTCCATGCCAAAATTTGAGTATCAAAGCCTCCGAGAAAAGGACAAAGCTTGAATTTTACTTCAAAGACCACTCGTAATGTGTGTTTTCACAATAATTACGCTCTTAATTATGATATCCACACTAATTAGTTTGGAAATAGTGTTTTGAGGTAATAATATAAGGTGATCGTTCTATAATGACCTTCGGATTTAACGCATTTTTGTTAATGTCAATGATGGTGGTGGAGGTGATTCAATTCTTTGAAAATAATCTTCATTTGATGGGGACTGGCCCAAACTACGAGCCTCAATCTTTGAATGCAAAAAGAACTGAAGCTTATCCGATCCCCCCCCCCTTTCTTTTCTTCATATTTGTCCATGTATTATTTGAACAAATGTCTGAAAGATGGTGGTAAAAAATATCTACTTGATTTAAAATTTAGATCCATATTTTTTCTTTTTATGTTTTGCGTAAGGCGCCTCGCTCGCACATCGTGCGGGTTTACACCTAGTTACCTATAAAAATGGGGCTAAGTCTCCGTTCATTTCACACCATCCCTTTGACCTGGAGAGGGGATTTGAAAGATACATTATTTTCTTCTTCAGACTCTAAATGACCATTCCAATTTATGCCGACTTTGATTCTATCTACGTAGGATATGTAGGCATAATAGGGTGTCTAACCCTATTATTTACTAGCATGCAATAATATTTGATAAAATATAAAAAAGCTTTAAAAATATGAAACTTACTATGAAAAACTTTGCATACTAAATGATCTCATTAGATGAGTATATGGAAGTTAAATGGATTTAGGAGGTGAAATTTTTAGTATTGGGAAATTTTTATAAAATGTTTTTTATAAAAATAAGAAGTAAGTTTTTTGTGTTTTTACATCAACGGATCCGAATATCAAAGTGTCTTCAACATCATAGCCTCTGCGAGAATGAACTTGGTAAAATTGTGTTTTTACGTTCCTTAAAGTTCATATTTAGTATTGGGAAATTTTTATAAAATATTTTTTATAAAAATAAGAAGTATGTTTTTTCAAGAAAAAATGAGGATTTTAAAAGTTTTTTATTTTTCTGGGAAGCCGGACCGATCCGCCTCTATACTGGATCGATCCCCCTCCGGACCGGTCCTCCCTCTACCCGGACCGATCCGCCTTGCTTAAGGTCCAATATACCACGGATCGAATGCGAACCGATAAAGCCAGTTTTTAAAAGAACCGATCCGAGGTCGGACCAATCCGCCTCCTAGACGGACCGGTCCGCCTGGGATAAGTTCGAACAGTTCAGTGAGATTTTAATCCACCATCTCATATTTCCTATATATATTGCTATTCCGATGGTGTATTTTTTTGAAGTCTTTGAGAAAACGTTTCTAAAAGTTTGAACACAACAAGACTTCAATTTTTGATGTGCCAAACATCTTTTTGATTCACACACAAATTTCAATTACTTTTTTGAATCTTTTGGAACCCTAGAACACAATCCTTGTATTTGTTCAACCCTTGTGGAGAAACCGTCTCTCTTCTTCATTGCTGCCCTACTGGAAAGGGAAACTTCCTGCCGACAACAAAGGAACCAACACCTGCGGGTATTTCTGTGTTAATATTTCTAGCCGTTGCTTTGGAGGTTTGACAAAGACACCGTGTTGTACCCTTGTGGGCTATTATCAGGTTGTATGTAAGTCAATGGTCTTGTACATTCTTCAAAGTTCTAGAAATAAAAGGTTTTGCCCTTCAGGGATTTTTCCTGAAATTGTTTCTTTTATCCTGCATGCTATATTTTATTTGATAAATCATCTAGATGCATGTTTTAAGGTTTAACTAAAATTTGGGATTAATTAAAATTAGATTTTAGTTGAGAAGTCGCAATATTTCCGCTGTAGCTACTCTCTCAAATTGGTATCAGAGTGGGTTATGCTAATTTATCGCGTGATCCTAATTTTTTGAGGTTTTACTTTCTGATACAATTTGTCTACTCACGTTTACAAATTGGTATCAGAGCGGTTTACGCTAATTTATCGCGCGATCCTGATTTTTTGAGGTTTTACTTTCTGATACAATTTGTCTACTCACGTTTACAAATTGGCATCAGTGCCTGTTGCACTAAGTTATTGTGTTTTGATCTTGATTTTGCACAAAAATGGATTTTGATGGTTTTGATGATCTTCGATGTCAAATTTTTGAAAAATTTAATTGGAAAATTCACACGAACTCTTGTTTTAAATCTTTTGTTGAAAACGAATCTGAGAGGTGTCCTTGTTGTGAGGGTGTTGGTCACACGTTACATGAGTGTACCACAAATTTAAAGAAGAAATTGAATAAACCGATTTCTCATGTTTCTACCCTTAGTGATTGTGATTCGAAAGAAGAATTTTTTTATCTTCTAGGCGAGAGTTTCCCATCCATGTGATTAGTGATGATAGTGAAGGTGATGGGAGTGTGGATGAAAGTGAGGAGGAGAGTGTAGATGATCGTGACTTGTAAACTGCTTTCAATGAACTTTATGGTGAAACTTTGAAAACAAAGAAAGAAAATTTGAAATTGAAAGCTCAATTGAATGAGTGTGCCATAAAAAATAATGATTTTTTAGTTGAAGAACTTAGGGCACATGAGAAAATTTTGAAAGAGAAGCTTGAGTACGTCGAGGGTGAGAGAAATAGTCTTAAAGGTTTGATGGAGACTATGAAAAATGAGCTTTTAGAGTTTGAGGATTCTAGACGAGTACTTGAATCTAGGATAGATGAAATTGAGGTGAAATTGAAAGATTCAAGTAAAGTGAAATTTGATTTGGAGTCTAGATCTGAAAAACTTGATAATATTTTAGGCACAGTCGAGATCAAAACGGATAGGGGTGGGATTGGTCTTGAAAAATATGTTGCACCCATTCCCACACGTGTGAGAGATCCTCCTAGGATTGTTAAGAAAGAGGCACCTAAGTTTGTTAAAAAAGCGCCCCATAGGAACATCGTGAGAGAACCTCCTAGGATCATTAGGAGAGACCCACCTAGGAAAATTCGGAGCGAGCAACCGATAAATTTGAGGAGAGGGACACCTTTAGGTAACACAAATCGCCCGATTTACTCTTCCACACATTGCGGTAGGCAAGGTCATCTTAGGCACTTTTGTTATAAGCTTTTAAATGGACCTAGGAAGGTTAATGAAAGAATAAATTCGATTCCCCAAACCCCCACACTCCGTTACACATCAATTTGGATTAGAAAATCGGATTTAGAGGCTTATGGTTTATTTGTCCCCGATTCCTGTTTGCTTGCACGTAATTCACCCCTTGTGAAATCTTTTGGTTGATTATGATTGCATGTTTGTCATACACTAGTTGTGGTTTCATGTTATATTTTTACTAGTGTGATGACTTGTACTTTTTGTATAAATTTACGTTTTTGAATTTTTTTTTGAAAAATACAAAAATATTTTATTTTGATAAAATTTACAAAAATCCAAAAAGATTTTTGTTTTTTTGTTTACACCGTTTAGGGATGAACACTTAGGATGACCGAGTCACAACATCATTCCATTATTTTCATGTGACTATTTGATAGTGTTTTGAGACAATAGGTCAATTCATCCATGTGCTTTATAATGTTTGGAGTCATTAAGATGTAATTAAGTGTTACTTCCTACATGTTTGACTCATGTTTCCTTTATTGCACACATGCACGGATTTGTTTGATTATTGTGCTTGTCTTATCAGATGTTGGTTGGGTGTTTTCACTTCAATCCTGTCCTTAAAACGAACCAAGCGTGATAAATTTTGATAAGGAAATTGTGCATATAAATACCGTTTTGTGAATTTGTGTGCTTTGTTTGAAAATGGGGAAGGGCCGAGAAAGGTTCATTTTGCCTTTGCGAATACTAAGCCACCGTTAAATTGGAACTAAAAAATGGAGGAATTTTATTATCCGGGGTCCAAAGAGGTTAAAAGAGCCCGAAAAAATTGAAAGGCAATAAAAAGATATTCATGCCAAAAAGGGTCCATTTAGGTTTTTGCACCAATTCTCCAAAGTTTGAGAATTTAGATTACCTCAAAAAGAAAATATATATGAGGGAGTTTGATTGGAGAATTTTAAACGGGTTTGCACGTCCTTGAAATGCTTGAAAATGCGCTACATAGTTTTGGACGTTATTGGTGTGGAAATCATTTTTACTTTGATTTGTTGATTTTCATAAGACGATGTCATCAAAATTCAACAATCTTTACACCTAAGGATACTTTTGATGTACATTCATTAGGAGTACACGTATGCATCGTGCACATATGATTGATTGAGTTGATTTACCTATCGAATGTGTTCACACCCATTCATTCCATTTCCATGACTTGGTTGTTTGAGTCTAAATCCATGGTGTATTTTTTGTATCATATTTGTTCAAATTGGTATCTTATTTTTGTACAAAAATTTGAAAAAATTCAAAAATATTTTGTGAAGATTTGTTTGAGCATCTCCTTGCAAGAGCACATTTACCATATTGTTTGATGCCCTGTTTTGTGTACCGTGACACCCCGATTGTGCTTATTTGATTCATTCTTCTCATCTGTCTATTTGGGGACATCATAAAAAGAGGGAGAAAGAATTATCATATTATGGGGGAGTTTGAATTTTGGGGGAGTTTTTGAGATTTAGCGTATGCTATTATCATAAATTGGTATCTATGTTTATCTCATTTCAAACTCGATATGTCACGTGGTATTTTCTTTTTCTCATGTGTGTAGGTATGAAGATTGAAGATCAATATGGTGCACACCCTGATGAGAAAATCTTTGAGCCTTGATGATTGTTGAAGATTGAAAAACAAATGATGTAGATTTAAACATTTGTATCTTTCCATCTTTAGGGTTCATGTGAGGGTATATTTGTATAGGTCATTATTTGATAATTCAGATTTTTTATGTATGTACCGGCATAGACATAAGGGGAGATTTGTAAGGACATTTTTATCCATTATCAATTTATATGTCGTACACCGTTGAAGAAACTTAAGATCGCATCTACATCAACGGATCCGAATATCAAAGTGTCTTCAACATCATAGCCTCTGCGAGAATGAACTTGGTAAAATTGTGTTTTTACGTTCCTTAAAGTTCATATTTAGTATTGGGAAATTTTTATAAAATATTTTTTATAAAAATAAGAAGTATGTTTTTTCAAGCAAAATGAGGATTTTAAAAGTTTTTTATTTTTCTGGGAAGCCGGACCGATCCGCCTCTATACCGGACCGATCCCCCTCCGGACCGGTCCTCCCTCTACCCGGACCGATCCTCCTTGCTCAAGGTCCAATATACCACGGATCGAATGCGAACCGATAAAGCCAGTTTTTAAAAGAACTGATCCGAGGTCGGACCGATCCGCCTCCTAGACGGACCGGTCAGCCTGGGACAAGTTGGAACAGTTCCGTGAGATTTTAATCCACCATCTCATATTTCCTATATATATTGCTATTCCGATGGTGTATTTTTTTGAAGTCTTTGAGAAAACGTTTCTAAAAGTTTAAACACAACAAGACTTCAATTTTTGATGTGCCAAACATCTTTTTGATTCACACACAAATTTCAATTACTTTTGTGAATCTTTTGGAACCCTAGAACACAATCCTTGTATTTGTTCAACCCTTGTGGAGAAACCGTCTCTCTTCTTCATTGCTGCCCTCCTGGAAAGGGAAACTTCCAGTCGACGACAAAGGAACTGACACCTGTGGGTATTTCTGTGTCAATATTTCTAGCCATTGCTTTGGAGGTTTGACAAAGACACTGTGCTGTACACTTGTGGTCGATTATCAGGTTATATGTAAGTCAATGGTCTTGTACATTCTTCAAAATTCTAGAAATAAAAGGTTTTTCCCTTCGGGGATTTTTCCCGAAATTGTTTGTTTTATCCTGCATGCTATATTTTATTTGATAAATCATCTAGATGAATGTTTTAGGGTTTAACTAAAATTTGGGATTAATTAAAATTTGATTTTATTTGAGAAGTCGCAATATTTTTGCTGTAGCTACTCTCTCAGTTATTAACTGATCTACCCTTCTTCTGTAAGTTCTTCTTCCTTCTCTTTTATTTTCTTTGTTCATCATGGTTTACCTTATTGAGTCGCTTGATAAATTTCGTTCTGATTTTTCAATTCCTTCCCGGGTCATTTTGAAAGAACTTTCTGCTCCTTCTGATTATTTTCGTTTGGCGGAGGTACATTGGTTCCCCAGTCTCTTTGTAGTCGAATGTGGCTTTTCTTTTCCTCTAAATCCCTTGTGTTTGGAATTCTGTCAATATTTTGACGTGGTACCTGCAAAAATAGTTCCCAATACATGGAGAATAGTTAATGGAGTCCATAGGTTAAATCAGATTCATGGAACCCGTTTAGGAATTCCAGAGATTATGTTTTGCTATAGATGGGCTGTCAGTGATAGTACTTTTTATTTGAAAACTAGGTTTTTAAATAGGGCTTTAGTTGTCAATATCCCAGATGCCAACAGGGATTACTTTGAGCATGGGGTTGTTATGAAAAATTAGCAACATGCTCCATTAACTGAAAATGACGTATATCAGGGTCCTAGATGCCCTCCCTATGGCAATGGGATAGGTTGTTTTTATTTTATTTAGTTTTTGAAATCATGTTTTCTTTATATTCGATAAAATGCGTCACTGATATTTTGATTTTTATTTAATTGCAGATGATAGTAAAAGAAGGTCTACAAAGGAGACAGAAGTTAATTTAAAGCATCTGAAACTTATCTAGGGTTTGTATCAAACTGTTGCTGACGAACATATCAGATCAGCCTCGTACTTTTTGTAGTACAAGAGTTACACCTCGTCTTTCACTGCTCGTCCAGTGATAAGTAACATAGAACCAACACCAGTTTCTAAAGGTTCGTCTCCTGAATCGCATACTCCTCTCAGTGACAGAATGAAGAGAAGAAGAGCTCCCGCCCTCTTTGATAAGTCTGCCTCTACTGCTGGAGAGGCAAAAAAAGTAAGCAGGATGTCCCAGAAGAAAGGACAAGACAAATTGATGCACCTCCTCCAGCGGCTACTAAGAACGTTGCCGAGAAGCCCCCTGTGGCTCCAAACAATATTGCAGTTGTTTCCCCTCCAAGCGAGGTTATAGTTATATCACCGACCAAGACGGAATCCTTAGTCGAGAAAAACTCTTCGGACAATTTGGCTGAATCCATCTCTCAACCTCTAACTACTAGAAGTGGTGTTCCAACTTTTGTTGCTTCGAGCTCTGCTATGAGCTCGGTGAAGTCTTGGATCATCCCAGAGATCCAAGGTGTTGAATAAAATCTTTCTCGGGAGAGGGTTACTACCTTGGAAGCTCAACATATTGCCTCTGTAAGTATTACTATTTTAAACTTTCATTTTTCAATGCTATGTCCTTTCAGTGACTTATAATTATTTCCTTTTTCCAGTTGGTAACTTGTTTCAACACCATTCTGAAAAAGGATGAAGCTATTAAAGCTTCGAGTTCCTCGTCAGGTGTGGAGGAGGCTCTTGTAGGCCTGTCACAGTCCTTAAAGGATTCTCGTCAGAAGTACGACAAAGACAAAGCTGCTTGGGGGAAGAAACTAAAATCCACCGAGCAAGAGAGAGATAAAGCTGTTGAAGTCTCCAAGGGTTTAGAGGAGAAGATAAAAGACTTGGAAAGTAAGAATAAAGAGCTCAAGGGGAAGCTCCAAAATGCTGGAGAGCTTGAGACCAAATTCAAAGATGCTGAGGAGGAGTTAGGCAAACTTCGTGAAGCGGATCGCCAAAGGGAAGATGCAGAAAGGAAATTAAAAGCTGACGAGGAACTCATGACTGAGAGGGTTTCCTCAAAGACGGTGAAGAGGAAAGTTTATGTTAAGAAGTCCTTCAGTACTGGATGGGACAAGGGTTGGAATAAGGGTTTGGCTGCTATGATCTCAAAAATGGAGTACGATAACCTTAAATATTTCAGGGATGGTTGGGTGGCTTCTCTGAGAGAAATGAATGTCGATGAGGACTTAGACCTATTTCAGCGACACATTCCTGGCCCCCCTCCTTCTCCCAAGAAAGAAAAAGAAGACGAAGCTGCTTTCGAGGAATCCTCTATGATGATCGGAGATCAGATTTCTCATCCCCCGGTTGTCCAGACCTCCTGCGAGCAACTTCAACCAACCACCATTTCAACTGAGCAATTTCCAACACCCTCCGAGCAACCTTCTATGCCATCCGAGCAACCTACCTCTTCGTCCCAGCCTCCTGAGAAAGTTTTAGGAGACAAGGAGAAGGTGTAGAGTTGTTCGCACTTTTTCTCTTTGGTTTTTTATTAAATGTAACTCTGGGCTATGTAGTTCTTTTATGATGTAATAAAATTTGAAGTTTTTGGTTGTGCAACTTAACTCCCTTTTCTTGCTCTGCTTTTATTCTTCTTGCTCTGTCTGCATTTTATTGATTCTTTCTATCTCTTTTCTTTACTAGTTTATGGCTAGAATGGAACTCTTGTCAGCCCATGATACAGAACTGATGAAAAAATGTAACAACTACTTCAAGGCTGGCCATGCTGACTTGAATGAATCTCAAATAGTCGATATCCTCGATCCAGATGCTTCAGAGCGAGCAGTTGAAGCCTACCAGTATTTGAAATGCCTGCTCGACCGTGCAGTTGCTAATAATGTGGCATACTATGAGATGATTAAAGATCTCTAGGGTACCCTCGAGGAACTTGAACAACAGTACAAGGAGTCTACTATCCTTCTGCATCAGGGATATGAGAATAAATAGCAGCAATTAAGTGCTGATAAGGGATATGATAAGTTGTTTACTGCTTATGATATAAAGAAAAGGACTTTGAAGACCGAGGTTAAAGAACATAGGCAGATCGCCAAATTATTAGAGCAAGAAAATAATAATTTTCAAGGAGGGATATCTCAACTGAAATCTGCAGCCTCTACCTCGGGAGCCTTGATTCCTGTCAACGATGAAGGTTTTTCTTTCATGGAGGTCGAAAATGCCAATCTGAGAGATGAATTGGAAACCTTGAAGATAACTGGTCCTTCTACCTCTGCTCGCAGACGAGCAAGAGCTTCTCGGGGAAGAGCAAGGGATGCTCGGGTTACTGTTGAAGAACAAAGAACTCAATCATCTTTGAAGAATCAGGCCTTCCAGTTAATGGCAAAGAATCAAGCATTAGCTGAGATGTCCAAGAAGATTCTGAATCTGGACGAGCAGCTCTCTGCAAAAAAGTCTGCCTTGGAGAGTAAAGCACTTTTAACGAAGAACCTCTACGAGCAACTGGAGAGGTTAACTTATCAATTCCACAAGAAGCCCAGAGAGCTCTGGATGGCTAGTTATAATGAAGCCCTCTACCATATAGATGACCGGATCCAAAATGCAAATAATGAGGGTTACAAGCAAGGATGGCTGAATGCCTTGGGTATGCTGCAGTTGGAACAGGGTCACTATTTGTGGGATTACTATGACCCTGGGTTGCTCGAGTTGCCAGTGCCACCTTTCAACTGGATATGAGTTGGATTCCTTCTCGGGCCATTCCTCGATGCCTGATTTCAAAGTATCTCGGTGACTACAGTATTCATTCTAACTTTGAGATATCTCGCCCCGAGCACCTACTTGATCAACCCTCAGTAATGAATGTCAGGATGCTCATAGATCTAAATTTCATCAATTCCCCCTATACCTTAGACGATCCTCCTGCTGGTGAAGAACCTGTTAAAAAGGTAGAGGGGAAGAAACCAATAGAATAGGATTCTTGATGTAACAATTTTTTACGTATTTAATTCTCAATATATTTTGTTCTGGATTTAATGAAATTTTTTTCTTTGCAATCTTGATTGTCATTGTCTTGAAAATATTCTGTAAAACATTTCTTTTATTTATTAATGAATGTGCATGTATATCTGTTAAAAAGATAACAATATTGTGTTATTTTAAATAGTCGATCAACTAAAGTTGGTGAAAGCTTATTGTTGATTATCCTGAATTGATGATAGTCATCTGACGATCAACCATAGTTGGTGATATTTCGATTTTCAACCAACTATGGTGGTAGTTTAAAATGTCATAAGTATCAAGAAATTTATCACTTTTTAATTTTAAGCCCTGAAATGACTTTCATTTGTTTAACCAAACTGTTTCTGACCAACCGGAGTTGGTGGTTTTTGTTCCCCGACCAACCTTAGCTGGTGGATTTTTAGTCCCGACCAACCTTAGCTAGTGGATTTTCTTCCCAACCAACCGTAGTTGGTGCTTCTGGGAAATTTTTCAATCCCGACCAACTATAGTTGGTGGATTTTCTTATTCCCGACCAGCCTTAGCTGGTGGATTTTCTTCCCAACCAATCGTAGTTGCTGTTTCTGGGAAATTTTTATTCCCGACCAACCTTATCTGGTGGATTTTCTTCCCAACCAACCGTAGTTGGTGTTTCTGGGAAATTTTTATTCCTGGCCAGCCTTAGCTGGTGGATTTTCTTCCCAACCAACTGTAGTTGGTGCTTCTGGGAAATTTTTCATTCCCGACCAACTATAGTTGATAGATTTTCTTATTCCCGACCATCCTTAGCTGGTGGATTTTCTTCCCAACCAACCGTAGTTGGTGTTTCTGGGCTTGATGCGTAGTGTGTAGCACTAGTACTCTGAAAAATTATCAAACAAAAGGAGAGAATTGGGTGAAATATCCAAAGCTTTATTCATATCGAAGAAAACGGCATTACATAGAGATTAAATTACTGATAATATTTGCGCAGATGCTCTGCATTCCATGCATTCTTAAACTCCTCTCCTTCTAAGGTTTCGATTCTATACGTCCCTGGTCGAACAACCTCTGTTACTCTGTAGGGCCCATGCCAGTTAGCTTCCAGTTTGTTGTGCTTTTGAATTACTTTCTTTAGCACATAGTCTCCTTCTTTCAGGTCGCATTTCTTTACTCTCTTGTTGTAGAACAGAGCTGTCCATTGCTGGTATGCAGCGTTTCTGATTGCTGCTTCTTCTCTAACTTCCTCGAGCATATCCAAATCTAATCTTATCATCAAGTCACTAATAGGAGAGTTGAAATTCAGCACTCTATGTGTGGGGAGACCCAGCTCGGCAGGTATAACAACTTCACTTCCAAATGCCAGCATATATGGAGATTCTCCTGTGGCTGCTTGTGGAGTAGTACGATAAGCCCATAGTATAGAATGCAACTCGTTGATCCAATTGGCCTTTGCATCATTTAATCTTTTCTTCAAGCCATTCAACAGCGTTCTGTTTGTCACTTCAGTTTGTCCATTGCTTTGAGGGTGGCCTGGTGCAGAGTGGGTTTTCAATATGTTCGACTCATGACAATACGCAGTAAACTCCTCGTTGTCGAATTGGGTTCCATGGTCCGTGATGAATGCAAGAGGAAGACCATATATACAAATGATGTTCTTCCATATAAATTGATACACTTTGTCATATGTCATATCGATAAGGGGCTCGGCTTCCACCCACTTTGTAAAGTAATCCATTGCGACGATGAGATATTTAAACCTTTCTTTGGTCATTGGAAGTGGCCCGACCAAGTCAATTCCCCACATGGAAAATGGCTAAGGGAAGTAATGGGTGTCAACATCTCTTGGGGAGTTCTTCGGATAGTGGAGAAGCGTTGACATTTGTCATATTTTTTGGCATAGGCTATGCAATCATCCCTCATCGTTGGCCAATAGTATCCTTGTGTCATTATTCTTTGCAAAAGCATCCGACCTGCTGCATGGGCTCCACAAGACCCTTTATGTACCTCTTCAATCAAGTCTTTCACCTCGAAGGGATGGACACATCTCTGCAAACCTTCTATGATTCCTCGTCTATATAGAATGCCATTAGTCAGTACATAATGAGCAGCTTTAAACTTTAGTTTCTTGGCTGCGATTTTATCAGTTGACAAATACCCTTATTTAATATATGCCCTGATGGGATCCATCCAAGATGGTCCTAAATCAAGGGTAAGTTCATCATCAGATCTTCATCTATGCTTCGACTAGCCAAGATTTCTATTGGGATTGTTCTTCGTAGCTCGATGCGCATTACTGAGGCTAACCGAGCTAAGGCATCTGCTCTGGCATTCTCCAATCTTGGTATTCTAATTATCTGCACTGCCATCAGACTTGAGAAAATCTCCATTGCTTTTGCATGATACCTGATCATCAATTCTCCTTTGGCTGCATATACTCCTAGTATTCAACTGCTAGTCACTGAATACAATAACTTGCTCTGCCCCCATGTTTTTTACCAAATTAAGACCTGCAATCATAGCTTCATATTCCTCCTCGTTATTAGAAAACTTGAATTGGAAGCGCAGAGCATACTCCACATCGACCTAATCCGGGCTGTTCAAAACAATCCCTGCCCCACAGCCTGTAGTGCAAGATGAGTCATCCACATATAGATTCCATATAGGTACCTCGTCTTCAAATTTTTGATCGGACAGAGTTAATCGGTGGAATATTTGCTGCTTCCTTTTATCCTTCTCTAGCACTTCTTGCTGCTCATCGACCATCTTCTCTTGCTCGCCGATCGCCTTAAGTTGATCGGGGGTTAAATTTGATGATCCTGAAACATCCACAGGTTGGTCGGTGTGTAGCTTTTGCTCCTCGGAGGTATCAGGATAGGTGAATTCTTCTATAAAATCTGCTACTGCTTTCCCTTTTAGCGACGATCTAGGCTCATAAACTATGTCATATTCACCAAGTTCTACTGCCCAGTACATCAATCTCCCTGATTTTTCTAGTTTATGAAGAGCTTGCCTCAATGGAATATCAGTATACACAACTATGGTATGAGCTTAGAAGTACGGCCTCATTCTCCTACTCACCTCGATCAATGCTAGTGCCAACTTTTCTAGTCTTGGATATCTGATCTCTGCTCCTCGGAAGGCTTTGCTAGTGTAATAAATTGGTTTTTGCACTCCATCCTCCATTCTTATCAATGCCGAGTTAACTGCATATTTTCCCCATCACTGGTCTAGATAATAGTGGAGGTGCTCCCAGATATTTTGTCAACTCTTGAAAAGCCTTCTCGCATTCGTCATTCCATTCAAACGTTTTTCGGAGTGTTTTGAAGAATGGGAGGCATCTATCTGTTGCTCGTGATACAAATCAATTAAATGCTGCAACTCGCCCAGTGAGACTTTATACTTCCTTCTTCGTCGTTGGAGATCGTAGTCCCAATAGAGCCTTTATTTTCTCTGGGTTTGCTCTGATTCCTCGTTGGTTGACAATGTACCCGAGGAACATGCCTTCTTGTACTCCGAATATGCACTTGGTGGGATTCAACTTCATTTGATATTTATCTAGTTGATCAATGGTCTGACCTAAGTCAATTAGATGGTCAGCAACTCTCTTTCTTTTCGTTAGCATATCATCAACATAAACATCCATATTGTAACTGATTTGTTCTGTAAACACCTTGTTCATTAGCCGCTGATATATTGCACCTGCATTTTTCAAACCTAAAGGCATAACATTATAACAATAAGTTCCCCTAGGGGTAATGAAAGAGGTACTCTCCCTGTCTTCAGGTTTCATTTTAATTTGGTTGTAACCAGAATAAGCATCCATAAAGCTCAATAACTCGTGTCCCGAGGTAGCATCCACTAATTGATCAATTCAGGGCAAAGGAAAATGATCCTTTGGGCAAGCCTTATTGAGGTCGGTGAAGTCTACACACATCCTCCACTTGTTGTTTTTCTTCTTCACCATCACCACATTAGCCAACCAGTCTGGATATTTGACATCTTCAATAAAGCAAGCTTTTTGGAGCTTCTCGACCTCCTCTTGTATAGTTTGGTTCTTCTCGGGACTGAATACTCTTCTTCTCTGCTTCAGTGACTTGATTTCCTTATTTATATTGAGCTCGTGACATAAGAAATTTGGGTCTATTCCTGGCATGTCCTCATGACTTCAAGCAAAAGTTTGTTTTCTGCTTTTTAGAAAAGCTATCAATTCCTGTTTTAGTGAGGCTTCTAACGACAAACCTATTTGAGTTGTTCATTCTGGGTGCTCATCGTCCAAAATGATATTTTCAGTAGCTTCCACCACCTGACCTTTCACGAGCTGCGACTCATCTCTAGGATCCAATATTTCAATCTCTACACCTTCATCCACTTGGTAGGTAGTAGTCTTTTTCCTAGATTCCTCTAGTTCTTCTTGATCGGCAGATGAGTAGTAACATTCCCGAGGATCAATCTGTGCACCTTCATCCACTTGTTAGATAGTAGGATCCAATGTTTTAATCTCATAATGTTCATCCACTTTTAATTCAACTGTTCATCCACTTTTGATTTTTTTCTTTGCCTTGTTTTGGTTGTGGTCATGGATACATGGTGCTTTTTATTTTTATTTTCCTTTTTCACTTAGAACTATTTAAATTTTCCATAAGTTTTACCCAGGCTTAGGATAGAGATCTTTAAAAAGAGAAACTATTTTGTTAAGTCTTATTAGCAAATTATAGAGTCAGAAACTGTTTTGTTAGATAAATTTTTCTACATTCTTCGTGAGTTAATGAATATTATCTCATTCTAAAAGTGTATACACTTTTAGAATTCCTCAAAACTACGAAATAATGATTATACATTCTCAGTAAGTTAATTGATATTATTAATGTTTTGTTTTCGTCAATTGTAAGATATTGCACTGTGTGCATGTCTGTTACACCAGACGATCGGGTTTGGGTAATCTCGATATGTACATTTGTTTATTCGTCAAATACTCAGATCAGGATTTCAGTCCAGGTATTTTTATTCACTTTCTTTATTTTGTAATTTTAGATCAAAATTTATTTTAAAGGATATAACAATTATATTTTAAAGTATGTAACAGTTATATACTTAGATTGTACTCTTCCATTTTGATTATGTTACTCTTTACAATGAATCACATGATAGGAACGTGCTTAATCGAAGTGAGGCCTATCATATAAGATCCAAAATGCAGCCATTTACTGTCAATAATCTATGCAGAAAAATTTAATCACAAACCTATGCAACTAATCTACAACGAAAGAATATGATTTTAGAATGTGATGATTTTCAAATTTTGATATCAATGAAGGCTTTAGGTGTTTTATTATTTTTTAAAAATATTAAACTTTCTCTCCCAACAAAGGCATGTTCATGCTGCTTTTGTCAGGTGTTGAAGCCACTACTCGAGCTGAACGACGGTAAACAGTTTGGAAGCAACTGCGGTGAACAGTTTGGAAGAAACTTCGGACCTCTTGGATGCATCAAATATATTGTCTATTTCAAAGCGTAAGAATGGAAACAAATGGCGGACCTCTTAATTTAACTCACAACAGTTATTGGGACCCTTGGCCTGAAGTGTGCCATCAAAACTCCTAGCCCTGAAATGGGTCCTATTTTCTTGGAAGCTCTTTGAGATTATCCTCAACAATTTATTGTATGTATAAGGTAAATCTTAGCAGAATCCAACTCTGGTTTAGTATTTTCTTTTAGTTATAAGCCTTATGTCGCTTTTATACTTTTTACAGTTGTTATAGAATGTGCAGGTCGCCTATGGAAACCGTCAAATGGTGCCCACTCTACTCCAAACATATGTTCATAACTTTGTGATTCATGGAGTTGATTAGAACCCTTTATGAAATCATGTGGTGAAAACACGTTGACAGACTCATATGTAGGGGGTCTTGAAGGTACACTGTTTTCTAAAAGTGTTTGTTTTTAACGTGTTTGTGGTTCCAATATTTACATGAGTTTTATTAAATTTGTACTCACAATGAATTTTTTAAATGTTGTATGTGTTTACATACTGATGAATAACATTGGAAATTAAATCAAGGGTTATTCTAATGAGAGAGTTTATCCTTAAGCTGTGGACAAAGCAGAACTTTTTAACTATTTATCTGCTGAATCTTATTTCTAGAGGGATAAAGGAAAAGATTAGGTGGATAAATCTAGGCGACATAAACTCTACATTATTCAGAAAGTAGTTAAAGCTAGAAGGTCTATGAATCACATCCACTCTATTAAATCACATTTAAGATCCTGCTTAGTTAATGCATTTTTTTCCAAATTTGGGTAGTTTTAATTTAACCATTTTTTTTTGTTTTGCAGATATAAATTGACGGTTCAAGACACATTATTTTCCAGATCTATATTAGGTTCTCTCTTTTTCCCTTGGAATAACGTTTGTGTGCAATTTAGTGTTCAACTAATGATTATTTTTGATTATCTGTTAAGGTACAATGCGACTCTGATGCTCAGAGAAAATGAGTTTGTACTCTTCCTCTCTATGTGTCGAGCATTCATTGAGGTTTCTTATCCACATTGTAATAGGTGCTTTAGCTATTGTTACCCCCATGGAGACATTCTTATCATGGATGCCAGGAATTTATTAGATGGAATCAACCACCTATTAATAGCAGCTCGCGCAACAAAAGCGCCAAAATCAGTACATAAAAAATTACAGAGGTAGTGTATCAGAAAATGGTAATCTTCTTGAGATAGAAGATGGGGTAGTGGCTAATGTTGAACAACTTGCTACTACTACTACTACTACTACTACTACTACTACTACTACTACTACTACTACTACTACTATTGTGGATGAAAAGGAAAATGATGACATTGCTCCTCAGACCAAGGAAAAGTCCGGCGATGTGTGAAGTGACTTTCGTGAAAACTTATTTGTGTTATATTTTTTTACTCAATCGTACAAGACTTAATACTTTGCAATTTTCCATCCATGCCTTCAGGCACGGGTAGTGAAAGATCTTAGCTAAAGATGATTCCAGACTTTGCATTCGAATATCTATGGTATTCTCGCTTTACCCTTTTTCTTTCTCTCTCTCTCTCTTGCACACGAACATTGTGTATTATGATTGGTACTGATTGTTTAGACACCAAGTTAATTTTTGTTTATTTATTCTGAATTTGAACTAAAAGGTCTATTTTTTGTTGATTAATTTACAGATTATGATAAATGTCAGGAGAACATGCAAACTATAATCTTGAGCTTGGGACCTGTTCAACTTTGAGCCCCACCAACCCAATTACAAATGTGCCACGAGTTTTTTGATCGATTGACCATTTATATTTTTTATTAGATTGAAAGTTTACCATTGTGTTTAAGCAATATTTTTATCATCATTTTGTTGGTAAAGTTTCCAATAAATATCTTTTTTGTGTAATAATATTTGAAGCCTATCATAGTCATAAATCGATGATTTAGTTTACATAATGTCCGGGATGGATTGTTTGTATATCTGAGTAGTTTTGATTTCTTAAACAGGTGGATAGTCCTATAAATAGGGGATACTTTGTCCAAATTTTCTAAATTGTGTACACATGTTTGTGTTTTTATAATAAATTCTATGATCATAAGTATTAGTCGACGTAGTTTCTTGGAAGTGTTCGTCGTGCCTTTATGTATCCCTTTATAGGAAATTTTTTTCGTTTCGCGATTACATACTTTCAAAATTTTCACCGTTTCGTGATTATGTTCTTTGGAAATTTTCAGCATGCCTTCAGGCACGGGCATACCCTAGTAGATCTCTCTCTCCCTCTCTCTCTCTCTCTCTCTCTCTATATATATATATATATATATACATAATCACGAATCTAGCATACATATCTATATATCTAATTTGTTAAAGTTTTTTGGATTTTTTTTTTGGTACGCTCGTTGTTGTTTCAAACCGAGCTGTTGAGATTTTTTTGTGTTTTAATCTCAACCCATATGTGCTGCTTAGTTTAAGACTGAAAGTCTTAAATAAGTTTTTTGGGTGTATACATTTGTTTGGCTGTGTTGTCTTGAACATCAGTTGTTCCTTTTTGGGTATGTTTATTAAATCATAACACATCTTGGTAGATCTAATTTGGTTGGATTAAATTGATTTTAACAGTTGCTGTTGTTTAGAAATAAAAATTTTTGTAGAGTAATTTTTTTTTCTGAAACATATTAATATGTTGGTTTTGACACTTTTAAGTTTTGTCATTTAAGTTCCAAATAATTGTGTACTATTTTATTAACTGCTTGTGTTGAGGTATTTTTATTTGAACTAAAAATTATCTTTGAACTGAAAATTTTGGACTAAATAGTTTTGGAGATATTTCCTTTGGATTAAAATATTTGGACAAATTTTATTTGGATAGATTTCTCTTTGGACTAAAATTTTTTTGGAATAATTTAGTCGGCCTTTTAGATCTTGGATCTATTTGTTGTGTGCTTGTTATTGTGATTTATTCTACACCAAATTTAGTGTGCATGCTCTTGTCTAGTTGAACTTAACACTTTGTTATCTAGGCTCATTTTTTTTGTGCCACACATTCTAATTATAACATCTTTTATTAAAATCTGATTTGATTTATTTTGGGAATAACGATAATCTGATTTTGCCTCCAACTAGTTATACCCTCTATGTTGAGCTTTTGTGTGTTCACTTTATTTAGTTGGATTCAATTAGTGTGTGGATTTTAAATCACATCTTTATTTACTTCAATTTATTTTAGTTAAGCCCGTCGTATTTTATTAAGTCTAGTGTTACACTCTTTATCTCGTACTCAATTTGACTTAGATTGAATCAATTGACTCGTACACCTTTTATTGCCTAAGTTGAATATTTTTTGTTGTATTCTTTTATTCTTAGGCAGTGTTTGTGTGTATATGAGTGTTTTTATCCAAACCTAGTTATAGTATTGGCTTAAACTAAAATTTTGAATATAATCTTTGTGATTATTTTTTGTCTTACACATTTTTGCTATTAGGACTTATCTTGTGTTGACTTTAATTCATCCCTATTTTGTATGAACTAAGTGTTGTACATATTTATCTTTTGCTCATTTTACTTGGACTTAATATTTCAACATAACACCTCGTTAAATTGATTCATATTCTATTTGGTGTTATGTTAATTTTTATTTTAGTTACACGACACAAGTGTTGGAATTTTATTTCCTATTTTATTTGTGGTCATTTGCGCCAATTGAATTATTGTAGGATTAATCTTTCCTTGAATATCAAATATTAAGGAGGACCTAGTTTATGTCTTGTGACTTAATATTTAATCATTCTTTTAATACTGATTAATTTCATATCATCTTATTATATTTCTTATATGTTTGTGCACATCTACACGGGGTCTCGGGTGTTGAGTGTGTTGTGTGTCTGTGTCTCTCAAGTTTTTACTATCTCGATTATTTAGTAAGATTCAGTTTGTGGGGTTGTTTAGTTTGTGACTGGGTGTACTGGTTTTGTATCGGCCTAACTATTTTGTTTACACCTGTGTTGCTGAATTCTCTTTCTAAACTTTGGTATTAGTGTTCTTTGGTGTGTTAGGTGTGTTATAGTCATTATTACATAGGTATTATTGGGTTGAGTGATTTTCAGTCAAGTTGGGTTGTTTTAGACTAGGATGGTTGTACAGGTGTGTATTTGCTTAGTTTAATTCATTGTGAACTTGTGGACTGTAATCTGTAACTTGTAATTGGTAATAGTGGACTTCAGTGTGTGAGTTGTCCTGGGACTAGGGACACGGGGTTTACCACCACGGTGGGTTACTCGAGAACAAATTTTGTGTCACCTTTTACTTTTCCTCATCTCATTCTTAAATGGAATTATTTTTATATCTAGCATCACCACATTTTACTTAGTAGTGTGTGTGAGTGTTTTTAATTTATAATAGATATTATCAAATAGTTTTAAAGAGTTTTTAAATAACCTAATATGCATTAGCGAGTATCCTTTTGTCCTTTCTAGTAACCCTTTTGGTCATTTAAGTCTCTACACCTAAAAAAAAATCCCCTAAAGAGGTTTAAAGGTTACAAGCATTCAACTAGATACACACATAAAACATGCATTTTCTAAGTCAAGAAATATACCTACACTCCTTGGTTATTTTCTTACTTCTTTAAGGCTCTGATGTTGTCCTCTCTGTTCTTTAGCTTGCCTCATATGCTCCTTTAGCTTTACATCGATTCAAATGATCAAAATCTCTCAACCAACAACCCTATTAAGTGATTATGGGTGATTTTGTTGGGAGTTTTGTTCCTAAATCACATGCATGCAGTCACACACGCTAAATTACAAACAACCCCTACAAATTACAGAACTTCTAAGTATGAAACCTCATTTTCACACTACTGAAATTAGTCTTAAACTTTTTTCTCAGAAAGGTTTCATATCTATAATCTTTAGAATATTTATAACAGAGATTCTTTAGGAATTATTTATTTACAAAAAATTCGAACTCAAAATTTTAATAGATCTGAAATATAGAAGTCTTTATTTCAGGTTCATAAAAAATAGGGAAATGTTAGATAAAAAATATTACAAAAGTTACAAAACAGATTCAACATGAGAGAATGCTTTATAAATAAAGAAATAAAAAATAACCTATGATCTAAGTGACTGTATCACTGAAATAAATTTTCAAGTTTGTAAAATCAGAAACGAGATCTACTTATTTTGAGGCTGTTGAGTGAGAGATTTAGACCTAAGAGGATAGAAAATGTAAACCACAAAACCCTAACTCTTAAAAATATTTTCTGAAGAAAATTTGGTAAAGTTTCGTTTGTGTTTTTCTATTTTCTCTCTTTTATTTCTCTCTCTCTCTCTCTCTCTCTCTCTCTCTCTCTCTCTCTCTCTCTCTCTCTCTCTCTCTCTATCTTATTTTTTCTCTCAAACCCTCAGCCATTCAAAGATTGAAATTGTTAAGACAAAGGCACTTATTTTTATAGGTGATGGAAGGGTCTAGAAGCTTGAGGTAAATCAAGGGTTCAGATCAATTTGACTGTTCCAACTCTCAATCTTACAGCTATCAATGCATCGCTCAAGATAATATTCTAATTGGTTATTTTTAATGTCACAAGGATTGATCAAGATAACATGTAGGCCTTAGATTATAAATGATTGAATGCTGAAGATTGAAACTCTTATCTCAGACACAAAAGAAACACAAATCCATCCATCAACAAGCTAAGACATGTACAATTATTAGCGACTAAAAATTGCGTGTTTTGGATCTTTTAAAAATGTAATTTGCACCCACAAATGTCTCTAGTGCTTTCGGATTCTACACAAGGCAGTTTTTAAGGAGTTTTAATATATGAAAATTAGCTCTAAACATTTTTAAACCCTAAATTTATTTATTTTTAAATGGATTTAAATGTTTAAAAATTTCTAATAAATGTAGAAAATTCATTTTAATCAAAATTAAGACACACACACCTCATATATGAAATGAAATATGCAAATGTTCAATCCTAGAGTGTGTTGTATGTTGGTTTCCTACCAGAAGGCCATTGATCTTTGCTGATGTAGATATTCTTAAAGTTCCTTGAAGATGTAATGAAGTAGGAGTGACTCAACTTAATTTTGTCTTCTTTTCCAAACTAGTTAAGCTCCTAGATAGTATATACTCAAGCGAGTCAACTATATAGTGTGCTTCAATCTCCCCCTTTGGAAACGAGAGACAAAATCTCCTTTGAGCCATCTAGGGTTCGTAAGGATAACAAAAGATAAGAAAACCTTATCCCTATACAAAAGTCTAGCTACCCCATTTTCTAGAAATTGAAAAGTACATAACTGAACTATATATAGACAAATACCCTAAATGTATCCGATGGTAGTAATGGTACTAATTCCTGAAAAAATAAAACAGCTTATGGCCACGATCAAGAATTTTAGTTGAATTTATATAATAAAATGTCCAAGATGGACTCAAATATCTCTCTCTCATTTTATCTCAAATGGACGAAGGGTGAATTAATCACATTATCATACCAATGGATTTTCTTAAATATTCAAATCGTATATTATCCAAGGGTTTAGTGAACTAATCATCTAGTTGATATTCAGTGGGTAAATAGTTTATCTCTAATTCTTTATATTCAACCAATTCTCGTATAAAATGATGTCTTATCTTAATGTGTTTAGTACGAGAATGTTGAAATCGATTCTATATTAATCGGACTTTGATTATCGCTTTATAGGGTTATCTTTTCTTCTTTAATGCCAAAATCACTAAGCATTTGTTTTATCCACATTAATTGAGCGCAACACCTTCCTTCTACTATATATTCTTATTCTACTGTAGAAAGTGAAGTGCAATTTTTTTTTAACTACTCCATCCTAAAAAATTATTACCTATATAATAATAAGCATCTAATGTGCTTTTGCTGTCATCAGGACACTCAGCCCAATCAGCGTCGATGTATCCTATAATCGTGTTAGATTTGTATTTTGTGTACCATATACCTAGGTTTATTGTCCCTCTAACATATTTAATTATACATTTAACACTTCGAAGGTGACTTTCTTTAGGTTCACTTTGGTATTGGTCACAAATACAAACATCATACATGATATCTGGTCGATATTTTATTAAGTATACTAAGCTGCATATCGTGCTTCTATATAGGGTAGGATCTATAGGCTTCCTAAGTTCATCTTTGGATAGCTTCGCAGAAGTACTCATGGGAGTCGTAGCCATTTTGGCATTATCTAAACCGAATTTATTTACTAACTCTATTGCGTACTTAGATTGAGATATGAACAACCCATTATCATTTTATTTGACTTGAAGTCCTAAGAAATATTGAAGCACCCCCATAAAACACATTTGGAATTCCCCAGACATAATTTTAGAAAACTCTTTAACCTCAGACGGGGAAATGGAACCAAATATTATGTCATCAACATAGACCTGAGCTATTAAGACCTGTTTGTTAAAGTGTTTAACAAATAATATCTGGTCATTTCCACCTCGTAGAAACCCTTTATTGATTAAAAGCTTGACAGACATTCGTACCAGGCCCGAGGGGCTTGCTTTAAATCATATAAAGCTTTTTTGCAATTTATAAACATGGTTTGGCTAATGAGGATCAATCAAGCCTTTTGTTTGTTCAACATAGGTCTCCTTTGTCAAAAAACCATTTAAAAAGGAAGATTTTACATCCATTTGATAAAGTGTGAATTGTAAGTGAGAAGCTATGTCCAAGAGTAAACGAACAGACTCAAGGCATGTGACCGGCGCAAAGGTCTCCTCGAAATCTATTCCTTCAATTTGATAGGAACCCTGGGCAACTAATCGATATTTATTTTTAACTATCATCCCCGATTCATCTGTTTTTTTTAATCAAACGAGTGCCAATAACCCTTTTTTTTAGCCTAGGCACAAGATACCACACATCATGACTTTTGAATTGGACTAGCTCTTCTTGCATAAAACCTATCCAAAATGAGTCACTGAGTGCTTCATTTACATTATTTGGTTCGATTAAAGAAAAAAACATGGAAAATGAGCAACATTACGTAATAGGGATCTTGTACGCACTGGCTCTTCAGAGTTACCAACAATATTATCTAAGAGATGATTTTTAAAAACCCACTTAGGTACTTCAGGGGTCTCAGTTGGTAAAGGATCAACTATCCTTAGAGAGTCATAGGTAAATTAATTTTCAGACTCGTCCACTATAGTTGGCCCTTGTTCTTTACTCTCGACATTAGTGTCACTCACTATCACATTTATCGACTTCATTATGACTTTGGTATGCAAATTATAAATGCAATAAGCCCAACTATTTGGGGAGTAACCCAAAAATATGGCCTTATCACCACGGGTTCGAAATTTAGACAGGTATTCTCTATCTCTACAAACGTAACAAGTACTCCCAAAAGTTCGAAAATATTTTAAGTTGGGATCTTTGCCATACAAAATTTCAAAGGATGTTTGTTTGGTATTTTTACGAAGGTAAACTCTGTTTATAATATGACACGGTGTTTGAGCTACCTCAATCCAAAAGTATTTTAGCAAGTTCTAAGCCTGTATCATTACCCTAGCCATTTCTTGTATTGTGCGATTTTTATGTTCGGTAACACCATTCTGTTCAGGTGTTTTTGGTGCATTGAACTCGTGTAGGTAACCATTACAGTTACAATATTCTGTTACTCCTAAGTCTTTAAATTCACCTCCTCTATCACTACGGATTCGATTGACTTGGGTATCTTTTTCATTTTCAATTCTTAAAAAAAAAAATTCTTTGAATGTATCAAATTTTTGTTTTAAAAATGCTACCTAAGTGAATCAAGTGATATCATCCCCCATAACCAAAATATAACGATTACCTCAAAGGATTACAGTTCGGGAAGGACCCATGAGATCCATGTTGCTTAGCTCTAGAGGCTTTGTTATTAAAGTTACTTTAACTTTCTTATGAGAGAATTTAACTATTTTCCCTTCTGGACATGACCCACAAATAACATTGGAAATAGGTTTTATTTTTGATAAACCTCTAACTATATCTCGTGAGATTAATTTTCTGAGATTATTATAATTTATGTGTCCCTAACGATTATACCAGATTTCATTATCATCAAGTATGTCTAACCTACAAGTCTCGTTACTCGAATTTACTGTGTAACAGTTATCTAGGGTCCTGTGACCAGTGAGGATGCAATCAACATTCTCATTTAAGATTTTACAATTAGTTTTTGAGAATGTGACTTTATGATTGGAATTGTAAAATTGCGATATGCTTAATAGATTATCTTTAAGACCTCTCACTAATAGGACATCTTTGAGAATATGGAGTCATTTTTCTTGGAGTGTTCCTTTGCCTATGATTCGAAATGATACTCCATCCCCAAACAAAACATTTCCTCCTACTCACTCAGTTATGCTGGTTAATTTTGTATCGTCTCCGGTCATATGTTTGGAACATCCAGAGTCTAAGTCCTAAATAGAAGCACATTATTGAACTTTTAAAGCACTTATCACTATATTACACTTCAACTGGGGATTAGATCATCCTTTATAACCCATATAGTTCTAGTTTTAAAAGTTTAGTGAGATTTTTGTTTAGTAATAGGTCTAGGACTCTTTCTCTTAGACTTCTTCTTAGCGTGAGATATTTTCTTCCAATTCCTATAGTTAGAGTTTTTGCTGGGCTGATTACGAAGTACATAATTATTTCTACTTTGACTAGAATAGTTAAAGTTTTTGTAAACAGGTGATTTGTAGATATGCTTATATAGTCATTTTTTAAAACATTCATTATGAGAGTGTCCATAAACATCATAGTATGAACAATATTAATGGCTAGACAGTTGTCTCTGATTTTTAAAATCTTTGAAAAGAGGTTTATCCATATGTTGTACATTGACCGTAGGTCCAACTGCAATAGTTTTCTATTCTGGTTCAAAACTCCTAAAAAGAGGGCAAACATATTTGGCCTTAGGTTAGTAGTAAGCTTTGGACAGTTTTTCTTCAAGTTATCTAGCCCTTTTTATTTATTCTCAAAATCAAGTTTTACGGAATGAAAATCGGGAAATAGATCAGTATGTCTTTTTCTAGAAGACAAAAATTTTATATTTTGCAAAGGTTTGGTTTGTTTCTTAGTTTTTTGATAAAAAAAAACTATGCATGTTTTGTCTTCAGAATTGGTTTTACTTGAAGCAACATAATCTTCAAAACAATTGGAATTATTTTCAAACTTAATTTTTTTTAAAGATAGTTGAAATCTTTTCTTTAGATTATTCCAATTCTAGCAAAGTTGCCTTATATTTCCTTTCTAAAACTTCATTTGATTTAGAAAGTTCTTTAATTTTTTCATCAAAAGATTTGGTTTTGTATTCATAAGCCATACACTGATTTGTATATCCTCAGCGTTATGCTTCACCATTAGGCTTAAAGTTTCAATTCTTTCAGTTAGATCCTTGACAGTCTTTTATAGTTTGGCGCTCTTACTAAGTGTCTTAGTGTATAGTGTGTGCATTTTAGGGAGATCATCATTAGCGGACTCATTAAGTATAGTGTGTGGATTATCCCCTAACGTTTCATTCGTTGTACTCACACACACACATTCAATTCATCATTATTGCATTTACATTGACTCACACACATCTTCATAGAGTTAATAATAGTAGTATTAAAAACATTAACATTATCTAGGCAGAGTGCACACACTACACCAAATCCTATGAATGGTCAGGCCCCATTGGTCATGACCCAAGTCCACGACCAGCTAGCTGTGGACTTGGGCCGTGACCATCTCAATTTTTGGCATGATCATATTCATTACCACATTGAGTCATGGAAGCTCTAGAAGTGGTCACGACCTAAATCCACGACCACTATGAGTCGCAAACTTGGGCGTGACCAGGGCGTGACAAAGTTGAAGGCCCTATATAGAGCACACCTAGGATTTGTTTTTGGTGCTTTAGCTATATAGGACTTCATCTAGTTGGACTTGAATTTTGACAAAATATTTTTGTAATTTAGGATTGCGTGTCCCCATATCGACTCCAGGATCTCCTTGTCCATCTACATCAAATGCGCTCTCAATTCAGACCGCCCTCTCAGAAAAAGGTATTTTTAAGTTTTTATGCCTCATAGGATTTTCTGTCACGTAGGACACGACACCACGTTGCATTTTGCATTTTATCATGTCTCATGATAATGTTTTATTTTGTCGTAATAAAATTATTTTTGAGTTCAAAAATTTTAATTTGAATTTTTTATAAGAAATATACTTTTGTGAAAATATGTTTTGACACTAAATATTCTTTAATAAAAGTTGCAGAGTATTTTTTTTGAAGTTAAAAATATTTTTTTTGTGACAAAATATTGCATGTGCGTGCCATACTATTTTTATATGTATAAGTTTATGTATATGCCATATGTTATATTATATGTATATATAATATGTTATATCGTATATATTTATGTTGGTACGTATGCGTAATAAGTTTTGTTTGTTTATCTCATTGCTGTTGGCAAGACATTCTGACCGAGATTTGACCCATGCTATAATATATATATATATATATATATATATATATATATATATATATATTAGACTTTAGCTTTTGGCCCCCTAGCTGTTAAAACATGCGTGGCATCCCATCATGTGTGCCTTTAGCTGCTGGTTGCCTTGGCATTTAGAAAAAGCAATAGCTTTTCCATGCCCTGCCGATTTGACCCATCAGGTTTGCTGACGGATTGGACCGCTATAACTGTTTCCCTGGTTCTGTATCTTCTTACGCCCACGGTTTTTGTTTAAACCGTAACTGGTTTTATGACCTTTTCCAAAAACGACGTCGCAACATTCTTTTAACTGACTATTTTGTTTTTTTTTTGTAAACGACGTCGCGGCATTTTATTTACAACGATAACAGTTTTAGTGCGTCACAGCTGGCTCACACCGCCCGCGGTTTTACGCAAAACCAAAAGTTGTTTTTAATTTGTTATTCCAAAACGACGCAGTACCCTTTCAGTTATAACGGTAATATTTTGTAGCGTCTTTGGTACGCAGTCAGTTTTGACAGCTGGCTTTAACTTTTACAAAACGACTGTGTTTTAATAAACGTTTTGTTTATTAGTATGTTAGTTTGTTACAGCTTGCACAACACGTGTCACATTGTTAACACTTTACTTTATGTTTCTTTGTAAGCCCTTAGATCTATTTTTATCTACGGTTGTGTGTAATTATTTAGTGATCCATGTGGACCTATTTTACACCAATCTGCACACACTTGTGCACTCTATAAATAGAACCCTTTGGGTATTCATTTTAACAGAGTTGAGAAATAATTTTGTAGCAGAACTCTGTCAAAATTTCTAGAGAGAGAGAGATTAAACCAGATTATTTTTGTGTCATCTTCAAGTGTTGATTCCTTTCAAAACAAAAATGAAGATTGGACTTCTCTCATTGTAAATCTTCACTTACGATTTTTTAAGAACACATTATTTTTGTAAGTGAGTTCTCTCATCTTTGTGTGTATTTTTAGATCAGTCTTTAGATCTAATTTTTGTACACAACACACACTATTCACGAAATTAATTTTTGTGTGAATATTCTGCTTGTGACTTATTTGTGAGATCTTGTATGGTTTTAAAACGTTTTGTTTTAAAACAGATTTTTCCGAAAATATTTGTTAATATTCAGATTTGCACTGTTTGAGGTTTAGAAAGTTAAACCTAAGTTTTTGAGATCTGATTTGTGGAAGATTTAATATCTTGACTGAATATTATTTGTTTGTGTGTTTAAGACTGTTACGATTTAATTTGATATATTTGTGAAAATAGTCTTGATACGATTTTAGATTAAAATATGATTTAATCTAATATTTGTTTTCTGAAAAACAAGATTGGGAATATTTGACTGTCTTTGAATTTATTGAATATATTTGAAGTCATATTCTGTGAACATGATTGCTTGATTGTGTTAGTGATTTTCAAAAATTGTTTGCATCTCATATCACTCTCATATAATCACTCACTTTGTATTCATGTAGACACATCTTTGTTTGTGTAATATCTGAACAAGTCTAGTGTTCGAGATTTAAAGAAAGAGAAAATAAAGCTTTTCAAAAGTGTATTCAAAGTCAAGATGACTTGATTTGAATAACACAAGACTTGCAAAGATATAGGTGATATATAGTCTGTTGCAACACACACACTTCACTAGAAAGTAAATAATAGGCACTGAGCCAACCTGCGCTTAAAGAAGTTAGAGGGGAGGCTGAGAAGTGAAGAACGCAAAAACAAGTGAGGACAAGTTAAAGAGAGAACAGAATAAGCAACCAGGCTAGAGACTTGGTCGAGTGGGATAATAGCTAGATCGTTCTTCTTTATTTGTTAAGTTTGTTGTTTGTAAATCGTTCCTGTTGATTTATTGTTTTAGTGGAATTAGTTTAGGTAACTCCTAGAGGAGTTCATCGTTTTTCCCGAGGAAGGGTTTTTGCGACATTAAATAAATATTGTGTGTTGTACATTTTTCGCATTTCACCTCACAAAAAAAGGTAGGACTAAATAAATAGAAACTCGCCTAAAAATTGAATCTGTTTTGGACAATAATTAGCTTTGAAAATTAAAATTATTTTCATATAAGTTAATCAAATTAAGTAAAAGTTTAATTCGGTCCCCTTTGCATCATTCATATAAACTCATAGGTTTAAGGTGTTTACTCAACAATAGTTTACTTCCGCATATAAAGTATTTGCGCATCGACCCACATTTTCCGGGGTCACCTCAAGTGGTATCAGAGCTAGAATTTTAAAGATCGTTTTAAAAACTTTTGTTAAACACTTTTTACCTTGTTTTAATGGATGATTCAAGTCAATTACTTAGGTTTGAGAATTCTGAATCAAACTGCGTTGCATTTTTTGGGAAATTTTATGATTGTTGTGGAGATGTGTGCTTAGCAGGAATGAATGATTCCGAATATGATTCTCATTATGATTCTGATGATGTGCTTGATTTAATTGACGCTGCCAAATCTTTATTAGCTAGTCAGCCTTCTATGCTTGAAATAACTGCTCCGTTTGATGCTAAACGTGCCTTGCGTGATACTGAATTTGATGATAGCAACAACTAACACACGTACACAAATGAGCATGAAAATTTTGTTGGCTATGATGATTAATCGGAATTGTATATAAGGACTTTGCAAAATAGACAAGAATTATCGAATTTGGTAAAAATGCTTAGTGAGACCTTAGAGAACCAATATAAGATTGTTCAACAAAATTCCATTGAAATGAACAATGTCAAAACTGATTTTGAAAAACAATCACTTGATTTTATAATTCAGATTACGACTTTAAAAGAAAATTTGTCTTCTTTTGAAGAAAAATATAATGAAGCGCTTTTGCAATTTGAAAAATCCAAACAAGTTTGTGAATCAGCTTTCAAAATGTGTCGTAGTCGTGATATAACATGTTCTGAGCTTGACAAATTGCTTGCTGAACAACGATATAAGGGTGATACTAGAGGGTTTGGTTATGATGGTCCTATTTCAAAAACTGATGATTTTACTAAACCTGTCCCCTTTGTAAAAGCCCAAGAAGAAATGGCTCTTCCGTTGGAATGTAAGTTGTCTGAAAAGGATAAAGGAAAACAAGTCTTAATTGAAAGTGATTTTGAAAATGACATTGATACTTTCATTGAAAATTTTGTTGAGGCATCTATATCAAAATATTTCCCTCCGGCCAAGATACTCTATAGACCTCCTAAACCATTTGTTCCTAATAAATCTATCCTACCTACTTCTAGTAAATTCTGTACTAGGTGTGATGTTTTTGGTCACCAAAACTGGGAATGCCTTGGTAATCGCAAGATAGGTACTCATTTTAAAAGTCATAACCCTAACGTGAAGCGATTTACAAATTTTCGAAGGCAGCGCACCACTAATACTAATTGAAATTATTCCTTCAATAAGTCTAGGCCTCATGATAACAAAAACAGATTTTTTTTACATACGAGTTGCAAACATGTGTGCACATTACTATAGTGAGATATTGTTGGATACTATGTTCGATTTATTGAATCGATAATAGTGGCACATTACTATAGTGAGATATTATTGAATACTATGTTGGACTACATATGTATTAAAAAATATTTCAAGCATTTTTTGGTATTTGATCCTTGATAATACACATTTTTTTAAACTCTTTTGTAATAAGCCACAACAAAACGTGTTGCAAACAATTATGGCGGGTTATTGGTGAGATTTCACATCGATGAGATCCAAAATGCAAAGGGTTAACTCACTCCTAAAGGTGTTTCTGCATATTGCAAGGAAACTCACTCTTAAAGGTCAGACTTTTATATTTTCCGGTGAGGGTTAACATATTTTGTAACTTTGAAGTCATATATAGCTGCGGACTAAACCACTAAGTCGGCGATTCGCAGCAACAAGCCAAGACAAGCAGGTAACTTTTAATATCTTAAATGCTTCTTTTAATATCTTAAATGCCTCTATCGTTTGGATTTAGAGTATGAGAACCTTAAACAGCTCCCAAAGGGACCCATGAGTGGAACCAACACCTCGTACGGGACCAATGTAACTCATAGGAACTGACCGGGATTTGAGAATACAACGATAATTTAAAAATATCAGGAGTTAAACAAAATGTGACGTTAGTGGGAGAAAACCCAAAATAGCCCCCGAACAGCCCCGTGAGTGGCACCAACACCTCTTACGAGACCAATGTAGCTCGTAGGAACTTACCGTGCGATCACAGGACTCCCCGTTTGATAATACGATGATAATTTAAAAATATCAGGACTTAAGAAAAACATGGCGTTAGTGGGTGAAAATCCAAAACATCCCCTGTTGATGTAAAAAACTAGATTACTCTAATTATTCAATCACAGATAAATAAATGAGACAAAGAATTTTAAAGTGGTCCAGCCTTATATGAATGGCCTACGTCCACTGTTATGTTATTGCTGAGTGTTTGGGAATTCTCGATTACAAGTTCTATCAAGAAATTCCGGTCCCATTGAATGAGGGTCATACAAGGTATTTATAGCCCTTAGGTTGTACATGAAAGGGTGATACATTAAATGATATACATATGAAAGGGTAATTCATTTAATGCTCTTCAAGCGTGTGGGTCAAGATGATAAGCATTTAATGAATAGTTGAACTGTTGATTATCTGGCAATCAATGATGTGGTCGAGATGCAGCTCGAACCGCCTTAGTTGCTCGTCGTTCAAGAGTTCCTCGGAGAGCTGGAGTTCCACGGAGAGCTAGTGTTCCTCGAAGAGCTGGAGCTCCTTGGAGTATACTTGTTGCTCGGAGTGAGTCTGACTTGGTCGGGGAAATGAACTTCCTCGTTGCTATTGTGCCACGAAGATTGACACGTGTCTTTTTATTATTCGTCCACATCAGCATACTAATTTTGGTATCAACAGAAGCCCCCAATGTTTCATATTTCAAACTTTGAGGATTATGGAACATTCTTTCTCGGTATATGGCCATATTAAATGACCTTCCTGGGTTTTAGGAGCCTTTTCTTAGTATTTGAATTTCCTTCCAAATTCGCAGAATCCGCCTTTTTGCATTTTTATAAGCGCTTCGATCTTCGTGCACTTTTTGTCCTTTTAGCCGCCGGTAGCGTAATAGTTTCTTTTTTGTAATCATTTCTTTCGCCGTTTCCCAAGGCAAAGTATTTAAGCTTCAGAGGCAATCCCATCGTCTTCTACCTTTTTTAATTTCTGCTTTCGAGTTTTCTATATCTTTTCTCTCTCATGTGCGTTCATCCCTTTCTTCGTTTGTTTGTCAACAGATTTCCTTTTTTCTATAAGATTTTCTTCCTTCTTCTTCATTTCTTTTTGTTCACCATGGTTTATATTATCGAATCTCTTGAGAAATTCCGTTCGGACTTTTCTATTCCTTCTTGGGTAACTTTGGAGAGTCTTTTTGAGCCTTCAAATTATTTTAACTTGGCTGAGGGACATTGGTTACCTAGCCTCTTTATTGCTGAATGTGGATTTTCTTTTCCACCAAACCCTTTGTGTTTAGAGTTCTGTTAGTATTTCGATGTTGTCCCTAAGTGCATCAGATGTTTCCAACATCCTTGGTCATGATGATTCAGAGCAGGCTGTAGAATCTTATCAATACTTGAAGGAAGATGTGGCCAATAACGTGGCTTACTATGACATGATCGAGGATCTTCAATATACTTTAGAAGATCTTCAGACTCAGTACAAGGAATCAACTGCCCTTTTGCACGAGGGGTATGAAAAGAGGTATCAACAGCTTTCTCCCGAGACAGGCCACAAAAATATCCTTGCTGGATACGACGTCAGGGAGAAAACCCTAAGGGGTGAAGTTGAAGCTTGTAGACAGATTGACGAGCTGCTAGAGCAAGAAAATAACAATTTGCAGAAAGAGATGGCACAGTATAAGTCTGCAGCATCTTCTTCAACAACTGTAATCCCAGTGACTGACGAGGGATTTTCCCTTCTAGAGGTTGAGAATGCCAAATTAAGGCAAGAGTTGGATACCTTGAGAAGATCTGGTACTTCTGCTGCTACTCGGGGGCGAGGAAGAGGTTCTCATGGATGAGGAAGAGCTACTCAGAATGTTGTCGAGGAACCAAGTTCTCGACCTGCTCGGGGAGGATCAAGAACTCTTAGTCGTAATGTTGAAGAAGCTCGTACTCGATCAACGTTGGAAACTGAAGTGTTCCAATTGAATGCAAAAGATCGAGCTTTGTCTGAAATGTCTAAGAAAATCCAAACTCTGGAGGATCAACTTGCTTCGACAAAGTCTGCTCTGAATAATAAGGATGTTTTTGCCAGGAACCTTCATGAGCAGTTAGAGAGAATAACTTTCCAATTCCACAAACAACCTCGTGAGTTCTGGATGGCAGGCTACAATGAGGCCCTTTATCACTTGGATGCTCGCCTTGAAAATGCCAATAATGAAGGTTATAAACAAGGATGGTTGAACGCCCTGGGTGTATTAAAACTAGAGCAGTGCCATTATTTATGGGATTATCATGCTCCTGGGCTACTAGACTTGCATGTGCCACCTTATAAATTGGACATGGAATGGATCCCAGCTCGTGCCATTCTCAGAGCTTAATTGTAAAATACCTCGGTGACTACAATCTTCATTCTCAGATCGAGGTATCTCATCCCGAGCATCTACTGGACACACCTTCTGTGATGAACGTTAGGATGTTGAAGGACTTGAACTTCATTAACTCTCCTCAGACTTTAAATGATCCGCCTGCTGGCGAGGAACCTATTTCAAAAGCAAAGGGAAAGAAACCAATAGAGTAGGGATCTCAATGTAATAGTTAGTACACATATGTAACTTGTAATTCGTTTTGAATTTTAATGAAAGACTTTCATTTTCTACTTGCAAATCTGTATTGCTATTGTCTTGTGCTTGTCAAACACTTTATATTTGTTCTTGCATAAAAATATTGTGTGGTTCACCGACCAACTTAGTAATAAAAGTTACAAGTATCAGAAATGTTTCTCGATCACTTAATAATAAAGTAATGAATATAAAATGTTGAAATTTTTTTCCAACCAGGGTTGTTAAATTGTGCTCGTCGACCAATTATATTTAGGGAGAGTTTTTATCCCCGACTAACCATACTTGGTAGGTTGTTAAATTGTCTTTTTCATAAAATGTGCCCGACCAACCAAGGTCGATGATTTTTCCTCGTCGACCAACTACAATTAGTGGATTTTTATCCCCGACCAACTATACTTGGTTCTGTTTGGAATATTTGTTCTTCGAGGAACTTTTATGCAATAAACTTACTTCCCGACCAACACAAGTTGGCATTTGAGAGCATATCTTGTTTCCTAACCAACCGAGATTGTCCTTTCGTCGATTATCTTTTGTTCTCGCCATTTTACCAACCGGAGTTGGTCGTGGGTTTGAACTATCATGTCCACTAGCTCTTTTACCAACCTGAGTTTGTCACACTAGCGCACGTCTCCTAACCAAAGGAGTATAGTTTGTTCTCGCCCTTTTACCAACCGGAGTTGGTCGTGGGTTTGAACTATCATGTCCACTAGCTCTTTTACCAACCTGAGTTGGTCCCACTAGTGTACGCCTCCTAACCAAAGGAGTATAGTTTGTTCTAGCCCTTTTACCAACCGGAGTTGGTCGTGGGTTTGAACTATCATATCCACTAGCTCTTTTACCAACCTGAGTTGGTCACACTAGTGTACGCCTCCTAACCAAAGGAGTATAATTTGTTCTCGCCCTTTTACCAACCGGAGTTGGTCTGAGTTCGAACTATCGTCTTCTTTTTACTGTCGAGCAGCGTAGTGTTAAACACACTAGTATTCCCCAAAAAAATTTCAATAAAAGGAGAGAAGATTGTGAAATATCATCATTTTATTCATATTGATGGAACTGCTTTACATTTTACATCACTGATAATAGTTGCGTAGGTGTTCAGCATTTGATGCATTCTTAAATTCCTCTCCTTCTAGAGTTGCTATTCGGTAAGTTCCTGGTCGGACAACTGCAGTAACTCGGTAAGGTCCATGCCAGTTTTCTTCCAACTTATTGTGCTTCTGAATGACTTTCTTTAGCATGTAATCTCCTTCTTTTAAGTCCCATTTCTTCACCCTCTTGTTGTAGAACAGGGTTGTTCGCTGTTGATAAGCAGCATTCCTAATGGCTGCCTCTTCTCTAACCTCCTCGAGGATATCCAAATCCAATCTTCTCATTAAGTCGCTGACTGGGGAATTGAAATTAAGCACTCTATGTGTTGGAAGACCCAACTCGGCAGGTATTACACCCTCACTTCCAAATGCCAGCATATATGGTGATTCTCCAGTTTCTGCTCGGGGAGTTGTTCGGTAAGCCCACAATACTGACTGTAGCTCATTAATCCAATTAGATTTATCCTCACTTAGCTTCTTCTTCAAACCATTTAGTAATGTTCTGTTCATCACTTCAGTCTGCCCATTGCTTTGAGGATGGCCTGGTGCTGAATGAACCTTCAAAATGTTTGACTGATGATAATATGCGACAAACTCCTCGTTATCAAATTATGTTCCATGGTCTGTGATGAAGGCATGAGGGAGACCATATCGGCAGATGATGTTCTTCCAACCGAAATGGTACACCTTCTCGTATGTCATATCAATCAGAGGCTCAGCTTCTACCCACATAGTAAAATAATCTACTGCGACGACGAGGTACTTGAATCTTCCTCGGGTCGTTGGCAGTGGTCCAACCAAATCCATTCCCCATATGGCGAAAGGCCAAAGGGAAGTTATGGGTGTCAATAATGCTTGTGGAGTTCGTCATATGGAGGAAAAATGTTGGCATTTATCACATCTCTTAGCATAGGCTATACAATCAGCCCTCATCGTTGGCCAGTAGTATCCTTATGTCATCACCCTTTGCAAAAGTGTCTGACCTGCTACATGGGCTCCACAGGATCCTTTATGGATCTCTTAAATCAATTCCTTCACCTCGGAGTGATGCACACATCTTTGCAAACCTGCCATAATTCCTCGTTTATACAAAACACCATTAGTTAGTACATACCGAGCAGTTTTAAACTTTAATTTCTTGGCAGCAATCTTATCCTCCGGCAATTCTCCCTCCTCAATATATTCCCTGATGGGATCCATCCAATATGGTCCTAAATTAAGGGTAATAACATTCATCGCCAGGTCTTCATCTATGCTCCGAGCTACTAATACTTCAATTGGTATCGTTCTTCGCAGCTCGGTACGAGTAGCTGATGCTAGTCGGGCCAATGTGTCTGCTTGTGCATTCTCCATTCTTGGTATTTTGATCAACTGAATGGCATCAAATTCTTCCAACAACTCCATCGCCTTTGCATGATACTTGACCATTAATTCTCCTTTAATCGCATATGTTCCCATCATCTGATTCACAATTAATTGAGAATCACTGAATATCGTCACTTGTTGCGCTTCCATAATCTTTGCTAAATTAAGACCTGCTATCAAGGCTTCATACTCAGCCTCATTATTTGAGGCTTTGAATTGGAATCTCAAGGCGTATTCCGTGTCAATCTCGTCTGGGGTTTTCAAAATAATCCCTGCTCCACAACCTGTTGTGCAAGATGATCCATCTACATATAATCTCCATATAGGTAACTCGTCTTCAAATTTCTTATCTGACAGAGTTCCTCGGTGAAATATCTGTTGTTTCCTTTCATCCTCCCCTGGTATTTTTCGCTCTTCGTAGACCATCTCTTCTCGCCCTTTTACCAACCGGAGTTGGTCTGGGTTTGAATTTGATGATCTTTCTACATCCACAAGCCCTTTTACCAACTGGAGTTGATCTGGACTTATGTCTGTTGATCCTATAACATCCACAGGTTCGTAAGCGAGCAAATTTTGTTCCTCGGGGGTATCTGGATATGTAAATTCTGCTACAGCTTGTCCTTTTAGTGATGATCTGGGTTCATACACAATATCATATTCACCGAGCTCTATTGCCCAATACATCAGTCTCCCTGATTTTTCTGGCTTATGAAGGGCTTGTCTCAATGGCATGTCGGTATACACGACGATGGTATGGGTCTGGAAAATAAGGCCTCATTCTTCTACTTGCTTCAATTAATGCCAATGCCAATTTTTCCAGCTTTGGGTACCTCATCTCTGTACCTCGGAAAGCCTTACTTGTGTAATAAATTTGCTTCTGGACTCCATTCTCCAATCTGATCAATGGGGAGCTGAATGCATTCTCTGATACTGCCAGGTACAAGTATAATTTTTCTCCCATTACTGGCCTGGACAACAGTAGAGGTGGTCCCAGATATTTCTTCAAGTCTTGAAAGGCTTTTTCACATTCATCATTCCACTCAAAAGTTTTTCGAAGTGTTTTGAAGAATGGGAGGCATCTATCAGTTGCTCGGGATACAAATCTGTTGAGCGTTGCAAATCGTCCTCTAAGACTCTGCACCTCTTTCTTCGTCGTTGGAGATCGCAACCCTAAAAGAGCTTTGATCTTTGCTGGATTTGCCTCAATGCCTCGCTGGTTGACGATGTACCCGAGGAACATTCCTTCTCGTACTCCAAAGGTGCACTTTGTCGGGTTGAGCTTCATCTGGTATTTATCCAGTTGATCAAAGGTTTGACCTAAGTCAACTAGATGATCATCAGTTTTCTTGCTCTTTATCAGCATATCATCGACATAGACTTCCATATTACAAATGATTTGTTTGGTGAAAACCTTGTTCATCAGCCGCTGGTATGTCGCTCCTGCATTTTCAAACCAAAAGGCATAACATTATAACAATAAGTTCCCCTAGGGGTAATAAAAGAAGTGCTTTCCCTGTCTTCAGGTTTCATTTTGATCTGGTTGTATCCAGAGTAAGCGTCCATGAAGCTGAGAAGCTCATGTCCCGAGGTAGCATCTACTAGTTGGTCAATTCTGGGCAATGGAAAGTGATCCTTTGGGCAGGCCTTGTTGAGATCAGTGAAATCAACACACATTCTCCATTTATTGTTTTTCTTCTTCACCATCACCACATTTGCTAACTAGTCCAGACATCTTTAATGAATTGGGCTTTCTGGAGCTTCTCGACCTCCTCTTGTATGGCTTGATTCTTCTCGGGACTAAACACTCTTCTTCTCTGCTTTACAGGCTTGATCTCCTTATTCGCATTGAGTTCATGGCATAAGAAGTTTGGATCTATTCCTGGCATGTCTTCATGACTCCATGCAAAAGTTTTCTTTTTGTATCTCAAGAAAGTTATCAACTCCCGTTTTATTGAAGCATCCAACGTCGAACCTATCTGGGTTATTCGTTCAGGGTACTCGTCGTCCAGAATAACTTTTTCTGTAGATTCCACCACCTGTCCTTTTACAAGTTAGGATTCATCTCTGGGATCCAGTGTTTCAATTTCTATACCTTCATCCACTTGGTAGGTAGTAGTCTTTTTCCTTGATTCTCCAAGCTCCTCTTGCTTGGCAGACGAATAATAGCATTCCCGAGCTACTTTGTGATCACCTTTCACAACTCCTACTCCAAAATTTGTGGGGAATTTCAAACACTGATGCACTGTAGATGGAACTGCTTCGAACTTCTTCAAACCAACTCTTCCCATGATGATGTTGTAAGTTGACTGCACATTCTTATCCATCACAAAGAAGAGTATTCTTTCTGTTCGACAAGCAGGCCAAGTTCCAATGAATATATCCAACTTGATCGTCCCAAGTGGAAAGACTTTCTCGCCAGCAAAACCCAACAGAGGTCTGTGATAAGGTTCCAATTGAGATAATTTCAAATTTAAACTGTCAAAGCATGAATAGTACATAATGTCTGCCGAACTACCATTATCTACCAGCACCCTTGAAATCACTAATTCTTTCATCCTCATTTTGATCACCAAAGGTTTGTTGTGAGGGTAAAGAACACCTGCCAGGTCATTTTTTGAAAAGCCAATGACCGGCTTCTCTTTGTTTACCTTCCTTGGGCGATCCTCTTCAGCCAAATTTATCCGTTGAATGTATGAGCAAGCCTGAGCCTCACCGAGGTAAGCTTTTCTTTCTGCAGTAAGGTCTCCTCCTCCTGCATCTCCTCCTGTAATGACATTACAACCAAATGACCCAAAGCGTATTGAAAATACCTCTCGTTCTGGCTTCCTTGGTTTCTTGGGAAGATCGGGGTCATCCCCTGTATCATCTTCATGATCCATTTTCTTTTTCTCCTCTGCTCGACGAGGAGATCTAGACCTTTCTCTAGTTCGGTCATTATTCCTTCTTTCGCATCCCCGATCAACATACTTCGCTAGCTTCCCTCTTCGGATGAGTGTTTCAATCTCGTTCTGAAGAGCTATGCAATTTTTTGTCATATGGCCGTGATCCTTATGGAACTCACAATATTTCTCTCTATTCCTCATGTCAGGGTCTGACCTCAGTTTCTTTGGCCACTTTACTTCCTCATTATTCTTGATTTCTTCCAAGACATGATTAATACCCATTTTCAAAGGAGTATAATTATCGAATTTCTTCAGGACTTCCCATGACGATTTATTATTCTTGGAATGCTTGTCACCGCCATTGCCCTTATGCTCTTTCTTCTTGGATTTGTCGTCTTCCACCTTGGTTTCTTTATCCATATTCTTCTTCGCAGCCATAGCCTCCTCGGCATTCATGATTTTGGTTGCTTTTGCCATCAACTCTGACATAGTTGTAGGTGGATCTTTGGCCAAAGTGTAATACAACTTATTAGGAAACAACCCACTCATCAAGGCGGTGATTGCTGTCTTTTCTTCATAATCTATGACTTCTAGCTTCTTGTTATTGAAACGAGTTATGTAATCTCTAGTACTCTCACCAGATTTTTGTCTAACAATAAACAAGTGTGCTACTCTTTTTACTGGCTTTGCTCCAAAACAGAAATTGCCGATGAACAACTCGGCCAATTGAAAGAAAGTTGAAATCTTACCCCGAGGAAGATTGTTGTACCATATCTGGGCAGATCCAGTAAGAGTTCCTGAGAATGCTCTGCATCTCATCTCGTCGGGGACGGCATAGATGTCGGCAGCAGCTTGATATTTCTCTATGTGTAGAACATGATCTGTCTTTCCATCATATTTGGGGGTCACCACAGGTGCTTTAAACTTTGACGGGGTAGGAAAACCCACAATGGCCTGGACAAAAGGTGTCCCTTGAACAAAAGTTCGTTGTAAGGGATTATTCGCCTTAGCCATTTCTCCCAATCTATCCTCCAAGCGCTGAATGGAACCCTTCCACGCATCGTTTCCTTCCTCGGGTTTATTATTTCGAGCAATTGATTATTCTGATGTGGCCTCCTGAGATCTATCTTGACGAGCAACTGGTCGTGATTGTGCTGATCCTTCTCTGAGATTTGATGGTTGTCGAAAACTCCTCGACATGGTCTTAGGTGGACTCCTATTCCTCCTAGGGCCTAATCGACTGAAAGAAGACACCCTACTCAGTCTTTCCAAGGCACAGGGTCTCTCTGGAGAGAGAGTGATACATTGATCAGTATCTGTAGCCCTTATTGATGAAGTTCCCCCATGTTGATATGAGAAATCATCAGGTTCCTCATTACGATATGACTCAGTACGCCTGGATCGTGAAGAAAGTAAATAGGTTTGCCTCTGACCACTTCGCTGTCCCGAACGTGCAGGTGCACCGCCATGAAGGATCTGTATGAGTTGACGCATTATTTCTTTCTTGGCGGTTTGTCCTTGAGCCAGATTCGTCATAATCCCAGCCAGATCTGGAGGTTCATAGGGATTTGGAAGATTTCAAGGATTTCCAGTGTTTCGATTGCTGGATTCCGGATTATCTGCCATTGATGATGAATGATTTTTGGTGAAAAACGATAATAACAATCGTTCCCACAGACGGCGCCAATATGTTGATGTAAAAAACTAGATTACTCTAATTATTCAATCACAGATAAATAAATGAGACAAAGAATTTTAAAGTGGTTCAGCCTTATATGAATGACCTACGTCCACTGTTATGTTATTGCTGAGTGTTTGGGAATTCTCGATTACAAGTTCTATCAAGAAATTCCGGTCCCATTGAATGAGGGTCATACAAGGTATTTATAGCCCTTAGGCTGTACATGAAAGGGTGATACATTAAATGATATACATATGAAAGGGTAACTCATTTAATGCTCTTCAAGCGTGTGGGTCAAGATAATAATCATTCAATGAATAGTTGAACTGTTGATTATCTGGCAATCAATGCTGTGGTCGAGATGCAGCTCGAACCGCCTTAGTTTCTCATCGTTCAAGAGTTCCTCGGAGAGCTGGAGTTCCACGGAGAGCTAGTGTTCCTCGGAGAGCTGGAGCTCCTCGGAGTATACTTGTTGCTCGGAGTGAGTCTGACTTGGTCGGGGAAATGAACTTCCTCGTTGCTATTGTGCCACGTAGATTGACACGTGTCTTTTTATTATTCGTACACATAAGCATACTAATTTTGGCATCAACAGCCCCCAAACGGCCCCGTGAGTGGCACTAACACCTCGTACGGGACCAATATAACTCGTAGAGACTGACTGCATGATCAAGGGACTCCTAGGTTGATAATACAATGATAGTTTGCATATTTTTAGACTTACGCTTAAAAAATGGTGTTAGAAGGCAAAAACCCTACACAGCCCCCAAATGACCGCGTGAGAGGCACCAACACCTCGCACGAGACCAATGTAACCTGTAGGAACTGATCGCGCAATCACGATACTCTCGGTTTGAGAATATAAGGATAATTTGAAAATTTCTAGAATTAGGCTTAAAAAATGTCATTAGAGGGCTGTGACACCCCGCCTAATAAAATAGTGGGCGATTAATCCTATAACAAATTAAAATAGGAGTCTCATATGGTTCATTCTTAGCATCACTGTCGAAAACCAATTTAATTACTAATAACCTATTAGGCTGGCGTCAAAATTTTATTTAACTAATCTTTTTAATCAAACCATTGTAATAAAACATTCACACGGTTTATATATATGAAACTGAAATGAAATAAAATAATCGAACACTCGGCTCAACATAATACAACCAATTCAAATGTCTCATTAAATGCGATAAAAGTATAAATGAATACAATTGGGCTTTCAACGGCCCGAGTGTTACTACAATGCTTCCTATCTAGATCACAAGAATAGAAGCGTCTAAAAATAAACCAACATGCATCCACAGTTGTTGCAGCAACGTCTGACTCGAAAGGATCATCATCCAGGCCTCCCTCTGTCTGGACACCTATATATATATATATATATATATATATATATATATATATATCTCACACTAGATCCTATTTCCCATATAATGAAATAAATACGGATATAAATCTATTGGAAAGGAAATACGACTTATCATTCTTTCCATTCTTATGTGCATTTACTTTATATGATATCTTATCCTCATATATAAATAATATACTATACGCTACAAGTATAATTATACATATCACAAACATAAGTATAATAACCATCCCTCCGAGATATAACTCGAGGATGCAGTCTCCTAGTGCCTATCCAAATCCAGGTTTACTCACTATACCACCGTACCAAGCCAGACTTCCTCACGGTCATGGTAAAAATACACAACGGTTGAGGTAGTCATGTTCCCTCTGCAAGTGGAGTACACACATCACACTCGAACGCGGGACGATATGACCTAGGGATATACTCTCCCTGCTCCTCAAGCCAGTGGATTCACCCACGTCACGAAACCTCCCTAGATCGCACTAGAGAAAATATATAATCTGGCTGTCCAACCCTATGCCCGGGAAAGCCCGTGGAACCAGCCTCGAAAATACCAATATACCAATCACACACAGATATATATGTATTTCTGTATCATATAATACATATTCTAACAACGTCGTATATATAATCTATATCACTTCTCAATACATATGTCTATTATTGTCAAACTATCATAGCGATAGCCAATAACCCTGAATGTTCCCATTCGTAATAGTATATAAGTATTTGCACACTTAAATACTAATCCAATAAGTATTCTCTTACTTAATATATAACTCGCACCTTAATTTCTTTTAAGGACATATATATACTCTCGAATACGCCAATTCGTACTAGTCTAATAAGTATACTATCGACTTATTTGGGTTCTATAGGTATGGGATCACCTATAATAATAGTCATCAATAGACGTATCGGATAGTCGTTTAATCCTCATTAGCCCATAACCTCAAATCCATCCTAATCGCATCCTAATATTTACTCAAATGTATTCATCCCATATACATCCTAACCGCCTAAATATCTCTACACACTTGTCAAAGACCTCTCTCTCGAATGTTACTCGACCCGAACATTCACTAGGTCCGTTTCCCGAATTGTACCCTAAATTAACCCGGGGTCCTCTCTTTCATTATGAGGTTTACTCACCCTTAATACCATCATCTTGGAGCCCTAATATCATAGCTAGACTCCACCATAATCTTCCCCAAATTGTGAATTAACTTCCCCTAAACTCAAAGAAGGAAAACGACCAATTTCAACAAAGGCGAATCGATTTGATCCAGAGAATCAATTCATTTTCCATCCGAATCAATTCAGAATGTTTATCCAAGAAGGTCCTCAAAGGAGAATTGATTCGGTCTCAATGTGAATCGATTCATCCTGAGACAGCCTTATAGATCCCTTTATGCAAATCAATTCGGTCTAGGCCCAAATCGATTTTCCTTGTTCGAGGGGCACTGTTTGGGCGATTTCTCAATCTCCAAAATACCCAAATATCAACCCAAACTCCATTTTAATGGTTTCTAATCTCAACCAACAACTATATAATCATCCTAACACTCATTTCTAACCAACACATCAATAAATTTGTGGTATTAAACCATTTCTCTTAGATTTAAACCATAAAATCCTAGTTTATAATTTCTCCCATTTCTACACACCATTAACATGGGTTTAACACTAGAAATCATTAAGAGTTTACAACACATCAATTTGTAAACTCATACTCACATTTCCCAAATTTATTTTAAGGGTTCTAACCTAGAATTATAATATGAGATATACACACAAAATTAAATAACTATAATATGAGATATACACACTAAATTAAATAAAGCAAGTAAACACTTACCTGGAGGATAAAATCAGACGATCTCGAGTAGAGTCCCGCAGAGTCTGGCCGAAATCCTTTTTATCCTTCCTCTTTATTTCTCTTTCTCTTTCTATCATATAACTTATAAAGAGAGAAATAAGGGTATATCCCTTATAAGCCCAAAAATGACTCGTTTACTCAATTGCGAGTCCCTACTAGTCCAAAAATCTCCAGAACCTAAACACTACCCCTAGATACCCTATTTTGACTATGTCGGTCATTTCGAAACCAACCGCGCACTCTAAATCTTCATCCAAGTCATTTTGCTACGATTCACTAATTAAACCCAACACATCTCAATACGCATTTTCTACAATGTAAAATAATTCTCGTCACTTTACCCAATTACGACATGCCTTAAAAACATTCTGACTCATTTACTCAGTCCCCAAAGTAAATGTAACACCCGTCAGTAAACATCTAGCGCTTTTGTATCCAGAATTTTCTATTCACTGAAATTCTTCGAATTACTAAATTACTCCCACTTATGTAATTTAAATATCTATAAAAGTACAGGGTATTACAAGGGAAAAAACCCATAACAGCCCCCGAACGGCTTCGTGAGTGGCACCAACACCTCGCACGGGACTAATGTAACTCGTAGGAACTGACTGCGCGATCACGAGACTCCCGATTTGAGAATATGAAGAAATTTGCATATTTCTAGACTTATGCTTAGAAACATGGCGTTAGAAGATAAAAACCCGACATAGCCCATGAACGACCCCTTGAGTGGTACCAACACCTCGTATGGGACCACTGTAACTTGAAGGAACTTACCGTGCGATCACGACACTCCCAATTTGAGAATACGACTATAATTTGCATATTTCTAGACGTAGGCTTAAAAACATGGCTTTAGGGGGGAAAAAACTAGAGACAACCCTCGGACGGCCCCATGAAAGGTACTAGCACCTCGCACGGGACCATTGTAACCCTTAAGAACTGAACACATGATCACGGGACTCCCGGTTTGAGAATAAAAGGAAAATTTGAAAATTTCTACACTTAGGCTTAAAAAAATGGTGTTCGAGGGAGAAAACCCGAAACAACCACCGAACGATCTAGTGAGTGGCACCAACACCTCGTACCGGACCAATGTAACTCGTAGCAACTGATCGCTCGATCAAAGAACTCTCGATTTGAGAATACGACTATAATTTGCATATTTCTAGACTTAGGCTGAAAAACAAAGCGTTAGAAGGTAAAAACCTGACACAACCCCCGAACGGCCCCGTGAGTGATACCAACACCTCACACGGGACCATTGTAACTCGTAATAATTGATCACATGATCACAGGACTCCCGATTTGAGAATACGACAATAATTTTAAATTTTATAGACCTAGGTTTAAAAGCATGGTGTTAGAGACAAAAAACTCGAGACAACCCCCGAACGGCCTCGTGAGAGGCACCATCACCTCACACCGGACTAATGTAAGCCGTTGGATCGCATGATCACAAGACTTCCGATTTGATAGTACAAGGATAATTTGAAATTTTCTAGACTTAGGCTTAAAAAAATGGCGTTAAAGGGCGAAAACCCAAAACAACCCTCGAACGGCCCCGTGAGTTGCACCAACACCTCGCATAGGACTAATGTAACTCGTAAGAATTGATCGCGTAATCACAGGACTCCCGGTCTGAGAATACGACAATAATTTGCATATTTCTATACTTAGGCTTCAAAACACTGTATTAGAAGGCAAAAACTTGGCACAGCACCCGAACGGCCCTCATGAGTGGCACCAACACCTCGCACGGGACCATTGTAAGTCGTAAGAACTCAACACACGATCACGAGACTCCTGATTTGAGAATATGATGATAATTTAAAATTTTCTAGACTTGGGCTTAAAAACATGGCGTTAGAGGGAAAAAAAACTCGAGACAACCCCCGAACGGCCCTGTGAGAGGGACCAACACCTCTCACCGAACAAATGTAACCCATAGGACCTGATCGCGTGATCACGAGAGTCTCACTTTGAGAATACAAGTATAATTTGAAATTTTCTATACTTAGGCTTAAAAAATGGCGTTAGAGGGCAAAACTTCGAAACATCCCCGAATGATCCCGTGAGTGGCACCAACACCTCACACGGGACCAATATAACTCGTAGGAACTAATCGCGTGATCACGGGACTCCCAGTTTTAGAATACGATGATAATTTTCATATTTCTTGACTTAGGCTTAGAAACATGGTGTTAGAAGGAAAAAATCCGACACAACCCCCAAACGGCCCCGTGAGTGGTACCAACACCTCGCATGGGACCAATGTAAACTCTTCGGAATTGATTGTGTGATCATAAAACTCTCAGTTTGAGAATACGATGATAATTTAAAAAGAACATGAGTTAAGCAAAATATGGCCTTAGTGGGTGAAAACCCAAAATAGCCCCCGAACGGCCCCATGAGAGGCACCAACACCTCGCACGGGACCAATGTCACTCGAAGGAACTTACGGCGCAATCACGAGACTCTCGATTTGAGAATATGATGATAATTTGAAAATATTGTGACTTAAGCAAAACATGGCGTTAGTGGGTGAAAACCAAAAATAACCCCCGAATGTCCCCTTGAGTGGCACCAACACCTCGCATGGGACCAATGTAACTCGTAGGAACTGACCGGGCGATCACGGGACTCCCGATTTGAGAATACGATGATAATTTTTATATTTATATACTTAGGCTTAAAAACATGGTATTAGAAGTTAAAAACCCGATATAGCCCCTGAATGGCCCCGTGAGAGGCACCAACACCTCGCACGGAACAAACATAACCCATAGGAACTGGTCGTGTGATCATGGGACTCCCGGTTTGAGAATAATTGGATAATTTGAAATTTTCTAGATTTAGGCTTAAAAAATGGCATTAGAGGGAGAAAACCCGAAACAACCCCCAAACGGCCCCGTGAGTGGCACCAACACCTCGCACGGGACCAATGTAACTCGTAGGAGCTGACTGCGTGATCACGGGACTCCAGGTTTGTGAATACGATGATAATTTTTATATTTGTAGACTTAGGCTTAAAAATATGGTGTTAGAAGATAGAAACCCGACACAGCCCCGGAACGGCCCCATGAGTGGCATCAACACCTCGCACTAGACCAACGTAACTCGTAGGAACTAACCTCACGATCACGGGACTCTCGATTTGAGAATACAATAATAATTTGAAAATATCAGTACTTAAGCAAAACATGGCGTTAGAAGGAAAAAACCCGACACAGCCCCGTGAGTGGCACCAACACCTCTCACGGGACCAATGTAACTCGTACGAACTTACCGCATGATCACGGGACTCCCGATTTGAGAATACGACGATAATTTAAAATTTTCTAGACTTAGTCTTAAAAATATGGCCTAAGAAGGCAAAAACTTGAGACAACCCCAGAATGGCCTCGTGAGAGGCACCAGCACCTCGCACGGGACAAATGTAACTCGTAGGAAGTGATCGCATGATCACGGGACTCCTAGTTTGAGAATAGAAGGATAATTGGAAAAATTTTAGAATTAGGCTTAAAAAAATGGTGTTAGAGGGAAAAAAACCCGAAACAACCCCTACATAGCCCCGTGAGTGAAACCAACACCTTGCACGGGACCAATGTAACTCGTAGGAACTGATCGCGCGATCACGGGACTCTCGGTTTAAGAATACGATGATAATTTAAAAATATTAGGAGTTAAGAAAAACATGGCGTTAGTGGGTGAAAACCCAAAATAGCCCCCGAACGGCCCCGTGAGTGGCACCAACACCTCGCACAGGACCAATGTAACTTGTAAGAACTTATCGCGCGATCATGGGAGTCCCATTTTGAGAATATGACGATAATTTAAATATATCAGGACCCAAGAAAAACATGGCGTTAGTGGGTGAAAACCCAAAACATCCCCGGTACGGCCCCTTGAGTGGCACCAACACCTCACATGGGAGCAATATAAGTCATAGGAACTGACCGTGCAATCACGGGACTCTCGGTTTTAGAATACATTGATAATTTTCATATTTCTAGACTAGGCTTAAAAACATGGCGTTGGATGGAAAAAACCGTACATAGCCCCCGAATGGCACCGTGAGAGGCACCAACACCTTGCACGGGACCAGCGTAACCCAAAGGAACTGACCGCGCGATCACGGGACTCCTGATTTGAGAATACAAGGATAATTTGAAAATTTCTAGACTTTGGCTTAAAAAAAGGTGTTAGAGGGAGAAAACTTGAAACAACCCCTAAGTGGCCTCGTGAGTGGCACCAACACCTCGCACGGGATCAATGTAACTCATAGGAACTAACTACGTGATCACTAAACTCCTAGATTGAGAATACGATGATAATTTGCATATTTCTAGACTTAGGCTTCAATACATGGTGTTAGAAGGAAAAACCCTGACATAGCCCCCGAACGACCTCGTGAGTGGCACGAACACCTCGCACGGAACCAACGTAATTCGTAGGTACTGACTGCACGATCATGAGACTCTCAGTTTGAGAATACTAAGATAATTTAAAAATATCAGGACATAAGAAAAACATGGCGTTAGAAGGAAAATCCCCGACACAACCCCCGAACAGCCCCGAGAGTGGCACCAACACCTCTCACGGGACCAATGTAACTCTAGGAACTTACCGCGCGATCACGGTACTCCAGGTTTGAGAATACGACGATAATTAATAATTTTCTAGACTTAGGCTTAAAAACATGGCGTTAGAGGGAAAAAACTAGAGACAACCCCCGAATGGCCCCGTGAGAGGCACCAGCACCTCGCACGTGACAAATGTAACTCATAGGAACTTATCACATGATCATGGGACTCTCAGTTCATGGGACCAATGTAATTCGTAGGAACTGCCCCGCGATCACGGGACTCCAGGTTTGAGAATACGACGATAATTTGCATATTTCTAGACTTAGGCTTAGAAACATGGCGCTAGAAGGCAAAAACTCGACACAGCCCCCGAACGACCCCGTGAGTGGCACCAACACCTCAAATGGCACCAATGTAACTCGTAGGAACATGGGACTCCCAATTTGAGAATACAATAATAATTTTATTATTTCTAGACTTAGGATTAGAAACATGGCGTACGAAGAAAAAGACCCGACACAGTCCCTGAACGGCTCCGTAAGTGGCACCAACACCTCGCACGGGACCAATGAAACTCATAAGAACTAACCACGCGATCAAGATGCTCCTGGTTTGAGAATACAATAATAATTTAAAAATATCAGGACCTAATAAAAACATGGCGTTAATGGATGAAAACCCAAAACAGCCCCCGAATGGCCCCTTGAGTCACCTCGTACGGGACCAATGTAACTTGTAGGAACTGCCCGCTCGATCACGAAACTCCCTGTTTGAGAATAGGATGATAATTTTCATATTTCAAGACTTAATCTTAGAAACATGGCGTTAGAAGGAAAAAACAAAAATAGCCCCCGAATGACCCCGTGAGTGGCACCAACACCTCGCACGGGAGCAATATAACTCGTAGGAACTAACCGCGTGATCACTGGACTCTCGATTTGAGAACACGATGATTATTTGAATATTTCTAGACTTAGGCTTAGAAACATGGCATTAGAAGGCCAAAACCCGACACAACTCCTGAACGGCCCCGTGAGTGGCACCAACACCTCGTAGGGGACTAATGTAACTCGTTGGAACTGACCGCACGATCACGAAACTCCTGGTTTAAGAATACGACATTAATTTAAAAATATCAGGACTTAAGTAAAATAGGGTGTTAATGGGTGAAGCCCAAAACAGCCCCCGAATGGCCCCTTGAGTGGCACCAATACCTCGCATGGGACCAATGTAACTTGTAGGAACTAACAGCGCAATCACGGGACTCCCAATTTGAGAATATGATGATAATTTGCATATTTTTAGACTTAGTCTTAAAAAATATGGTGTTAGAAGGAAAAAACTTGACATAGCCCCCCGAACAGCCCCGTGGGAGGTACCAACACCTCGCACGGGACCAATGTAACCCATAGGAACTGACTGTACGATCATGGGACTCCCGGTTTGAGAATACAAGGATAATTTGAAAATTTCTAGACTTAGGCTATAAAAAATGGCGTTAGAGGGCGAAAATCCAAAATAACCCTCAAACCGCCCCGTGAGTGGCACCAACACCTCATACGAGACCAATGTAACTTGTAGAAACTGATCGCATGATCATGAGACTCCCAATTTGAGAATATGATGATAATTTAAAAATATTAAGACTCAAGCAAAGCATGGCGTTAGTGGGTGAAAACCCAAAACAACCACTGAACGGCCCGTGAGTGACACTAACACCTCGCACGGGACCAATGTAACTCGTAGCAACTGATCATATGATCATGGGACTCCCAGTTTTAATGCACGGGGATAATTTGAAAATATCAGGACTTAGGCTTAAAAACATGGCATTGGAGGGTGAAACCCCGAAACAACCTCTGAACGGCCCTCTGAGAGGCACCAATACCTAGCAAGCGACCAGTGTAACTAGTAGGAACTCACCGTGCGATCATGGGACTCCGCACAATAACGGGACTCCCGATTTGAGAATACGACGATAATTTGAAAATGTCTAAACTTAGGCTTAAGAATATGGTGCTAGAGGGGGAATCCCCGAAATAGCCCCATGAGTGGCACCAACACCTCGCACGGGACCAATGTAACTCATAGGAACTGATATGTTGATAATTATAACTCATATGAAATTTTACAGCTTGAATAAATTTTTTGTAAAACTACTTGGTTACATTTTTTTTTGTATGTTATCAGTTGCAGGATAACATTGTATCGTTAGCTTTTTTGGGCATGGAACAAATGAAGGAGGCAATGGTTTACAACATGAAGATTGTTTATATAATGTTGTGGACATTTAGGATTATGTTTTTTATGTGTTACATCCATGCGGGCTTTTATTGTTTAGTTTTATGGCCATGTGGGCTTTTATAATTTGATTGTTAAATTTTATGGTCATGTGGGCTTTATAATAAGAAGGTTTTATACTTACAGGGTTTGGAATGTCTAGAAAATAAAGGAAACTCTGCCCAATTTGTTTTGGTCTGTGAATTATTAAGACGTGTAATATTTTTAAGTTTATATATATATTGGTTTATTAACAATGTTCTCGATTTGCAATTTGTGATTTTTTTTATTATTTTGCCAATAATAAATATTTGTAACACCTCGTTTACATCCAACGTTACACGTAGCAACCAATCATGAAGTCACAGGACCCCCAATTTCACGATTGGACCAAAAAATACATTTTTTTAAATTATAGTTAAATACGATCATGGACTTTGTCCATGACCATTTTTTTCGTCATGTATAAAAATGGATGCGGACAAAGTCCATGACCCCCAACCGTGATAAAAAATGGTCGACGAAGTGGCTTGCCATAAAAATGGTTTCAACGAGTTGCTTTGAGTTTATATTCAGCCCATTATACAAGAAGGAAATGATTTGCAGTTTATCATGTCCATGATGAGGGCACGAAGTGACTAACTCATTAAAACACTCGTAGCATCGATCAAATGACTCATTTTCTAGTTATCGGAAGGATTGAATTTGAGCCTTGATGGAGTTCGTTCGATGTGTAGGAAATAATATCTTAAGAAATTTACATCGTAACTCGTTCCATGATTAAATTGAGTTTGGAGGTAAAGACCATATCCAGGTCTTTGCCTTGTCCTTTAGCGAGAATGGGAAGAGTTTGAGGCGGATCACATCTTTTGAGCAAGTCTGATCGCTAAGGGTCTGACACGCCTCTTAAAATTCCATGATGTGGAGATATGGCTTTTCTGAATCCATTCCATGGTAAGTGGGAAGTATTTGGATCATCCCATTCCTAAAGAGAAATTTCCCGGCATTATACGGGAGTAAAATGCATCCTGGAGTGACAGTACACTAGGGATATAAGAGTTCTCTCAGAGGGCGATACGGGGCCTCTTCCTCGCCGACGACTGCACTACCGTGTTGTGACATGTCTCTCTCACTGAAGGACTATGTTTCCTCACTTGGTATGCTCGGAGCGTGCTCTGATGTGTATCTTAAGAGGGAAAATGGAGTGTTATTTGCGATTGAGTGTGATGGTGTGGGAGGTGGAATCCAGAATTGTGGAGCATTAGGAGTGTGAGGGCTATCGGGGTCGTACTCAACTATCGGGTTTTCATGAATGTGGGTTGGAGTATTATGGGGAGTTGGAGTGAGTTCAGAATTCTTCATTAACCGGATTATGAGAGATGATGAGGAATATTTTTCTAATTTTAAATTTTTTATGTTTTTGGATTTTTTGAAATTTTTGGTCACAGTTTTAGATTGTCTTGATCTAATCCTAAGTCTACCTAGATCCCCGATAATGGCGCCAAAAACTAGACGCGACTAAAAATGTGTCTCAGAAGTGCGTACTCTCTAGGCTCAAGTGCAAGCCTGTCGCTCAAGTAATAATTCGATAAGTCGGGTACCGATCCTCAGGGAACTAGAACAACGGTGTTGTAATGACGTTGGACAGACGAAGGAACCCTAACTCTGACTCTAAAGAAAAGGAAAAGGTGATTTGATTGGTGAGATAACTAAAACTAGATGCAATTGTGAAAATGGTTAACTAATGAACTAAAGTATGAATGGAATGCAACTATTCTAAATTACCTAAAATATTGATGATTATTGAATTAAAACTTGAACTATATGATGAGGAAAATAGGACAAGAATACAATCCCTCAACCCTAGTGTGTTACTAGTACAAAATTAATTATAAAGTTAAGTAATTAATTAGATCCCGAATTTATCACTCCCAAGAATTACATATATGAGGTTCAAACCCGCACCATACATAATCAGAGGATGAGTAAATTGGTATTGGGATAATTATACTCGAATTGAATGCTGAATCATCCCGATTACCTTGAAGCAAACGAGATACAAAGATCTACAATGGTTGTGTTTCTACGCAATACGATCGTAATAAATCATTAAATTTAAAGGATTAATTTTATACACATGCCACTACCACATCAGGTTGAGTTCATGCATCTTGACCCCAAAGAATCTAGCCGGACATGTTAAACCTAACTATGCATGAATTAAATACATTGCATGCGAGAGAAATCATAATGAAACTATCTTGAAACATGCAAAGAAGAGTTATGAACCCAGAAATTGTTTGAATCACGCAAGAAAAACAACAATGCAAGAATAATAATAATAATAATAATAATAATAATAATAATAATAATAATAATAATAATAATATTAATAATAATAATAATAATAATAATAATAATAATAATAATAATAATAATAATAATAATAATAATAATAATAATAATAATAATAATAATAATAATAATAATAATAATAATAATAATAAGAATGAAATGTGGATCAAAACTTGAAAAAAACCCCGGAATGAATCAATCTTGAAGCAATAATTCAAACTATGTTCCTAGGTGTTCTTTTTTTTTTCTCTACCAAAAATTGATCAAAACTATGAAAAACTATGTTTTCTAAGTCATTACCCTAGTACAAATACGTTTTAGAAGAAGTTGTAACAAAATGGGACTCTTTGGACCAATCAGCTATAAAGAGAATTTCGTGCATCAGGACCCCCAAACCGGTTCATAGGTACCCTGAACCGGTTCACAATGTGGTTCGAGAATTCCTACTGGTTTCGGGGTCTCATTTCTTCAATTCAACACTTAGAATTTTTTTCTTCTTTTCTTCTTGGATTTTTCCTCAACTTCAAATGATCATAACTCTTCAACCGTACCTTTCTTCCAGTATTCTTATTGTTTCGAGATTTTCAACTTTCTAGTTGACCCCACCTCCGGGATCAGATTTTAAAATTACAAAAATGCCCTTGAACTTGCCTTCCTAGCCTTTCTTTCACTGTTTCGATTTCTCTTTTGCACCGCTTGAATAACTAACCTGTGAAACACATAAGAGAAACACAAATCACAAAATACTTTCCAATGAAGGTTAGTATAATAAATTTTAGTTAAACCCATATCAATTGCATCACTCGGTTTCACAAAGGTACTGCAATTAAGGGGATAAATATATAATATTTATGCCTAATCAAACCCCCCTAACTTAGAACTTTGTGCATCCCGAGCAATGTCAAAGAAAAAGAAAAAAGTCACAACTCTTCTAAACACTTTATTGGGATATAATACCTTTTTCGCGGGCAAGCGATTGCATTTAGCGTATGAAACAAGCCCTTAAACCCCTAGGTTACCCTAGTAGGATGAGTGTTGTCTCTTGAGGGTTTGCAGTGAACATACCGACAAAATTAGAATCAAAGAAAATTGAAAATAAGTTACAATTGTATAATTCAAACTTTTCCCAAAAATAGTCATCATCAAATCATGTTCAAGAGTCTCAAATCACAGTGAGTCTGTGTGAAGCCGAAGATTTAACCGCGAATTTCTACCGATTAACCATTACGTTACTTATCCGAAAGTTCGTTTTGATTTCAAATTCTCTGGGGATGCTCTCACAAAATAATCACTCGGGGGTGGCTATGTTCTCTCAGTATACGTGATTTATAAGAGTAAATGTATTGAAACGAAGTTCATGCACACAAGTAGAAGGATGGAAATTTTATGGTAATCGGATCTCATAAAAGGATTACGGATATAAGAAACGGGAACATTGCCTCTAATTCACATTTTTTATCTCTTTTATTATCTTTTGGTGTTTTATCTCTCCACGCGGTAATTAATTTCGCAATTTTGGACTCGATTAGGACTTTTATGGGTTAAAGGTGTAATGGGTAAAATTGGAAAAGGTTAAGAATTTCGGAATTGGAAAATTTTGATTATGATGTCCGTTAGTGCTTTTTCGGGCTTTCGCTCATTTTCTTCTTCTTTTTCTATTTTCATGCTTTTCTTTTCTTACTATTTTTGTTGATCATAGTTATTCTTTTCTTGCCCCTTTTTGTTGCACTTTTCGAACTTAAATTCTGACTTTTTCCATTTTTCATAATTCCGGGCTTTTTGGGGTTTTCGGGTTATCTCACGAAAGGAAAACTTTCATTTGGCTCAAAATGGGTTACAAAAGGGATTCTTTTACACAACTTTTTATGGCCGATATTTTTGGATAAATAATGATGGCCTACTTCATTTTCCAAAATACTAATTGCGTTACCATTTGCGTTTCGAGATGAATTAAGTTTAGAGATCTATTTTGTCACGTTTTTCAAGGCAATATCACACACATTTTCCATAACCAATCAAAGTGAAAGGATTGAGATCCTCGATGACTTATTATATACTAAAAAGAACTTTTGAGTTACAATTAAATCAGATAGATTTAAAAACTCAAAAAGATCGATACGCTCGAAATCTCATCGGGTTCCGTTAATCTCCACACTTATTCGTTAAGTCGTCAATTTTCGCACAAATTCCATCTTTGGTCAGTTTCGGCTTAGTGCAATAGAGATTTAACAATTTGATACTTCAAATCGAATAAAGGTAATATTTTTGAATTTTTTTTATTTAATTTGAAGAATAATATTTTTGGCTTTTTTTGTCAAATTTTTTCATTTTTTTTTGAAATTTTTGAAATTTTCTATAAAAAAAACACACTTGGAAAGAACATGTGATCGAATAAATGAATCTAAACAATAAATGGGAAGAATATCCCATATCCCTAACTTAAATGTTGAATTGTCCTCAATGAGGATCAAGAACACAACATAAAGAGAGGAAAAGAAAGATATTACCCAAAATGGAACGATCCTCGAAAAGTACGAGTCCATTGAATCTACAAAACATGTTAGAACCAAGCGTAAGAAAAAGAATAACAAAAACTCTAAACTAAAGAAAAAAAGAAATAAGCTAACTATTGTATAACCTACGATTTGAAATTCTAATAGTTATACACTAGAAGTCAAAAAATTTGAGGGTCCACCTAAAATACAATTTGACTTTGAGGGATTAATGGTGCACCCTCACTAGATAGCATGCCTCCCAAAAAATAAGAATATATCTTGAACAACGGAAGGCATGTGCAACGAGGAAGAAATGAACCATCACCAATTAAAATTTTTAGGGGGATAATGAGGGATTTGAGTGCACAAAGGGACAAGTACCACTGGGATCCAAGAAAACTAAAATCATGTCCCAAAGATTTTTCAAGTAGTATGCGAAGAGGAGCACAAACAGAAAGAGTCCATCTTGGAAAATAATTCAAGTATAGAGTTCTTGTCCTCAAAATCTTCTCTCCCAAAATTTTCAATTGGATGTGGTGGATTGACACGTCTAAGTGTATGGCCCATAAGATGAAGCATATCAAAATACCATTCCCATACAATAAGTGGATCAACGTACTCAAGACATTCATCCAGTTCTCGTGATGGATTTATGAGTTCGATAATAGTGGGGTCACAAGGAGACAGTTGATCTTCAACCTCAATAGGTTTTGAAATATTTATAAGAGGTTGAGGTTCAAAAGTACTTGGATCACTCTCAATGATTTCTTTCTCAAAATTTTTAGGTGAAACGTAAGGCTCGACCTCCGGTAAGTTTTCAAAATAAGAATAAAACTCATCGCTATATGGTTACTTTTCCCAGTCATCACCAAGGATCCTTTTTATGCCTTGCATGTATAGAAGTAAGGTTTCTTCCAAAGTAGGCTTCCTAGGATCTAGCACCTCAGATTTCTCATTTGTTTCAAAACTTACTTCATCTTCAAAAGTATCAGAAGAAAAATCATCATTGGGTTCAAATAATTCATCTAACTCTTGCTCCCAAAAATCATTTTTTTTTCTCGATACTCTTTGCCACGTCTTTCTTCTTCAAGAAATTCATTTTGATAAATTTGGATCGCCTTAGCACTGGGCTTGTATTTATGAGACTCATCTTTAGTGATATTGATCCAATGTTCATAAATATTGAGCTCCTCCTCCTCCTCACTATTATCATAACAATTAAAGCCACCAAAAGAGTTAAAATAAGACATTTCAAATTGGGCAATTGAAAAATGTAACACCCATATTTTTGGATTATTTATTTATTTATTTATTTATTTTAAGGTCAAATTCGGGATTAACCAACCCAACCTAAAGTCTACCTAATTCCCCGGAAACAGCGCCATTTTGATCGAGTGGAAAATCGAGCGTCCGTATAATACGCTAATCGTTGTTATCGGCTTACAACCGCAATACAAAAACCTAAACTTTAACTACACTCTTGTGAAGTATAGTGGCTAGTCTGGGTATCGAATCCTCAGGGAACTAGGACGAGTGAACGTGACTACAAAGGTAAGACTGTTAACCCTAATTTAACACTAAAAAGAAAAAAAACAATGATTGAAATGGGAAATAACTAATTAACTAAACGTACACTAAATTAAACTACTATAATAACTATGTGAGCAAAATTAACTAAATAAGAATGAAGGGAAAACAGGCTGGGAATATAATCCCCCAAACCCTACTAAATTTACCATATAGAATGCTAGAATTTTGAATTAGAAATTTAGTTGAACCCGGTCTTTAGTACTCCCAAGCATTACATATATGAGGTTCAAGCCCGCATCATACATAATCAGAGAATGAGTACAGCAGTGTCGCAATAGCCACACGTGAATCACATCCTTAAACACCACGGTTACCTAGGGTCAACTGAGGTAAAAAGGTCTATGATGGGTGTGATAACTACACAACACGATTCGTTCAAATTTCAATTCAAACCCTAGTTTCTACATGGCTAAATTACATCGGGTTGGGTTCATGCACTCCAACCCTTAGAAATCTACCCTAACATGGTGAAATTAATGAAAACTATGTTATCTAAGTCGTATGAACTCATGATTTCTTGGAAAAGGATATTAAACATGAGAAATAATAAAAAAAAGTGCTGGAAATAAATGTTACCAAGATTGAAGAACAAGACCATGTAAAAAGAAATCAAAGACTGAAGAAAAACTCGAAAAACTCTGGAATTAAAGGTGAAAAATATGTTGATTCTTCTCCTAGATGTTCCTACTTATTACGGAGCTTTTACATGAATGAAATCTTAATAAAAAGAGTCCTGATGACTAAATATATAGGCTAGAGGTCGTTTAGAAGAGTCCTCAAAACACAAAACTCTTTTGGCTAAAAGATAAGGACAAAATAAAAATCTCGTATCTGGCACTTTGTCACAATTAGAAAGCGTAACTAATTTTGTAACGGATCTGGTGCATGACAAATGGGCGAACCGGTTTGGGTTGTGGTTCGGGGGAATTTGCTGGAAATTCAACACTAAGCAAATTTTCAAGCTTTCTTCTTTTCTTTCTTGGATTATTTCTCAACTTCAAATGATCATAAGTCCTTCACCGTAGCTCGGATTTTGGTGATAGTTTTTCCAATATTCTCGCTGTTCCGAGATATAAAAATTTCCAGAAGTCCCTACCTTCGGGATCATGATGAAGAATTAAGAAAATGCGCTTAAACTTGCCTTCCTAGCCTTGCTTCTATAATTTTTTTGCAACTTCAAGGGATCATAACTCCTTCACCGTAGCTCGAATTTGGGTACCGTTTTTTCTAGTATTCTGGTTGTTCTGAGATATTCAACTTTCTATAAGGCCCCACCTCCGGGATTTGGCTACAAAATTACAAAAATGCCCTTGAACTTGCCATCCTAGCCTTTCTTTCATTCTTTTAATTTCTCGTTCGCACAGCTTGCATACTTTACCTGTAAAACACATAAGAGAAACACAAAACATGAAATACTTGCCAACGAAGGTTAGTATCATAATTACAAGTTAAATCCATATCAATTGCACTACTCGGGTTCACAAAGCTACCTAAATTAAGGGAATGTCGAAGATCTTAATAATGAGTATCGGGGTTAATGGCATCATGTCTCGTCGAGTAATCGCCCCCATCCTTTGACACCTATCGCAAGATTTGCAACAATTATTCACATCCCATAAAATTGTGGGCCAATAGAGGACGCATTGAAGAATCTTAGCGACCGTCTTTTTTATTGAAAAGTGACCTCCACAGGCTTCTAAATGACAAAATTGGATGACTTTCGGGATCTCGTCATCCGATACACATCGTCGGATGATTTGGTCGGCGCATTATTTAAAAAGGAAAGGATATTCATAGAAAAATATGTGCGACCAAGTGATGAACCTCTTGTTATTTTGCGATGTCCAATCGGGAGGCGCGACTCCCGTGACAAGATAGTTCACTATATCCGCAAACCATGGCACAAAAGAGGTAGCAAAGAGTTTCTCATTCGGAAAATATTCGTCTATGGGTATAGGATCACTAGGTATATCGGATGAAAGTCGTGATAAGTGGTCGGAAACGACGTTTTCTACTCCTTTTTGTCTTTAATGGAGCGATTAAACTCTTGTAGGAGTAGGATCCACCTTATGAGGCGCGACTTTCCGTCTTTCTTCGCAAGTAGGTATTTTAATGCCGCATGATTGATGAAGCAAGTGATGGGAGAACCGATAAGGTAGGACCGAAATTTGTTAAGAGCAAAAACTACTGTTAGCAATTCCTTTTATGTGGTGGAGTAATTGAGTTGTGGTCCGGTAAGGGTCCGGCTAGCGTAGTAGATGACATGATCCCATTTGTCTTTTCTTTGGCCCAAAATAACCCCTATCGCATAATCGTTAGCATCACACATAAGTTCAAATGGTAAGGACCAATCTGGAACTTGCATGATGGGAGCGGACACAAGCATGGTTTTTCAGTTTTTCAAAATCGCTATGGCCTGCTTCTGTCCACTCAAATGGGGTGTTCTTCATAAGAATGTTGCTTAAGGGTCTAGCGATGGAACTAAAGTCCTTAATGAACCTTCGATAAAACCCCGTGTGGCCTATGAAGGAACGCACGTCTTTGAGAGATTTTGGTGGGGGTAGATCGATTATGACATCAATCTTAGCTCTATCAACTTCAATTCCTTTGGATGAAACTATGTGACTATGAACTATTCCCTTAGTGACCATAAAATGGCATTTCTCCTAATTTAGCACTAAGTTCTTCTCCACACACCGGGCAAGTACTTTTTCTAGCTTTTCCAGACAAAGATCTAAAGAGGTACCGAAAACACAAAAATCGTCCATGAACACTTCAAGTCCTCTCTCAACCATGTCGCTAAATAGGGTCAACATGAACCTTTGAAAGGTAGAGGGTGCATTACACAAGACAAATGGCATACGTTTGTAGGCAAGCGTACCAAAGGGGAATGTGAAGTTCGTTTTCTCCTGGTCAAGTACATCTACCTCAATTTGGTTATATCCGAAATAACCATTAAGAAAGCAACAGTAAGGGTGGCCCGCTACTCTCTCAAGCATATGATCAATAAATGGTAAAGGGAAATGGTCTTTCCTAGTTCCCGCAATAAGTTTCCGATAATCAATACAAATGCATCACCCAGTGGTGGTACGTTGGGGAACTAGCTCTCCCTTAGGATTTTCAATCACCGTTATGCCCGACTTCTTCGGGACAACTTGAATAGGGCTCACACACTTGATATCCAAGATTGGTTAGATAATCCCGGCATCCAATAACTTAATGATTTCGGTCATCACCACTTCTTTCATATTGTGGTTTATCCTTCTTTGCATTTCTCTCTAGGGCTTGACATCCTCGTCGAGGTGGATCTTGTGGGTGCAAATCAAATGACTTATCCCCTTCAAATCAGTAATACACCAACCGAAAGCACTTTGGTGCTTCCTTAGAATCTTTAACAGTTTACCCTCTTGCTCTTCGTATAGGCTAGAGGAGACAACAACAGGAAATGTCTCGTCCTCTCCTAGGTATGAATATTTAATATGGTAGGGTAGTTTCTTCAATTCGAGGGTCAAAAATTTGTCGCTGGAGGTAACCATGCGTGCCTCCATTGGTGGTAACTCCTCGAATCGAGAAACCTAACTTACATCTCTCGCGTCCTCGTCCGACGCTCTCTCATCAAGTAGCTCTCTCAAATACTCAACTTCCCTCTCGAATTCAGTATACGTCCTCTCACTCTCATGCCTCGACACTAAATAGCACCCTAGGGCATCTCCACAATAATTTTCTTCAAAGTGCTCCTCTACGATCTCTTCGATTAGGCTCACCACGTGAAGATCATCTTCTTCACCCGTATGTTAGGCTATATAGAACATCTTAGTCTCTAAGTTCATGTTCCCAAAGGTGAGTTGCATCTTCCCATTTTGAGTATTGATAATTGCGTTTGTCCTAGCTAAGAATGGGCGCCCAAGAATGATGGGAACATGATTGCTCGAGGCGAAGGAGGGTTCTGTGTCCTAAATGATAAAATCTACTGGAAAGTATATAGTGTCAACTTGAACGATCACGTCCTCAACTATACCTCTTGGGATATTTACGGTTCAATCCGCTAACTGGAGAGTGATCTTTGTGGGCTTAAGGTCACCCAGATCAACTTTCATATAGATGACGTAAGAAAGGATATTGACACTTGATCCTAAGTCAAGTAAGGCTTTTTCAATTTTATTTTCTCCAAAGATGCAGGAAATGGTGGTTGCACTGAGATATTTGAATTTTTGGTGGAGATTATTAAGTAGAATGGATCTCACGTTCTGTGCTAGAAATACATTTTTTTTTACCTTCATCTTCCTCTTCACTGTTAACAAGTCTTTGATGACTTTTGCATAAGCGGAAACTTGCTTAATGGCATCGAGGAACGGTAAATTTAACTTTACTTTCGTCAGCACGTCTAGCACTTCATCACGGGGGTTCCGTTTATGGGAAGGAACAAGCCTTTGCGGAAAGGGTGTCGTTATGGGTGGTTTCACTACTACCTTGGGCTCACTAGTGTCTTCTTTATCACTCTCTTTCAAGGGGACATATTTGGGCTCTTTTGTGTTGGGCGAAATCTCCTTGTCTTTGGTTGCGTCGTGTGGGGGAGGTGATAAATCAATGAATCTCCCACTACGAAGAGTGGTCACATCTTGACATTGCTCCTGATGTTCTGTCAAGGTGGATCTAACACTAGTTTGAACTTAGGGTAGTCGTTGGCCCTGGGCAGGAAACTTGCCCTTCTCTTGGATACTCAACGATGATTGTATTTTTGAAATATTTGCATTTATGTCACTAATCATGCGATCATATCTAGCATTGGTTGCATTCTGGGTATTGATGAATTGGTTCATCGTATCCTCGATATTTCTCCGTGGTAGAGAAATATATGCCCCTTGAGGTGATGGTGCTTGCCCATGTCCTTGCATTTGTGGAGATTGTTGAAAGTGCGATGGTGGCGGAGGGGCAACATGTGAATTAAGATTCATTGCACCATGTTGTTGCCCATAGCTAAAACCAGGATGGTTTTTCCATAAAGGGCTGTAATAATTCCCATGTGGTGCAACGACATTACCCTTAAATCATCCTATACCACTTACTTTCTCTTGAATCATAACTTTGCATGCGTGTATTGTCGGGCATTCCTCTGTTGAATGACCCGCCTCACAAATCTCACACACCTTCTCGATGGGGTTTGGGATGGATCCATTTTTACCTCTTGCACATATCTCAAGTATTTCTCGCATTCCTTTAACAAGTAGATCGAGTTGGAAGTCCATCATAATATTCTTTTCCACGTGAAATAGGTCAGATGCCGATGGAGTGGAGGTCGCTTGACGTATTTGATTATGAGCATTAGGGTCAGATGTGTCCCATGCTTGGGTAGTCTCAGTGACATACCTCAGCTGGAGCTCAGTATCGTTGGCGTCTAGGTCGACAAAGGGACCATGACACATGGTTTCAACGAGTTGTTTAGAGTTTATATTCAGCCCATTATGGAAGAAGGAAATGATTTGCAGTTTATCAAGTCCATGATGAGGGCACGAAGTGACTAACTCATTAAAACCCTCGTATCATCGATCGAAAGACTCATTTTTTAGTTGTCGAAAGGATTGAATTTGAGCCTTAATGGAGTTCGTTCAATGTGTAGGAAAGAATATCTTGAGAAATTTAGATTGTAACTCATTCCATGATGAAATTGAGTTTGGAGGTAAAGACCATATCCAGGTCTTAGCCTTGTCCTTTAGCGAGAATGGGAAGAGTTTGAGGCGGATCACATCTTTTGAGCAAGTCTGATCATTGAGGGTCTGACACGCCTCTTCAAATTCCATGATGTGGAGATATGGATTTTCTGAATCCATTCCACGGTAAGTGGGAAATATTTGGATCATCCCATTCCTAAAGAGAAATTGCCCCGCATTATACGGGAGTAAAATGAATCCCGGAGTGATAGTACGCTCGGAATATAAGAGTCCTCTCAAAGGGCGATACGGGGCCTCTTCCTCATCGGCGGTTGCACTATCGTGTTGTGACATGTCTCTCTCACTCAAAGACTCTGTGTCCTCACTTGGTATGCTCGGAGCGTGCTCTGAAGTGTGTCCTAAGAGGGAAAATGGAGTGTTATTTGCGATTGAGTGTGAAGGTGTGGGAGGTGGAACCCATAATTGTGGAGCATTAGGAGTGTGAGGGCTATCAGGGTTGTACTCAACTATCGAGTTTTTATGAATGTGGGTTAGAGTATTATGGGGAGTTGGAGTGAGTTCAGAATTTTGCATTAACAGGCTTTTGAGAGATGATGAGGAATATTTTTGTTCTTTTAAATTTTTTATGTTTTTGGATTTTTTGTCACAGTTTTAGATTGACTTGATTGAATCCTAAGTCTACATAGATCCCCGACAACGACGCCAAAAAATTGATGCGACTAAAAATGTGTCTCAGAGGTGCATACTCTCTAGGCTCAACTGCAAGCCTATCGCTCAATTAATAATTCGATAAGTCGGGTATCAATCCTCAGGGAACTAGGACAACGAATTTGTAATGACGTTGGACAGACGAAGGAACCCTAACTTTGACTCTAAAGAAAAGGAAAAGGTGATTTGATTGGTGAAATAACAACAACTAGATGCAATTGTGAAAATGGTTAACTAATGAACTAAAGTATGAATGGAATGCAACTATTATAAATTACCTAAAATACTGATGATGATTGAATTAAAACTTGAACTTTATGATGAATAAAATAGGACGGGAATACATTCCCTCAACCCTAGTGTGTTACTAGTACAAAATTAATCATAAATTTATGTAATTAATTACACCCAGAATTTAGTACTCCCGAGCATTACATATATGAGGTTCAAGCCCGCACCATAGATAATCAGAGGACGAATAAATCGGTATTGAGATAGTTACACTCGAATTTCATTCTGAAGCATCCCGGTTAACCTGAAGTAAACGAGATCCAAAGATCTACAATGGTTGTGTTTCTACGCAATATGGTCGTAATGAATCATTAAATTTAGAGGATTAATTTTATACACATGCAACTACCACATCAGGTTGAGTTCATGCATCCCGATCCTAAAGAATCTAGCTGGACATGTTAAACCTAACTATGCATGAATTAACTACGTTGCATGCGAGAGAAATCATAATGAAACTATATTGAAACATGCAAAGAAGTGTTATGAACCCATAAATTGTTTGAATCATGCAAGAAAAACAACCATGTAAGAATAATAATAATAATAAGAAGAAGAAGAAGAAGAAGAAGAATGGAATTTGGATTAAAGCTTGAAAACAAACACGGAATGAATCAATCTTGAAGCAATTATTCAAACTATGTTCCTAGGTATTATTTTCTTGTCTCTACCAAAAACTGATCAAAACTATAAAAAAAAACTATGTTTTCTAACTCATTACCCTCATACAAATACGTTTTAGAAGAAGTTGTAACAAAATGGGACTCTTTGGAACAATGAGCTGTCAAGGAAAATTTCGCGCATTAGGACCCCCGAACCGGTTCGCAGGTAACCCGAACCGGTTCATAGTGTGTTTCGAGAATTACTACTGGTTCTAGGGTCTCATTTCTTCAATTCAACACTTAGAATTTTTTTCTTCTTTTCGTCTTGGATTCTAGGATTTTTCCTCAACTTCAAATGATCATAAATCTTCAACCGTAGCTCGGATTTGGGTACCATTTCTTCCAGTATTCTCGTTGTTATGATATTTTCAACTTTCCAGTTGGCCCCACCTCCGGGATCAGATTTCATAATTACAAAAATTCCCTTGAACTTGCCTTCCTATCCTTTCTTTCACTATTTTGATTTCTCTTTTGCACCTCTTGCATAATTAACCTATAAAATACATAAGAGAAACACAAAGCACAAAATACTTGCCAACGAAGGTTAGTAGCATAAATGTGAGTTAAACCCATATTAAATGCATCACTCTATTTCACAAAGGTACCAAAATTAAGGGTGTAGGAGGGTAGTGAGATTAGGGTCTATGAATAACTGGAAAGGGTGAGGTGTGACCCACTCCCATGGACGTTGTCTGCAATGTTCTCACAAACTTCTGATGCAGCTTCTAGTAAAACCTTCTCCTTTTGTTAAAAATGGAGCTCAAGATGGAACTACCTTCCTACAAGAAGATGAAGTTCAACAAAAATAATAGTAATTTTCTCAAGAGGAGCTCTTGAGAATGATGGATGTCAGTGGGGAGTGAAATAACAAGGCACTTAGCACGAGAGAGAGAGAGTAAGGAGATAATACTAGGAAGTCTGGTGTGATTTCTACAGAGTAATAGTGCTATTCGGTTTTTTTTATTGACCTTGCCCAGAGGTCTATTTATACTTGGGAATTAGGGCTGAGTTGGCATTTTTCGACGCCAAAATTGAGAGGGTTGGTGGGTAACAATGTATGAAGTGTATCACTTATCCCTACCTGCAGGCATCCCTGCTTGTCCCCTCCTGCAGACGCCACCTGGCGCCAACCAAAGTTAGAAAGCACATATGTCTCCTAATGAAGACAAGATATTTGATTTGGTAATTATCTTTTGAAACGGTAACTTGTGGTTCAATTTTGCAAATCTTGAGAGAGGAGGCCTTAAGGATCCCTCTCTTCTAAAATTATAGTTTTTCTTGAGAGGGACCTCGAGGCCTCCCTCTTCTAGAAAAGTTATTTTTTTATAAGGAGTTTATTCCTTCTGAGTAGTTAGCTCTTTGGCTTCTAACTTCACTTGTGAACAAGTGTGAAATGTATGTAGTCTTGAGTGACTTCTGGGTCTTCCTACTAGTATTCTCTCAATCCTATAGTGCTAAGTGGTTGAGCTTGCTAAATATACCTTATCCCTCAGCCGCCAAGCCAAAACTCCCAGGAGGTCCCAACTGGGCTATTTGAGCCCTGTCTACTCAACTAAGATACTTGTATAAGAAAGCAAAGTGTTAATGATGTTTTTCTTTTTAGGAATGACGTTTTATGATAAGTAGTTACTCATGGTAGCCACTCCCTCATCCTGGCCTATTTTTTTGAAAGCTGAGGGGGAGGACCTTGACTGCTCCTCGCACTGATATTTTTTGTTGTTAAGGGACCTTGAGGGTTCCTTCTTAATATGAGTTTCTGTAGGGACCTTGGGTGAGGTTCTTTCTCAATATAATTTTCTGTCGGGACCCTGGGTGGTTCCATCTCAATATGAGTTTCTATCGGGACCCTAGGGGGTTCCTGCTCAATATGACTTTCTGCCGAGACCCTGGGTGGGTTCCTTCTCAATATGAGTTTCTGCCGGGACCCTGGGGTGGTTCCTTCTCAATATGAGTTTCTTCCGCGACCCTGGGGGGTTCCTTATCAATATGAGTTTTTTGTCGGGACCTTGGGGTGGTTTCTTCTCAGTATGAGTTTCTGCCGGGACCCTGGGGGGTTCCTGCTCAATATGAGTTTCTGTCGGGATCCTGGGTGGGTTCCTGCTCAATATAAGTTTCTATCGGGACCCTGGGGTTCCTGCTCAATATGAGTTTCTGTCGGGACCCTAGGGTAGTTCCTTCTCAATCTTTGATTTCTACAGTGGCCCTTGCGGGGCACTTCTCAAATGTCATTTCCGCAGTGACCCTTGCAGTGGCACTTCTCGAATGTCATTTCTCTAGTGACCCTTGCAGTGACCCTTCTCAATCTTAGACTTTTGCAATGGCCTTTGCGGGGCACTTCTTCAAATGTCATTTTCGTAGTGACCCTTGCGGCGGCACTTCTCGAATGTCATTTCTTCTGTGACCCTTGTGGCGTCCCTTCTCAATCTTGGACTTCTGCAGTGGCCCTTACGCGGTACTTCTCAAATGTCATTTCCACAGTGACCCTTGCAGTGGCACTTCACGAATGTCATTTGTGCAGTGACCCTTACGACGGACCTTCTCAATCCTGGAATTATACAGTGGCCCTTACGCGGTACTTCTCAAATGTCATTTCCGCAGTGACCCTTGCGGTGGCACTTCACGAATGTCATTTCTGCACTGACCCTTGTGGCGGCCCTTCTCAATCCTGGACTTCTGCAGTGGCCCTTACGTGGTACTTCTCAAATGTCATTTCCGCAGTGACCCTTGCGGTGGCACTTCACGAATGTCATTTCTGTAGTGACACTTACGGCGTCCCTTCTCAATCCTGTACTTCTGCAGTGGCCCTTGTGCGGTACCTCTCAAATGTCATTTCTGTAGTGACCCTTGCGGTGGCGCTTCATGAGAGGCCCTTCTCAATCCTGGACTTCTGCAGTGGCCCTTACGCGGTACTTCTCAAATGTCATTTCCGCAGTGACCCTTGCAATGGTGCTTCATGAATGTCATTTCTGCAGTGACCCTCACAGCATCCCTTCTCAATCCTGGACTTTTGCATTGGCCCTTACGCGGTACTTCTCAAATGTCATTTCTGCAGTGACCCTTGCGGGGCACTTCTTGAATGTCATTTCTTCGGTGACCCTCATGGTGGCCCTTCTTAACTTGAGTTTCTACAGGGACCCTTGTGGTGGCCCTTCTCAACTTGGGATTCTGCAGTGGAGGGACCCTGGAGGTTCGTTCTCCAATATGGCACTTCTGCGGTGGAGGGACCCTAGGGGTTCCCTTAACCTCATATTTTATATAAGTTGAATGGGGGGTCTTTGAGGTACCCTCACTCACAAATATAGTGGTGAAGCTTGAAACACCCTTCTACATTAGCCCCTTGTGCAAAGACTTTTGTGTTTGGTAGAACAAAAGTCTTTGTACGCCATAAATTTATTTTTTTTATTTTGAGGGACCCTAGAGTTCCTTCATCATTACCCTTAGGGTCATTAAATGTTCTGCCACTTCATCCCAAGTTTTGAAGATGAGACCACTTATAGTGGACCTCTTTATCTGGGTATTAACTTGGGCGGAGGGGTTACTCACGGTGAGCCCCTCATTCTTGGCCTTCTACTTAGTTTATAGGGGTTGCTCATGGTGAGCCCCTCATATTTGACCTATTTTCGGTGGCCTTATATCTTGGGTAGAGAGGTTTCTCAGAGTGATTCCATACCCCTTGGCCTTCTATCTTGGGTGGAGGGGTTGCTCGTGGTGAGCCCCTCTCCCCTGGACTTCTTTTGTGGCCTTCCATCTTGGGCGGAGGGGTTATTCGCGGTGAGCCCCTCACCCTTAACCTTCTTATGTGGCTTTCCATCTTGGGCGGAGGGGTTAATCACGGTGATCCCCTCGCCCGTGTCCTTATTTTGTGGCCTTTCACCTTGGGTAAACGGGTTACTCGCGGTGAGCTCCTCTCCATTAGCCTTCTTCTGTGGCCTTTTACCTTGGGCGGAGGGGTTTCTCGCGGTGAGCCACTCGCCCATAACCTTTTTCTGTGGCTTTCTATCTTCAGCGTAGGGGTGAGCCCCTCCTACAAAGGTGATAAATATACAATATTTATGCCTAATCACCAAGGTTTCCTAATCACATTCCTCATCAGAGTTGAGGTCAATATTAGGCATAGCCAATTGAGGTGAAGTCATTTTGGATTGAAATACAACATTTGAACTAAACTTCCTTTTCTGTCTATTAGAGAGATGCTTTTTAAATTCTAGTTGCATTTCTACAGTCCTAAATTTGCTACTGAGGAGTTCAGGGGTCAAGTATGGATCGTATATCTCCTCAATCGCATACCTTTTGTTATCAAACTTAAGGGGAAGGGAGCGTAGGATTTTAGATATAATTTCTTTCCTATTTTTCATTATACCATTAGCATTCAATTTTGTTATGATATCAGTCAATCCAATGTAAAATTCATTAAAGGTCTCAGTCTTATGCATAAGCAAAGTGTTATACTAATGTATCAATATATGTGTTTTGGCATCCCTAACACGTTCATCCCCTTTATGGACTGTGACTAGCGTGTCCCAGGCTTCCTTAGATGTTGAGAAGATAGAGATACGTTTAAACTCATGTTCATTGACAAACATAAAGATAGCATTCTTACCTTTATTATTACTTAAAGAGGCAAGTTTTTCTTCTTTAGTGAACTCATCGAGGAGCTTCTTTATCCTCTTTGTGCTACCTTCTTCTATAGGCTTGGTTGAACGAGAATAATAGTTTTTAATTATTTCCCATACATCATCTCCCAGTGTCCCTTGGATGAAAGCAATCATCTTAACTTTCCAGTAAGGGAAATTGGTTCCATCAAAGAGGAGAGATCTAGATAGATTTCTAAGATTCTCACCCAACCAAGCCTTACAGACTACTTAGAGCTCCTATAAGTATAATGCATAGGTCTTAAAATATTTAACGGGTATGGAACAATCCAACGTCGTATACATGAAATACCTCAACCCTCAGTATCCACTGATAAACCTTAGGATATCGGAATCCTTTATTCTTCATTCGTAGAGCCTCGGCTCCACAAATTAGTAGTAGAGTAAACTCTATGAGGGTTTGATGTAGTATTGGAAAACTAGGGTTTGAAACTCAACAAATCATTCAAGAGAATAAATTATTTGTAAAAACAAATCTTATTCTAAATAAACAAAAAGATGGACATTTTTGGAATAAGTATAGGAATTTCATTTTTACCAAAAGTTATATGAAAAATTGATCAAAATAGGTCTTTTATAGAAAGAAATGAATTTCGAGGTGACACTATCGTTCGAATGAAACTAGGGTCTCGTTAAAATGAAAACTATAGGTTCGTTATAACGAGGTTCAATATCATTCGAGCAACAAGCCTATCTCGTTCGATCGACCTTCTAATACCTTCCAACGAGAGTGGTTTTGTCAAATAGAGACCATCTCGTTACATGCTCGCTAGTAGTCCGTTCTAACAAAATTGACATTTCGTTCTAATGACTTTGGACTTCGTTCGAATGATCTACTGAGTTCATTCTAACAAGATCTACATCTCATTCTAAGTAGATTAACACTATACAAAAAATAGGAATCTGGCACGATTTAAAACTGTGCCAGATCAAATCTGGCACGGCTTTGAACTGTGCCAGAATAAGGTGTTCCAAAATGGCCATTTTTTTTCTTGTACGTTTTAAAAGTTTGCCAGATTAGACAAATAGGAACACTTCTGGCACACTTTTAAACCGTGCTAGAATTTGATATTTCTGGCACACTTTTGGTACAATTTTGAACTGTGCCAAATTGAGCACATTTTGATAAAATTTGGCACAGTTCAAAATCGTGCCAAAATTTGATACACTTTTGGCACGGTTTTGAACTGTACCAAATTTTGTGGATAAAAGAAAAAAATTAATTATTTGAAAACTAGAAAATTCACAAATTGCAAATCTTGCACGTTACTGATAAACGGATGTACGTACATACTTCAAAATATTACAAGTCTTTAGTAGTTCACAGACCCAAAAAAAAATTGTGCGGAATTTCCTCTATTTTCTATACATTCTAAAACCTGCTAATATAAAATATGGATAACATAAAGCCGTCTCAACCACAAAATATAAAAAAATAAACTTACAAAAGCCCGCACGGCTATAAAAGTTTACAATAAAACTACAAAAGTCCGCACGGCCATAACACAAAAAATAGAATCATAAATAAACCCCTTGTAGTAAATCATTGAGTTCTCTGTGTGTTCCCCGTGAATAAATGCTAACGATAAAATGTTATCCTGTAAAAAAAAATAGCATACAAAAAAGATACGATATTAGTAACCATGTAATTTATAAAAATAAAAAAAAAAAGCTTACTTAAGCTAAAAAATAACATATAGGAGTGGCAATTATTATTATATTCTAAAATTGAAAATCTTACGCCAGTTATGACTACCTGAGAGGCTCGTGACTACGATGTCAGTTCATACAGGTTACATTAGTTTCGAGCTAGGTGTTCCTGCCTCTTACGGGGTTGTTTGGGGGCTCGTTTGGGTTTTCACCCTCAAATGACTTATTTTCAAGCCTAATCTACATCTTTTTAAATTATCATCATATTCTCAAACTGAGAGATCCGTGATTATGCGTGCAGTTGCTACAAGTTGCATTGGTCCCGTACGAAGTGTGCGTCCCTCCGACAGGGTCGTTTGGGGGCAGGTTTAGGTTTTCATCCTTTTAACGGCTTGTTTTTAAGCCTAAATATTCATTTTTGCAAATTATTGCCATATTCTCAAATCGGGAGACCCGTGACTATGCTGGCAGTTGCTACCAGTTACAATGGTCCCGTACGAGGTGTTCGTGCCTCTTACGGGGTCGTTTGGGGGCTGGTTTAGGTTTTCACCATTTAACGACCTATTTTTAAGTTTAAGTGTTGATTTTTACAAATTATCATCATATTCTCAAACGAGGATACCCGTGACTACGCGGTCAGTT